>UELW01000378.1:1734203-2334203 GCA_900490495.1 Danionella dracula | reverse complement strand
TATAGGCAGCCAATCTATTAAATGTACCACTTGAATCTAAAAGAGGTGGCTTATTTTATTAGACATATTTTGTCCTTCATCTCATCTGTTATTTTCCCAAATGAAAATGGTGGGTAGGGAAGGGAGCTATCCATAAACACAATCAGAAGACAAACAAAATCATAAATTCAGTTGATAATGGTCTTTAAAAGCTTTATAAAAAGAATCAAATTTGAGTCAATGGAAGCTACAGAAACCCTGCTATTAACCACACAAACAGAAATAAATTCCCCTCTTCCTCTGGCATCAGCCGGTGTGATTTACTGAAGGCTGCAGAGAGTCACGCTGGGCCTAGGTAGCACCCAGATCTCCAATTACCTCCCAAATGAGAGGGTTTCAGGCTCCAATATAAGTGCTAATTGCAGCGGTAATGCGGCGTCCGAGCTACGCGTCCTTCCTCATCAGTATTCCGCGAAGCTCCTCTTCCTCTCTGCCCTGATAATTAAATAAGCTCATGCGCCGCCGCGTTTCTCTCGGCTCATTGACGGGGGAAGAGTAATCCGTGCATAAATAGCTGTGGCAATGTGATCTGCAGCGTTTTTCCTCCCGAAGAACTGCAACTAAATGCCTTCCTGCTTTTATTTGCTCCGGACTTTAAGTTGGTCTCTCTAGTCTATGTTGGAAAGGGAAAGGATTTTTTTTTTTTATTATTATTTATTTGTTCTTGATTAAAGTTGACGAATGCTTCAGATTTTGAAAATTATTTAGTGAGTAAATATTCAAAAGAGTTAAAAGGTTTTTTCACATTTTTTATGTCTTGTTGCCTAACTTTCTTGAAGACTAAAGACTCTTGAAGATTTTTTAAGTTAAATAGGGACTTTCCTCATTCATGAACATCTTTGTTTCTGCTGTTTCAAAGGTTCAGGAAAGTAAAAATGTCTTGAAATTGGGTTTTAACACCAGTAATATAGTTAAGTTTCCAGACATAAATACAGCTGAAATAATATAAATGAGTAATAATAATGCTGCAAATCAAGCTGCGTGTGGCTGCTCTTTGTTCTACCTCTTACTTATCTATTGTGACTTAAGAAAGCTACTTATAATGCTTTTCAGTTATTTGAAGATGAATTGTCAGTGAAGGTACATAGCACCATTATAAATAGCACCTGTATTTGGCATACATAATCCTCCCTATTGCAAAGTAAATGTAATATTGTTTAATTTGACCATTGCATTGCCCACTTGTAGCATTGAAATCATGCAAGGAAGGGGTAAGGTAATTTCAGAGCTAGTAAATAGCCAAATGCTACACATGCACCCTCTTTGCAAGCTATGAGAGTTTCTAACTGGTTGTCAGTAAAAGAGTTCTCCCAAGATGTGTTGATTTCATTTACCAAGAATGTCACAAATGAGTTTGTAATGGAGAAATGCTTGAAAACATAAACTTTCAAACATTTAACAATAGAAATAAAATGGAGTTTCTGGTCACACAAGAAACAAATTGTCTTTCATTCACAAATAACGTCCACAGTTCCATACTTATTTTTAACTTGTTTAACTATATATAAGTAACTATTATTAGAATTGTTCTTAATCTTCTGGCCAGTGCACCAACCCCACAACTTCCAAAGCAATTCTGTTTAGTCTTGAAAACATAGTAAAATAAGCTCAGTGGCAAGTTATCTTTTAAGTTCTATTAAGTTTCAAAGAACCCCAGACACACATTTTTATTTAAATTTTTTTTTGTCAAAAGCCATCTCAAAAACATATATTTTGGTTTCAAGCAACAAATATGATTGGATTTGGTAGGAGCTAAGGAATTAATCAATAAATCACAGGGTTTTTTTATGGTCTCTCCCTCAGGCTTGGCTGTATATACGTCAGTTGCCAGTTCTGGAACTGAGCCTGAGCATCCGAGGCTGCTGGGATGGCTCTGAAGAACCCAGCGAACGTCCGGTTCCTACTGCTGGCTCCAGTATCAGGATGGCATCCGGCTGGATGAGTCTCCATGCAGATCAAGAGTATGTCCTGAATGTGACCATGAGGAGGATCAATGCTGGACAGCAAAGAGTGAGTTCACTGTACAGAGACACACAAACATTCTGACATGAATGTTACAGAAGATGAAAAAGGTCTGCTGCTGTCTACATTGAGTGGAAGGCAGAGTGCAGCCTCCATTTGTCTCCAGTTCATTCAAACATTATTTCTGCAAATACACCTGATATACATGTTTTGGCTGTTTAGGGAAAGTAACATGTCTAGCCTGAGAACCCATGTAAACATATATTTTAATGGAAGTGTAAACCTTTTTAGACATTTTTAGATTAACGTTCAGTTAACACAATACATTATATTGTATAAAAGATGTAAGTATTGAGTAAATATTGTTATTTAAATTAGTTCATGTTTTTGCTGGGATAACAAAGCCGATATTGATGTTTTTTTTATATTTAATAATTCATTTTTATTTAAGGAGTCCATGAACTGTTAAGTAGCTGGTGGCCTTTGCCAATTAGAGAACAGCTGTGCCCTTGGCCAATTAGAGAGCAGTACCAAGATAATCCAATTACACAAAGATACAAACCTGCTTTTTTAAAGTTCAAAATAATAATTTTTGCATGTTAGAAATAGTAACATCTACATCATTCAACCTTAATGATCAGCAGTTTACGTAAAAAGAACCCAATTGATGTCCCCTTTCAGGTGCATTTTACAACAAAAAAATAATTTAACCAGATGAAAACTCTGTTAGGGCCAAAGTGCAGCTGAAGCTGTTTTTGGATCAGTTTTATTTTGCTTTTTCTAGAGGAAGCAGGACAGCAGAGCCCAGGCTCCACGCTTCCCCAAACCCAAAGACGAAGGTTGGTTCCTCATCCTCGGGGAAGTGGAGAAGAAAGAACTGCTGGCTGTTAAACGAGTGGGATTCGTACGAAACCGCAGCAGTGCATCTGTGGCCTTCTACACTCCGGAGAAGACTGGAAAGTAGGAATTATGCATAAGTGACACTAATTTTATCAGTTTTACCACAAAAGTTTTGAAATACATGTTGGGTAGCTGATGTAGTTTTTGAACAAAATACCTGAAATCACTATTCATTTCATAAATATTTACACAGTTAAAGGTGCAGCATGCCATAAAAAGAACAGGTTGAGAAGCAAAACGAACCTGTAGCCAATTAAATTTGACACACCAATACTCTCAGACTTTGTTTAAGGGATTTAAAATGTCCCAGAAAAGGGAGTCTGAGAAATCACTTACTTCATCTTTATTTTTGCTGAATTTATCTAGCTTTAAAACACAGCAACTCTATTGTTCTTTATATTTAAGAACTTCTCTTTTTCTAGGTGTATCTATACTGTCTATCTCATGAGCGACAGTTACCTGGGTCTGGATCAGCAGTACGACATTCAGCTCAATGTCATCCCTCCCTGCTCCTCAGCTCAAGACCACAGCCAAATAGTCGAGGATGTTGGAAAAATGACAGTCCATTGACCCAATTCAAAGTATATCATTACTCTGTAATGTTAGGATTTGGTTTAAGGTTAAGGTTTAAAGAATTTCTAATAATATTAATAAAGTGCACAATTATTTGCTATTTTTAAATGTTCTATAATTTTCAAATTTACTATACACTATGTTTAGCCATAGATTGCTTATATGAATCTGTGAACTTATTTTTAAATGGTCATTTGATCGAGGAAAGGTTGAAATTAGTAGTTGAGCATCTAAAGCCTTGTTTTTCCTTTGCTTTGCTTTTTCATCTGATAATTGTGTAGTTCATTTAATACATAAAATAGGGAAATTTTCAGTTTAATTTTTTTCCATAATATTAGAGATATGTGAATGTTACACTGTTTCTAGTTATTCCTATTTCCCTTTTTTATTTACATTTTTTTTCATCAAAAGCTGTACCTTTTTTGTTTAGGGTTAACAAAATAATCCCTTGCTTATCAGAAAAAAAGCTTGAGTGTTGAATCTGAATAAAGCAGTAAAGTGAATGTGTCAAAAACCTCTTCTTTACATCCAATACTAGCTAAGAGATTTTTTAATAATTAGTTAAAGATGATGAAAGACATATTTCTTGCCTTTAGCTTTGTTTTGTGGTAGAGCAAAAACTATAATGCATGGAGATGAGGAAAAGTAATGAATGAATTAGCATTGTTGGATTATGTCTCTTCTTTATAGTGAAAGGAGACTCATTTCTCTCTCTCTCTCTCTCTCTCTCTCTCTCTCTCTCTCTCTCTCTAAAACATTTAGTATAACTACTAATTTCTTAATTTCTGAGCAGTTTTTGACATTTCTGTCATGGCCAGTGGTTTTGACTTTGTATCAGATGATCCACAGAGGACTTCATCTCTTGTCAAGTCTTTTCGATTGTTCTCTTTTCCACTGACGCCGTTTAATCAGCAGCAGAGCCAGCCTTTAGGAAGAGGTTAAAGCATCAGCAAGCGTTTCGTGTGCCGGGTACATCCTCGCTCATTTACTCCTGTTGCAGGTGATTTCCTCTCGCGCACAGACTCCTGCCTCCTCCAGGTGTGGACTCTAACAAGAGCTTTTGGCATTTAGGCATATTCACTTCTTCCTCTCTCTTCATAGGTTTTGTTTGTGCTACTATTTTTTTATTTTGTTTGTCAGACTAGTTTACAACAAAGCACTAGTGCTAACCATTGTTCTACCGAGGTTCCTAACATTCTGAAATAGAAAATAAAAAATGTTGTTTTTGTTAAGCTTGTTAAACCTGTGCACTAAAAGTTAATTGATATGTTCTTTCTTTTAAACATGCTTGAAATATTTTGTCTATACAATTAAATCCTTCTTAAATATACCAATGTTTAAATTGCATTATTAGCAACCCCTTTATCAATCTGTTTAACAATTTGTTTCATACAATATTTATTTATAGTGTATAAATAAATATGCCCTATAAATAGTGTATTTTGAGAAGTATTTGGGTTAAATGTAGTTTGTGTTTATTCTGTAAATGTTTGACTGTGACTTCTGGGATAATGTGTCTTGTAAATTACCATATTTCTTTAGTCATCAAAAACAACCCAGCCACTTTCACACACTAAACCTTTGCATAATCTCCCTTTTTGACTTTGTAGTACACACAGAAACATGTAGCCTACAACACAAAAAGTATAGATTCTTCATATATCATAATGATTCACATTGTAATTGTAGATTTATTTCGATGGTAATTTTAATACATTTTGTTGTCTGGTTATTTTATTAATTTCAACTCACTTCAAAAAACTTCATTAATCCTCGAAAGGCAATTCAAAAGTGCTTCAAGTTGCTTATTCAGTAATCATAAAAAATCAAGCTCTGTAAGTAAGTAAGTGTACATTAATATGACATTAATTTACCAGTTCTAATATAAAAAACTGATTTATTTAACAGACTGCATTGACATCTACATTTAAATGTGCATCTATAACATACAATATTTAATTAGTGTTTAATATTTAAACTTCTGTGTCGTTTTGGCTATTTCATTGTTTTCCATTGATAAGCACTTCTAATTTAAACTTAAACTGCATATTAAAAATGTTTATAGTTAAGAAACAAGTATTTAATGTAAGATACCGAAAAAAGTCACCCTGTAGAAGCAGTTTTTAAAAAATACTTAAATATAACAAACGTTCAAGAATAAAAAAAAACGTATAATCCTCATTGTAAACATGAAATTGCTTGAATATATTATGTATTTTAAATGTAGCATTAATTTATGTTTGGGGAATTACAGAAAAAAATAAATATGTATTGTTTATACTTTGCCAAATTCTTTATTAATATCCTCAAACTGGAGCTTTGGAGACGAACATTAACTTGTTATGGAAACAATTTTATTATTTGTCTGAATTTATTTGTGTAATGTTGATTTACAGCAGTTCGACAGACAGAGAGGTAGAAAATATATTTATGGCGCGCTCTGTTTCAGGGAACAGTCCTTCCAGCAAATGAAGATTTGGGAACCTGAATGAGAGCCAATGAGAATCTCGCATCTTCTCCAAACCTGCCCAATGAGCGTCGATTTTTGAGATAAGGGGGAGGTGCCAGGCGAGAGCGCAGACCAGAGTAAACTCCAGTTTAACACTTGAAGATCTTTCTGGATACAATGATGCCGTCTTCTCCGTCTTCGCTTAGGAATTTGGCCTGAATGAAGACGTCTGGATATTAAACCTCGGAGTTATGGAATTAAGTCTTTACTGAGTGCGTTTATCTGGAACGAGGTAACGCAAATGTGCTTTTTACGAGTATCGAAGCGTGAAAGTTTGACTTCAATTCAATGTGATTCTAAGTGACGCACTTGACCACTGTCTGGACCTTGCTCTGTCAGTGTTTGATTGTGTTTATTATATGCTAAATCATTTATTTTCCTGTCATTTGGATGACTTCTTACGCTACAACACGTTTTTAATCATGCGTTATTATTCTAAATAACAAAACATCATAATAGCACGGAACCTACCTGCAGCTATGTATTTTAAGGCCTAATCGTTTATCTTTAATACTAGATGTTATATATAACTTTGATGTTGAGACAAAATTATGGAATAATGAGTTAAACAGTGTCAGATGTTGAAAAGAATTGGTTAAAATGTCGGTCTGTCTCAATTCAGTTTACATATGAAGTTTCAATATGAATTAACAGTTCTGTTATTTAAATTTTGTCAACAAAATTTTATCAACTAAAGTCTTTCAGGATAAAATATAAGTAACGATGAAATCAATTAATCGTCTATAAAAATGCGTTCTCCTCAGTCAGCATCTCTCCTGTGAAATGAATACGTTCTGCTTTATTCCAGGAACATCTCTACCTCCTGAAGGATGAATGGGTGGATAGATGGATGAAAGTTGCTTTTGGGTGGATTTCTTGTGTGCGCTACTGCGGATGAAGCAACCTCCACCTCCCCAAGATGCTAAGAGACTCTTCGGTCTCCGCTTGAAGGCAGACAGGAACCTCGGGGACGTTTGGGATTTTGTGGATGTCAGGAACGCTCTGATGCTAGTTAAAACTGCTGTGGTTCGAGTTTGAGCTGAACAACAGAAGCGTGTGGTGTCACAGAGCGGGTGGAGGATGAAGGAAAAGTCGAAGAACGCGGCGCGCACGCGGAGGGAGAAGGAGAACAGCGAGTTTTACGAGCTAGCCAAACTGCTCCCTCTGCCCTCCGCCATCACCTCGCAACTGGACAAGGCCTCCATCATCCGACTGACCACCAGCTACCTGAAGATGCGGATCGTCTTCCCCGAAGGTGAGTCTCCCATCGGTCACTGCGGCCTGGTGCTTCCAGAGTGACGAGGGCGCATGCACGCAGCAGCTCAAATATAATAAAGATAACTATTATTAGGATTCGTAGCTGTAGCCAATTCGTATTATTATTATTATTATTATTATTATTATTATTATTAGAAGACGTTGAACCCTTAATGGAACAACAATGGCATACTCAATTGTCAAGTTGAATTTGCGTCTTACAATAATACAATAATTTAATTGTAGCAAATGTGAATACATTTGGCAATGGGTTATATTAATAAAATATTTTGTCTTAATTGAAAACATAATAGTTTATTATCATTATTACCTTTTTAGTTTTTTACCTTACAATATTTCAGGTAACTGTTGCATCAGATTCTAAAAATACAAATAACATTTTAGACTTGGAATTAAATCATTATAATTTGTATCGAAAAAATATTTTATTTTAACATTTCTAAAGAGCGACAGCTATTTTAACAACAATTTATGCAACTAAAGGAAAAATAGGCCATATTGTTCAGCATTAGGAAATTATTTTAATGTTAACCCATTATGTGGACCCTTTATCAATATTTAATAATAGGATTTTTTTTAATTACTACTTATTTGGCATTGGGTTTGCTTTATAGGTCTAATAGTTTCATAAAATAAAGCAACAAAAACACAAAGAAAACAAGTCCATTTGTAAAGAGATGCAGTTATAATTCACGTTTATAGGTAACTAAACAATCGCGTAAAATAACTGTTGTTAAAAAGTTTCGCGTGAAACTGTTGCGGGCTTCTGTTTTGCGATTGGGTGCAGCACTAACACAACCTTCAGACCGCGAGTTTTTATTTAGTGCGAGTGAGTGGAAGAAAACGTAACTGGGGTTATTTATTTATTAGCAATATTAGTCAAACTGACACATCCTTTCCAAAACGATATTGCGATTTTAGGAAACGAAAATGGAAAAGGTTACTAATAATCACAAGATGTATTCAGCCAATGACGTTAAGGTAAAGTTCTGAAATAAATATATAACAGAACTTGTAAAATATGTTGAACTTTTGAAATCTCTGGAACAGTATAAAATTAACTAATATAACATCCTCTTCACAGAAGAACGTACAGACAATAAGTAACAAAATCCAAATTGTAAAACATGCTCTAAACTACAGTAATCGCGTAATTCACAAAACATAAATAGTCATGGTTTACGATTAAGGTACAACAATAAATGTTTTCTATTTACAAAAAGACAATCGAGTGCACCTTTCGGTGTCTGTCCACTGATTCGCCATCATCACTCATGCGCCTCGGGTTAAAACAACATGTCAGACATGAAAACAGCAGACAAAGAAAACATTAGACACTCCATCAGTGGAGGCTCGAAGCAGAGTCTGCGCTGCGCTTTTGTGAGCGCAAGTAGCAACATCTGGACAAAACAGCGCACTTAAGTAAACACAAACATCTGCAGAGGGGCATTACGCGCTTCAGTTGCGCGCTAGACCATTTCTTTCCTCTCGTATTGCTTTTAATGAGAGGCTTCTGGTTTGAAGGTGATCTGAAGAAGATTCTTGTATCACTGCACAGACTGGACCTGTAAAGGTGTGTGTGTGTGTGTGTGGGGGGGGGGGGGGTGAGTGAGAGAGAGAGAGAGAGAGAGAGAGAGAGAGAGAGAGAGAGAGAGAGACATGAGACATGAGACATGTGACATGAGGCGATGTTCACTTGTCTTACTGGTGTGTGTGGGTGCGCCCGCGCGCATGTCTCACAGATCTCAACATGAAGAGTTGAATTCGTGTTGCTGGTCAAGCATTTTGTTTTACTCTTGATTTAATAGTTTAATAGTTAATTGGCTAAAGTAAGTAAAGTGTGTAAATTGACTAACCTGCTGGTGCGGGTCGTTTATAAATAAATATTCATCTTAATATTTACATGTTGTATTTGGTGAGAATTAATTTTAAACACAATTTAAAATAACATCGAGAGATTAAAATTGACTCTGTGTTGTTGGTTCTCATCTAAAGAGTTATTATCTCAAGTTGTAACTTAAGTCAAGCATTGTAACGTTAATCAACCTTTTTAACGTTAAGAAAAAAACTCTACTTTTGACTTATTTTATCGTGAAGAATAAAGTTTCCCTCAAAGCACGTTTATGAATAACTAGTTGCTGAGGATGGCGACAAATTACCGATATAATTAGTGTTTTTGGAACTCAATGTTTAGTCTATCTTTGAATAGAGTACATTTTAAAGTTAATGCGTGCTTTAATTTATTATCGCTGAAACTGTGAGTGCGAGAGTGTTGTGTTTAACACAAAACATTTCTGATGTTAAAACCAAAACACTCGTTTGTGCACCATTTTAATTTTTAAAGAATAACAATTGACCTATCTGCTTAAAATGCCGATACTATAAAAGTGTTAAATCAACACACTTTTGGAGTGGAACCACAGAGTGAAAGTGCGAAATCTCTGTTTAGCTGCTCAGTGAACTCCGATAGACAGCAACAAAGCCCCTTGACCTTCATATCTGTCTGTCTGTCTGTCTAATATTTACATGCTCTAAAAATGAGTAAATATGTATTTCTGTTTATAACGAATAATTAATACCATCTGAGGTTGTATATGTTAGTAATAAATATTTAGAGCCTAAATAAAGCCTGACCTCTCATACATACATCAAAACCACTCGCTCTGCCATGGTTATTATTTATGAATGATTTTATAATTTTAGGCGATGTGTTTGCAGCAAACAATGTAGTGTAAAAAGTGTTTTGATTGATTGACGAAAATGAAATAATGTTTTCTTAATAATACTTTAAAGGCTTAATTGTCATAAGCATGATTTTAACCAACAAAGTGTATAATTACAAATACCTGTTTACATATCCGAGTATTTTTATACAAGATTTCTATATATGGTTAAAATAATTGTATAATGAACACAAGTTGTTATTTGGGATAATTTTGTGAGGTCAGCTTAGCATCGAATACCTTTGTATTCCCGCTAAAGCAATTTTTTCGTTTGCAATAGAATCGTAGAAATCAGGACTAATCCAGAAATTATTTTGATATATAAAAACTGTGTTGTTTGGTTCATTTGATTATTTATGTACATTTATTTCTTACTTTGCTTTGTTTTGTCTTGGGTGCAGGCGCATCTGCGGTCGCATGTGTTTTTCGCATCAAGTGTTAAATACATGTTTTTAGCGTCTCATGAAAATACAAAAGCTCTGTCGGGGTCAAAGGTCAGTCAGGTCAGAGTAAAGACAGCTCACATGTAGAGTCAGAGGAAATGAGACAGTAAAGTTTTATTAGAAAATGAAGCGCTTTTTATGGCGGTTATTTATCGCTGGCCTCTGACGGGATCTTTCGCTGTCCGTCAGGTGAAACCTTTTACTCCTCCGAGTTTATTTAGGTTTATATTGGTTCATTCTTGTATGACAGTGATTTTTCGAATATTTTCTTAGTTGCCGAGTAATTGAACGCAAATTCGTCCTCGTTAACGAAGTAAACCATCGGATTTAAACACGTATTTATTTGTTTTTCTAATTCTTATATTCTCATTTCTTCATTATATCTTTATTTCTACTATACTCATTTATTAATTCACTCATTCATTTATTTAACTATTTATTTTAAACGCAATCCCCTTCAATGCAGATTAATGTTTCCTTTCATTTCGAACTAAAATAATATCTAATTTACGAAATAATAAATGATGTGATGTGATATAATTTAATTCAATGTTATAAAATAAGAAAACTTTGAAGAGCTTTGATGTTTTCCGGAAAGAAATAGAACATCACCAAATCTCTATTTGATCAAAGATGACACACCAAAAAATATGAACAAACTTTTGTAGAGCCAGTATTCCAAGAGAAACTGTTGTCGAAGTGTTGGAGCATTTAGTAAGAGGTCAAATGTTTTCAATTTTAAGATACATACTGTGTACAAAACGATGTTTTTGTAAGTATTATAATTACTGTTAATATCATAAACAGCATTGTTGTTAAGATGATGATGATGATGATGATGATGATGATGATGATGATTGATACATTAGGGCAGAAGTGACGAGCAGCACAGGCTTTAAGTGGAGTGCTGGTGGGAGGCTGCGTGCTGTGTTCTGTGTCGGGGCTGCAGAGGCAGGATCTGAGGTTTTCGTGTTTGCGGCTCTGCTCTGGTTTGAGGGGAGATTTGTTTGGTTGTTTCTGGATCGACGCGCTCTCTGTGTTTGTTCATTATTAAAGAGGAATCCGAGCTGTTGCTTTCATCCCGTGTTTGTTTTCCGTCCATTTGCATTTCAATTGTGTGTGTGTGCGTGTACGTGTGTGTGCGCGTGTGTGCGTGTGCGTGTGCGTGTGTGTGTTATAGCGCGGCTCTCAGACTGTTTGCTTTATCGAGTTTTCTGGACGCGATCATCAGAAACACTCCTCATTTACATTCCTGTTTACTGTCTATTCAGAGCTCCACTATTGACTCCAGCGCGGATTATGACGGACTAGATTTCGTTTTATTGATGTTATTCTTCCTCTGAGCAGTTAGATTGTCTCAGTCAAATTTATCTGTCATTAGCATACCGTTGATCAAAGCCGCTGAAACCCACATAAATATTACACGTTATAATATTTTTTGTACAATTGCAACGTATGTTTAAAATGATAAAAACTATATCATATCGTTTCTAAAGTATTTGAATCATTTTCAGGTGTCACAATGCAATAGTTATTGCCTGCACAGTGAAATCCTGAGAGTAAAACTAACTCTATCCAGAAAAGAACCAAATACACTCTACATAGAGTGAAACAATAACACTTAAACTGAGTTAAATCATCAATGAGGTTCCCATTTAGTCCATTAATTATTCAGCAAAAAATTGTACCTAGAGATAAACGTTTGTATTTCACTATAAAAAAAACATCACAACTATGTTCCTCATCACATTGTAACCAAAAATAAGAGTTTAACGTAAATGTTTTATGGTTCAGGTTGATGAGGTCAGCTTTACAGTAGGACCAAAAAGACTCAGAGCGGTGTTATTTTAACACTCTAGATTTTACTGTGTGAATCCTTTTATTTCTGCTGAGTGGAAAACGCAAAAAAGAGATTTAATTAGTTTAGGTTAAATGTTATGAAAGTTCTTTTTTTTTCATTAAAGATGTCAGGCCTTGTTAGATTATAGATTTTATTAGATTATAGATTACACGTCTTTTTATTACAGTTAACAAATGGAAAGGGGCAAACGGGGCTTAAACGAAAGTACACATACAAAAAAGGATCTTTTTGAAGACAAAAAGAGTTTAAATGTGATGTGAAGAATTGTTGCCAAACAATCGTTTGTTTATTGTCACGTTTCAAAGGTCTCGGAGAATCTTGGGGTCACGTGAGTCGAAGTTCACTGGAGAATGTGGGTCGCGAATTAGGTTCCCACCTGCTTCAGGTAATTATACTGTAAACATCAACAGTGTTTGTTGTTGTTGTTAGTAGTAGTGTTTGTATTGTTGCTGTTGCTGGAATGTAATGCCACATTGTTTTCCTTTAACACATCATGCAAATATAGTATTTTCCTTATTCTATTATATCATTCCCTTTTTATCTAAAACACTTGTTATTATGAGTAAGGGATTTATAAGGATTAAAAGTGTAATAATGTACAGTTAGATTTTCTGTTAAGAATGTAAATGCTCCCTTACCAGCTTTAAACTGATTCTTGAATACTTGAGTGAACATTAATTAGTAATGTTTCTGGCTTACAAAATGGAACATTTCCAGCATATTTTATTTGGTTAAAGTAAAAAAACAAATTACAAGTCTTGTCGCATGTTATCAAATATTATGTTTTTAGTTTTTTATTTACAATCCAAAATGTTGTAAACACTTTTATCATGACTTACAGAAAATATTTCAAGATGAAATTGAACAATAATATGGATTAAAAGTGATCTGTATTCAAATTGTTGTACTCCAAAGTGTATGTAGGTTTCCTTTTTTATATTAACAATCTTGTATATTTTTTTCACTTTTGAAAAATCATTGAAAAAATAATTTTAAGATACTGGTTTAGAATGAAACTGTGCACTGTTCACCATGAACTTGGTTCAAATGCTTAGTTTATTTTAACCATATTTTAAACACAAATGTAACATCAACACATTTATAATTTTATGTTCTGTCACATATGCATGTTCAAACTCAAACAGTTTCTTTTTCAAATTTCCTCAGACATTGGATGGATTTATTTTTGTGGTCGCCCCGGATGGAAAAATCTTGTACATTTCTGAGACGGCCTCAGTGCACTTAGGTTTGTCGCAGGTAAAGTGTGTACATCTTGCCAACCTTTGATTCCTAGATTCATCTGTGGCCTCACTGTTTCCTGCAGCCTTGACTGCTATGACAAATCTTCATTTTAACAGGTAGAGCTGACTGGGAACAGCATTTATGAGTACATTCATCCAGATGACCACGATGAGATGACCGCGGTTCTAACCGCTCATCAGCCGTACCACTCACACTTTGTCCATGGTGAGAGGAACGATGACACGCACTCACACACACAATAAAGCAGCCATTCTTCCATCAAATCTGTTTCCTGCTATCTTTTCTAGAGTACGAGATGGAGCGATCATTTTTCCTTAGGATGAAATGCGTCCTAGCTAAAAGAAATGCAGGCTTGACATGTGGAGGGTACAAGGTAGGCACTTTTCTTCATTTCTTTCACACTCTGTTCAGTTTCTTTTAAGATAAGTTTTGAAAGTAAAACGAAATTCAGGTTCATTTTTTACCAACATATGCTGAAAGTTTTTACCAACATATGCTGAAAAGTGTATTTAAATACATGAATACTTCAGGCTCAAAACAATATACCTGTAAAAACAATGTGAAATCTACTCCAAAAGTAAAAAGAAAATAATAAATAATATTTTCAGCCTCGTCTGTGTAGGCTACAGGACTTCACTGTAATAACATAATTGTGCAAAATATAGGAAGTTGTGGAAACAGTACTCCTTATAGAATACATTTTCACATTGTTACTTAATGGTTTATAAGAAACAACAACTACAGTATTAATCATTCATTGTAGTTAAATAACGCTTTTGTCGTCGTGCACTCAAAGCACATATTTGAGGGGAGGGGTCTCTTAATCCACCAGCGATGTGCAGAAGCTTCCTGGTTGACCTGATTGTAGGGACTCTACAGCAGAACAAACCTAATGACTTTACAGTGAAAGATAAGATTTGATGATGAGAGTGGTGTGACCAATTACGATACAAGGGTTGTTAGAAAGCCTTAATAGACTCAGAACATACAAATGTGTTTCCTTTTTCAAAGGAACATATTTTTATATATTTCGGCATTTCTTCAATCAGGTGCACTTTTGACCTCTTGAAGTTGAATGTAAGAAACTTGTTAGAAAGTCACATAACACAGTTTCATACATTTAGATTTTTTGTCTAGTTTTAAAGTATGCAAGAGTACAAAATAATAATATTTTACATTTTTGTTGACATGAAATGAACAATTGCATTTCCAGCACATCTCAAAATACAGCTGTGAATGAAAGAAAGCATGCTGGAGATGGCTGAGGTGGGAATGACAATTTTATAGTTGATACTTGATTTTTAATTAACACTTTAAATTGTACAACATGTTTGGAAATTACATATAATAAATATATTTACTGATCAAGGTTCATTCATTCCAAATGTGCTGTAATGTCAATAAACGTTTCTATGGAAACCACCAAAACAATATTTCACAAAAATATTTAAAGGGACAGTATTGTACTGTGCAGCTATATTTAGTTTAACATGTTTTATTAATGCTAGTCTTACACTAAATAGTATAATGTATTTTATGAATTGACATTTGCCTAAAATCCTAAACTATGTACATTAAAAGTTTCAAAGTAATTCATATTTTTATCTTTATGGCTGAAGTTTAAAAGCTTTGGTGTGTAAGAAAAATGTGATTTTGACCCATATATGGACATAAAAAAGTATTATAAATCGTAACAGAAAGGTAGTAAAAAGGGTGAAAGGTGTTTTTTTGTTGTTGCTAGTTTGAGTGTACTTGATTGAATAAAAGTGCATCTGATTGAAGAAACAGCCATTTATGGCCTTCAGTCTCCTCATCATTGTACTGGACTCTGACCTCACTTGCACCAATCACACAACATACTGCATGGTTTACCCATAAGGTCTACCATCCAGGTCCAGGTGCTAATAGACTCATCCCTGCTAGCTTTTCAAAAGTCTTAGGCTTCTGGGGGATTTAGGCCACTTTGAATTCAAACACTGTATATGTATATGGTGATGGTTTAACAACTGATAAACTGTGTGTGCGCAGGTTATCCACTGCAGCGGTTACCTGAAGGTGCGTCAGTACAGTCTGGACATGTCTCCATTTGATGGCTGCTATCAAAACGTGGGTCTAGTGGCTGTGGGTCATTCCCTGCCACCCAGCGCTGTCACTGAGATCAAACTGCACAGCAACATGTTCATGTTTAGAGCCAGTCTCGACATGAAGCTTATCTTCCTGGACTCCAGGTAAAACTTGGAAATGTAAAACAAAGTTGATTTACATTAAAAGGTGCTTTGATGGAAGTTACATTATGCAAGGTGACATAGTTAAAACAAAATGCAATACAGTAAATCAAACTTTTTTTCTCATAACGCGTGCTTTTCATGGATTACTTCAAAAAGGAGTGTTCTTCAAAAATTTAAATGAGTGAAGTGTCTCATGCATGAAGACTGTATCCATTCACTCCAGATTTTCTTTTGCTCATGCCAAGGTTTGTTTATTTTTCTAGCGGAAAAATACTAGATACTTTCTGCTATGGAAAAATCTGGTCCGAACTCAGCTCAGAAGTGCAGTAGGCCCATGTGAATTATATAAATATATATATATATATATATATATATATATATATATATATATATATATATATATATATATATATATATATATATATATATATTGTTTTTGTAAATTCTTTTGAGGCTGTCAATTTTATAGCCTTCGAAGCTGATAGGCATAGATAAAATAGATAAAATATTTGTACAATGACCTTTTAGCAAATAGCAAATCTTTGCAATCTGAGGCTGAAATGGTTTTATGTTAAAAATACATAAATAAGTAACCAATTATAAAATAAGTAACATTTACATATTCCAATGCTATCAAAAAAAGGTCAATTTATTTCAGTTTATCTTCTCACTTCTTGACCACTTCCTTTCCTTTTGTTTCTGGACTCTGTTTCTACTCATACTTGGATTTTTATTTATTTTTTTACTTTTTAAAAATGTTTCTTGATTCCAACGTCTATCATCATTAAATGCTGCATTAAGCTGTTTTGATTTCTCAACAAAAACATTTATCGAAGGCGTAAAAATCAGGTAGAGGTAAAGTATGTATTGACCATACATAAACAAAACTGTCACAATAAGTCATTCACACTTACACAATAATTTTCTTGGGCAGGTGACTAGCACCTGTCAAGGTCAGCGAGGTTCAATAAAAAGATTATATTTTTTAAAATGGGCTTTTATAAAAAGTCAGAAATAACTAGCCAGTTTGAATCAACACTTTCTTCATACAAATAAACCATATTATAATCCCTAAGGTAGCATTTTGTGGTAGTTCTTTTTCTATCTCATATAATTTTCCAATATGAACTCCTTTTTAACCAAAATTAATCTACTCTAGGCCTTTCTGTAGCTGCTTTTGAAGCAACTGATAAAAAGTGTTATATAAAAGTTAACACTTTATTAACATTAAAGTTAACAACAAAAAGTTGATTGAAAAATGAGGTTTTCTCATAGTAAACAATGAAAATCAATTATTTTCACATAACTATGTGACAACAATAGTTGATGTACATGCAGCATTGTATAGTTATATGTTTTTTTGTGAGTGATAGAGAGAAAAAGAAGGGTGAAACCAGCTGTGTTTAGTGGGTTTAAACGTTGCGTCTAACCATGTTTGCCTGTGATATTGTGTGGACAGGTGTTTGTGTGTGTGCCAGCTCCATTGTTATTCTCCTGTGTTTGTTTTTGACAGGGTGGCTGAGCTGACTGGCTACGAGCCGCAGGATTTAATCGAGAAGACGCTTTATCATCACGTGCACAGCTGTGACACTTTCCACCTTCGCTGCGCGCATCACTTGTGTGAGTTAGGTTTGTTTTTTTTCTCATTCCTTCACAGCAGCTCCAGTTCTGCTGCAGCTTTACCAAAGATGGGCTCTACCAGCTTGACTGTCTGGCTGCTGAGTTCTCGGAGAAAGGAGACCCAAGAAGTCGTTTACTTTTTATGTTCTGTATTAGTTCTATCTTAACATAACATAACAACAGGTTTCAAACTAATTATAAGCTTGTAAGCGCATCAAAATATTTCTATTTTATTTCTGATTCATGAGTATGTAGGGCTTAATGAATACGGAACATATTCAGGGTCCAAGGAAAATGTAATTAGTAAAGAAAATACCTTCTAATGTTCATTAAAGGCTTCTGCACCTGAGTTCTTAATATATATTAAGAACTCGTATATATATATATATATATATATATATATATATATATATATATATATATATATATATATATATATATATATATATATATATATATATATATATGTATGTATATATGTATAAAGCTAACAAAAACAGTTAACTACCAGCTAGTAAATTTTATATAAATACCCAAACTAATCGTGAGTTACAGTTTGATTGTGTGTTAATAAAGCATTTAGTATCAGACTTAGTAACAGTTACTATTTATCTAACAATAATAATAATAATGATAATTAATAATAATAATTTATGAACCTGTTTTGCATGATCTCATAAATCGCCTACAATAGCTAATTGGTTTTTAAATAGTGAAAAGTTAAATTTATAAATGATTAACTGATCCTCAATAAAGCATGAAATGAATATTATTAAGCATGTTATATAGTGCTTATAAAACAAGCCTTAAATATTATTTTTATGAATATAAAATAAATAGGAGTATATACATACATATATTTGCTAAAAATTAATTGATGATTAGCAGTTTGAAGTTAATATAATGTGCTACCCAAACAGCTTTTCAAACTAAAAATGTAGTTAATTAAATAACAACTATGTATTGTTGTTAAATTGCTGCATATGTTTCTTATGGTCCTTCTAGTCTGCTAGTCTGGCAATATTTCAGATAAGTCGCTGAATACTATTCAATAGCTTGGGAAGGGTTGGAAAATATTATAACGTAAAAAAGTGGAGTGCTCCTTTTGAGTGAGGTTTTATCCTTTATTTTCACAAAATGTCAAAACTTATCTCTCTTATCTTAATCTCTAACTTGTACACTCAAAATTGTAACAAACTAACCAAAAACAAAAGTTCTCTCCAATGAACAAATCGGTTGGCAATATTACCAATATTTTAAAAGTAATTATAAATAAATTGAAGGGGTTTGTAATAAAAAGATGGAGAGGGAGAGAGAGAATAATTGGCGGCCTCAGATAAAATAACAAAATGAGATTTGTGTGTGTGTTATAAAATAACAAAATTAGTTTTGAGTGTGTGTGTGTGTGTGTCTCCCACAATGCAGTGTTTTATGCTTCAAATTCAGCTATAGATTGGAGCGATTAGCACTTAATTAGGGAATTTAATTGATTATGAGCATTTTTCACCACGTTTTGTCCTTCCATTCTATTATTCGAAAATTCATCTTTATATTTCTGATTAAAGCACAACATGACTTATTTAGATTCATAATATTTAACATTATTTGATATAAATAGTTATTAGATTGTGCAGCAGCATGATTTAAATATTGACTTGAATTCAGTAATTGGCTTTCATAACGATAACAATTAAAACAGCCACAATGCCAACGCAATGCAAGTATTGTGAAATATTTCCAGTTTGTAATTAGAGATTGCAAATTTGCAGTTCAGGGTTTGCAGTTGAGTCTTTTTTCCATTTTTTATTATATCTTAAAATTACTATTATTGGACATTTTTGTTTTGTGACAGAAATCAAGAGGGTTTTCTTTGCTCCTTTGCTCTCTTATACTCTGTGATGCATCATCACTATGGATTTCCTCCTGAAAAACGTTTGTTAACACTACTTATTTACTGTACCGTTCATAATTGTAATTATAAATTATTCACTGTTAAAAATATGCAGTTTATAGTAATCTGGCTTTATTTAAAAAGCTGAATATGAGAGAAAAA
Source organism: Danionella dracula (assembly GCA_900490495.1). Classification (NCBI taxonomy): domain Eukaryota; kingdom Metazoa; phylum Chordata; class Actinopteri; order Cypriniformes; family Danionidae; genus Danionella; species Danionella dracula. Next base: position 2,314,751 of record UELW01000378.1, on the reverse strand, counting down.
AAAGTGTAAATCCAAAAACCAGTAGGTGTAAATAACTGTTCTGCAAGATAATGTGAGTTACAATGAGGAACCTCATGAACCCAAATGCTTTAAGATATGTTAATGCTTTCCCTTCTTTGCTTTAATGGTTTTATTTTTCTTTGTTTGTAGTGTTGGTAAAAGGACAGGTTACCACCAAGTACTACCGCTTCTTGTCCAAGCAAGGAGGATGGGTGTGGGTTCAAAGTTACGCCACCATTGTCCACAACACTCGATCCTCCAGACCACATTGCATCGTCAGCGTTAACTACGTACTTACGTAAGTGCTCTGCTTACATTACCCTACAAAGCTGCTGCTTTATTTTGTTTCCTACATACCATTAGTGAGTGGGATATGTTTCTTTAATCATCTGCTTCTTGAAAATTATATAACTGCTTCCAATTGTAGCATTTTTTCAAAATAAATGTTGCTAGTTGTGCTTTTGCACACAGTTCAGTGTGATCATTTCGTGGTACAGTAGGGCTGAAACCCTAGAGAAGAGTACTGTTTGCCACACACTGGTGGGTCCAGAAAAGGGTCACACACTCTTGGATTGGATAAGCTACTGCTACTGACCTTGATCAAAAAATAATGTAAATATTATATTTACAAGTTGCCCTAATTGTTTCACCACAATGATCCAGCTATTTAATCTGTATTGAAAACCATTGAAATTGCAAAGGGACTAAAAATAATACTAGTCATATTAGGGTCAAACATATATAAATACACACTTTTTTGTTGGGGGAATGTTTTGAAACATTAATTAACAACAGCCAGGAAAAACTGTGTTAACACAGCTCAATGCAAGCATAAAAGCAACCCTTAAAAGTAATAATTTTTAGATACATCAAAAACTCTCTTTAACAACATTTAAAATATATACATCTTTAATTATTTTTAAACTTTGACAATTTATTTGTTGTAGATAAAATATAGCCCTCAACTAAATTGTCTCACTTTTAAAACAATTTCCAAACAATACATGAATACACTTTTTTAGCATCATGTTTAGTTTTGCTATAATGTAAACACATAATCCTCTACAAACCTAGTTGTCCAGTGCGTTATGTGAAACTTGTAATTTTTTTCAAGCCTTCATCTACAGTTGCCAACCATTATTTCATCTAAATGGCAATCCAGCATTATTAAGTTCTGATTTGTTGGGTTTGACTGAGCAAGGGAAAGCTTCTCTGATGCCCATCCTTCACCTCAGGGTGTCATTCCTGCTCTGGAGTAATACCAAATGCCAGCTGCTTGTACAGGAAGTGCATGGGAGCTGGGGCTGCTGGGAGATTTATTTGTCATGCATTTGCACAGACAACTCCTGTTCATTATCTCCGTGAGCTTTTTCTCTGAGCCTCCATGGAAAGAGTGAGTGGGATTGGGCATTAGAGCAATCATTCCCACAGAAGCTTCCAGAGTTAAAGAACACAAGAGATGCTTTACAATGAGTTAACCCACACAAGCAGTTACTCTGATACTACTGTCTGGTGTCAGGAGTTTTTTTGATGTGATGCTAAATTTGATAATTTTCACTTGCTTTAGTTTGTCCATACTGCGATCTGTTCAGGGTTTAAGCTGCTATCAGTTTATCAGCTGTAAATTAATTGCAGGCCATTAAACCTTAATTAAATTAGTGAGGCTGATTTTAATAAGCCTGTTTGTCAATTAGCATTTCAGCTACATCCATAAAAGAAAGTGTTTATGAGCCTTAATTAATTGAGTTGTAAAAATAATGAGCATTTATAGCATTGTTTATGAAGGGGATTCTTTCTATGGTGGTCAGAAGAGAACAGTTTGGTTAAATTAAATTTTTTGTGAATTGTAAAAAAATATATACTGGTTATGAAGTTAAATAAAATTTTATGGGAAACGCCTTTTCATTGAAATTGCTTGTCAACCAACACATATCAAAATATTTGAACCAGTGGGTGAGCAGTGTTTCTGACTCCAATAAAACTCATTTCTAGCTCTAACTGCGTTCACCTCAAGGCTGTGCAACAATAAAATCAAACATAGAAGGACATGTTTAAACAATAACTTATGTTTTTGCACACTTAAAAAGTAAATTGTTCATGCTCTCCAAGTGAGTTGTCAATCAAGGAAGTCGAGCTAGCAATGTCTCGAGTCTCATCATGGTGTTATCACAGTGTTCTAGGACGATCTGTGAGCTGCGAAATGAGTGTTGAACGAGAGAGAATCATAAACTATCAAATGTTTCCAAATACCTCTTATCATATGAACACTTTGCCTAAACTTAACCCTAAGTAGGTTCAAAATATAATGCGCTGTAACTAAATTGATTTGGAGCATCAATGTAGTTACAGAGAGTTATATTCTGAAGCTACTGCTTTTACACAAACTCAAGGAAAGAAAAAATGTTAGTTGTATAACGCATTTTGTACATAGAGTAATTAAAAGTGCTTTACATTTGGAACAAGGTATAAAAAAAAAGAACATTTTATAAAATCAAGCATAAAATCAAGTCATATTAAAAACTGAACTGCAGAGAGGAAATAGTTTGGACGTTTGTCAGTGAACATAAGCGCAACTAAACAGGTGAGTCTTTAGCCTGGATTTAAACGTGACTAAAGTGCACTATTGATCTCCGCTGGAAGCAAGCTCCACTTGTGACTCAAGCTCAGTTGGTATCCAAATGTCTAATTCGTGTGTGTTTTTATACATGTTCATTGCACAAAAACAGTCCTAGCAGTAAATCATAGTTAATTACATGCACAAAGATATGGTTGTCTGCGCACATGTGAAAATCTGTGTCTGTAATTTTCTTATGTCTCCATATGCTTGCAATCTCATTAGTCTATTAGCTGGATTCTCTAGGCCCCAGGAGGGATGCTAGCATCGACTCCTGGCTAGCATATGCTTGCATTTCTGAAAGTTATACATCAGCGGGAAGAGAAATCCATCCAGTACTTTACCGGGAAATCAATTCCCATTTCCTAGTTATGCCTTGTGTGGGGATTCCAGTGTGGGTTTGATTTAGCCAGACACGGCTCTTAATCTCAGTGTGTATTTGAACAGAGCCACCAGCCCTCTGCCGTATGTTTGAAGGAGGCTCGTTCCAATCCTGCAGGAGAAACAATGCAATTCACAGTCTGCCCTTGAGTCTGAGAGGGAGAGAGAGTGAGGGGGGGGCTATTTAGATAAAAACCTTGATCATGAAAGAATATAAACAATATATAATATAAGGAAAATCTATAATAGAAGGAACATATTTTTTGTAAGACAAATTTAGCTGCTAAGAAGAGATGCAATTGGAAATCTAACTCAACCCATTTGTCAAAATGAAATCTGGAATTTTAATTGAATAAAACACATACTTACTTGATAATTGGAGAGTTCTTCTAAAACTTAAATTTTCATCAGGTGCCCATGTATCATCATTTTCACTTAATAAAACATTTTTTTCATTGGGTTCAAAAAGAAATAAGGAAATTGGAGGGCAAGAAAAATGCTTTGAACATTTTCAATAAAATAAACAAAAGATATCATTTCTACATTTTTCAGGTGTTGTGGTTACATTTTGGTGAAATATTTTATATACATATTTTTATTGTTGAGTTTCGGTCAAGTACTTTCCTTCACATAACTTTTTCATGAAATCTAAAAAAAAAACGTATACACTGAAGAAAATGCAACATTTTAGATGAATGATTTTAGGAAATACATGGAACTCACCCAAGCAGCTTTCTAAGCAGGCACCTCCCCAGATTTTGAAATACTGTTTGTGCATTAATGTTTCTTCCTGTCTCAATTATTTTTTTTATTCTATTTTTTCTAATAGTGACACAGAGTATAAAGGACTACAGTTGTCCCTGGATCAAGCAACCTCTACCAAACCTGCTTTCACATACAACAGCCCATCGAACCCCATCAGTGAGAACAGAAGAGCTGGCAAAAGCAGGGTCTCCCGAAGCAAAACCAAAACCCGACTTTCACCATATTCACAGGTGAGTGACTGTAAAGTTTTATTGCAAGTTACCTTCCTTCAAGGTTTTTAAATACAGATACATATAAACAACAAATAAAAAACAAGAAGGCAAATCATATATTTAATTATTTTAATTTGTATTGTACAGGTCTTTAAGTACAACAAAACGGCTTTCCTTAGACTTTTAAATTCAAAGCGTGAACACATTAAATGAAAAAATTGCTAAGAAATGGCATTTAGACTAGTATTGTCAATCCATTTGAAAAATAAATTAATAAATGTATTGTTTAGTCCTCCAAAAGTGAATCATGATTAATCTTAAAGTATTTTGAATGTTGTACAGGGGTTTGTGCATTTGGATATTTAGACATTAAATGCAAATGGATGAAAAAAAAAACAAAATCAATGTTTATTACTGATGAAAACTATGAATAACCTATTAATTAAAATATTTTAAAACGCAAATATATTATATGCAGTAGATGGTCAAGCCTCACTCAGGTGTCCTTTATTTTCAAATAAAACAGGACTTTATGCTCCACAAAAACTGCAAGCAATGCATTTGAATTAATTGCATTAAAAATAAAGACGTAACACATTGATTTCCAAAAATAATATTTAATTCTTCAATGTGTTAACACTGACAGCACTAGAAAAAACTTTTTGGCAAGATGGTTTAATCAGGAACTGTCTCCATTTCCTGCATGTGTTCAAATCATTTAAAGCACATCTTAGGTGCAAACAGGCCCTAAGCCATTCTTGAGTTGCTAGGAAGACTTGCACAAAGGTGATTTTCACAGCTATGTTGTTCGTTCTTGAAGTAACATTTCCATCAAGCACTCATTGCCTTCTAATTTAAGCTATGAAGTTAGTCAAGGGCTCAGAGCTTGGAACAACATGTAGTCATTGCCCTATCAATTTTAAAGGTACATTAGTGGATAGATTTACTTTAAGAGTCAGATTGGATGATAAGAATGTTGATCCAGTAACACGTTCTAAGTGTGTAAATCACACTCTGCATAGTTTCAAATTGCCCTCTTTGGTAATCATTAACAGACTGTTTCTTGAGGCAGCCCAGTGCTTCACATTTTCTGAACCTCATTAGAGTCTCCAGCTTATCAGAAGGGACTCCAAGATCTGCAGTAGAAGGTTGAGGCCAGCAAAAGATATTAGGCTCATTACATTGTGTAAAATGAATGTTCTCCTTCTGTTTAAGATGAGTGCCATGTTCAGTGAGCTGGGTAATAACATCACCCAGGACTGAAAATTGGTTGCACCACAAGACTAAAACATAAGAAAATAAACTCTACCACATAAAAATCATTCCCTGACCTAAATAAAACTTTGAACTTCTAGACTCATTTAATACTTTACAGTCATCACTAGAGGTAATAAAAAAAAAACAAATAAACCAATGTGCACATTTATCTAATGAATGAATCAATTTCCTGGAATAAAAAGAGTGGGTTCAAATGTTATAGTTATATGTATATTTTTAGGTCTGTGAAATCTGTACATTTTGCACATGCACGTGTTTATCCTGCCCTTAACCGCAACAGCAAGAACAGGCTGTTCCTACTGTGCAGAAATAAACCCTGCTATTAAGAATAAGAACATAAATCTTGATATCATTAGGACCATCATCAATTTCCTATTAATGTGTAGTGTGAACATGCAAGAATGCAGGTCCTCATCATGGAAGCAATAAAACCAATATTATGTGAGTGTTTGCTTGGGGCTTACTGGTCCCAGTCTAAAATCGAACAGTACTTTAGCAGCTAGACTGTAAGAAATTTTGTATTTTGTGATAAGCAGAGGTGATTCTTCGGTAACTTTATAAGTATTATAATTCATTTTTAGTATTATAATTTTTTTGATACATGAATCAGACGTTGTCGTGTTTGATTCTTTTTCTTCTGAATCACTCGCACACAAGGGAAGTACATCTAATGTAGTAAGTGTAGCAAGTCTTATTTCCAAATTCTCAAATTTTCTTTCCACTCCCTTTCTCTTTCACTATAGAAGGATAACCTTCATCATAATAATGCTCTCACACTCATATTTTAATGTTTACATCCTGGTCACCTACAAAAGAGAGAAATGGAGGAGGGGCTCATTTAGGCCAGAGTCACATCAAACAGGTTTAAGCCATTGGTATTCCGTCCCTCTAGGGTCCCAAGCAATCAGCTCCATGTCTGTTAACAAGTATCTGGGGATAGGCCTGAAATCGTCAGTTCAGCACATCTGGCTCAATTTGGTTTTCTGTGTAGCTCTCATTGTACAACATTCAATCAATCAATCAGCATACTAGTGCCGATAATGAGCTAATTTTACATTTATACCACAGTTATGATCAGTTATTTAAACTGACTTTAAATTATGGTAATTGAGCTATTAAAATATGTCTTATACTTGACAAACTAATCAGGTGGTTTGGTTTAGCTCATTCACTAATCCTAACTAACTAAACTGACAGTTATCAATATTTGTCCTCAATATCCTTGGTTGCTTCCTGGTCCTGGACCCCTTACGCAGACAACTTGCCTTGTATGCTTCTCCATTGCTCACCACCTTCACTTGCTTTACCCAGAGTCTGGACGAGTCTGTTCATCAGCGCTTCCCAGCAGCAGGTCCGGATAGCTGCTTGCTTAGACTGAACTAACATCTCTCCTGTTGTATCCTATTTCCTTATTTCATTTGCAACCTTTTGACGACCTGTCTTCTCCTGTAATGTGATCTACCATGGTCGAAGGGGTCCAATTTTGCTGCATGTAACTGTGTGGTAACAAATAAAGGTTTTGTTGATTTTTTTCGTTCTTGGCAATTATAAGGAAGATTGAGCTAAAGAAACACATTATTTTTGTCAAAATATATTGATTGTTGAATATTATGCTTTTTTAGAAAAGCTATATAAAAATTTTACTTTGCTACAAACTTTGCTTAAGAGGCTGTTTAAAAAGCTGCATGTTCCTGATGCCATTTGTGAAGATAATCCATAATGTTGCTGAAGACAGAAGGCCTGGAATAATTAGTTGAATAAATCCTTCATTTCCCCCAAAATTGAGAATATATGTAATAAAATACTGTTTAATAAGATGATCTTTACATGCTGCGCTTACAAAGATGTAAAATCCAGTTCACTATTAATAAACCCTTTACATTTGAAAAGGCTTTGGTTAAATTAAAAGGTAGTTTGTTTGCCATTGAAAAAATGACAAAGCTGCTGTTTCTGTTTTTCGTGAACTTTTAAAATCAACACTTTCTCTCAAATTAAATAATTTCCTGTGATGTGAAAGCCCTGAAGTACATATCCGATAAACAACCTTCCAGGACAAATTGATTAAAAGTTCCTGTAGGTTCTTTCACCGAAAAAAAACTGTATTCCTGGCAGATTGATATTCACAAGAAATCACAAGAATTGTCTTATGAGAAACAATTGTTTCGGAAATCGTTTAAAACTGTCAGATTCAGCAAATAGTAATCATGTATCTTTTTTGTGTACAGTATCCAGGTTTCCCTGCAGACCGCTCGGAGTCAGACCAGGACAGCCCTTGGGGTGGAAGCCCCCTGACTGACTCCACATCTCCTCAGATTCTGGAGCAATGTGAAGGCATTGAGTCCTCGTGTGTGTATCGTCAGTTCTCAGAGCCTCGGGCGTTGTGCTATGGCCTGCCTCTCACAGATGACCACCATCCCTCTGCTGATCTTTATAGCCATGCTCACTCTGAATCCTGTGAGAGGGGCTGCTGTAAAGCAGGACGGTACTTCCTGGGCAACCCTCAGCCAGGGAGGGACGCTTGGTGGGGTGCAGCCCGCTCTGTTCTCCCTCTTCCTAAATCTTCACCTGATAACGGGGACAGTTTTGAAGCCGTGATGCCCCACATCACTTCAATTCATAGTCTGCAAGGTGGGTTTCTTTTGATGAGTGTCTTGCAACAACAGCATGAAATGTGTCTACTTTTTTTTAGGTAATACAAGCTTAAGTAAACAATTAAAGTCTTTCTTTATCAACAATTAGTTTAAACTCAAAGCTATGTTTTTATTTGTTTGTCTGTTTATGTATTTGATGCAAAAAAAAAACAATGATTAATGCAAAGAAATCATCTTTTTGTTTTTGATTACATTTTGAGCCTGTTAAGGAACTTTTATGTTTTTGCCATCCCTATGCATCTCTACAGCAATACGAAACTTCAACAAATCATTGGTATTCAGGTGGATGATGTTCTACATAAAAGAAGACAACTCTGTCAAAGCATTCTGGTGAAGCGTCCTTCGATTAAGGCTTCAACACACAAACCTAGAGCTTTTAAACTTAGCTTTTTCAATAAGGTAGCAGCCACGGTGGCACAGTGAGTAGCATGGTCGTCTAACAGCAAGAAAGTTACTGGTTCAAGCCTCAGCTGGGTCAGTTGGCATTTTTGTGTGGAGTCTGTATGTTCTCCAAGTGATTGTGTGGGTTTACTCAGGGTGCTGCGGATTCCCAACACATGTCCAAAAACATACAGTACAATTGAATTGGGTATATACAATTGTGTATGAATGTGAATAATGAACGAACAAGAGTGTGGATGTTGTGACTTGAAGGGCATCCGCTGCATAAAACATATGTAGCGATCCCTGAAAAATTAAAGGAACAAAGCCGATAAGCAGATGGATGAATGGATCTTATTCAACATCTGTTTCTGTTTCCTGGAGAACATTCTATACTAGTGAATGTTCAGGTTGGTTTACAGTATAAATTTGCTGCCTCATGGTCTATATCCCTAGTAAAAAATGAGTAGACCCCAAAAGCAAAATGACTACACTGGGCCTACAAAAAAAAGTTTCTTGTATAAACCTTCTTGGATGTTAGAGATCTTGATCTCCTCCACTTTCTGTTTGAGGGTGCCCCATACATTTTTGGTAGGGTTTACTTCAGGAAACATGTTTAGTCATTCCATCACCTCCACCCTCAGCTTCTTTAGCAAGCGTTGGCAGACTTGAAGGCATTTTTGGGGGTTGTTATTATGTTTGAATAATGTCCTGATGTCTATGCCCTGCTCCCGTATATCACATTGCAGGCTGGCCTTCATGGTTCCCTAAATTAACTCTAGCTCCCCATTGCCAGCAGCACTCGTGCAGCCCCAGACCATAATACTCAATTCACCATGCTTGATGGTAGATAAACACACTTGTATTTAAATTCTTGCATGGTTTCAACCACACAAGTGTTACACCATCTGAACCAAACAAGTTTAACATGGTCTCGACAGACCATATGATATGGTCCCAGTAATCCTTCTCCAGCCGGTTTATCTTCAGTGAATTGTTTACCGGCTTAATTGTGCATCATCTTCTGAAGAGGATTCCTTATGGGATGACAGCCATGCAGACCAATTTGAGGCAGCATAATGTGCAGCATACGACCTGAGTACTGACAGATGGATCCCCCCTCTTTTGCTTCTCCAGCAATGCTGGCAGCAGTTACGCATCTATATGTGGGCCCAATTCTGAGATTTTCTTATAGTGCACTATATAGTTTTTTCTTATAGTTTTCACATTGATTTTTTTTTTTTTTTTTTTTTTTTGATGGGACGGAAAGTTTAAACTGTTACATGATTTTTAGATCCCCTATTTTGCATTGGACTAAAGTTATTTTCTTTCCTTTTTTCACATGAAATATGATGATGAAGGATTTGACGATTATACTTGTGTATCTGAGATACTAGAGATGTTTCAGACATTGCTCATAAAGTATATACACAACCAATGTATCTTTGTTAAATTAAATTTTTTTCAACTAATTGTTTTCCAGAAGAAATAACTAGTTACATTTCAACTGAAATTCTAAAATGAAATCAATGATAATCAAAATATTGCAACCCATAAATATCTGTTGCTAACCATCAAATGTTTCCAATTTTTATTCAAAGACAATCATCTATTATAAACCTGTGAAAACCAAATCTCTTTTTTGTGCAGTGAGGGGTCACTGGGATGAGGATAGCGCAGTCAGCTCTCCAGACGGTGGCTCAGCAAGTGACTCAGGTGACCGATACCGCAGTGATCAATGTCGCACAAGTCCCCAAGAGCCCAGCAAGATTGAGACTCTGATCCGAGCCACGCAGCAAATGATCAAAGAAGAAGAAAGTCGCCTAAATCTAAGGAAAGCACCAGCAGAAATCCCCTTGGAGCCGTCGAATGGTCTGGCCAAGAGTCATGGTTCCACATTTCACAGCTCCGACTTCTCCCAGTCTGCAATACAGAGTGTTGTGTGCCGGGGGCCGACTCAGGGGATAAGCCCCACACCAAGCCCCACTCCATTATCCCGCCTCAGCAGCCCTGTCTCGGACAGATTGGGAAAAAGTAAAGACTTTCTTCAAAGCGAGCTCTCTACATCCCAGCAGCCACTGCCTCTGACGGCCACATGTGCTGTGTCCCCGACTCCGGCACTCTACCCATCACACCCACGGCAGTATTTAGAAAAACACACAGCCTACTCACTGACCAGCTATGCTCTTGAGCATCTGTACGAGGCGGACAGCTTTCGCGGGTACTCGTTAGGCTGCTCAGGGTCCTCTCACTATGACATGGCCACTCATCTCCGTATGCAGGCTGAACAAGCTCCGCCCCATAAAGGCACTTCTGTCATCATTACCAATGGTAGCTGATGAGAATCTCAAATCAAATCCTGCCCCTCCACTTCAGCTAACCTAGGCATTTTGCTTTTTGTTGATTTTATACTGTTGTTTGAATCCAGACGTTTCTCCTAATTTATTCTCAAATAAATCTATGTAAGGTTTCTCAAAATTAAGATTTATTTGACAGATGATACTCCTTTAATGCACAGCATGCACAGAAAGAGAAGGTGATTAATACATTTTGGAAACCTAACTTAAAAAGAAAAACTGATCAAAGGGCAATGAAAGCTAGTATTATTGAATTGAAAAAAAAAGTTTTTTCAATAAAAAAAAGAAAATAACATTTGCCAAAAATGGGGAAAGTAACTAATGACAAAAAATTTATCCCTAATTGCTTAAATCAGCCGTGTGTCTCAATCATATTGCATTAAATATGATTGACCTTTACTCCCAGACTCATTTTCAGCTTATCCTTAAAACCATGGAATACTGCTTATACTACTTTTTCTTAATCTTGTATATGTTTTTTTGTTCCCTACTCTTATTTTCAGATTTATTTTGGTTCATGAAAAGGAAAAAAGAAAACTAGCAGAACGTACAAATTAACAGTTTTACTAAATATTTGTAGGATTTTTTTGTCATCATTTACTTTCCCTCATGTGCCGTAAAAATTTTGAGGTTTTGACTTAATTGAAAAACAGTAAAGTTACTATTATCTTATTAATTAAGTCATTATTATAAATTTCAGGCAAACTATCCTTAAAGGTGTTTTGAGGACTGAGAGAGAATTTGAATGTTCAACAGCATGTGGGTTCTATATATTCACAAATGAGCCTCTCTCTTTAAGAAACAAGTTTATTCTTCAACCCCATTACAAAATTGATGTTTAAAAAACAATAATTAGCATAAGAAGCTGTAAATGCGAGATTTAGTGAATGTATCTAAATTCTTGTAAAAATAAAGTAATACAGGACATTCATCAAATCCAAACAGGGAAAAAATATTTGAAATAATTTAACTCGTGTCTTAATTTGTGAATTTCAAGAGTGGTTTTGGGTTGACTCCATGCTTTCAGCTTTATGCAATGTTTGAGTTTTGTTTGTTCATTGTTAACTTTAAAAGCAAAAATCCAGCTCTAGTGGTAGTGGTTTGAGTTTTTTGACAATTCAATTTTAACACTTCAAGAAAAACTCGTGCCCTGAGATAAAATCAAATATTTTCTAATAAACACTAACTTATTATTCCTTCCTTTTATTATTTTTTGTTAACTTGAATCTTAACTCAACTGGCTACAATGAAATCTGTTTTGATAAAAAAAAAACATTTGTCTTGTGCAGTCCATCATGTTTGGAATTAAATTTAAGAAATATTTCAAACAAAACCTTACCAGACATTTTATGACAAATGAGTAATGCTTAAACTAGTAACAATGGATTTGAGTTTGAGGGAAAGGTAAACTAGAGCATAACCTTGATCAAATTGAACAAATGTTGGCATTTCAACCCACATTTAAAGCAGCGTTAAGGCTCTATGAGGTGGATGGAGGTTGCTTCCTCTCTAAAAGACCAGTTACTGGTCATTTTACAAGGAAACAAACAGTACACTTACCTTTCAGTCACTGAACTACATAAATATTCCAGTAGGATGCCATGTTCTAACCAGAACTTCAGTTATGAGCCCCATCAATGAAAAACAACCCACAGTCCTAGATCTAAGCCACCACACTTCCTCCTCCAAACACACGGACCAGTGTCTAGCAGTAGAAAGGTTATATAATGATTGCAGATGAAATATGCTTAGTTTGTAAACAAATCAACTGAGAATTTCATTGTGTGTTTTTGACTTGAACAAATTATTTGAAACTCTAAAGCTTTTCTTTTACTCTCATCAGCCTCGTAAATGAAATCTGAGATTATGCAATTGTGAAATCTGGAGGCTTTATGAACGCAACAAGAACAAGCATGACTCTTTTACAGGCTGTAAAGCCTCTTTCTGGCCTGAAGAGTCTGTGATGGACATTAAAAAGGGGGTTCTCTGACGGACTTTACCCTATACCTCACTCCTTCATGTATTTATAAAAATGGGTGTTTTTCTTGTGGAAAAAAATATTTATGATGTACATACTCAAAATTCACCCACTCTCCCCTAAATCAAATAAAACAATGCAAAAAAAAATGTCATTTACTACTTGAAAATAGTTCTTTTTCATTTGTGTGTTAGCAAACCAGGTAAGCCGCTTAAACAGGTGTGTTGCTAGGCAACAATGACACACACACACACTCACGCACACACACACATGCAGACCGAGCGAGTGGAGCAGACACACTAGAGTGAGCGGAGCTTTATCACAGCTGCTAAAGTTAGAGACTACACACACACTGACCAGAATAACACACGCTTTCCACATGACCCAACACATTTAATTTATTCATTCATCTTACACATTCATCCAGGTCACAGGGTCAGCCTGTAGCATATCCACATTCTCACACACATATTAGAGTGTGTGGGGGGAAATCGGTAAGATCGTTGGAAACTCTAAGGTACAAGCAGTACATTCAAACTCCTATCAGAAAGCTGTCTTTCTCTTTGTTTTTTTCTTAAGGAGGAATCATTTCCACCTTGTGTCTAGACTTCAGCACTGTAAAATGTTTAGTCATTGATCTTTGTCTCTGTATACCAAAAAAATATGTCTTTACATACCAAAACAGTCGGTGCATTTTTTGAATATTCTTCCAGCTGCAACCCATCGCTGGGAAATATATATATATATATATATATATATATATATATATATATATATATATATATATATATATATATATAATATTTTTATTTTTTCAATAAAATCAGTGATTATCTATGTTCACTACATTGTAATTTCCTAAAACAAACCCAGAAAACCAAAAAATACTTTTCCTGACAATTTTCTTATTATTTACAGAAAAAATAAGATGGAATTGATTAAGGCAGGTCTAAAAAGAACTTTTATTGTTATCTGCCACTTTATGCCGTTCTTAATATAATCACAAATATCCAGGAGTTTGAGACAGAAGTTTTAATTTCAATCCATAAAATTTGCTGCTGAAATATTTCATTTGTTATTAACATTGCTAAAACTAAAAAAAAATTGGTTTGTAAGAGATGTGTAAATCAGAAATATCTGAGGAATCATCGAGAGTATTAGTGACCAAACAGTGGTGCACATTTCACTTTTTCAGAAAGATAAGAAGGAGAAAATCCTGGCCGGCTAATCCTGCAGCGTTTACTGCATTTTACAGCATTTCATAACGTTTTACTGCGTTTTACAGCCAGGATCAGGAACACTGAGACTGGGGAGAAACTAGAGAGCCTTGTTCTACCACAGCCCTGACAGATGTGTGAATTACAGCTCTGTATTTCACACACCAGCACACAGAATAACTGTGAGTGCCTCTTTAAAAACAAAGGAAGTAAAATACATGTGTTTTCTTGTCTATCAGACTATGGTTACACACACATTCAAATTTCCACATGAAGAGTTATCAAACATAGCTTGATTTACATTACCTGGACCTATGGCATTCGATGACAATTAGCAGAATCAGATAAACTGGCTATTATTTCGGTGAGACCTTCAGGGTTAACCGTTTTGTTGTCTGATTAAACAAAAAAAACTTTTTTTGTTGCATTGGTCTAATTCAGTGGTTCTCAAACTGTATACCACTGGTGGTACTTGGTGCCGGCGGCTATCATTACTATGTTCGGTTGTCAAACAAAACATTTTATCAGCCATGGCATCAGGATTTCTGAGACAATCATGGCCTATTGGTTGATTGAACACAGGGCTAGTCCAATAAAATCACAGGCCGCTCCCTTCAGCCACTGACTAAAACAATTACAGCACAAGTTTATGCTACACTATGCTAATATAACAGCACTGCTGACCTGAATGAAAATTTGAAGGTAGCGGGCATATAAACGCAGCCTCACATTCATCATCTTTCATAGCATTATTAAAACTTGTGAAATATCTTATGGTTGTATTGAGAGCACCTGAAAGCAGAGCTAATACAAAAATATAAAACAAATATTATATATTACATGTGCCTAAATTAAAGAGAGAGAATTAACAATACTGATTTTAAATTTTTTTTATTTAAAGCCACACATTCTTAATCTTTAGGCTGTCCACTGCAGCTAAAATTAATCAATATTTTTTTATATTTTTATTGCTTCTTATTTTATCTGTACTTAACAGTAACTGAACAGGAAGCTCTTTATTCTGTGGCTATACTTGGGTTGTGAATTTTAATGCTGCTCATTATGGTGGGTCTTGGAGTGGCACATTTTTTCTGAGGTGGTACTTGGTGAGAGGTCTGGAAACCACTGGTCTAACTGATTTTTTTCATCTTTAAATCTTTCTTCTCCTTTTATTGGTCCCAATGCCACGCTCTTAATATCAAGCTTGTTTTCTCATCCTTTCTGTCTTAAGTGTTCTCTCTCTCCTGCCATCCCTCTCTCCCCCAAACCTGGGTTAACTGTAAAACACTCATCCGCTGCCATGCTTTTACTGGCCTACATGGGTGGGATGCCTGTTAGATTACACTCAGAACAAGAGAAAAGTAACAGTTACTTGAGTCTCCTTGTGCGTGTGTGTGATCCAAACAATGCTGTGAGTTCCTGTAAAGCTCCAGTTACCATGCAATGAAACTAATATAGTCACTTATTTTATTAAGCGTTCACATTTCTATTATTGAAAACTTAATTGATACAATGTTTAGATTAAGTCTCTAGGGTTAGGGTTGAAGTAGTTCTTCAACTGAATATAAGGATATTTTTTTATTAGAAAGAAAATATGTCATGGCTGTGTCTTCACAAAGTGAATACTCTAATAATGTACAGTCATCCAAGTAATAATGATTAAAATTAATGCAATAATTAACATGTGAAACTTATGCTAACACAACCAATGTGTTATTAGCATTACTTGAATATTAACCATATGATTGTTTATTACAGTTTACATCAACACAACACATCACCACAGAGTTAATAAAATAATTAGTTAATTAATTAAATTCTATTCTGTGTACTTCAGCCCAGTAATGATATGTTTGGTCAACTACACACTTCAAAGTATGTTGTTATTTCAGCAATATCTTTTTATTTAAATCATAAAATTAGGGCAAAACGAATTATGGAACAATTAATGCACTTGACTGCTGAACTGACAAAAAAACACACAATGAACACATTTTCATAAATTTTTTTTTTTCAGTTTGTCACTTTGATGTAATGTTGTGTAACTGGCTATAGGAATGTTCTTTGAACAGACCAATCACCTGCCAATTATTTGTAAAGGCCAGTTAGAGTGATTTTAATGCAAGCAGTGAATTTACATACCACTGGTGTATACACATAGGTAGTAGCATAGACTCATGCTGTTTTTTTTTTTCCGAAGCCATCATGTCCATTATCAAAGCGATTGAAGCAGCCTTTGATTAAAGATGAAGATACAAGGTGCCCAGAGAACTTTTCACCAATTCAGTCAAAGCTTAGCAACTTAACATAAAAAGTATTGTCTTCATCTGTGTTCTGGACTCATCTATACTGTCTTTCTTTTAGCCTGTTGCAGTAAACTGTCCCTCTGTCTGGTGGCTTCTTAATACAGCAGAACGTAGGAGTTAGTGTGTCAAGTGGCCTGAGGAGGTTAGGAATACACTGTAATAAATCCTATTAATTAAAGTTGACTCATTGACATAATTCGGCATAATTTGGTCATTTAATTATTTTTTAGTTGGCTGTTCATATTCTCAGTGGCTGTTGTTGACTGGATTAAAAAGTTTGTTTTGTCAATCTGTGATGTGTTGAGCAAAATAAAAATTAACTCAACCTAGCATTTCTGTGGAACGTTTCCTTAACATTTAGTACGTTGACTCAAGTTATTATTAAAATGTCTTTTGGACATTGAAATAATGTTTGATGTTTCTTTTAAAACTTAGAAATATATTGTATTGGTCATTTTATTGTCACATAAGAAACTTTAGAAAAGACACTTGCATTTTGATGTGGTACTTTGTTGCTCGTGTGATATTGATCCCTTAAAGAACTCAAAATTGTGAAAAAACTCTCTAGACAACATTCTTCATTCTTAACACCAGTGGGGTTGGTCTGGGTTTTGTGGACCAAGCTGCAGGCTGATTGCAGATTGTTGGATTTTACAGAGATTTTACAGGGTAGTTTGCTTAAAGATTTCGGTAGTTTCATACAATTTATTCTTCTTTAGTACCCCCCTGGGACCTATCTGGAGTGCTTTAGGGACTTACAAAGACCTCCTTTGAATTCAGTTTAGCTTAGTTTCTGACAATGAAAATAGGGCTCCTGGTCTCGATCAAAAGGACTGAAGACCTGATGACTGTTGAAACAACATACCTGGAGTTTAGGGACAAGCGATTCCCAACGTATTCAACACAGGTCCAGATTTAAACTCTTCCGTTTCAGAAAACTTGTGATGTGAACACCAAGTACTATCCCCAGTCAATAGGTTTTTGATGTGGAAGAACTCAGCCATAGGAAGACAAGTATGAATCTCTGCTGTGATGGCTTGTTTAGGAGGTTGTTGATTCAACATAGTTGATTACTCTATGTGATGTGGAAGAGGCCAACTGAAAGGGAACGTTAACATTCAAAAGGAGTAAATGGAAGCTGTTATGTCCCCTTAACACATCCTTGATTTCACGTGACTAAGCCTGGGGTGCTGTGAATAGTGGAATTCCCCCTCCTCTGAAATGCTGGCCATGTCTTTGCTACCAACAAAAAATGTATACCTGTGATATGCAAATTCAAAGTTGCAATGAAAAGAAACAATCTGATTGCCTTTTACAGACTGATCAAAGGTCTGATCAAAGATAGTTTACAAAGTATAATTGTCATTCAATTTCTTTAGTTCATCATCTATGGTTAACAATGAATATTAATCATATTTAGGATTGCCAATTATTCAGTGTTGAATCAAATGTCATGTGAGAAGTGTTCATATTTTGTAGCTTGTTTCTGTTTGTGTCATATTTGTACACACAGACCCTTCAAACACTCATTAATATATTTGCTAAGTGACAATTTTTAAATGATTTAGTAAAAGACTTTAGTATGCAAAACAAAATGTTATGGAATAGTAAATGACATAATTTTCATACCTGAGCGAAACATTCTTGATAAACAAACTGTAAAATAACCACAAGAAAACCAATTTCTCCAAGTCAATCTCTCTGAAGAGCGACATCAGACTTTTATCTTTTGTGAAAGGAGAAGAAAAGATCTTTTTCTTGAAGAGCAGAGCTTCTGTTAGATTTGAAGCTGAGAGAACCCCTTGACAAGGCAGTTTGCGAGAAGAAATCAGTCCTAATGCTGGATTAACTCAAGAGGCACATGTCAGTTCTTGCCATCTGTAGATTCAGAACACCAGTGCATGTGAAAAAATTTTGAGTTTTTAGAAGAAAAAAAAGGAGTTCATATCCACCTCAGACTGAGATGGGTTTACGACTGACTCTGTTCACTGTGTGGCATTACACATTTGAAAAAGAATCCTTCACTCTTCCTTCCACATTTTTCCTTTCAGTGTCACATAGTTGTTTTGATGCCAAAACCCAGCTAACTTTGGGCAAAAAATAAGAACACATCACAAAGCAGGATCCACAAACAATTCATTGTTGAACCATAAGGCACATGTAGTCATCATTTTACTTCAAATTGTTTTTTTGCAGACTGCAGAAAACTAAGACGGGACATGTAAACTCAAAGATTCTCAACTAGCCTCAAACCAGAACAAGCTTCGAATTTAAAGGCAGCAGAGATACTAACAGCAACTCTGTGCATTCATGCTAAAATATTTCCAGGTACTATGATTATTTTAACTTAAAATGTCTTACTTAATTAATTAACCCCTGGAGAAGCCCTCTGGAGACCATTTTCAATCATAGATGATAAGAATAGCAACAAGGGTATGTGCAGTAAAGTTGGCAAGGTTACCAGTTGAATTCAACAACAGTTTGTTAGTTTTTTCCAACTTAAAACCATTATTATGTTATTATGCCAACATTAATCTGAAAACTCTAGTGTATTGAAGTGATGGATATCGAGAAGTTTACGGGGGACTCAAAATGGGCCAGCTGAGAAATATCAAGTTTTCCTCTGTATCACTTTGATTCTCGCTCTCTCTCTCTCTCTCTTCTCTCTCTCTCTCTCTCTCTCTCTCTCTCTCTCTCTCTCTCTCTCCTCCTCCTCTCTCTCTCTCTCTCTCTTCTCTCTCTCTCCTCCTCCTCTCTCTCTCTCTCTCTCTCTTTCTCTCTCTTTCTCTGTAGTGTCTATTTTGAGTGGTCCTCCTGACCATCTGTCTGACCACCCCAATGGCCGGGGACAGCAGCCAGGGCAGACACATGATTAAGGAGATAATAGATGACAAAAGATGGATCTGTCTGTGACTGCAGACTCTTTACATGCATCGAGCACATGTCCCCCAATGAAAGCGGGTGTTTAGCGGGCAGCAGATTGGTGCAGAGGGTACCTGCGGGTCATCCCAGGCGCTTCAGCACTCCCGTTCTTTAACATACAAATTGCTTTTTTGTGCTGAGATTAATTGCAAGGCAGCATTTGGTGCTTGTTCAAAGCCCTGAGTGTTTTCTCTTCCTGCTCTTACTTTGATTCTGGTTAGAGATTAGCCTGGCATTGCTTGCATCACATTAACAAGAGCCTTTTCTATGTTTTTTTTTTTTCGTGCTACTGCAGGGGCTCGGGGACTATGCGATTTACACTTTAACATCCTCAAGAGTAGATTTAATGTCAGAATATTCACCCCCTTTCTTTTTAGCTGATCAATTAGAAATTACTCTTCATGTGTGTGCATTTAAAAATTGTAATTATTTGTTAGCTTTCAGCAGTATAGCTGTTTCTTTTTTATTTTGAATTAATGCCATAACCAAAACCGTTTTTTTTTTTGCTTTTAAACTTAAATACATTTTATTAAATATTTAAACAACATATTTTTGTTTTGTACTTTTTGCTTACTTGTAACATATACTGAATATATTTTGAGACATAAAAAAATTAGTCAAAACAAGTTTTAGAAAATTTTAATGAATTAATGACTCAATTTAGACCAAAGTGTCAACTTTTAATGAATCTGTTGTTTTTATTTATTGCATTTTTTTATTTGTAAGATTTGTAAGAGTATTTGTTGATATTGATTAAGATCAGATTATTATATTAAAATTCAGCCTTTCAATAGTTTCAGTACACATGTAATTTACTACCTAAAAATACAATAGTGTAAATATCTCTATAAAATATTGTGAAAATATTGTGAAAAAAGTGGAATTGATTTGAAAGCCTATTCGCTTTATTAGTTTTTTCTTCAAATAAAAAAAAACAACACAAATTTCCGGTTGTAGCTTTAACAAGTAACATACATACAGACTACAGCAATGTGTTTAATTGCATGTAAAGCTACCCCTAAACCAGTCTCTGTTCATACTAAAGTGAGGCCATGCTTTTAATTGATGCTGAAATGTATAATTTCAAGGAAACACGGGACACAAAAACGGTGTAAGCAATTATCCTCTATTTATCCAGCACTTTTTCTTGGTGTAATCTATTCATTTTTCAATGTCTGCGTTTCTCTTGACAGAAACAGGACGCAGAGAGATCTTGGCCTCTCAGAGTGGAGCACATTTGCCAGTGAATTAGAGGTTCTCGGGCAAACCCTTCCAGATGTGGCACCATGTGTGTGTCTGCCTGAAAGAGAAAGTTCAGAAAAGCCCACACGCCAGCAGTGTTTACCCAATCCATGCCCACAGTCGCCTCGGCTCACACCTTGTAACCAGCTGTGCGTATGTACAAAGACATTCACACACTTGTAAATGGTTAAATAGTTTGGCTCATTGAATACAAAGAGAGACCTCGGCATGTTTTGTACTAGGCACCTCAGGGTTTTCAAAAGAAACAAAACATGAAACTAGAGCATTAAATGTCTCCAAACCCCACAGGGTAACACTATATAATAGTCTACCCCCCAAATGCTCAAGAGTGTGTGTGTTCATGTGTCCATTATGAGATGTTAATATGTCAAGTTAAGCATTTGTGAGAGCGAGGGGGTGTGTAAATGGGCTTTAAAGCATGTGGCGTGTTTTATTGACTGAAAAACCAGAGGTCACCCGCACCTCAGGCCATTTCCACCTTACACTTCCTCTCTACCTCAATACTTAACAGACAAAGCCACGGTGAGCATTGATATATGACGGGGGATCAGGAGATGGAGCAGAGAGCAGCTGGGAAAGTGGAAATGTCTGTTGGACTGCTGGTTTTTGGGTCAAGATCAGATTATTTGTGAATTTAAATTACTGTTCTGTTATTGCTTGTCAAATAACCAAATTTTAAGAAACTTCTCTTAGTCAATTTTCAATAGTTTAACAACATTTTTGTTGTAAAAAATGTGTCAATGTGAATTCCTACTTCCCAGCATAACACAAAGTGTCTTAAATAATATTAACTAGATAACTGTACTTCCGAAGTGTTTTAAACCTATATAATTTCCCATTTCATTAGCTTTTTGTATATTCTTAAAACAAACTTCAAGCTGAGGTGACATAAAAGCAGTTTATAATCTACTCTGAGTTGTTTTTCTTTTGATATATGAATAACATCAGATTTTTGAATAAATATATCATTTATTTTTTCCATTTGAACTATGGGCTTTTCATTTACAGAAAATGCAAATCCCGAGACGTAGAGAAAACAGTGGTCGTGAACTGGTGAGTGACTTCAAAATTGGGGCTTCCAAATAAAACCAAGTGAAATGCAAATACGAATTTAATCCTGCATAAAGCGCAAGATAAACATGCAAAGGCTTTAAAGCTCAAAAATCTGAGAACATGCACATTTCTAGGTGCTGTTGCGGGTGTCAAAGGTGTAATATCTCTGATCTTAACACAATATTTGCTCAAGAGTTTGACTTATATTTTCTATTCAACCTACAGCAATGATGTTCCTGTCCTTTGTGAACACTTGTAACTCACAAATAAACGTTGAGTTACAAAACCTGTTGAGAGCTCGCACTTTCGATCACTGTCAAAAGAATTAAGTTCTGAATTTAAATTATCCGTTAAATGCTACGAAGTTCTGGGTCTGAGGTTACGAAGAAGTAGGAAAGCCTCCGTAACCCATGAAGACTATCCGACAGTTTTTGTTTAGATTTACGCTCATACTAATGGCAGAACGTTCACCTGTATAAACACTATTCCATTCTATTGCTGTCACTTTGCTAACAAGGTCTCTTAGGAGCAATGAAAATAACAGGTTACTTAACCTTACAGCCTGCAGGGGCCCAGGACTCGTCTGGCAATTAGAGTTCAGCTACGTTTCAAAGAGAAAAAACAACAACAGAGAATTAAAAACAGCAAGAAGTTACTCTGTTATTTAAATGTTGACATGCTGAGTATTTCTATATTTTCAGTCTTTAGGGTTGTGGGCACAGTACTTTTAATGCATGTTTTGTCATGCAAATGTTAAAGGTACAGCTATGCCATTGTATTTAATATTAGTTTTTTAATATTTTCTGTTTCCTGATGTATTTATATAGTTGTAGAAGCACTACTATTATTAGTATTATCCTTTTCTTTTGTCTGTTTCAAAACACACTTACTTTTTAATACTTTTTTGATATCTGGCATAGTTTTTATAGCAAAAGCAAAACAGTGGAGCTCAGTTAATTCAAAGGCACTTTCTTTTTATTTACATTCCTTTTTAATTACATTTATTCTCATTTATTATGATTTACAAATAAGGGAAATAACAAGTTATTTGTCACAGTGGCAAATAATCTAAAACACATATTTAGCCATCTGTCTTCGCCTCATTGGTTTTAAAGGTAAGGCAGTCTGGAGTTGTGTGTCCCTCTGTAACCACAGTTTAGAAGGACCTCATGATTCTTGCATGCTTTGGATTTTTTTCTTGTGTTGTAGGCTTTAAGAAAACAATGAAAACACACAGAAAGAAAAGACTTTCACTTGAGTGATTGGGGAGGTCAGGGGGTGTTGGGAAGTTCGCTTAGAAACGTTGACTTCCTGCTGATCTGGCACGCTCCCATCCAGACTGGACGTCGGCATTGCTGAGAGGTCTGAGCTAGCAGAAGCCAGAGATTGTTCAGAGGGATCCACTTTCGCCTCATGCATGGCCAGACAGATAGATAAACATAGATTTCACACCCAGCATATTTTGCATATATAATTGTCCATAAATAATTACATGTAAAAGCCTCAGACGTATTTACATTATTAGTTATTTTTGTTATTTATTCAAATTTAATCACTTGTTTAAAAACAGTTTCGAAGTAAATTAAATTGTGTATAAAAATCTGGATGTGGTCAGACCAAGGTATAATAGCACAACACAATGAGAATTGTTAAAAATTAAATAGATAGAAAATAGTAAGAAATGTTACAAAGAAGCAGCCAATTAGGATGAGACTTTTTGAAGAAAACATTACTTTATTTAAAGTAACAGGAAATTTTAATAAGCTTCAAATTTATTTTGCTAAATACATATTTTTAAACATAAACAGAATATCATATATATCATTTTCAAAATGTTAGATCTTGTAAAATATAATTTATTATCTATTTAAAATATAATAGGAATTATATTCATTGAATACGCAATTATTAATTTGTTCATCTTTAAAAGATAAAAATAAGATGTCCATTGAGATATATAACAGTGTTTAGATGCTTTAAAAACTTCTTAGAAAAGTTTTTACAACAAATTATAATAAAAAAACTTGCAAAACTAAATGTCTCTTACAATAATACAGGGTATGAATTAAATGTCATCAAATAAACTAAACGTAGTTATAAAAAGTACTAACAATAATTAGCTGTCTCTTAAAATTATCAATTTGATTTCTGATATTTATAAACATCAATTTCTAATCTTTTTAATTCAAAATATGGGATCTGTAAATACACCTCCTATTAGGCTGTGGACGCACTGTAAAAATTAAAATACTCACATCTAAACTACGATGTAGCCTTAAATGGTACGTTGGTATTGTTTCCTGTACTTTATAACATAATGAACCTGTTTTGGCTCTGATACCGAATATCCTTGCTCTAACACGAAGATAGGTAATAAGTTAAGTAGTTAGTAAGTAAGCTAAGTAGGGATGTATTTACTTTTTAATACATTTTTAAACTTGTTCATTAATACTTTGAAATTGAATGAAACGTTATCAGATTTAAATTATTCAAAATTCATTTGAGATCATGACATCATGAGTGGAAGGACTTATAGTATAAAGACATTGCTAAAACACGGGGATTGTTTAGCCTTCAAACTCAAAACAGTCTATAAGAATGTCCGCTGCTATCTCGCATCAGGTGAAATATGAGGTACAACCCTTCACAGTACTACTTTCACTTATCATTCACTCCTGTGAGCAAACTCTAATTCACATTCTTATGTGTGCATCCAAGTTAAAGCTGGGTTTGAAAGTGTTGTAAGTCAGCACATAGGCTTTAGTTATTGGCTAATGAGTAAGTTAATGTGTGAGAAGAGGGTTTGTGTTATCTTTAACACAGCAGGGAGCAATTTAATGGGCTGACTGAGGATAATCAGTAACCTGCTTGGCTCTGTGTTTTAGACCTCTATGCTCTGGATTCTCAATCTAACATGGCTCCTAACATTATTGTCATCAAAATCTGTCATTATATGATTGGACCATCTTGTGTATGACTTTCATTCAAGTATCATTCAAGTAATGATGAATGTTTGTCTAATTCGACAACAGAACATTTTGAAAATTTATTACAATTTTAATGCCAACATTAACTATATGAATAAAAAAAAACTGCTTGTGGCCATGATTTAAACTTGTAGAGTTGAGCTTTTTAACATGGCTGTCAATAAAAATCTGACCACTTCTGTTCCCAGTCTCTATCAATATGGCAGAGGAATCAGAGTTTCTATAACACATCCAGTGGTAAAGCGGGGGAATCCTGCTGGTTCGAAGATGTCTGGAAAGATGCCTAAGTTTTGATATCATTCTGTCTAGGAAAAAAAACGATGAGGCTGTACATGTACTGTAAAAACTCAATTAAAGCTTTATTTTAATACAACAAAAAAGTTTTAATACATTTCCCTCCAAGGGTTCTGATAAAAAAAAGGCAAAGATGTGATTATACGTGTGTTTCCGATGGTTAAAAGTAGCATTGATCATTATGAACATATTATGAATTCAATGGATTTTAAAAACCTATTTAATTTCTCTGGTGTGTTACTAGGAGACACTTAGATATTTGTCAAATACTTCAGGTGCTGAGGTTTGAGCATAAATGTCCACACATAACTAATACTGATGGAATGGATGCAATCAAGCTGTATATGTTATGTTTGTATATGTAGATTATTTAAACTAAATGTTTTCAAAGGATTATGACAAAAAAATGATGATTAAGCCAAACATAGTGTTACTGACAGAAGTATTTTATGTGCACTCGAAACACAAAACAGACCCAAACAATTCAGTATCTGGAGAAACCTCTCTCTTGTTTTTCTTAATAATTCTAAGGCACAGAAGGGGGATATGACATGTGACCTTTGGATTTTAGTGTGAATTGTCTTATTATTTATTAAAACTATTTGGAATAGTCCCCAGTGTGCGTCTGCCTTAGTGTCAAACAGGTGTAGAGAAATGATCTTGTGGTTGAACAAAAGTAACATAACAGAAGACATTTGATACAGTCACAAAATACTAGTTTCAAAATTACAAGCAGTTGTTTGAATGAATCAACACTTTGTGAGAAGTTGTATCATAGCTGGCTCCATGTGTAGAAATAGATTTTAGAAAGAGAGAAGTTAATTTTTGTTTTTATTAGTTATTTAGGTCACAAAAGGACAAACTCCGATGCACCATAACCACTCCCCCTGAGAAATCCTTACATCCTTATTCTATATGATAAAAAAGCCATCTGCTATTTTAGCAGCTTTTAATTCTAATACTATCACTATTTGAATTTGTTCTCAACATTTGTTGAATTAGGGTTGTTAAAATTTTCTTTACTTTTGATGGCATTTTTATGCGAGTTTACTAATTTTGCCATAGTATTTTAATGCTCAGTTAGTGTATACAAGTTTAAATCCATAGTCTGCTCACACAACAGGAATAATCATTAAGAGTGACATTAATGGAAGCGTAGCAGAAACAAGGACTCTACTCATTTTATTTTACATTCTGTATGCACTTAATGCTGAACAAGGGATTATTGTAATTGTTCAATCAATTTGTGGTTCTATTATCTTAAATGCAGCATTGAAGCTACATTTTGCACACACGATTGGACTTTACATGTCAGCCTAGCTGCTCTGCTGGAATGTTAACAGATGGTTTAAGGTACGCTTAAAGTAGCAAATGTTAAGATTGGATCAGAGAAAATGCAAATTTCCTTAAATGATTACTCACCCACACGTTGTTCATTAAACAAAAAAAATCATCCTTACTCAGAACAAGATATGTATATTCCAATGTTGCTGAATCATTCCACTTGAAGTGGTCTAAACAAATAAATGCAAACAACATTATATTTGTTAGTCTAAAATGTAGTCAAAACACATAAGTCTAGTCATACAGCAAAGAAATCAATAGACTCCTCTTCATTAAATTTTTGCCCAGTTTTAGAATTTTATGGAATGGTATTGTCAATTCATAAGATACCAATTTAACTGTAGTCTAATTTTGAACCAAAATATAACATATAAATGTAATAAAGTCTTTAAACTAGACTT
Organism: Danionella dracula; assembly: GCA_900490495.1. NCBI lineage: Eukaryota > Metazoa > Chordata > Actinopteri > Cypriniformes > Danionidae > Danionella > Danionella dracula. The sequence continues at coordinate 2,288,347 of UELW01000378.1, read as the reverse complement.
TTTAATATCTTCTTTGCTGGGAAAACAGCTCTCAGCCCTCATTTGATATCTCTTCCCAAATCATAACCAAAGCCCTCCTAAACTTACTGTGGAAGCTCATTCTAGAAAATATAACATAACCAGTTGAAAGAGGCTTAAGATTAATATGAATTCAGTCATAACCCCATATCAATAATTAAAGGTTGCCAGTTGTTAACCACACTCACCCCTGCTCCCTCTCTAAATTGTCCAATCCACAACCTCACCCCCACCTCCAAAGCTCATTCCAGGTCTATCGATTATGGCGTCTGCTTCTCAGACCTGTCGCCGGCTCGAGCGATGTGATCTTTCCCTGACCCTGCTCCCAACTACTCGAGTTTCTGATTGATTCCGCAGCACCAGTGTTTGCTTTGATCATTGGATTGGTTTAGATATCAGCATTTCTCTGAACGCCTTACAAGCAGGGTTTGATGCAGTAGTGAAAGATGTGAGGCTGGTTATGAGGGTGGTGATACTCTTGTCATTAGGTGGACACTTTAGTTTGGGACTCATAGTGAAAAATTACTTCATCATTTCAGCACTTCTGGGTATAACGGTCCAAGGTTTTTATCATGTTTTGTAAAGATCAGAAATATTAATTATACAAAGTAATTTTAACAAGATAATACTCATTGAAAATTTGCCTTTGGGATCAGGTTTCAGACTGTTATGACTTTTGTTCTTTAAGGAAACTCGATATTTATGTCTTATATTAAAGGGTAATGAATTTTGACAAATAGGAGCTGATGGAACAAAACAGACAGTTTAAGAAAGAAATTAATTAACATAAATTACATATTTGATGAAACGATTAAAATTACTGATTGAAACAGGCAAACTAAAATCCCCTCATTACTGTCTTTTTCCTTATTTTTGGGCTCTGTCTGCGCACTCTGATTATTATGTGGTTCTGATGGTGATTTTCTAAACTGTATCTATTTTTTATTGTTGCAGTACTATTTAGCTTTTTCTTCACTGGAAAATGCATGTTGTTAACGAGCATCCAAGATTGAGTGTAACGATCATTAAAAATTTAAAACTGGTGATATAAAATGCTATATTTTAATATTTTTTATAGTTTACAATGATCAGATTAAAATCCATCTACTTCTCGTCTGATATCCTCCTTGTATTCATTAGTTGGTATGCAAAAACGAGCTGCCTGTTCCGACCAAGAATTTGCATGGTTAGCAAGTGATTCACATGTTAAGTCAATGGCTAGACATGATATATAATCAAACGTTGCCCTACTCATTCCTAAAGTATTTTTCCCCTTTATTGCTATGTTGCATCCCCATGCTTCCTAGTCACATGAGGGAAACCTGCAAACCAGCAATGGCAACAGCAGAGTTCACGCTACAGCAAAAGCGAGTTAAGCTCACCACACACCTATGCAATTTTAAGTAAATGTAAATTCTGCACCGGCTTCTCTGCAGGAGGTTTTTACACCTCTATTGTTGCAATGACGCTCCTTGCAGTTGGAAGGCACTCAAGGGGACAGTCGAAAACCAACATGATCAGCTTTTCACTCTACATTCTCTTCCGTAAACATCTTCTGTTCTTCATCTATTTCCTGTCATGAGTCAATGCGAGTGTGAATCAAGCACCACCCAGTGGCTCTTTTAGGCCTCGAACATGTGATCAAAAGAGCCAGCTTTCATTGGTTGAGCATGAGTTCACACGCTGCGAGGCACGTACGCATGCATCGTTTCCTACTGATTATTCACATAGGTGTGTGGTGGCCTGTAGTTGACCATTGATAGCGTTCATTCAGGAGAGATCCACATGTTTTCATATTCCCAATAGAGGAATAGAGTTCAGAAAAAAATATACAGAAAAGCCCCATTTGCTTAATAAAACCATATCGCCTGGTTTCAATGAGCAACACTAGAATTGCTTCTTCAGTGGGTGATTAATTACACACGTTATTTGCAGAATACGATGATCAAAGGCACTATTAACATAGATGAAAGTATTTCACTCTGATACACTATACCAGCCATCACCGTTTGGCAGACCCGGTCCACATCCGGACTGAGAAGTGGTTCTGTCCAGACCCATGATCAATTTCTGATAAATTTGTAAGAATAGTTTACCTCAAATGGGACATTTTTCTTGAATGGGCAAGTGCTTAAGACAGCTGTGAGTCAGCTTTTTTTCTACAATAAAACATTATCAAAAGCAATTGTTTTTACCGGATCACCAACGTGCACCTATACATCTGCATGAGAATGGCACTGATTCCAACCAAGATTTATTCTACTTGCAGAGGTGGTTGTGTTGCTATTCTTCACCTAAAACAGCAATATTAAAGTTGAAGAGAAAAATTACTTAAAGAACACAATGTAGGGTCCATGCCGCTACTGAGTTAAAAGTTAACAATACGTTTTCAAGAACATATAGTTAATAAAAAGTTCAGTGCTGTTCATTTATTATCATTTAGACAACACTTAATCTTAAATATATTTTTTTATATCTTTCAGACAACTAGCAAACTTATTATTCAACCACCTTTCTTACATTGCTTGATGGTGTAACATTATTTGCTTCTGTCAGCTCACAATAAGTTACTAATCACTTATGACGGTTCTTTTCTTGCTGTACATGCTGCTTGCTCACAAATATTAAGAACTTGAAATAACTAAAAACTATTTTCATATCATCCTTAACTTAATAAATCGTGCCAATTCTTATTTGATTTCTGTTGATGTTCATCAGCAGAAGAAATCATCTGAGCGTTATCCTTTCACCCATTTATCTATCCTTCAGCGTGTCCTCCACAGCTCACACCATATCTCTCTTTACAGTGCAACATTACTCAAGTGTACCAGAGCTAAAGTGCCAGCTGGCTGCGGTTGGCGAAGTCTTGTTATACCTGTAAGCAAATCTTCACTGTTTCACAGAAGGCATGCTGCGGAGTGACTTGGCAGATGTAGATGATATGTGCAGCAGTTATTAAAATCAGAAGCCTCATTAAACTTGGTAATTTACATTCCCTTCCTCTCTCTTTCAAGCAGCCATATCGAATCCCACTGGTCATGTGAATGGACATTAATTGCTGGCAGAGAACAGCTGTGCCAGTGAAGAGTGGGTCCAGGAAGCACCCAATTGATAGTAAAACTGTCAATGACATTTCATTGTCCTGTCTGTATGCAGTCTGCTTTTCACCACATCTTAAATTTCACCAACACGGTAGCAAGATGGATATCCTTAATTAACCATCATTCCAATCAGGTTGGGCATCATCTCTTGAACATATTCAGCCTCATAAAGAACATCTAATCAGATGGAGGAACCAGGCTGATCAGATGTCCTGTACAAGCAAGGACTGAATTACTGTCACAGATGCCATGGCTAGTGTTAAATTTGGCTGTGAACTTCACACGTCCAATGAAGAAATTCACTTCACAAACTTACGCATCAAATCCCTGATGCCTGTTGCCATTTCAGATGTTTTCAGCAGAATTAATATTTGGTCATTTGTTTTGTTTTCAATCAGTTTCTTAGTAGTTTTAGGTCATGTCCACACCTACCAGGATAATGTTTTAAAAGTTTTTTTTTTCTGTACTACTTACTACTAAAGAATTTACGGACATTTGAAAACCAACTCAATCCACACAAAATATTGGTTTGTTTATGATGAACTGGTGTGTGTGTTAAAGCCGGATTAAAACTAAATCATGCAGGATCTTGGCACTCCACAAAAAATGCTGCATACTAGATCAACACCCTTGTGAGATAAAGGAATACACTAAAGGAATAACCACCTGTGTTTGTTTTTATGTGTGTAACAAAATTATTAAAATAGCTAAGTAATAGCTGTTTTTCAGATGACTGAGAGTCTGGAGTCTCTGTGGTTATTACAAATGCCCAGTTGTTCTTTCTAAACAACTATTTGTGTAATCCCAGCATCCTGAACCAATTATTCCTGTATTATGGTTTTCAGTATAGTACAGTGCATTACTCTGTCTCCTTTTCATGAGCGGGAGCTCATGTTTGAGTGTCACATCATTCAAGTGAATGTGGCATACTGGTGATATATATGATATACTTTATCATACCAAACACAAGTAGTTTGCTAACACAGCTTTGCTAAATATGATTTCAAATAAATGGTTTAAATACATTTTGGGTATACAAGTTTATAGTTTGCCGTCTATTCAAAAATAGAGTGACTTCATTTTTGAAAATAGAACTATTAATAAAAATGATGATCATGAATAAAAAATACAATTTGTACATATTCATGTAATTCTGAGTAGTACATTGACACAATTTTTTTTATTTATTGTATAAATAACAATTAAATCACATTTGTAGGATAACTGTTTCCTTACAGACCTATAGAGAGAATAATTACCATATCATCACTTGCTGGATTCCAAAAGCTGTTTTAGAAGTTAAAGTCAATGTTTCAAGTCAATGCAAAATCTGCAAGAATGTGTAGATTCTGAATAGATTTTGAAATTAAACCGAAGACCACCATATTCAGGGACAGTCTTCGATGAAAGTAAATAAAGAAGCCATAGTTTAATTAGGCAAAAAATGAAGAAATACTTAAATGAATTATTGAGAATTAAAATCACCCCTCACTGTTTTTATGAAGATCAACATACACAATTGCATATAGAAACACAAAATATTTTTTTTGTAATGTTAAGTATTTTATTATATTTTGGTTTCAATATTGACCCTTTGGGACCAGTCACAAGCAGATTGCAGTTTTAGCCACATTTGGAATTGCTGAAAGGAAAACCAGAGGTTGTTGCTTGGCAAGTAACCTTAAAAATAACCCAATGGAGAAGAGTTTTTGGCAAAGCAAATGTTACTGCAACTTAAGAACTTAAAAAAAACATTGCTGTCAATCTTCTGTAACATGTTTCCAATGTCCAAGTTTTTATCATTTCAATGCAATCTATCCAATATGATTTTCACTGTTTGAAAGCCGACCAATCAAATATGTTTTATTTTCAGGTTAGAATAATTTTTTTTTCATTGTTCACATTGGAGCCTCTCCTTATTTAGAGCATAATAAACTGCCCTGCTGAAATCAGCACTGGAATGTTGAACAGGAAGTTTAATTAACCCATGTGTGGGTTCTTCTTGGTGGGTGAGATGTCTTATGGAGTTGATCCCTGTTTAAAATCGTCCCCTTTGTTCATCTTCAAAGCAGACGTTAAAGAATGAAATACTGTATGAGTTTTACAGTGTTCCATTTCACTTGGGGTACTTTCTCCACGACTTATCCATGTCTCATCAGCCACATCCTCAATCCCTCCAGCCATTAAACTGGAGACAGGCTCTTAATAAGATTATTTTTTCCCCTTGATGTTCTACCCCACAGCTCGGTTGTAAGAGAACATGTCGAACAGGTGTGTGAGAGGAAAAAGGACAGATAGTGTTTCGACTTTAAGGTTGACAGACTGGACGTGACTAGTTAGAGGGAAAGTGGGGAAGAGTAAACAGACTGTGTTTGTGTTCACAGTTGTGTTGGTGGCCACTAGAGTCAGGAGTATCAGGAGATTTACGATTAGGCTGAAAAGAGATTGTGAAAAGCGAATTGGTTGGAATACTGGGGTTATCTACACAATTAGACTGAACAAGTCAAAGAAAGGCCAGTTACACAGCCTTTATGACCTTTAACCCTTAGGTAAACGATATTTGCTACTGGAGTGAGATAACACCAGATATGGTTTACTAGGATCTGATTTTGACACTGTCGCTTCTATTTAAAGGCATAGTTGACCACAAATCAAAATAAATCTAACAGATACGAAATTTGGAATTTGATGGACTAATGCTTACCATTCTTATCCATTAGAGAGATAATGAAAATTCTGTCACTAATCTGTAGTTTGCGCTGTCCTTGAACATATAACCAACGTATAAATTTTACTCAGTAGTTTCATCTATTTAATCACTTTAAGTAATCCACTTGTACTGTAAACGTTTTGAAATGTTATCTCACATGTTTCAGATTTTCTGTATATCAGTTGCTAGAGCATAACTAACTCTGCTATGGTTCTATTCCCAGACAAACTAAGATCTGAATTGAACTGAGTAAATGGGTTTTGTCTTTGCACTGTAGTTACTTCACAGTAGTTCCAGTTGATAAGAGCTAACATGCATTATAATTAGGGCTTAACTTTTTTTTTTTAATAATTGAAATCATATTATTTTTAACCAATAGCAATTAACACCTAGTTAGTATTTTTTCTCAATCTTTTTTTTCTATATTTTTCCAACAATAACATGTAATAAATATTTCAATTGATAATAAAAAATTTAATGAGATGAAAGTTTACTTGTAGTATAAAGTTTTATCATATCGATTTGGTAAACTTCCATTCTTGTAAGCAAATAAAACCTTGGATATGTCCATAACAAATTAAACAAACTAAATAGCAAATTAAAGGGAAAAAGCTAATATGTGTCGTACCCATATTTTACTCATTGAAGGTTGTCAGCAGAACCATGAAAAGCTGTGCATTGTACTTTTTAAGAACTGAATATTATTATCAGATAGACTTAAGCTAAACTCATTTTTTTTTTTACGTTTCTGGCTGTTAAATTCTCGCATGATGGTGTTTAATCATTTAACTTTAATAGCAATTTCTGTGATTTGAAAATTGTGTTTAATCATATCGCTATAGCCATAATCACAATCTTTTTTCATTGACATCAGGAACTCAAAATCTATTAACTCCTAATTTATACACATAAACATTTGCGTTGAGGAATCCCATTACTAAAATGTAATAACATTTTGTAGATGCAAATATAACATGTAAATATCATCATGCCACAAAGTAACATTTGTTAAAAAGGGGGATGCCCGCAAAGGGAAAGTCTCTCAGAAATAATGCTTAGCTAAAAGTGAAAAACTACTTACAGAATACTAATCTTAAATGGCCTTTTAAAAAATTACAGACAATACTATCTGCAAATGACAATTGATACTCTACAACTCAAAAAGTATGCTATACATGTATGTGGTATTTAAAAGTACACTATGTAATTTTTCATCACTAAAGCACAGACAATCCATCAGGAACCTTATTCCATGGGACCAATAATTTAGTCAATATTGAGTTCTATTGATGCCATGTACTTGCATCACAGGTATTCTGGCTATTATGTTTTTTTTTTTTTTACTCTGGAATGTTTTGAATATTATAATGCAATGTATTTCAAGGGGTCATGCCATGGTGAGTCTTTTTGTGGCTTTATAGTGATTTATAAGAGTAGATTGATTTAAAAATTAAACAATAGTCATTATCGAACAAAATTAATTAGGTTCTTTTAAAAAACTGGTTTTAATTGCGCCATTTATGATGTCAGATGAGTCCCAATCTAACGTCATGGCCAGATATCAAAGGGCTGATTTCCCTCCCCGGAAGTGATGCACTATCCACAAAGCAATGCTTGCTCTCGTGATATCCAGAAACAAACATGCGCAAATCATACAGAGCGAAAGATGAATGAGCAGCACACAACATGGACTTTAAAAGGATTAAAAGGAGGTTATTAAAAGGACTTTTAATTAATTTGTTCATAACTAATCCCTCTAATATCTCTTAAATCTACATTGACCGCCAGACAGTAACTTTGGATACACGTCATGAATATGCAAATCACTAACCAATTGATGATTAACTGGGTAGTGAATACAAAGTTTGCCGAATGAACATCTGAGTTCATTTCCGGAATAAGCCAGGGCTAGAAAATTAGGTGAATAAATGTGAGACATAGAACATAGAGACTTTATAAGCAAAGGAATCACATCTCCCATGCAATTAGACCAATGTGAAAAACATATTTTTGAAATTAACACAATGTCACTGAACCTTTAAGGTGAATGAACACGGTTTATTACTTTACAATGAACAGTAAAATCTTCATCACCTTATTCCAGTTATAGACGGTAAATTATTATAATCAAACACAACAGACAGTAAATTATTATAATCAAACACAACATAGTTGAGCATTTCTGCAGTAAGTTATTTTGTCTGATGATGAACTCAATCTGTTTACTTCAAGAAGTGAATTCCTAAATTAGCATTGAACTCAAATACATCAGTATATAAATACATAGGGTAATGAATAATTCAATTAATCAAATGGCAGAAGCACCCAGTTCTAAGAATAATGCATGTGGACACCATTTGTCCAGTTTATTATAGTCCTATAACAGAACAATTGTCTCTCCTCCACCACAAACATAACCCATCAGTAGAAATTATCGAAAGGAAAGTGCAGTTGAGATAAGCATTATGCCATTGTTGGCAGTAAACCAATAACAAAACCCCATATCTGGCCAACCTGTCACTTTCACTTTGACTTCACTACTGTTGATGGTGAGATATTTCACTAAGAGAAAAGGGTGAAGCCCTATAAAAGGTGAAATTTAAACAAAATTAATGATTTTTTGTTAATTCTCAACTTTGATTTTCAGAGCTCTTCAGGCTGTTTTCATATGAGTAGGGTATTCCTTACAATGACAATTGTTCTATGAATTGTTTTTACATGACTTGTTCTAGGCATCAGTTTGAGCCAAATACAAGCCAAAGAAAGCCATCAGATCACCTGCAAACCAGTTTAAAGCACCACATGTTTACCCTAAAATAAGACAGCCTGCATGCCAGAGAGAGAGAGAGAGAGAGAGAGAGAGAGAGAGAGAGAGAGAGAGAGAGAGAGAGAGAATCTCTAACCAACTCTCTGCAATGAATGTGTATTTGTTCTACAAAACCCAGGCGCTGCATAACTGGAGCGTGTTTGACATCGTTATAGACACACTGTCTGAGTATAAGGTTGCTGTCACAGGAAGAAGCCAACCCATGTGGCATGAGAAACACATATACACTAGACACACAAGCGTGAAATCTAGATGCTAGTTGGCCAGAAAAAATCAGTGATTCAACTTAAAATGGATATTTACAGAGAGCCAAGAAACAAATGAATAAATATGTTTATAATGTTTAAATGCTAAGTTGTTGACTTCACAAAATATTAAATATAATATTACATATTAATATTAAAAATAAGAACGAATGATTGTGACTAAAAGTGACACTTTTTTTAATTCAACCATCATGAACTCACCGGTTGCGCTAAATGAAGTTCCTCTTGGATTTTCTAGAGCAGGTACAGGGCTCCGTAGCTCCAGAGCCATTTTTAGTGATTCATCCTATTAATAAAGGGTCTCATATCTCTCTGTAAAACTTCCCTTTTTGTCCTCATGTTTTGGTTGAAATCAGGCATTGAAACTAGGTCAGCAATGATACAGAGCTAAAGACAGTATACTCTAAACAAGTTTGGTTGGCCTCACGTCATCAATTATTAGCTGGAAGATTAATTCAAAGCCTAAAATACAGCAATAGTCCCCAAAAGTTTTCAGCTACGTCCCCCAGCTTTGCAAAGCCCCTACCCAGTTAGTACCTATAAATAGATGGAACATTTTTCTCCGCAAAAAGAGTTTACTAAAACTTTGATTGATGTTTTAAACTGTGAATTTTGCTTCTGTAATTGTAGCAAGGTGTCTCAATATAGATATATTATACATTATAGAAATGTAAAAGTAATTTGCAAACTATCAATAGTGAAATCCTTGGATGATTTCACTTTAATCCATAAAAACTGGCAGAGAGTTTCCCAAAAGTTTCTCAATAAACACTTTCTCTAAAGATGGAAAATTAAACTTTTATGTTTTCTATGTGTTCAAACATGCTGTTTGTATTTCTACTTGAGTGAAGGTTTTGAGTGTGTCTTGCCATCTCTACTGTGTGTTTCTGTTGGCACCGCTGACCCCCCTGCATCGCTACATCTTTATTTGACGGCTGACAGAGTGAATGGCAGAGACTCGGCTGGAATTCTGTCTTGAGGCGTGATTTACTGCTCTCAGCTGCTGCACATACTGATTCAGTGACCAGCTGTGTGCGCTTCAGAGTGAGACCTAATACAAAGTCCTGCTCATACCCTCACCTTAAAAAGAACTAACTTCAGAGAATAATTATTGAGTATTGGTCTGGATTTTGTGATTTGGGAGCTCAAAGCAATTTCTGACATGAGGCCCAGAACTTTCTTTTGGCATTACTTTGCTTTTGCTTTCTTGCTTTTTCTTGTCTTTTTATACATTCAATGTACAAAAAAGAGACTAAATGTGTTCTTGATAGTCCCTATAGGATTTTGTATTAAAATGGTTCATGAATTTTAGCTTGTAGCGTTAACTTCAATAAAGTATAAACGAATTATGATGTCTTGATTATTAAATATAAAAAAGAAATATATGTATATATGTATGTGTGTGTGTGTGTGTGTGTGCGTGTGTGTGTGTGTGTGCGTATTAGCTTATTTACTGTTAATTGTAAATGTAATGTGATCCTATGCTGAATCCTCATATGGAATTCATCAGTATACCCATACACTTTTCATTATATATTTATAAAATTGTGCTGCATGTTCTTTCAACTTAGAAAAAGAAAAGTGGCACCTGACTGTACAAAAAACACAAATAAGAAACTGGTAAATTCATTGTACCCAGAACAATTATAGTCACATCAATAGCCGGCATTCGTAGCACCACAAAGGTTAGGGTTATAGATATCTAGCAGACTTGATCAAAGTAGATTAACTGTGTGTGAGGTGAGAAACAGTTAAGAAAGTTATCTGAATTCAGAACCAATTCTCACCATTGATCTTAGCTAGAAAGAGAAATCAAAATGTTTGGCTTATTTGAGCCAATTAGCCGTGAAGGAACCGTCTGTGGGTTTGAGCGGTATTGAGCGGTGCAGCTGAAAGCTCTTACTGTCAGCATGCACCAAATTGAAATCAATATAGCGCTCTGATTGGATTATCCCTGCTATGCATGCAGTGCACTAATATATTAATAGGCCAATTATCTAGGGTAGGAAGGGTCTTCATGTGACACACAGACAAAACGATGATTAAAAACTATTCACATTTAAAACTGAAGGAACATAAGACAGCGTTTTAAATCACCTTATACCACCCATTAGGTAACAACCTAGAACTGCAAAGCAGCAGTCGAAATACCCTAATAACCTCCAAGACTTCTACAGAAGCTACATGTTGCACACTATACTGTGTATTATCGATTTAGGCTAAAGTTAAATTACAAATGGTAGTTTTTAACAAATAAATGTCTTGTGTTTGTTTATGATTGTCTCATCATGATCATAAAAATACAGCCAGGAAAGACAAGATAGCAAATAGAGTGTATTTATTAACATATAAACTAAAGAAACTGAGAAAAGGAACAACTAAACAAAACAAACAGATGTATTAACAGGCTCAGAAGAAGGACTAGGATACGTAGCAGAACACACTGGTATTGTCAGAGGACATGTAGCAAACAAACACTGGTCCACAAGTACAGGCTGACTGCATTTTAAGTCAATGAGGAGATGCAATCTTGAATCTGTGTGAAGATAGAGGGGGTATTGCAGGTACTGGGGTGTGAAACATACATTATTATGCTGTGAAAAATGTGGAATTAGTAGTTAAAGAGAAGTTTAAATATTTGAACTTGAAAACAGATGACAAATGGTGGATTTCATCTGAGAAAAAAATTTGTTGACATTTTCCTGCGCCCATACAGTGATGTTTCGTGTGTTTACTCTCCGTCTGAACGCAGCTTGAAACTCTCAACTTAAATACTAGTTGTGGCACTGACCAGGTACCCAATCAATAGAACACATTGCACTAAAAAACAGGAACATTTCAGAAGTAAAACTGTTTTAAACTTCAACTATATAATTTTTACAAACAGTAACAAAGTAGCATTTTAATTTTGACATTCAAAAGCATTCAGCTATTTGCTTATACATAGACATTGATGTGTGTTTTGAACAACAATTTAAACAAAAACATTTTTTGAAGTTACAGCTGCCAAACAAAAAATACAACATGCTTTGATATAACAGTCATTATTAGTTATTTTAACAGTTTATTGGTAAGTTAAATAAGTAACGGACCAGTAACGAACTCTATGCATGACTACTTCAGCGCTCTAGGTCAGTTGTTCCTCATCTATTGGAATCGGAAGTCACTATTCCCATTCGCTTGAATGGACGCAATCTTAATTTAATTTTACATTTACATTATTATTCTGATAGAAAGCATGGATCTAATCTCTGAATTAAACCGCAACGAATTATAACATAATGGGACACAGTTGTTCAGTGATGATGCAATTTCAGAACAGAAGAAATTGCAACTTTTATAAATTTAAAAATCAATTTAAGATATAGATTAAAGATAAAATGGTATTGTTACAAATCTGACTAAATTGGCACCTACCCATTATCATTTTTGCAAAAACAAATCCACGCTATCAAAACAACACTTCTATTTGAAAGCTCAAACCGGAAGATTATTAACAAACAAAAGTATTTAGGCAATGGATCCTGTAAAGAGCCTGTAAAGAATTATGGAAATGGATTTTAAAAGTTATGGATTTTATGTTTCGTTCATCTAGACCTGATAATGCATAATTCATAATATATATTTAGGGTGATCAAAATAGCCCAATTCACCCCCTAAATTAATAAAAGGCAAAGCTTCACACTCCCTTTTCACTTTCTCTCTGGTCCCTTTATGCTAATTTCTGGGTGATTTAGCATTATATATCAAAGTGAAAGTTTGTTCAGGACTGAAGCAGAAAACTGTTAATAACTCATAATAAACCATGCAAATATTGAGAAAGGACCTTCAAAAGTCCAAACCAGTCAACTTTGTACTCTATAGTAGCAAAGCTAGGCACAACAAAACAACAAAAAATCCAGCAAGTGTTTTCGGCTATTAGTGTTTGATTAAATGTAAGGCAACGTCATAAATTATTAAGCAATCTAAACATCATGGTTTAAACATGTGTTTAAATTGTGTTAAGTGATTATTCAGATATGATTATGAACAGCTTGAGAAGTTAAGCAACAATGACGTATAAAGAAAGAGATAAACAGAAAAAGACTTCGTAGCTCATCAGAGCAGTTTTGTCGGGTGATCCGATCACAATCACAGCAAATCCAAGAGAATCAACACATTGAGGAACACGATCACGTTTATCAGCTCTGCGCTCCTGTTAACTTTTTAAGGCACTTTTTCCTTCTTTTCTCTGCTGAAGAGCTTCATCTTTTGTCTGTGGATAGAGACTGGCTTAGACGAAATGCTTTGTATTTTCTCTGGGCTTTGTGTCTTTGGTTGCCATATGGGGGGAAAAAACTGTGCATAAGTCCTTAAGCAAAGTTTATATTTGCAGAGGAATTTTCAGGGCTTTGCTTCACTTTGGTGGAAAAACAATAACTAGGCAGCCGAGATGCTGCCATTATAAGCGCTAATGCAAAGTTCAGATTAGCAATTGAAATTTTAACCTTGGCTTGAATGTCCAGAAAGCTGTCTATAAAGCAATGTAAAGCAACCAACCTCAAATCACTGGAAAGGAAAAAGAAGAAAATATTATGCAACTGAGTTAAAACTGAAAAAGTTTTAGTTTTGTCAAATTATTATACATTTCTGTAAGATTGTGGCCTGTGCAATGCATTAGGCTTAAATTCAGTTTGTTCTATCAACCAGATTTTCTAAACCATTACAAAATACCAGCACAAACGTACGTTGTGTGGATGAGCTTTTCTTCTTTTTATGCCCCAGTGTGAATATCCTGCCAGTCGTGTGTGTTCCTTTCACACCTCAATCCTTTTTTGCTCACTATTATGTTCTCCGACATTAATGAGAGAAAAAAGAGCACATTATGGCCATTGATGCTCTTCAGAGGCGAGCTTGTTTTCTGTGTCTCCAACCATCTGTCTGGGATCACACACTCATACTGAGCCATGGCCACGGTCGCCAAGAGCATCTATTCATGGGAGTTAACCAGGCGTATGATGGGTTCTGAATACAAAACGAAGACACGAGGGAAAAGAGAGGAAGCAATTTTGGACTTGTTGGTGAATTTGTTTCACTGTTTTAAACTACAACTGAAAAAACTAAATCAATGGACTATGAAATGCTTAAATTCCTCTTTTATTTTCTTTCTGGCTGTATTAATCTGCAAATTGCTGATTCCTTGGTGGTGGGCTTATACACTACAATTCAAATGTTTGGACACATATTGGACACTTATTCATTGTTTTCGTACAATGAAGGAAACGTAACTTCATTAAGTCTGTATACTAACTATAGTAAAATTCTTTTTTTTTTTGTCTTTTAACACCAATTTTGATCTTTCCAGAGATGCAATTTTGAAAGATCTACATTCTAGTAATTTCTTTTAATACTCTGCTTTACACATTTGTACAATTTTAGAGCATACTCTATTGTAGTCAAAATCAGTTCTGATGCAATTATTTAAATATTTAGAAAATGTTTTTGGCCATTTTTGGAACTGTCAACAAATGTCGAAAATTATTCTAACTTTACAAGAAACAATTTAAACTTAAAACTTCCAACCTAACTTAATGCATAGAGATTTTTTTCCATGTTGAGCAAAACAGGTTGAGATGTGCCATAATGTGCCATAATGAAGTAGATTGTCACAACACTGACAACTTTTTCTTAAGTTTTACTGGTCCTTTTGGGTCTTTTATGCAAAAAAAGATTAACCTACACATTGGCATAAAAGTATATTATAACAGCTCATAACAAAGTTTAACTTCTTGCCATCAAAACAAGCAAACAAAAATCATTACACACTGACTGTAAACTTGTCAGCATTGTAAAAAGTATCAATACAAACATGTTTAATAATTTAGTAGATTTTTTTTATTTGCAGGCTAAATAAATTTTGAACGTAAAGAAGGCAATTTTGGCAATTAACTATCTTTTCCCAAGATTCCTTTTTTGTCTAGCGTCACAAGCAATGAGGCAAGTAAAAAGATAATAAGATAAGCTGGGACCAGGAAGTGACCTGGGCATAGTACCTACACCGAGAGTGTGATAATGGGTTGGAAGGGTGGATAGCTTGCACAAGCGTTGATGATTGCCTGTTTGTGCGTATCTACTGTATTGGTAATGATCTTAAAACACCTGGTCAGTGTCCAATTATATGACATGGTCTTTCCAAACTGCCATTAATAGATCAACTAGCCTGATTTGTTCAGTTAAGTTTTTGGACAAGTGAAGCAAATATTCTGACTAAAAGCTAGCTACACAACTTTGAATGGAAAATTTTTCTAGTTTCCATAAAGGTTTTAGTTATGAGTTAAGTTTTTAGTATGTGAAAGTATGATAGATGTGATATTACAATTAAATCGTGCTACATCTTACAAGATACCAACATTTGCAGAGTCAATACTACAAGTGTTAAAAAAAAACTCTCAAAAATACGAATTGACAACAAAACAACTCACATTTGTCTAATTTAAATCCAATATCAGTTAGCACGTCAAGCCTGAGATGTAACATCCACGTAGGGGTTGGCATCCATTTTTGTGCAGTATTTTCAAAGCCTGTCAATTACTCCTTACTTCATAAACCCCATTTCTTTATTCCAGCTTGAATATCAAGATTATGTTGTACCTCGAGGTCATCAAGCTACACCTCGAATCATCACTACGTCCTGACTAGACGTGTTGCTATAGAAACATGGTGGGAGGTCAGAAGGCCTGAGCGAGAGGTGAGAGAGACACAAAGGGATGAGCGAGAGTCCATCTGGACGAGTGACCTGACATAATTAGATATTAATCCCACTGTGAGGTGCGGCAAGAGTGTGTAAGAGTGTGTGTGATGGGGCGCATGAGAGCATATGAGTGTGTGTGGGGTGCTGGGGGTGTTAAGCTGAGGAAGAGAGAAAAAAAGAGAGTGTTGTTCTTAAACACTAAGCTGATTAGCCAGGCATGTGTTTGCTGTCGAGTTGAGCTGCAGTTCTGTCCTTTGCTTCTGTTGGAGGGGTTTGGGAGGGGGGTAATTTCTGGTCTCATCTGTCTACTTGTTTTGTATTGACATTTGTTAAGGTGGATGGAGGGAAGGAAGAAAGAACGAAGCTGGTGAAGAGAGGAGAGCGGGTTGGGAAATGTCATTGCTGACAGATGGGGATGTTTGATGGAGATGGGCCCAGTGCCATCTTATTGTCCATCCGGCATTCTCTTATTCTTTCATGTCTTTGGAGGACAAGAGCTGTGTGCATTTAGCGAGAGAAATAAATGTGAACATAACTCATTATATTATGACACTTTTCCATGCATTTCAATTATGATATCTTGATAAATCCCAGCTATTTTTTTATTAGACTGTGATTAATCTAAAAGTGAGGAAATGTTGCAGTTTATGTAAATAAATGTAGAAGTGTTTTCCATTAGCAACCTTGGACAGTTTTTTTTTTATTTTACAGTTTTAACACCACAAAGAAAGCTTCTTCATACTGTTCACTGCGTATCAGTGCAATGCAGACCTGAAAAGCATGAAACTAAACTAACCCAGGCTTTAGTCTAATAGCATATTAACAACTTAAGCAACTTGTGGTACTGTCTTAGAAAGGCAGAACGTCTTTCACAAGAACATTCCCCTTTACTATCTCTGGCTTAATAAATTTGACTTCCTCCTCAGGGGACTTATTTGCCTGAGTGATTGGCTATATTGCTTTCCCTCATTAAGCAATATGTTCCCTCATACAGCAATCAGTAATATGAATCTAGTTTAAACATATTTGCTCTATAAAGGTGTACAATTTATATTGATGGACAACTATGGAATGTTTCACCGCTATACCAATGCTTAAGTAACCAAGGGCCAAGAATGTGACAGTGCATGTCGACAGCCACTGACTTGTGGAATGTATCCTATGTAATTACATTACATGCCACACGACCATTGCATCGATCAGGGTATATAGTAGCTGGATGCTTCAGGGGATTTTATTATTCCTTTAGTGAGGTTTTGTGTTTGCCTTTTGGATTCTCTCCCTCTAGTTTTTGCTGAAGATTGTTTTCCCTCTGGCAAAGAGTTTAGCTTGCATTTTGACTGTGACAGTTCAGTTTGTGTTCCTGTTCTATTGCACAGCAGTTCTCATTTCATTGGAAGAAAATAAAGACTGTCTGAATCTGAACATTTGCTCCCGGATCCATTCTCTCAAGCATCGTTACAGACTGATTTTAACAGAAACTTTTGCATCTTTACTTTTAGTGAAGATACGTCAACAGATCATCAGTTTTATTAGAATAAATTTTTGTTAGAATCAAAGATGATACTAACATAGGAGTATTCAAGTTTGTTTTCAGTTTAATCAAAGTCAGATAAATGTAATTTTTTCTTCTTCATAAAACAACATATGTATTTAAATATGAATAAATATGAATGGATTTGGAATTACGCAACACTCCAATTAATGTTACGAAGCAAAGGTACATTTGCATACAGACTTATTTAGTCATCAGCCTGTTTTTTCATCCACCTGCCGTTATGATGAACCCAGTGTTGATCTGTCTCTTTATCCTGACTAAGATGAATAGACTTTGTCACTAAACTATCCCATAGTTGAGTTAATGGATGGCGTTACAACTTGGGTCACTTGAGATGAACTAGCTTGAGATGCGTCATCCAATTTGTTGACCCAGAGGCCATGTTTAGTTAAAGCATCTGGAAGAGTCCAACTGTGACTGCCAACACTTACACAGAAAGTGATTACTCAAGAAGTGAATTTGGGTCAAATATATTGAGGTGATTAAATGTATACAAGAGATCAATAAAAAAAACACATAGTATACGGAATTGTTATTTTTTTAGTTAAAAAAATGAAATTTCAATGTCAAACAATAATGACATGTTTTTTTTTTTACTTTTATGTGTTTTTACTAGAACTTAGAAGTAATCCCTTCCAAAATAAGCTTTTCAATCAATAAATGGCAGAGGTTTAGCTAATTGAATGCAAAAAAATGTTGCTTACTAGTTATGAACTGTAGAGTTTGAGAAAATGAAGGTGTAGTTAGATGCAGCTAATGAATAATCTAGAGCTTTTTGCTTAATGAGAGAGAGAGAGAGAGAGAGAGAGCTTCAATCCTTAGCTTCTATATTCCTTGAATATGTGCTAGTTGGTTCAGAAAAACAAGTTTTCCAAGGATGTTTTGGTCCAATCTTCCAATTATATCGTTCTGTAAATTGGCAATCATGCTAATGTGTGTGAACTCTGTATCTACGTTTGTAATTAAACTTTCAATAGTTCAGAGATCAGCTCCTTCACATTGTGTGCTCCCTTTATCTCCATTACAAGCCATTACTATTTATATAGCTCTCAAGTACTGATAATAATTAAATTGAGATTATAGTGACAATGACTTTCGGTTCTGGCAGGAATTTGGTAAAAGAATTTTAAGACATTTGCTCTCAGTGTGTTTGTCAGAAACTCCTCTTTAGAGAAATGAGCCCTAATTATCAGGATGAAAACAGCCAAGGGCATCGATAGGGAACAATAGCTAGCTTGTGCAGTGAGCAAGCCAAATACTAAGTGCTCTCAGCTGTGTTCACGTCTTAACTGCTTGTTCTTACTAGAGGCCTCTATTTATCACAGAGCCAGGTGAATTACTCCTGATGTTAGCTTATTTACCCCAAAGACAGGTGAGTAGTATCAGGGCTAATCGTGTGCTAATGCAAACCACTGTTATCAAAGATAAGAGTGTGTTTGCACTTTCTGAAAAAGGAGAAGGTTGTGTAAAATTTGAATAAAAGGGACCATCTTAAAAATACAGAGAGGACTTTTGAAAAATGAGAATTTAGATTTGTAGACGTCAACTTAAAAAAAGTATTTGTTAAAGTAATGGTTTGTTCTTTTACCCTTGTATGGTGTTAGAGTCTGTGTGACCCATTTTCAGTTCTCATTTTATTATTTCAAACTGACACTAACTGGTCTTTGCTCTAATTCTGCACATATAGCAAAACTAATTTTTAATGACCCCACACTTTACCCACCTATACATTTATATTCCATTGAAAGTGTTTGGTTATACTGGATGTAGGGAATATAAAAGTATCGTGGTTCTGGGGGTTTTTCCTATCTATAAACTTTTTTTATCTATAAACATAAAGCACACTTTTTTACAGAAGCTTTCATTGCATGAATTAAAAGCCCTAAAAGGAAACAGGTCCAGCAGCCCTGCCAACATTGTATGGGTAACAGTAATATGAATACCACACAAAGGTTAAATTCTAAGTGTGATAAAAACATGTTAAATAATAAATGTAAACAATATGTGCGGCTTAATTATTTTTTGGGGGGTGGTAAACAAATGTATTGAGTACTTTTACATAAAATAGTTTGATTGTGTGAAATAAAACCCCAAAAGGCAACAGGTATACCAGGCCAGACACCCAGCACATTATCCTGTTGAAAGTAGTCATCAGAAGATAGGCACATGTGGTCATAAAAGGATGTGGCATTGACATGATGGTCAATTAGTACTAATGGGTCCCAAGTGTGACAAGAAATTAACCCCCACACCTTTACACCTTCACCATCAGCCTGACCATTGTGGTCTTCTGTTGCTAAAGCCCATCCACCCACAGAACTGCCACTCACTAGATATTTAGTTTTTTTTGTGGACCATTCAAACCCTAGAGATGGTTGTGTGTGGAAACTCATTAGATCAACAGTTCCTGAAATAGTCAGACCAGAATATTTGCCACCAACAATCATGCAATGTTCAAAATCACTTAAATCGCATTCTTTTCCATAGATTGTTAGTATCACCCTTCGCCACAAAAATAAGCCAAATCCCCTTGATAATCATGCAAATGGTTGAAACAGCTTCTAATAATAATAGATAAATATTTTGTTACACCAATTGGTTGCGTAGCTGGTTGTTAAGTTACAGTAGCTACAGTAAAGCATTATAAACTTACCTTTTAACTGATTGATTACTCGAATTAATTGCGTGGAAAAACAGCCAAATATGATTATACGCAAACACGCTCACACACACACGCACACACACACAAAACAGACAAGAGACGGAGATGTTCCATTAGTTTGTGAGCATTGGATGTACTATGCTTTAGGTGCCCAACAATCTTGTGACTTTTAGCGAGCACACTTTCAAAACCGCTACTGTGAATGGAAACCTGGAATAGAAGAAGTTATGTGTCTAGTGCTTTAACGCATCCATCCTCCGTGCCTTTTCATCATCATACAAGGTGCATACGTCTTATTCATATTTCATTTAAAGTACGTCTGCCACAACAAGAAACAGGAAAAACTGATTAATTGCATAAATTTTTTTACGTGTTATACTTTTCAAATTAATCGCATGTGTTTAATAATAATAATTTTTACTATATATATATATATATATATATATATATATATATATATATATATATATATATATATATATATATATATATATATATATATATATAACCTTTTAATACAAGCTTTTATTATTGGCTTTCAGAAATCACATACTTCATATTTGATTCTGGTCTTGTCTGCTCTTTATGACATTAAAAAGTATTTGTTTATTTCAGTTTTTTTCATCCAGGTCTGTGTAGTGAGAAACCAGGGCAAGTGTGTAGTAGAAGCAAATGAAACTGTAAAATAAAGCTGGTCTGGAAGTGAACTAGCCAAACTTTTCCAGCTGCATGCATTTATTGCAATTAAATGCAAATGATGTACATTTCACCCTCAAGAGTCTTGGAAGACGAGCGCTCTCCTGCTTTTGTGGTTTTGCTCGGGCGCACTTGTTTTAAAAGTAGACCACTGGGAATAATTTAGACGAAATGGGAGCACCGAATGATTAATGACTTAATTAATTGAAAGGAAAAGACTTTTCTTGTGTTCTCAACAAGCACAATTGAACGCATAGAGCGCTGTAGAAAAATAAACGTATGGCACTTTTTTGCAGTTTTTATTAATTGCTTGATGTTAGACATCATAAACAGTTTAAACCATTTGGGCTCCTGTAAAATTGAAAAATTGAAAAGAATCAACTGTCCCTAAAAAAAAAATCAAATCAGTCACATTTTTAAAGGTCAGAACAACACACACGCACTCACACACACATGTGCACACGCACGCATGCAAACACACACACACACGCACATACATACATATATATACATTTTTTTTAAGTGTAGGCCATGCATTCCTTACCAAGCATGCCTCACTATGTCTGAGTGACCCAGTGGCCCTGTCAGCTACAGTAATCGTGAGTGGCGTGTCCATTCTCCATCTCCCCCAAAAACCATGTGTGACTCCCCCCCACCACACATGGCTCAAAATCAAGCGCCGGGCAAGTTTTCCAGATGAACTCACCCCATCAGTGCTTCTCTTGCATTTTCAATCCAATGCTATATTTTTAAAACATCACAAAAAGTTTATTGGAGCTTAATTAGCACTGCCCAGAAGGAACATCTCTGTTTGTCTCTCGCTGAAGTGAGAGAGTCGATGTGGTGGAGAATAATTACATTAGCATGCCTTATTATTAGCCCTTGCGCTCTTTATTAGGGCTTTTAGCAAACGTGCACGCTCCACTCATAGTAATAAGCAATTTCAAACTCATTTGGTTAATACAGAACTTGAATATTAACGGAAGGTCATATCGTTTTGCTAATTGTATTGTGCATCATTTAATGATGATCAATAATTACATATACAAACCATTGGCAAGAATATGTTTTTCATTTGGCGGACAAATTATTTGAGATAATGAACAACTAGGAGATTCAGAAAAAAGTGAATTACTCAATTTCATCCTCAAAGCAAAAACTGAAGATAGACTTCAAGCCCTTCACAGAGTAAGAATATCGCAGATTCAGCCAATGCAATAAAGTAACTACAGTTGTTTAACCTTAAAAAAAACTTAGAAAATAAATAAATAAAGACAGACAGAAAAAAGAAATAATAGTGTAAAGCATCAGCTGTGTTCAGTTTCACACTGATGATCCCCACTTGAATGTGACATTTTTCTTCCACTAAAAAACACTTATTAAAAATAAGAGGGATCTAGCACAAAATGGCAGCAGTCACACCATTAAAGAGGCTGTTGCAAATTGGTGGTAAATAGGACACTCTGTTTAAATGTAAAGCACAATAAGTGTCCAGAAAAGTCAATCATGAATTATTTTTTTTTATTATTATTACTATTAGTAGTAGTAGTAGTAGTAATTACAAATACAATAAGTGAGTTTTTCATTTTAATTTGATCAAAAGAGGCTGCTGAGGTGTTCCCTTACTTTAATATGTTTTTTTGTTTATGTTATTTATTACTTAACAAATAAAAAGTGCATTTTAAAAAGTGCATTACATTCTTACAAAAACGTAGTGTCAGAAAAGCAAATGTTACATGAAAAAAATAAAGATTTTTAAAATATAAATCAAATGTCATGATACTTTGGCCAATACTCTCGAAAGCTCTTCTGTTTCAAAGTATTTAATGGCGGAATCCATTGAATGTCTTGTATTTACAAAGAAATCAACCTTTGATTACATGTGTGACAGAAGCTAAACATAATCTGCTTGTTTTCTCATCACAATGTCTGGATTCGAAACCACATTCATGCATATTGATTAGTATGCAAAATGCATGAAACGAGTCTAGCAGTATGTTCAAATACACATCATTTTTATAAAAAACTACTTACTTACACATACCTAGGGTTTAGAATGTGTTTTTGAATCAAGGATTTGTTTCAGATAACAATGTTCCATTCTGCATTTGTGTTATTCCCCAAAAGCTCCAAATTGTGGCCCCTTGTGCCTGAAAGGTACCTTTAAATGCTGAATACACTAAGATTAAAAAAGAGTAATTATATGCATATAATAATCAGTATGAGCATATTTGTTTACCTAACTATGAGCCATAATAAAGCAATTGGGCAGTTGTGGTCTGGTGGAACTTGTGATCAGAAGGTTGCCGGGTTCGATCCACTGAATTGAAGGTGGTGTGAGTGATGAAACACTTCCTCTTCAACAACCACAGCTGTGGTGCCCTTGAGCAAGTCACCAGTGTCCTGACTGCTCCCCGGGCACCGCAGCCATGGCTGCCCACTGCGTGTGTTCATGGTGTGTTTGTTCACGGCTGTGTGTGTACACTGAGATGGGTTAAATGCAGAGTGTAAATTCCGGGTATGGGTCACTCCATATCTGTCCAACTTTCACTTTCAATTTTTACAATTAATGCAGGTGTGATTGAAATAATAATGATAATAATACTATGCACTACTGAAAGAGCGCAGCATTACCATGCAAGAAGACTTTGCATTTGGGCATATCTCAAAACACTTTTTCTATGTTCACACCAAGAACAGAACTTATATCAATTGAATCTATGTGGAGAAAGCAGGGCGGATATTGCAGGTTCTACAGTGAGGATACTGTTCAAGAAATCAGAAAAAAGTGGAATTCATGTTACCCTGCCGAAGAAGGTCAAAGATTTGAACTTTGGCGATTGATCGCTGTGAATATACAGAGGAAGTTATTTGAGTTTTGTAGCTCACATATTCAACATTTTCTGCACATGTCATGCTGAGGTGTACACATTTCACTAACCTTTGATATAGCTTTTGATATATTCTCGAGTTATGTTGAAATAATTCGTAATCAACACAATTTAAGTGTATTTAAAAAAACATGTTAAATAATATAATTGCCAAAATATTACTCAGTACATAATATTAGTTGACAGTAAGTAACTATAAAAGGAGCAATAATAATTTTGTGGCTTTTTTTATACTAAAACCTTAACTGACTATAGAAAAAAAAGTTTGCCTTTCTTTGAAAATAAAATCTGTTTTTTACCTTTCAGTGAAAATAATATTACATAGTGGAGAGTACATTTTACTAGAGTACAAATTGCTTCATGATTTACAATGTTATTCCGTTCTATGCCTAAAAAGTTTATGTAGTTAATTTACTAGATTAATAACATTTAATCCAGAGCACTTTTTGTTTACTGTGCAACAAACCCATACTTCTTATCGAGAAAGACCTACAGTTTTTTTAATAAGATAGAATTAATAATTATGTTATTTTTCAGTAATACTATAACATTGATTTCAAATGAAACTGTTACCATTTACATGTCAAACTTATGTTTTCATTGGTAGGCAACTTTGCATGAGTGTCTATGTAATATGAATGCATGTAAATACAATTTTAAATATTACAGATTTGAGAAAATGAGTAAAGATAAAGAGAAATGTGTAGCAATGAAACTATACTGAATTTCGTTCTTTCACACATGATATGTAATTTGAAAGTTTACAATATTGCGCTTTCAATTTTCACATAGTTCCACTGTGTTTAAGCCCAGAAAGACAGCCAATGGGTTTGCAGTCCATTCCTCTTTTACATTAACTTCACATGTTCCACATTAACAAACTTTGTCTGATTTTCATCAACATTTGTCATTAAGGAATAGAAGTTCTATACTGTACATTATGAGATTTGCCAAAACGGTGCAGTAAATTAATTCATACTGTAAACTGTGTAGGCTTCAGTGTCATACTAAACCCTGTAATGTTATGTCATTTATTTTACACAATTATTCTGACAGTTAAGTTCTGACACCCAGATCCATAAGTATTTTACTTTATTTTAGAGCTCATTGTTCATACTCCTTACCAATAGACCACTAATTTTAAGTTTTCTCAGCTCCGTTGATCGATTGTGAGAGTTTTATGTGAAAACCTAAATTCTAAATACTTTCAGACAGAAAATTAGCAGCATTACAGCTCGTCCCACCGGTGGGCACTGGAGAGAGGGGATTATGGAACTGAGCGACAGCTCTCATCTCCACAGAGCGATCAGACTGAAGCCTGCTTTACGAGGATTACAGCCAAGCATAACTGTTTATTCAATCCATCTCCCCATGCTGTAATCTCCACATACAATCAGCCATCAGATTGCCATTGTGACAACACAGGTAAACACCTTACACTTTAAACATTTCTGAGACGGGATTATGGGGAAAATGTCTGAAATGAAATTTTGAGTCCCCGTATACCATTAAAATATAGTTTCTGGATGATAAAACACAATCTTCTGGATGACCATAAGATTCAGGCACATGTGTTTTAGGATGTACAACATGCACTCATCCAGAAAAAAGACTTGAAAAATACAGCTTATTAAAAAAAAACAAGTCAAGTCTTCTTGCCTACAATTCAAAAAGAAACACAACTGAGAAAATATCCAAACATCGTCACATCTGACCCAACATCACACAAAAACAGAAAAATATAAATAGTAAATGTTTATTACAAATATAATTTTTTTTTGCTTGCCTTAATTTCAGCAAATATGGTTTGTTTGTTTTTCAGATCAATCAAACTCAGTGTTATTCAGAACCATCAATAAACATTGATCTGTCATTGCTCCCTGCACCAGAGGTCAGAAGTCAAATGTGATTTATTGAGTTCTGACCTCTCTCTCTTCCTCCCTACTTCCATTTCTCTCCCTCTTCTCTTTCTATCTCTTTCTCGCTCCTTCCATATTTGTCTGACATTTCTAGCATATTTTAGTATTATTCCCTCATCAAAAACACGCTATTCAAAATTGTTAATGCATGTTTGTGTAATGTTATATTCTTGTACTGGGATCAGCTTTATAATCACAGCACCTTCCACTATTTATGCACCTCCCACAGACCAATCAGATGAGCTGCTAATGCTGCTCATCTTAATGCAGAACAAACTCACTCTCTGACTCGAAAAGGTAACAACAAACTAGTGTAACGACAAACAACAATGCTTAATTAAAAAGTTTTCAGAAGCGATGAGCGTTCTTTCACTCAGCGGGGGGCGTGACGGGAGCTTGGCAGTGGGAAGAGTGTAGGTAAACAGTGCATTTGGTGGAGCTCAACAATTCAAAGATTCAAAGACATATTTTACAGTAAATACTGCAGCTTGAAGGTTTTTGGGGATAAAATGAAAGTGTAGAAGGGTTTTATATTTATTGTAAATGCTTATAAAGGAATAATATGCACAATTCCCCTTAACTATTGTATACTGAATATATTATACTTGTTAACATTACTATAATATGTAGTCATTGCTAAATTATCAGCACACTTTCAACGCTGTCAAAAACTTTTCTCCCAGAAAATTGTTCAGATTGCAAATGTTTTGTGTTCGTATGTTCATTGTATTTGTTTTCTAACACAAAAAAAAACTGAGAAAAAATATTAAAACTTGAAAATCACACAGAGCTCATAAATATGTTTGACAACTCTTTAGAGGAATTTTGGACCCCTTTACTTTTAAAAACTGCTCTGGGTCATTGAGATGTGAGGGAATCTTTCTCCCAACTGCTATTTTGAGATTTCTCCAATGGTGTTTTATTTTATTCAAACTTGGTTATTTCTGAACCCTCCCGTCCTTTGTTATAACAGATTTTTCATGGTTTGGGCATTTATGTGTGACATTATCCTGCCAGAAGACCCATGGCCTCTGGTGGGGACCCAGCTTTTTGACTGGGCGGGAAATTCTTAGGGAATTGATTATACTGTTCAAATAGTTAAATCAGCCAGTGCAAGAAACAATGAAAACACATCAAAACATCATCAATGTTGAAATCAACTCATTTCTTCTACTGTAATAAGTGCCATAATGTCCTTTACCAAAAAGCTCTACTTTGTTTTGTCTGTCCACAATACATTCTTTTAGGGTTGTGGTTTTTGAAAAAAGGTTTTTTTAGCAAACTTTGCTTTGTTACGCCTCCTGAGTCTCTAAGCTTGCTATTCCATTTCACTCAGATGGTGGTGGAGAGTGCAATCTGACACTGTTGAACCCTGTGTCTACAGATCAGCTTGAATTAGTTTGGAAGTTAATCAATGTTTTATTCACCATTTGAAAAATTCTTTATTGTATTACTTCCAGTCGTTTTGCACCTTTAGTTTGCCTGGCTTAATAATACATATCCCATCAATGTATAAAATGGCATGTAATGTATAACAAAAAATGATCTTACTGAGTGATTAAATATAAAGCAAAGTATTGTGGCATGCCTATCATTAATCAAATCCAGTACGTTTTTGAGTTTTGTGTGAATTTTTCTCTCAGGTCTTTTGTTTCAGTACAAACAAAAACAATGAACATATGCATACCAAAATGGATATTTTTGGCCAGGACTTACTGTCACCTTTCCTGTATCTACAGTAAAAGATATGTAAATGACTAAAAGCGAATTCACACAACACAATCACTCCTGAAAAGGGTTTGCAAATATCAGCCTTAATGATGAATTAAAATTGACATATTTAGTCACAACATTTGAGATGTGGGATGGAAATTACCCAAGGCAGACAAAGACCAGGCTCAGTGATGTTCAGGCAGAGGAAGCACCTTCTCTTAAATTTGATTTGCTCAGAGCTGTTGTCATGGAGACAGTGAATCAAACTGAAGAAACTTTGTTTAAATCCTTTCAGTAATATTTAAAAATATTCCATGTGCCATCTAAATATATAAAAAGCTTATCTTTAATCATACCCTGACATCGCATTAGTTATACAAACAAAAATACTCCATAAGCACAAAAAGTATTTGGGCATGACAATGAGAAAAAAATTCCATGTATTTATTTTTTGCAATTTTTTTCTTATTATATTATTTCTGTTGTTATTGTGTTTGTTGTTTTTCATTCATTCAACAACAACAACAACAACAATTAATGTTGATTTGTAAACAAAGATACATTAAAATTGTGAATTATTTCAATTAACATCTTTGTAACACTTTTACTAGTTACACTAGTTCCATGTATACAACTATGTTTTTAAAATAAACAGTTTGTTAAAATACCTGATGATGAAATTACACCTTATTCTATACATTCCAGACTTCAAATAAAATATTTGCTTTTCAAATAAAATATAATGAATATTTGCCAATCCTATGTTTGATTATTTTTAGTTTCCATTTTATATTTCATCATTTCTTTTGCAAAATTTTAAATGTCACAATTTTCAGTTTAATGAAACGTGAATCTATGACAGATCCTGTATCACAATTCCATTGCTTTACAATAAGCCAACTGCATCTCTTCACTCAGTTATTTGTCATAAAAAGTTCACTTTTCTAAATATGTATTGACTGTGTACATTAACATAGATATTTTAAATGACACATAGTTTAATAGTTTAATCATTTATGAAATCCTCTTATGTAGAAATAATTTTTATCCTTCGAAATACACTTGCTGACTTAATTTCGTTAATAAACAACTTAATGTGATACATAAAATGCATGACAATGTATACACCAATCTGACTCAGAATTTTAAATTTTGTAAATAGGTTTCAAAATAAATACATCAAAATAAGACAACAACAAAATAAGGAAGATTTTAAAAAGTTCACATGTTATAAATAGATATTTGTAACAAATCTACATTATGTGTAACGCATATTTTAATTGACATTTTTTTATGCACTTTTGTCTATTGGGAAAAAAAAAGGATTATTGTTGCCAATGCCAACGGTGCCTGATATGCAGTTAAAAACGATGTTTCCACAAATCATACATGCTGCTGTTATTTAACTCTTAAGCACCTCCGGATTTAGTAACATTCACTTAGTTGTAATGAAAAACCTGTTGCACTTTTCCTAATCTATATTTTGTTGCTGTCTGTTTCTCTTGCCCTTGTAGCCCTTTCTGGTTGAATACAAGAGAGACTTCTGTTTGTGAGAGAAAAACTGAAAAAAGAAAAAAGGGGAAGGGGAAAAAGCCTGTGAGCTGTCCAGCACCATGCCAAATGAGACGCGTGACTCATAAGATGAAACAGGGGATTAGGTGGTAATGATCTGGCAAATGATTTTGAAATTGTAATTATCTACCCAGTGCTGTTACGCTTAGATCTGTGTGTGTGTGTCAGACAAAAAAGAGAAGGATCAAGACAGAGTGAAAGAATAAGAGCCAATGGGGCTTGTGGATGAGTCAATAACATAAGAGTGATGAAGTATTTGATAAAAAAAAATAAGTTGTTATTTGAAAAGGAAAAGCCATAAAAGTTTTCTGGGCATCAGGTGAGTTGAGTGGTGCTGATGGATGGTGTGTTGGGATAATTTTAGCAAGGCTTCATGTCTGATCTCGGGTAAGTGCCAGACAAAGCTCTCACTCCAGCACAAACACTTGACCTGACTCCAGTTTCCACTCTTCTTACCTGTGTTACAATGCTCAGACACTTCAGTCAGCTTGAAAAGAGCCACGAAAAAGCCCTTAAATCCTCCTCTGCGTATTCTATAGCAAATACAGCCTTGTTGTAGAGAGCAAAGCATGTCATCAACTCAGGAGGAAATCAACATAACGTCGACTTATGGAGGAGCAGATGTAAAGCACAAGGAATGCTGGTTGTATATAAGGATTAAATATGAACACAATAAATAAATATTAGATAGAGACATTAATTGCCTATGAATGTTAAAAAGCAAATCCATTAAGCCGTTAACTTGTGTGGGAATTTGCTGCCTCCAGGTGCTCAAAATCCGAATTACACTTCAGCTTTCAAAACATGGCTGAATGTTCGTTCAATTGCCTCTGTTAAAGTAGTATTTGCGTAGCCACTCTTTTTTCGAACCTTTGCTACTGCGCGGGCAGCTTAAAGAGTATCGCAAATCTCACAGTTGTTCTTTACAACTGCGAAGACGACAGTTTATAATGCGCCTCTAGTGGAGCTCATCATGTTATCGGCGTGTAACAGGTAGAGTTGCAGAATAAAACGGAATACGACTTTTATGTTTGGGTAAATTTATGTAGAGAATTGAATTTGAATTTTCTTTAACTGAGTCTATTTCAGACTAGAGACAGTAACGTTAAATTTAGACTCCAGTCGGTCCTATACAGGGGTTTGCTGCCCTCTACTTTTTCCTTCACTGTTAAAACATGTAAAACAGCTCTTACTTGGGCGCATGGTTGGAATTTAGAATGAAAGCGTCTCGTCCTACCTTTGTTATTGTTTGTGCAATTCAGTTAGCCTGGGGAAAAGACCGCGAGGCTTAGATAAACTGACGTGAATTGGCTTCGTCTTAAGGTACAAATTATCATGTTGTGAACCTATAAAAGGGGAACATTTAAAATATGAGGTCAATTGTCTATATACTCGTGAAAATACTGAACATACTGTTACTGTTGAAATCTCTTTGTCTAGTTTCAACGCTCATCGAGTGTGCACAAAGAAGTTTGCTGCCCTCTGCTGCTCAATTATCAATATTAAACCCAGATTTCAAATGGTATAACTTTGTTTAATTCGCACCATTTAAATTGAGTTGAATTTGACGTAAATATTATTCGACATTTACTTTCAGTTTTGATGCTTAAACTCTAAACTTTTACTTTGAAGGCCTTCACATTCTCAACCAGCCCATTCCTAAACAAGATTAAAAAGATTAACGTCATGCCCGAGTATCGCAGTGTATTTATACTGAGTTTTTTTTATTTGTTACATCTAGTTATATTTCCTTAAAATTGTTTGTAGTAATGCTAAAAGAAGATGACGAGGAAGAGGAGCTTGAGGAAGAGGATGGCGCTAAAAACAATACGAACATTTCTTTAGTGTTTTCTGTTATTTCTCGTCTTCTGTCTGGTGAGTTTTTATTGATATTAAACAACATAATAGCCCAAATAAATAAATAAATAAAACGAACGAACGAAAAAAAAATTCTTGGTCAAGGGTAAATATCCTTATATTACCACGAGTAGTATTACCATGAGTAGAACGGTTTTACTTATAAAATTACATTTGATATGAAATTAATTAATAGTAATATGTCTAGAGTTAAAGTTATGTTAACATATTAATTCATCCTCAGTTTAATTTAAAAATCGCTCTATAAAATCATATATGTCCAACAAAAACCTGACAATTATAACGTTAAATTATCTATTTATCTACTCACTTGTTTTGTAATGGTAGGTCAAACCCTTCGTTGGGGTCAAATTCATAGCTGTTTATAGAATTCAAATAAAAAATGTGCTCTAATATAAACAGTTTTAAAATGATTTTTGCGTTCAGCTTTGTGCTTTTAAATTCGTGTGTCGCGAACTCTAGTGACGCCATAACCCCGCGACGCTTATTTTGCCAGGAAAATGCTTCAAAGGATAGATTCCTGTCGCTATTGTTTATTATATGACCTATGTTTGTAAGCGTCATTTTAGGGTTTTTAAAGTAAGTTAACCAGATGATGTTGTCATATCAGGTTTCGCAAGTTAGCAAACCTGCCAGCATGAGGAAGTTCAATCTCGTTACTCTGTCGTAACTCATCCTCGCAAGTAAACAGTTATATATGTACTGTTTTGGTATAACTTTAATCTGATAACAGGGCTAATTTGGAACTGGAGTTGTTTTAAAGCATCAGAGATGTTGAACGCCCCATCACAGGCTTTTCCAGCTGCTGGATCCCAACAGAGAGTGGCTCCAACTGGACAATCCAGAAACAAGGTAATGTACCAGTAGCAACAGCTGTCAGTTAAAGAGCTCGAGAAACAAGTTTTGAGCTCATTTCTGGTAATTAATTTGGATTCATAATCATGTTTGATTTGTTCTGGTGATCTTACAGGTGGCTCTGAAGCCAGGGCACAGTCTGCTGGACTGGATCAGGCTGACCAAGAGTGGGCAGGACCTTACTGGACTCAGAGGTCGATTGATCGATGTTACAGAGGAAGAACTGAGGAAACACAACACAAAGCATGACTGTTGGACTTGCATTAGAGGTAAAAAAAAAATGTTACTTGTAAATAAATTGATTGACTATTTAAATGGTGGTACATTTTTCTTAACAAAAACCTTAATTTGAATTTGCCAAATGGTTGGGTATTTAAAAAAATGGAACTTTTATAATTTGTAGTTTTTAGTCATGTTAATGGAAGTCAAAGAAGAAAATTTAAAATTTCTTACAGACAAACGTTATACCATATAAACTTGCACAAAAATTATGTTTCTTGAAAAATATAAGAGAAGAGGTGTTTATTCAGAATTTACATATTTTAATTGTTTAGCTTTTTATCTCTAGAAGTTTTTTTTGTAGACATAAAGAAACTTTCTTCATTCCATCAACTCAGAACTCCTTCAGTCTTCCATCCTTATAAAAAGCTTCTTTAGTTAAGATTTTGACTTTTTTCATGAACCTCTTTCCAGGTATGGTGTATAACGTGAGCGCATATATGGATTTCCACCCAGGAGGTGAAACAGAGCTAATGAGGGCTGCTGGGATTGACAGCACTGACCTGTTTGATGAGGTACGTCCTCTCCAACAGAGAACACTTTTGGTTTGATGGTGGATTTAAAGCAATGTAACATTACATTTTAACTGAACTCTACCAGGTTTTTAAAACTACAGATATGAGTATCAACAGATGCATTCCGACTTTCTGTATTATGCTGAACAATTAGCTCATATATACTTTAGGAATAAATGTCTCAATTGGCTGGAATAAGAGGATTGTGGCTCACATAACTAGAACATAACTGTCATAATCATAACCTGAATCACTTTTTTTTTGTTCTGTGCAGGTACACCGGTGGGTGAACTATGAGTCTATGCTGAAGGAGTGTCTGGTGGGGAGGATGGCTTTGAAAGCCAGTCCAGCACCTCAAGGTCTGTTTAGAATAAAAGCACCGTATTTACAAAAAAATATTATGCTTGTGATACTGCAGATGGTGTTTTAGCTGGGTGTATGGGCAGATTAACTAATTTATGTACTGCACAATGCTTTCAGTTATTGATCATCAGATTTAACAAAATCACATAAAATGATAAATATTTAGCAAAAAGAAAAAAAGAGTGTAAAAAGCAACTCTTTTGGGTGACATAAATTTTTACAACAACTAATAAATTACAGCTAAGTGGGTTGTATTATGCAGTTTTTTTAAGTTTCCATTTATTTATTTTAAAGTTCTAGAGTTGTTTACTTCACTTAAGGATGGTTAAATAGTAAGCCAGTGGTGTAACTATGTTTTTTTTTTTTTGGTCTGTAAAGGTGGTCTGTCACGTCCAATTGCTTGCTGAGAAAAAGCTAGAGGTTTTAGCTTATAAAATAATTTGTAATTATATAGTTGCGTATATATACAAAGAACATCGAACGCAAATTGTTTTTTGTTTTTACATTTCAGGGAAAATGTCCATAGGAGCGGGCCTGCTGTTAGACCTCACAGACTTATTTTTTTTTTTACATTTTACCTTTAATATTTAATACAATAAAACATATTTTTATAGAGGTTATAAATGAAAGCATGATGGGTTCAAAAATTTAATTAGCATTTTTGGTTAAATAAATTCCATTCAGTTCTTCCATACGTGTTTCATATTCCTACAGCTCAGACAGAGAAGACTGAGGGTACATATGTGAATGGTATGCCAGCCAACATCTATTATACATAATACATTAAATAAATGATGTAAACCAAGCTATGTTGTCATTTCGAAGTTCACCTACATTTGTGTGGTGTTTATTCAAGGTTTGTCTGCTACGTCAACTTTAAGACCAGAACCATTATCGGCTTCTGCTCTTGCTCCTCCTCCTGCCAAAAATCATCGACCTCGGTATATTCTATTTTTCATATTCACATTAGTTATTCATAAAATATGACTAGTTTGTATAGTCAGATAACAATACTAGGGAATTCCAGGGTCTCGTCTACAAGAAGAGCATGCAGAAACCTGACTAAAACTAAGCATACGTCCGAAAGACTAAATTTACACCCACATAAAAATACAATCGATATTTTTTTTCATTTCACTTTTCAGATCTTCAGGGACTGTGCGCACACATAAAAACCTTCAATTCCAGCTTGTTTTATACCTATTAAAGGCAGAGAAGCTTGAGAATACTCTTGTGTACATTAACGGGTCTCAAATGAATCCAGTTTCAATGTATTTAATGATAGTAGTTAAGTGACTTTATTGAAGTTTGTTTACAGTTAAACAGTACAACGTTTGTATTATTTTCATTGCCATCATGTCATGTAATGTTATCTCATTATACTACATGATACTTCTTACAAGTTGCACTATGTTGTCCTTTTGTTGCTGGATGACATCCACTCCTACTTTACAGTGAGAAGGCTCTGCTGTGGGATCTGCTTTTAGTTTAATTGAATGCAGCACCATTGTACACAGGGAACAATCATTGCTTAAGGGTCAAGCCTGGGTTTTTATTAATCCGTCAATTAAGGCATTCAAATTGTTCATTGATTATGATAATGTTACTTCATGTTTTATTTAACTTTCATTATATCCTAAATATAAGAATTATTGCAATATTTTGCTTGCCTTACAGAATTGCAATTGTGTCAAAATCCATTTATTTTGAGTTTTAGATTCTTGACAGTACACAACCCTACTTACAATATTGCTCCCGGTTAACTTCTCCGCAGTCTTTCAAAGGACTTGATTCTGGGTGCATTGGTATCTCAAATTATTAAAATGATTGTTTTTTTTAGGTTGTGATACTTCGAATCTAAATGTGAGTGTTGAATGTTAATAATATTGAAATTGCATTTTAGTGTCAACGTGTCCAGGGTGTGTCCAAGCTTGTTGCCAATGTTTCAACATCTCCCATCACAATGATGGTTTAATTAATGATGAATGATTTTATAAATACATAGACAGGGAGGCCAACTGACACAGGCTGATTGGTGCTTTTATTTCTTTCTTCCTAGATATGATTGGTTTCAGACAGAGACCACTGTAAATATTGTGGTTTACACCAAAAGAAAGGTTGGAATTGATCAATTTACTGAAATTGTGACGTTTTTAGAACAAATGTAATAAACTTATGTGTTTAGAGACTCCCTCTTCACCTCCCCAGATACCCAGTGCTGGCTGTTCAGTGGTGGATCTTAAGGATGACAGTCTTAGAGTCGAGATGCTCCTGGGAAAGATGTCCTATTTGCTCCACTGGCGTGAGTCCTCTTTCTTTTCTGCTTCCATGCAGTGTTTTCTCAATTCAACCATTTCATGTCCCTGTAATGGTGCTGTATGGAGAAAGACATATTTTGCTAGGCTGATTTCATAAACAGGTAACTCTACTGTACAAAAGAGGATGCTATAAATGCTGGAAATTGTATTTTTATTATTTGTTGTGATAAAAATCTTGAAAAAAAAAATGCTAAAGTTTTTGTTAAACTCAGTTAATGGAGTTTGTTGCAAGCATGTCTCTGCATTTCTACTTAAGAAAAACTGAGGAAAAAAACCCTGAAACTAATTTATAGGGTTATGATTCTTACTATGACATTTATTATTATTCTGTTCCAGGCCTGTCCGGTAAAGTTCAAGAACAAATTGATGGTGAGTAGGAGTACGTAAACAGATTTTTTAATTGAAAACATCATATAAATATAATAGCCATGCACTACAACTAAGGATGTCTGTCTTTTTTTTTTTCCTCCAGAATCAATCCAGATTGTTTTTCCCAACTTAATTATTATTATTATTTTTAAAGTTACTTATTATATATATATATATATATATATATATATATATATATATATATATATATATATTACTTTTTAATGCTTATTCATAATTACTTATTATTTACAACAATTAACATACAATTAACATGATATTTAAAAATGTTACTTTGAAACATATCTTACTTCAAAAAGAATGTCTCTGTGTCACAGTGCAAACAGCTCATTCGGTTGGAAAAGTACAGTTGTGTTTGCGCAAATGTGTCAAAGAAAAGTGGACGCAAGTGGGGAAATCTTTCGAAAACCATGACACGTTTATTCAATCTAAAGATCGAGGTCAGTACCAAACATTAAACTGAACTTTCAAAGAATTTTTGTGTTGGATCTCTCCACAATTGCTAAATCGTTTTTTTAGAGGTAGCAAAGGTTACTACACAGCTTTGTGTTATGCAATTTTAAATTCAACTTGTATCCATAGCATTTTAAGTATTTAAAGATAATATTGTAATATGAAAGATGGCAATACTAATAAAAAAATTAAAAGACAAAACTGATGAGATGAATGCAGGAAATTTAAGAAAATATTTAATATCTTACAAAACATTTAACTGAAATGTAAGTGTAGAAAATAAACTGGTTGAGCAGATGAAGTAGTGCATACAGTCCATGTAGTAGCGCTGTCAAAATAAATGAAGGCAATACAGTTTTGTATATAAATGTTAAATATCTTTTTGTGATGCATTGATAGCAATTTATAGTCTGGGCCCATCAATTCAGGTCAGTCGTAAACGAAATCTCTATCATTTTACTCTTTTACCGTGCACGACAAAACTCTGAGAGACAAATAAACTGATATGAAGGCGGTAACATGTGCAGTCCGGGACATTGTTTGATGGGTGAGGGTGTGCTGATTGTGGTAGAAGATAATGATTCACTAGACTTGTGTTTAAAAAATTTTTTATTTGTCTACTGCACAAAAAGTAAAAGAAAATACTTAAATAAAATAAACACAATGAACAGGTGCAAAGTTCTTGTCAATTGCTTTTTCTGCATGAACATATTAAGCAGGTATGCATTTTAATTAATTGTTTATTTTTAGAAGAATTATTGGTTAAGTGAGCTTTTTAAAATGCCCATTTGCCCTGAGAAAAGGAAAATGAGATTCTGAATGAATAGAGAATGAGCTGCTCTGTGAGAATGTGCCGTTTTGATTCTGTGTTCTGAACTCCAGGAAACTAGTTTCCTCGATTTTAACACATTTATTTAGAAGAATCCTGTGTTAGTTTTAAATAAATAGTTTTAGTTAAAAAATACACATCAGCTATTTATTTATGGTATTAGAGATAATTTATTATCATTATTTTTAATGGTATGTGTTCATCATATGAATGCCAACACATCTGTGTTGTAG
Organism: Danionella dracula; assembly: GCA_900490495.1. NCBI lineage: Eukaryota > Metazoa > Chordata > Actinopteri > Cypriniformes > Danionidae > Danionella > Danionella dracula. Next base: position 2,251,571 of record UELW01000378.1, on the reverse strand, counting down.
GAACTATATAAATATAATGTTTTTATGTAGAGGAAATGCTATTAGTTTCTTCCAACTTCCTGGTTTAAGTTCCGAAGCTGCCTATTGTGGGCCTGAATAAAATCTGCTATTTTATATAGTTTTGTAAATCGAGATCAGTATCTTATACATAATTTTTCTTTTGGCAAATATGCCAAGACCTAGATAAATTACCATTAGAATAAACTTCCTTTTCCTCTTCCTTCCATTTCCTACTGCATAATTGAGAAGGTTTTCAGATTTGCTTTTAAATTTTAAAACTATTAAAGGTGGTTTTCATCGAAAGCTTTTTCTTATAAAAAAAAAAAAAAAAAAAACACTTTTTATCCATGATTTTGTTGACCTATACAGGCATGTGACCTGGTACCTAATGTCCTTTTTGTTTCATACATTGTTTCATACATACTTTTTTTAAAAATTGTTCATAGATACATTTTTTTTCAATTGTTAAAACATATATTTATGTAGATGTATGGTGTCATTAAATTATGTTAAATGAGTTTCTTTTCATCTCAGAGCTGTTCTACAGGGAGTGTGTATTGATTTCTAAAACCGACGTCACACACAATACACAACTCTTTCATTTGCGACTTCCTCTTGGGTCACGGCTGCAAGTTCCTGTGGGAAGGCACGTCTACCTCAGAATGTCTGTTCAGGGTAAAACTGATTGTGTTCTATTTTAAGTGTGCTTTTCATTTTATTGTGCTTTTATCCAAACACAGAGCTATCATCATAAGTGTTTGTTGTCCTGTCTTTATGAATGTGTTTTATTTTACATGTAATGTGTACAGTTATTTTTAATTAGTTTCTCATCTAAAAAAGGATGAGTTTCGCTATGTGAAAGTGATATGCAAAAGTTTTACATTTTTTATTTTGAGACACAAAATTAGTACCACAACAGTTTTGGGTTTTGTTTTGGAAAAAGCATGATAGGACCAAGGAATTTAGACCATTTCCTCTTGCGCTGCTTTTAATAGCAAAGTTAAGAAAGATTTATGATTGTTTAAGAAATTTTCTTGCATCAGACTGTGGACATGGGTTTTTTTATTTTGGTTTTGCAGGGGCAGATGTTGTGAAACCGTACACAACAGTGGATCAGATGCTGCTTCCTCAATTAAAATCCGGCGCTGAATTAGGCACTGATTTACATCTAATGATAAAGATTTATCCTGATGGAACTCTGACACCACACCTCGACAAACTCCCTATTGGTTTGTGACTCCTGCATTCTTTGATTGTGTTTTCTGTACATGATTTATAATGTTGAGTCTTGAAAGCTATTGTGTCTGTTTTTCTCTAAATTTTAGTTAATTAGCTGTGATGCCTTTTGTTCTCTTTATGATCAATGTTGATGAAGCAGTAATTCTGAAAACAAGCTTTGAATTGAACTGGTCATATTTTTTCTTTTTTTTCTGATTCAGGATCCTCTTTGTTTGTTGGTGGTCCAGAGGGTACATTCACCCTGAGAACCTTGCGAGATGTCACCCATGTCTACATGTTGGCGGCTGGTACAGGATTCACCCCCATGGCTCGTCTTATCCGTTTGGCTATTCAAGAATTAACATCGATCAGGTCTGCCCATGCTTCCTGTAAAATGACAAAAGAGAACTTAAAGGGACACTGAGATTCACACCATGTTAGTGTTGTTTCCTCACATTTGTGAATACATAAATCTTTGAAGGTGTGCTTTTATTCGTTCATCCATTTAGTTCAAGCTCAAACATTAAAAACCCCCTCACTAAGCAATTAAATTAACCACATCTGCCCCCAGTCTTCTCACAGAGCTGAAGGTCCTACACTGAAATCCTACGGAACAAAAGTGCCCTGTGTGCATACATTTGACCCATAGTATATAATAAAATGTTAATATATGTGCAGTACTAAAGTAAGATGACCCTCTAGATCCAAACATTGAAGCAATCTTAACAAAGAATCTTTCCGAAGGCTTTGAAAAAGACAAAAAAAGGACCCTAAAAATATTATTTGAATATTGACTGATAATACAGAATGGTAATTAAAAATATAAATCAGGTACAGGTTTGATGAAGAGTATTTATTGCAATAATAAAGTATTATTTATTCGGCATTCGCATATAAATATATACATCATCTAATAAATCATGGTTTTTAAAGATGTTGAATGATTGTAAAATTTAATCATAACATGATGTGATGGATCATAATTGTTTAGCTAACAAATATTTGGATTGAAAATATTTGGACAAAGATTTTTATTGTTGGTGTTGAATATTTTGACTGTAGAAGTACATGAAGCTGCTCCTGAGAAATGTCAGCATAAGAACAAGCTTTTATATGAAAACTACATTCACCACTTTTTATATGTTTTCATTGCCATTTTACTACATTTGACCATCAACCACAGCTATTTATATATAATTCTTCCCCCCCCCCCAGAAAACTCAAGCTGATGTTCTTCAATCGGGAAGAAAGAGACATTCTTTGGAAATGTCAGCTGGATGAGCTCAGTACAAAAGAGGAAAGGTAAAGCAGCAGTTACACATAGCATAATGAAGATAATACTCTATGATTTAAATATGATATTGTACAAAGCTCATCATGTTTCAGTTGTGTATTATGTTAACCATTCAAATGTTGTGTTTATAGCTCAATTTTTTTATTTGTTTTTTTTTATTTCTTTCATAGCCAGAAGGTTTTAGTTTTTAAATATGCAGTTGCTGAACATTATTTATATACTGTACAAATGCCATTTATTTTTGTTTAGTTTTTTTTTCTAAATTACAAATTGTAACAGGTCTAATTTATTATTATTATTATTATTATTATTATTATTAGTATTAGCATTAGTATTATTTGTTAACAAGGTGTAGAGATAAAATACTGTATATATGCACATTTATTTCCAAAACTAACCCATGTAACAAAATGATAATGTCTAAACATGTGAATATGTAATATGCATCTTCATTTCGAATACAAACGTGAGGATTGTCGGCCATCCATCATTGGCTGTTCAGTCCCAGCTGTTCTCTGTTAATTTGCCCACTCTCTAGGATATAAATAACCAAAGCTCCTCTACCAAAACCCCTTTTACCTCTTCATTTCTCATGGGGGGTCTCGGTCACGGGTTGCCTCCTGGGGGCTCCTCCGCAGAAGTCTCGGCCAGTACGCTTTTTTTTGCTCAACAATTACGCTTGTGATACTGGGCTAATCCTATGGAAGCGAACTGGTGAAAAGCTCTTTAATGGTTTAACCTACTTGTGGAGTTTTTTTTGTGCTAACTTTGTTTAGGATTCAAAGTTTCTGAACATTTTCTTTGTGCATATTATTTTTCACAAGATTTGAGGTGGAGTACGTTCTTTCTGAGCCTGCCGACTCTTGGACTGGTGAAAGAGGAAGAATCGAAGCTTCAACGCTGTCGAAGTTTCTAGAGAGAGCAGAAAACTCCAAGAGTTCAATTTTTGTTTGCGGTCCAACAGGATTCACAGAGTTAGCCGCACAGTAGGTTTACATTTGTTCACACATTATAAAATTTTTTTTCTGTTGAATTTTACATTTCTAGCCTTAATTACAGAGAAAATGGATAGAAAAGGCAAAGAGAAACACACATGAACGAACAAAACAAACCATTACATCTTAATTAAAACTACTTATTTTAACTTTAATTAACTACTGTCACTACAGTGTATACAAATTAATAAATAATTGTAACACACTATTATAGTTGTCAGACTGCATGCTATGACACTTTTACTTGTATGTATTTACCATTCATAATATTTTAAGTATTAGTATTATAAATGTTCGTACAAGTAAATAACTCCAATAGAAGTGTATGAAAATTAGAAATTAAAACTCTGTGAATTAAATTTATCTTTAGTAAGTTATGGCACAGAGTAAGACTTTTTTTGGTTTAGTGCTAAATATTTGGGCTTATACAGTACATGAGCTAGCAGGTAAACTGCCATTTTATTTTTTGCTTGTATTTTGCATAATGTTTTTTTTCTGCTTTATTTAATATTTGCCGGAATAATCTTGCAGAATTTTAAGACTTTTGATGAAAGTTCTAGTGATCAATCCCAAAATACAAAAGTTGTACAAATGATCAAAATAGTTTTTTTGCTTGCCTCTTTTCATTCCATTTTTTGGATTTATGTCACAGGTTTCTCCGACAGCTGGACTTCACTGAAGAAGAAATCCATTTGTTTCAGGGATGACCGGGGTAAAATGTACATGAATTTCACAAACATAGCGGCTTTGCTATGCAGTCTCAAACTCGATTCCTGGAGGGCTGCAGCCCTGCATAGTTTTGCTCCAATTTTAACTGAACAAGCCTAATTCCACTGATTAAGCTCCTCTAAGAATGATTGAAGATACTAGTGTATCTTAAAACAGGATTGAAACAAAAATCTGCAGTGGCTGCAGCCCTCCAGGAATTGAGTTTGAGACCCCTGATGTAAGGCAAACTTTTATTTCAAGAACAAATGGAGCTTCAGGATGAAGCTTCAGGAGCTTCATTTTTTTACATGGAAAATGTATTTTATGAGCCAATACTTCATCATCATTAGTTTGTTGAAATCAGAAAGGGAAATACAAAAATGTCTACCTACTATCTGATGACACAAACAAGATTTATCAATGTTCGATTTAAGACAACAGCCTTAAACAGTTTTTCTGCAAGTTGAATAACACACACTCAGAGGATGTTTTATATTTACCGGTGTTTATTTTGATACATTGATGGTTTGGTTTTTGTCAATGTGAAGTGTAACTTGCGTTTCTTAAAGTGGCTTAAAGATTCTAATCTTAAGAGTTGATGAAAGTGTCGGTGAATTAAAGTGTTCTCTGTAAATGTAAACTTTAAGTATTTACTTTTTAAAATGCTGTTATTACTGCCAGATGTATAATATGTAAGAAGATGTCATTTACTTTGATGAAATCTTTGAATCCAGTTTTTGGGGATGATTAGAACAAAGCCTTTTTGGTCATCTTAGTCAACCAAGTGTCTGTGAATGCACTTAAAAATGTAAATATTTATTTATCGGAGGGTGTTTATTTAGTTTTAAAGATTATTGTTTTAAATCATCTTTACCAAACTATTGATGGCTGTCAAGAAGTTGAGTGAATAATTAAAGTTGTGTGCTGAAATTATGGATCGACTGAATGAAATGTTTCCATTAATTTTTTTTTTGGGGTTAATAAAACTGGTTGGTGGCATGTTGATATTCAATAATGAACTTTGTCGAGAGTTTACTTCTAAATAAGAAGTGGTTTGCTACTGAAACAAAAAAAAATCTGTAAATATACTTTTTCATAATAGTGGACATTGTCCTTGGTAACTTTTTGTGATGCTCATTTAATGTGTATTAATTACAATTAAGATCCATGTGGTACCTAACTCATTCAAATTTGTAGGTGGTTCACAGAAACTCAGGGGTACATTTTCAATGCAAAAACATTTTAATGTTTTGTTTTGTTTTTCCTTCAAGAAAAACAAATTTTATTTTGCATTTCTAATATAAAATTAGAAAATGACTTTAAAGCACCATACACACAAGGTTAACGATCCATAATCTTACAATCACTTAACACACAAATATGTAGGATTTAACAATTTGTGCAAAAAACAAACAAACAAAAAAAGTAAAAAGCACAACTTTCTTCACTATGATGATGTAATCTGATAATGAAAGCAAACGTTTTGCTTTGCCGCTTTTACAGCTAATGCTGTAAAAAAGAGCCAATACGTTTAAAAAAGGATATGTTGCAGTCAAAAGCCACTTATCCTTGTTAAAAAGTCACATTGCATCGCACTCAACTAAATTTTAAATCAGTAACATCTTCATTTGATCAAACGTATTAAAATAACCACGATGTCACAGACTTATAAAAAAAAAGTCCTAAGCCACCTTGGTTTAGAAGTGTGTTAATCAAATTCTAGTATGAGTTTAGTATTAGTTAGTCAAAGGGAATGACTAATGGAGTGTGCTTCAGATAAGTAATATACAGTATATACAAATCTCAGATATAGCTTACATTTTGTAAATTTACATCTCAGCCAAGAAAGACACATAATATGTGTTATAAAAATTACAGTTAGAAATTTTTTTTTTCCTCAATTACACATCTCTTGTAAAAACATGTTTTATCAGAGGCTGACGAGAAGGAACATTTGGATGTGGTCTGATTCTACCTTTAAGGGCTTTTATTTGCTCTACCAGACATCAATTCAATAACTCATTAGTTACACTATTTTATCTGTTAAGAAAATAAAAATAATATAATATGTCATTTTGAGAGGTTGCTCTGGGAGCACTTGGGACTGTATTTCACAGTTTATTCAGTAGAAATTTGTTAACCTTATTTGTTAGTTTATGCTGTGCAGTATTTGTTGTAAGACCATGAATTGACTCTTTTTAACTTAGCTTTTGTTGTATTTTGAATAGTCAAAAAAGAGTAATGTGATTAATTCTTAAGAACAAACAGAAGAAAATAGTTTGCATAAAGTCAAGAATGAAAGGCTAGGCTGAATTAGTCTCTCTGATTTCCAGTGATCGTAACATAGGAAATTCTTCCCAGAGTTCCTCGCTGTCCTCACATTCTGTGTTAGCATGAGAACAAACACTGAAGCGGCTGACTCTTGAAACATCTGGAACATTCTCATAGGGTGGAGGACTGTCAGGCTCATCACCTTCTAGCAGTGGCTGTGTTGAGTCGGAGCGAGTGTATGTTTGGGTACAAGATGAGTTGCTCTGATATGGGCTGCTGAAAAGCACTGTGGCATACGGGATAAATTCGGTGTCCTTTTCTGAGTCGAAACTGGACTCGTGTGGGGTTGAGTGGTGAGTCTCCTGACTGTATGAATCAAGAGCCCACTGGCTCTCCTTGACATTTTCACCTTTGAACGCCTCTTTCTCAGACAAATCAAGAAGACTAAAATGAGACTGATACACCAGCACTGGATCCTTGTCTTCTGAAAATGGAGGTATTGCCTTAAAAAAAATTAAATATAGGCCAGAGTTTAATGATCAGACTCAAAACTTTTCAAGTTTTCAAGACTGTTTCAGCAACAAAGTTCGATGAGTAGTTTCCTATTGCAATTCATTATTGTCACTTATTAAACTTATAAACAATTGGTATTAAGCTATAACAGAAGAATCTTGGATGCCACTGGTTCCAAAGAGCTTCCTGCAGTGGCAGATGTATCTGCATACAAGGAGGCTCAGGCATTTGTTTTGGTGTCCAGATATTTTCTTATCTAAGATGTTTCCAAGTCTGACCCAGAGTAGGCATCTCGGAAGAATGCTTTGGTATGGTCTCTCATTTCTGGTGGTTTATTAATTGAATTCTAAAAAAAACATGTTTACTCTTACCTGCAATGAGTCAGCTGTTGTAAACCTCCTAATGCTGCTGTTGGCCGGATCAGGAATAATGGGCCACAAGTACACTTTTAGCCTGGAATAAATCCATAAAATATTTTTGGTTTATTTTTACTAGACATGTTTTTACTAGAGATGTAAATAACATTATTTTAAGACAGTTAATCCCAAACGTTTTTTTGTTTTCACGCAGGAACTGTCTACTAATCAAATCTATAATTTTTGCACATCCAAACTAAAAATAAATAGTTTAAATTGAAAGTTAGATGAAGAGCCTTAAAATACTAAATTAACACTGTACATTTTATACACACAATAACACAGTATAAAGGGAATAGGCAGTGAGAAGGAGTCTGTAGAGAAGGTGCTGGCAAGGTTTAACAGGATGATGGCTTCTGAGTTTTATGCACTGTCCATCAAATTTGACAATCACAGTAAATTCTTTGTACAATTCAACATTAGCATAACAACAAGTAAATAAATAAATAAATAAATACAATCAAACCTTATTAAAGCTAAATAAAAATCGAAGATGAATGTCAAAAACAATGAGATTGTATATTTGTTAAACCAATCATAGGCCAAAAGCAAAAAATTAAGAGAAAAAAAAACATTAACTTCAAAGATGGAAAAGGGATATTTTCATTATCTTCATGATTTCTCCATCTTGATCTGGATAATAACAATATTGAAATATTTAAATATTGAATAATAAGAATAATGAAGAAAATTTAATTATTCTTACAGGGAGATATGCCCAACAAAGCCATTTCTATGCATGAAGCGGTTGCATTTTATTTGATTCTCGCTTTAAGATTTTCTCACTTATTATTTTATAAAATAATTCTCTCATTATGCTTGAGGATCAATTTATCTGCCAGGTGGTAGAGCTTTTAAACAGGTTTTTTTTGCAGCTTTGATTTATTGCCCTTGTTGTCAAGAAAATGTTAAGGCCAACAACGTGTAGTTATTTTTGAAATCTACTTTTTCATTTTGATTGAACTGTCAGTAAATATGACCGTAAAAGCTGATGTATGCATTTTGTGTGTGTGTGTGTGAGTCCGTGTGTGTGTGTCACTTTGAGGCCCCTGTTCTACAGGAAGTCTAGAAAATGTGAAAGAAACACCTTTGACTTTAATGAGCAAGCAACATTGTAAACATTTTCAACATTGTAAAAGTTCACAAATGAAAATTTTACTTATTCCAACAGACAGACTCAAATAAAGTTAAACTCTTCCTATATCAAGCAAAAATATCTTTTTTCAACTTCTATCAAGTCATTAGTGTTCTAAGATGTTTTTTTCTTTTATTTAAGACTAATATAGAAAATTTAGTATTAAAATAAAATATGACCTTAAATTAAGAACGTTTGCGCTCAATTTTTGTTCCTACAATAGAATATGGGGTCTTAAAGCTAGAAACTTAAAAATAAAATTGTAAATATTTCTTCTTTTTGGCCTATTAATGCCTTTTAGATGGGACAGTTCAGAGAGGAGACAGGAAGAACACCTGATAAGAGATTGGGGGAGAGGATCAGCGATGGACCAGAGCTGGATTCGAACCCCTGTCACCAGATGCATCCACACCACATGTCAGTGCTCTGACCGCTACCACTAATTTTAATAATTTTTTGATATTTTTGTCTATTTTTAAGATCCAACCGCATTTGTTGTCAGCTAGAAATATTTGACAGTTTTAAGAATTCTTACCAAGTCAAATTTGCCTACCCCATAAGCAGATTTGTTTCCTTGATCTAGGAAGAGTTTATCTATGTTTGAGTTTTTTTTTTCTTGTTTCAAGAGTGTGTTTTTTTGAAGTACAGATCTCTTTCATCAAAGTTAGTACACAACTGGAAGGGGTATTAAGGTTTGTGGTATTGATGATGTATTTATGGTGTAGATTCGTGTGATGGCAACGAACAAGAAAAAATTCTATCAGCAAAGGTTTAACAAAAACAATGTTTTAATTCAATGTTTATTTAATCACTGATTTCAGTGAAATATCTTTCATTTTAAAGGATCTCTAAAGTCAGATTTTTAGAAAAGTCAGATGTTTAGTGCTTACTGACATAAATATAATATACGCTTTGCTTCCAAAAACACTAATTTGATCTCATTAGTTAGAACTAGCAGAACTAGTGTTCTAAGATTTGGCCCTCATGAACAATAACTCACTCAATAAAGTCCAGCCTCAAGCCCTTCCCAATATTGATGAGAGAGGACACTATGCCCCGAAGACCGTGTTTATGTTCAAATCGAGTAATTAAGTGACAAACTATGACTATCTAATGGCAATTGTTACAGTCGCAGTGTACACTCCTACATTTATGACACATTTGTGAACTTCTTCAGAAGTCAATTCATTTAGAATCATATTAAACAAAAGCTATGATGTAAACAACATGCCCCCGTGTGTGTATAGTGATAAAACCTCACCGTTCATGTTTTCCAAAACAGGTGAACACAATAATGATTATGAGGAGTGAAAGACCTATGCAGGCTGGGATAATAAAAATCACCAACTCAATACCTTCTGAATAAAAAAAGAGAAATTAGTAATGATACAATTTTTTAACTGTATAAGTCTGAGTATATTTAGCGATTTCTGCACAGTCTACTTTAAATACTACAGATTAAATAAACCAGAAAACTTACCAATACGTCCAGTTTCTATGGTCCCAATCGTTCCATTTAAACTTCCACCCTTTGAGTGGATGGTTAAAAATGCTGAATATCGTGTTAGAGGTTGAAGATTCCTCACCATAACATTGGTTTCCACAGTCTTGATCACTTCAAGTAGGTTAGAAACATCCCAATTATTACAATATTATGATAATGGGATAGCTTTACATTAAAATAAATAAGTACCTTGCATATCCTCCATTTTGTGCCAGTAGGAAACTGTGTATCCTTGAATGATTCCATTTCTCTCCTCAAGGGGAATTTCATCCCAGTGAAATTTAACATATGAGTGCCGGATTTCATCAATTTTTAACTCAGGGGCCTTCGAGGGAGCTGTGATTATAAAGAGGTCTAAATCTTAAAACTAGTTTGTAGCTTGTCAATTAAATGCAATGTGCGAGAACACAAATATTTAAATAAAGAATATCGATTAGAATCGTAGTCTTTTTGAAAACCAACTTCACATGATAATAAAATACTGTAATATATAACAAATATAATGTAATATAAATGTAATATATTAACAAAAAATGTAATAACTGCAAATATATACAGTATTTTGTATGAATAAATAATGACATTTTGAAAATATGCTGTATGTTTAGAAATATACAGATTATATAAAATTAAGGATTAAGGTAATCTGTGCCCACAAGGTGGAAGCATTGCTTCATGACTCAGGTTGCGCGCAATTACCTTTGCCAGTTAAAAAGAAAAACACACAAAAAAACGTTAAATGTTAACAGACCTTTCTCTCTGCTGTAAGCAATTAGGGAAGCTGGCTGTCCAATCCCATGTGCATATTTTGGATAAATGCAGATGCTGTAGGGCTTGTAAGGCCTAAACCCTGAAAATCACAATAACAAGCTTTGATTTAGATTCATGCAGGCTGCAAAATCTTGGGTAAAAAGTGCACAGCTGTAGTGTTTACTGTAGCAATCAAAATCATTACACACTTTTTTTTAATAAATAATTTAAAAATTGTGATTCAAAATGTTTATGAAATAATTACCTCGCATTGCAAGGCCAAAATAGTCACTGTTTGTTTTTATTCATTTCAGTGACAATAAAAAACTAAATCATGCTTAAAATCCTAGTCTACTAAATTATTAACTGTTATATACAGTATATATACTGGTGTCTGTAATTTCTCAGTATGAATTATCCTGTTGTACAGTTTCACTAGTAATGCATCACATTATTGATTAAATTATTTACATTAATACATAAACATTTAATACCTGAGAGTGTAGCATTAATCTTGTCTTTGTTGATGAGTGTAAAGTGCAGTGGAACCTCGTTATCTTCACACAGTGATTTCCACTCAAGTACATACTCCATCACATTCAAGGGTCCAACACTTTCCCAGGTAACAAATACAGATGTTTCAGAATGAGGAAGAAAAGTGAAATTTGATACCGAAGCGGTCAGCCCTAAAAGCATATTAACAGTCCAATGTCACACAAAAGTACTTCCAACAACAATGACCGAAAATCCAAAACGTACCACTTTTGCGATATACTCTAACTGGTATTTCATTTTGACTGGAGCTTCCCACTGGATTCACTGCCTTCAAATAAATCTTTGAAATCTGTTTGCTGAGGTTGAAATAGCAGAAGCTCTCTTGTGTTACACACAGAATCATTTTAGGTTGCTTTGATTCCACAACATAAGACAAATTTAAGCCATTGGGTTTGAAATGTAGGGACGGCTAAAAAGGGAGGAAAGAAATGTGGAAAATCTGCAAAGTCAGAATGCTGTAAAATGTATTTGATTCAAACTACTTAAGCACACTGCTAATCATAAAGTTGTTCACCGTTATCATATATACAGGATTCATTCAATAAACAAGAAACATTAAAAATAAATATTCTAATATAAAATGCTTCCTTTACATTTTTTTTAAATATATATAAAATGATAAAATAAAATAAACTAAATACACTATTTGTCTAGAACCTGTTCAGGAAGAACTTATGCAGGATTTACCTTCCAGTAAAGCTGAGCTGCCTTGTCTGTCATTTTTAGCCATGTGTCCAGGCGGCCTGAAGAAACTAGAAAGAGCAAATTTGATCTCATCAACAAAAATTTTGCAAAGAATATTGATTGATTTATTCAAAAAGACTTCACAAATGTGCTGGTTCAGAGCTAAATACTTTTAATTAGTCAAGCAGCCAAAAACAATTTTTTTCCCCGATTTGTTCTTATTCAGTAAATACAAGTTTTTAAAAAAAGTAAGTCAAATTTACTTACTTGTCATTAGTGTGGTGGCTAATTTAGAGATGCCCCATTCACTCCATTTACTTTTTTCACTAAATTTCACTCTGATTTTGGAGTCGTATTCTGTTCCATGAAGAAGGCCACATATTCCAATTTTATTTAATGTCCTTTTTCTGAAGGTATAGACCTAAAACAGAAATTGAATCATGGCTAAAATCAAGTGCCACTTCATTATCATAATCTAGGACATCATAATTGGTACTTAATTTATAATCTAAACAAAGTTTTATTAAACAGTAAAAAAGCAATCTCTGAGATTTTGTTTTTGAGATATAATCACTCCTTGCATACTTTGATGTTTCTAAACTGGATTGTGGCATAATCTATCAAATCAAGCCTTAAGCTTTTTTGCCTTTCTTCATTTTTATGCCTTTACCATATTCACAAAACACATTGTAGCAACTGTTTTCTGGCAGAGCCAGGTTGAAGTACTTAATTAGTACTAAAGCCATTCTGAGAAAAATAATGTTTTTGGTATAACAATCTTGGTCAATACTGGATTTTTTCAGAAGCAGCAATTTAAAGAACTTGTGCAAAATACAAAAGGGCAAAAAGCTAATTATGTTTATGTTAGTGCATACATTTAAATGTCAGATATTACATTTTATAAATTAATTAAAGTTGCAGGGGGAATGTGAGGTACCCTATCATAGACACTGGCATGGGGTAGAGGAGAATTCATATAAAAGGCGCTTAAGAATCCTCTAATACTCTCTGTGATCTAAATATATGAAGAAAGTGTAAGTATTACAACCATCAGAGTGATCACTTATCTGATTCTGATAGTCGTAAACCGCACTTTCTTCTTGGAATAGCATTATACAAGGGCTGAAATCATATTGTCATCCGGTAGAAAAGGTTTCCTGCTGCTCACAATAAAATGCTTTATTTTATTGCGTGCTGCTTAATTTGAACTTTTGGACATTTATTGATCTATGTTGTGTTTAAGCTGTAAATATTAGGCTGAATTCAGCCTCATTCTGTGATGAATGTTTTGTCGTATTGGTCTCACATAATACTTGCGATAAAGTGAACATTTTTGTTGTCACATGGGTTTTCTCTTAACTCTGACTCTTGTTTTTGTTGTACGTTAACTTACTATAATGCTCAAGAAACCTAGGATTGCTTCAACTTATGTAGATTCGATTTATGGGCTTAGAATGAATGAGTCATTTAATTAATCATTTAGGCGTTGCGATCAAATCAAGTCAAATTAAATACATATTATAAGTTTAAATAAAAAATTCAAGTGTTTTTCACATTACATGCATGTCAAAATCTTGCTGGAGACTCCCAAAACCAAATAATGAACCAAAATCATAATAGAGGCACTAACTTAATATTGGTGACAAGAAGCATAGATGCAACAGTATTGAACAATTCACTACGTAATGTGTGTTTTTCTTATGGCAACATTTTTCAGAATCTAAATCACTAAATATCTGACGTATTAACCATTTGTCACTATGTCCAATAGGTTTTTTATTTAAAATAATTTTTTGGTGTTATAATAAAGTTGATCTGTTTAGTTGGACCCTAATGAACTGTATACATTAAAAAATGTTAATGAGAGTGCTGATCCCTAAGTTGTGAAAAAAAAAAAACAAAACATGTTTTCCAACCAACAAATCCAAGTAAATCAGTTTTTTTTACTGTTCAACATTGATAAAATGGTTAATGGATTAATGGTTACAAATATGTTTTTCTATTTAATTAGTAATAATTGACTTACCAACTCTTTCTCTGCTGGTTTGTTCACTATTTTCAAGCGTAGCTCCACGCTGAGTTCAGAATGAATCCAATTCTGAGACTCTACAAGCTTCCAGGTGTAATTTAAACAAGCATAACTCTCGGTTTGGATCCTGGTAATCTCAGGGGGATCGAAGATCGCTGAAATAAGAGTTTTTTTGTTAACTTTCATTGGCAACAGTTATACTGCAAGTCTTTGTCTCTGAAACTCTTTGTCTTTAAGCTGATCAAATCTGAATAAAGAACAAACTGCTAACATAAGGGGCAACTGTTTTCTTTACCTGCTTCCAAGGGGGAGATGAGGTTCAAAATCTTAGAGGTTGTATTACCAAGAATATTCTTTGCTGTCACTGAAATTGATAAATCTGAGTGATATCTGTAGCAAGTCTTTGGAATGATTGCAAAATTCTTTCCACTGGGTAATGTTTGCTGGAATGTTAAAGCGTTTTCCCTGGGGAAATCAAAATAAATACAAGACACCATAACGATAGTATCTATTATTACAAACAGAGAAGACTTGTACTGTAAAAAAACATCAATATAAATATTTACACATGTTTTTGTTTTGCAATACATACACTGTGGATTTTGTCAAGTATGTTGTTTTTGTGTCTTTGCAAATCAAAATGTAACGTCATGAACTAATGTTCATGTTCATATTATACATGTTTTCTGTTGTTTCACTGTATTTTGTTGTGGTGTTTAACTTATCAATGATTTGTTTTAATAAAAAATAAATATTTGCAAAGCATGTCTTTCCTTTTTTTAATTAATAAACAATAACATTAATAGAATAAATACATAAACCGAATGGTATAGAATACCTGAATACATTAATGGAAAGGTTTGCGCTTTCTTGGCCAGGATCCCAGTGGCACATGAAGCTATTCGTCTTGAATGTAAAAGTGCAGCCGAGGTTTTTCGGAGCTGATGGAAGATCTTCAAAGAGAAAGATGAGTTTAACTTTGACCTGCATTGATTTTGAAAATACATTCTAAGAAACAGAACATGTATATTTTTCATTGACTTAATAAAGATTATAAACGACATAAAGATATAATATTTCTTCAGAAATGTTGGAATTTGGATATAAATATTCATAAATATAAATTTTCACTGTAATTATTACAGAACAAACTACAAAAAAGTATTGTTGAAATATCACACATAATACTTAACATAATACTTATTATGAACCAACAACACAATTTGTTATATTAAAAAAACGTAACAAATAATTTACTGTAGAAAGCTTATGAGCAGAAAACTACTATCATTGTAGAGTTATTCACTGCAGTACAGTCAAACATGCTTTAGAGAAAAATTCTGCAAGGAAAGAAACACACAATTGAGACTTTTAAAGATCCATCAATGACTGTGAAGGGAAACCCACTCAAGTAATGGGAATATATACAAACTTTAAAGAGGAACGACTGATGTCAATTACAGATTAAAAACTGAAAATGTTTAGAACTTAGAGTAAATGTTCTGTTTGTTTTAGATAACTTTAATTTTTTTTAAAGATTGCTGTAAAAATCTTTTCTTTTTTTTTACAAGTCAGATTATTTTTACTGTTTTAAAATATTCCAAAAGTTCACAGGGTTCACTCAAATCTTCTCTCTAGAGCGGGTCACTATTTCATTTCTATTGTTTACTCTTTTGATAACCACTCAAATGCAAATTGTGTCGATACATGATTTGACTTTGTGTTTAACGTTTGTCTTTTTAATTTCTCCGATATCCTCAAAACATGAATTGCATAAGCATGAGAGTTTATGATTGTTCTAAAGGATATTTTTGTTCTTCATATATTTCTTTATATTTTACATTTTTCATCACTCTGTTGAAGTTTTTTAAGCATTTTCAACTTACTTAACCCCCAAAACAGAAGGGTTGGTTGACTTTTGATTGTTTAACTAACGATTAGTTATGTTCAATGGTCAAAAAAAAAAAAAAAACATTTAACTAAGGCCACCTACATTTAACTAAAGGAGTAGGTACAAGCCTCCTATTAGAAAAGTACAGCATGAGTGATTATCTTGCAGCTAGCAATAAGTTATTTGTAATATTTTATTTAATTATGCAATATAGTTATTTAGTTATTAGCTGGTCAACACATTACATTGTCATGGAAAAGATGTTAGTCTGTTTGAGAAGGGTCAAGTCATTGGCTGTATACACACTTCAGAGCCTAGAGAATCTTTGGAATGTGCTGGAGAAGGTTTTGTGCAGCAGTCAGGCACTACAATCATCAATGCAAGATCTTGGTTGAAATGTTATGCGACACTAGAAGGAAATAACAATGTGACATTAAAGAAGCTTTTCAAAACAATGCCACAAGGAATTTGGGCTGGAATCAAAGCTAAAGGTGCTCTAACAACACTTTCCTAGTGTGAACGTTTTTGGTAGCAACTTCTTTTGTGCCAGGCAGTAAGGATCGTCATTTAAGCAGGCACATTAATTTTTGAAAAAAACTATAATAATACAAAAAAAAAAAGAAAAAAGAAAACTATGTGAAATAAGAAGTTAACTTATTTCTGAAAAATAATCTGACCGAGCAAATTTACAATTATCATACAATGATGTTACTCACTTCCACTTTTCAATGTTACTCCATCCACGATATTGCAGTCCTCTTTTACGCAAACAAGACACAAAACTTCCACATTTGTTTCTTGGAGATTTGGGATCAGTAAACTATATGTCCAGAGACTCTTCTGCTGTGTTTGATTTATTGGGACAGGCAGATTGTCGATCTTCCAGTCCACTCTGAAATCCTTTCCTTTTATTAGGGTACAGTTTTTCTCAATGGAGCAGTAGACTGACACAGGGGAACCCACAAGAACTATGGATGGAGGAGGGTGAATGCTGGCACAAAAGGCTTCGGTCACTGAAGTGAAGGTATGAAATATGAATTATTTACAGTACAATACTTGTATTGTTCATGTTACTGAAGAAAAAAGTAAGACCAAGCACAAACCAAGAAAACAAACAAAAAATAACAACAATGTATATCAATTTATACCGATCCATCACTAAATAGAGCTGAGTCCTTATTTTGTTTTATAGACTGTAACCAAAATATTGAAAGTCCGACTTAGTTGGTTTGAAAAAAGAAAAGAAAAAACTAAACAAGAATATTATAGATTTTTATTTTTACATTTTACATGGACTCTGAATTAATTGGTCTTTTTGTGCAATATTTCCAAAATGCTCCTTACATCAAAGAACAGGGTATAGTCAAGAGTCAGAGTTCATCATGTCATAGCATTTTACAACGTATTGGGTTGACATTTTTTCACTGCATGATTATGGCAGCCACATTACGGACATTAATGAACCAAACAGTGTTTTGGAAGTGTAAGAAGAGCAATTTAGTTTGTGTTTAAAAAAACAGACATAGTTAATCAAGTTAATTTACCAAAATTCTTTATTTTTCTCTTTTATTGGATGTTTGTCATAACATTTTGCAAGGCGACTTGTTAACTAATAATGAATCTTTTGTTATCTTTAGATGTGAACAATAATTTAATCAACCATTTAAATGTATTGTTTTTTATGAATAAGAGTCGAAATAAAGACTCAAAAAAGTTGAACCAATTATCCAACATTCTGTTGTTAAATTGGTTAAATCGAACATTATTATTGCATAAAGCTGTCAAACATGTTAAATACATTTATTTATATGAATTCAATGTGTCTATTATTAAATATTTCTATTTAATATGATTTATTTTTCAAAATTATTAGTTTTTTTTTAAACATTCCTTGTACCTTTAATTAAGGCAAAACTACATGTCCAGAGCAGAAGTACAGGCCAGACTGACACCATGGTTGTGGGGTCTGAAAAAAATAAGGAAATGATGTTATTTTTCAGTGGGAAAAATGGAAAACTTAGTTTAATAAGGAAACAAATGTTCGCCTTAAGTTGATCACTATTCAGTTTCGTCAAATGGCTCACAGTGTCAGAATGTCAAAGCATTCTCAAAGCAGACTGATAGTATGTCAACTATCTAATACCGCCAAATTAAAACTCTTTTGTTGGTTTGGTTAATCTGTTTCTACACGATTTGTTTAAACATTGTAAGGAAATGTCCACACTTCCTGTTTTCCTTTGGGGCTAAACCCAATAAAGTATTACAGCAACCGGTGAGTCAGCCCCAGAGATAGCAGTCTGCTGAAGGCCTGAGCATGATAAAGATCTTTGCTGCCTCAACAGTGCATATATCTTCCCTCCTGGTTGAGTAATCCAGGAGTTGTCTCTCATATAAGAAGCATCTAAGACAAGTGCCTAAGTCAAGAGTTCCACATCATCATGGCAATAGGTCTAAAGAAGCACTCCTAGAACTAGCCTAGAGAGGACTGAATCAGCTGTTTTTAACAGATAATATTACCAGTTCAGCTTACCATAGTGGAAAATCATGCTCCTAAACTTCGGAAACACTACAAACATGTAATTGAAAGAGCCAGTTATAAGTCATAGGACAGATTCTTGCTTTCCTCGTGACGACGGCATCTATTTCTCTCTCCTTCCCTGTATCTCTCCTGCTGGCTCCCTTTGTTTTTATGTGACTCTCATTGCCCTGCTCTTCTACTTCTAAACAAGGAACTATGAATCTGATCAGCTGGTCACTAAATGCAATTGACACCATCTTCTAAACGAGAAGCTCAGGTTTGGGGGAACCCACCTGCCCTGCAGGAATGTTTGATGGGATGATGGGAGACATGGCACGTCGTGTGCCTGGCCACTCTGTCCCTGGAGGATATTGAGAATATCTACTTATTTGGAGCTCTGATCAATGGGTTTCCTGGGAAACAGCTGCCAGTTTTCTCTGCATCAGTGTATCTGATAAGTTGGATACCGTGTGGTCTCCTTGTGTTTTCCCCACTACCACAAAGGAACGGCCAAGAGTTGAGGACCTCATTTTCTGCTTTCGACATGTCAGCAGTTAATATGGTCACGCTCATGGGACAAACTACACCAGTCACATGACCCTGTTAAGGGAGGTCCATGGGAGAGTGGCAGAAATGTTCCATGAACTTGTGGTGGTTCATTCAGACAATCCATCATGGCTTCACGCTCTAGTTTCTGTTGATTCTATCTGGGGTTTGTCAAATGAACTACCAAGTTTATATGCAAAGGCTTTTTACAGCTAGGTGGAGGTTACACCCGATTCTGGACTAAGTAGTCTGAACAAAATCCATGTTTCTAATAATCTGTCCTCTGGATTGATTAGTTACGATGACTCTAAATGGTAAGTCATTTTTTGTAGGAGAATTCACTTCCAAGACTATTTCTGCAGTCCCTGTTATTAAATCAAATACTATCCCAGTTGAATCATCTCAAAGGCACTGTGCTTGCACATGTCACCTACTATGGTTAATTGAAAAGAGTTGTTTTTGTCTTTTTGGAACTCCTCTTTTCTTAGTTTAGAGCTGGACACGAGCATGAATTTGTGCCTGTCCAAAGACTACACCAGGGCCATGTTGCTAGAACAAAATGTCTTTGGTTACTTTTGTGACCCATACCTTCCATAGGGAGAGTAGATGTTCTATTCTTTGACAGAGCCTTAAGGTCATGTTAGCGAGTCTGCGATGTTATCGAATATTGGCCTTTGCTCCTTAGCATCACAGGAAATCTTAGTATTCCTTCCGGTGTTTACACTAATGATGTTCAAGGACATAAACAAAAAAAACTGCTTTCAATAGCCTTTTTAGATGGCAGAAGTTAGATTGGTCTGTTGTGAGAGCACATTCAGGTGATTAATAAACAGCATATTGCTTATGTGCAAGCACCCACAATAGAGTGTTTGCAGGGAGAGCTGGTGGAAATAATTCCTATTACCAGAAAATTCTGAAAGTGTGTGGCTAATGAGCACTGAGTTGTTGATAAAAGTTTATCGTCTTCACAGGGCTGTGTACTTTTCTTTATGTGTAAAAACAATTTGTCAAAAGAGATTTTTTTCTAACCATTAATTTGTAGTCTTTCTTGTTTTTGTTGTTATTTAATCATTAGCAGAAAAAACTGGATTAAATACTATTTAATGATTAGTGTATCTTATAAAAATACATACATTGTATAACATTTACATTTTAATAGTAAACCCTCAGATATCTCCCTCTGAGCTGTAATCATAACTTGAGAAACCTGTGGGTGGTGAAAAAGCCTAATGCATTTGAAATAAAAAAAAATAGTTAGATAACTAACAATTTGAAAATAATAGTATCAAAATAAAATCTATATTAGAATTCACCCAGAAGAAATAAAATAAGACAATATATATTGATTAAACTACTCACTGCAAAAAATGAATTCTAAGCAAGGCTGAAAATGCTTAAAATTAGATTGAAAATCTTGATTTTCTTATTTTAGGAAGATTTTTCTAATTTAAACCTTCTGGGTATAGATTACTTTGTTTATTTTGAGAAAATAACACTTATATTTTCTTGAGGAGAAAAAAAATCTTATTCTGGTCATTTATTTTCGTGAATTAAGAAACGTTGTGAAACAAGTTGCCGATTTTGCCACTGATCTTAAAACAAGAATCTTAAATCAAAAATTTTTGACTCAACATATTCTTATTTCAAGAATTTTATTGATATTTTATTTTAAGAAATAAAATATCAATATAGCTTGATCTAGGAAGAGTTTATCTATATTTGAGGGTTTTTTTTGAAGTACATATCTCTTCCATCAAAGTTAGATCACAACTGGATGAGGTATTAAGGTTTGGGGTATTGATAATTTATTTACGGTGTATATCCTTTTTCTTCTTTTCTTTTCACAAACATTTGAATCTTATTTCAAGAAATTAAATGTTCTTACCTTCACTTGATCTAGACTAGAACTAGATTTAAGATTTTTTTTCTTGTTCCAAGAGTGCGTTTTTTGCAGTGACAAGTATGTTAGCTTCAAAAACATATAAACACATTCTCATATACACCTATTTCAAATTCAAACACATTAAAAGTCTCAACATGATAACATTAAATACTGGAGCAGCAAAATATTTAAATGTTATACATTAATTTAAGGTTTGGCACCCACTAAACACCATACTCAAATATGTTTAATTAAAGTTAAACCACACTTACATTTATAAGTACGTATGTATCTTAAAATCAATAAAATATACTTACATTTGTTTCTTTGAAAGTCATCTGATTATTGGCATTGCATTTAAAATACAAGCATCCCGTTTAGGTTTCTTCCCCATCAAGGTCTAGTGTGAAAATAAAATAAAAAAGTGTAAAATGGGATTTCCCAGTTGCTGTTTGGAGGAAGTTTTCTCTCCTCTGAGCTTAGATCTACTGCTGTCATTATTTCCGTAGCATATCTTTCAGACCATCCTGAACCTCACTCACCAACTGAAGCAGGAAACGTCAAACTCTTGTGAAATCACAACGTGTTTTACTTCCACCTTTTTTCTTTTCTCAAAAAAACAGTATATGTTTTAATTCCACTTAATCAATTATTATTTTTGGTTTGTTTGATTTTGGTCTGTGCGAGGAAACAATGCAAACGCAAGATAACAATGAAAACTCGTAGCAAAGGAACCCTGTAAGCTTAATCACCAACCTGA
This sequence comes from Danionella dracula, assembly GCA_900490495.1. Classification (NCBI taxonomy): domain Eukaryota; kingdom Metazoa; phylum Chordata; class Actinopteri; order Cypriniformes; family Danionidae; genus Danionella; species Danionella dracula. The sequence continues at coordinate 2,229,902 of UELW01000378.1, read as the reverse complement.
AGGGAAGGTCTCAACCTCATCACCTGGAAAACCCAAGCCTGGAATAAATTAGAGACCTATTTAGCAATAACATCAAAGCCAATCACAGGTTTTGCTCCATTTCCCACAAGCCTTATACGTACTTTTTTTGTCAAGAAGCCTTTGCCAAGAAGCCTCTGAGTTAAATTAATTATGTTCTAAGTATATTATATCCTTCTCTATATAGAGTTACATATTAAATGTATTAAGTTAAACTTTGTTTTACATTTAGAATGGAACAATTGAAACATTGTGAGCATTATAAAGCAAAATACAAATTGGCTCAGTTGAATCTCATCTCTCCCTTTCAGAATTTCTCCTGTGTCGTGTCTTGGAATTAAAAAGTGTCAGCTTTCAAAATTAGCATTTCAGATTATCACCAGAAGCATGATTTCTATCTGTCACTTCTTGCGTAATGTTTATGCCATATTTTGAAAGTGATTGTATTGGTCTGTAAAGGGCATCCTGGGCCTGGGTCACTTCGTTGGCCCAGACACCTCACTCAGACAGCACAATATGCTGTTTATTTCTCTCAATTCTTGCTTACAAAACCAGGCAACTTGTGAGATCATTGATTAACGGGTTAGTGAGCATAGGACGTATCTCCAATGATGACTTATCATACTAGTCAGTGCCTAATTTGTCCACGAGGAGGCCCTGAAACACCAAGAGGGTACTGTTCCAGCAAGGTCAAAGGGAGAGAAAAGGTTCTGGGGGTTATTTTACGACAGGATTAGCCAGGGTCTTTTAAAGCAACTACTCATCTAAAACATGATTTGGTTAACCCTTGTGTGGCCTTCGGTTCAAATTTATCCATTTCTAATTTTTACAAGAATAAAAATATTACAAGTGTATATTCTTTTCTAGTAGGGACTGGTTTTAATAATTTAAGATATATTCTCTATATTGTTTAAATTTGTCATAAATGTTACTGTGTTATGGAATAAAATTCAGATTTTGAATTGCTTTTAAAATGGGAATAACCCACAAAGGTTAAAGCAGTAAACAAGTATTGCTTTAAATGAAATTTCATTTTACACTTTATTTATAGAATTTAAATGACAAGAAGGTCCCCAAACCAATCAAGTTGGTGCCAGTCCCAAGAGCACGCGCCACCTTGCATTGGTTTGGCTAGATATAAGAGAGACGTGACAAAATTAGCATCTGATAACAAATGCCTTTATTGGTTCCTTGAATGACTGACTATGTAGGATGGAGGCTAGAATGAAATAAACTTCTTTACCACATTTATTTTGAATTTTGAAACGTACGGATTGTGAGTGGTTCATTTCTCTAGCTAAGGTTGTGCTTATCTGTATTTTGCTGTGTTCCACAATAACCTTTAACAAATAGTAAACTAAATAATTAAAATGTATTACAACACATGAGAGTAAGTTTCAATACTACACCTAACAGGCAGTTAATAACTTTATCCTAAACAATGTGTAATTTTACAATTTTTATTATCACAAATTGATAACATGCTTATCTTTGGTTTCTACAGTCTGCATTCAGCCTGTGTACAGTTTATTTCAGAGACTTATTACAATACACCATTGGGTCAAAAAATTGTAATCAAGTTCAGAGGTATAGAGTTCTGCCAATCTCAGAATGCACACAATGCAAGAAAGACTGCAGTATTAAAGTTCTGCTCCATTCTCTTCTTATCGCTCGCCTGCATAAAGGCCCCCACTTCTGTGCGAAAAGCACCCAGCATTTCTGCCCATGTATGGGCCTAATTACTTGTGCTTCTATGCAGGGTGCCTGCTAGAGAGCAGTTATTATATTCAAACTGACTTTCTTTGTTATTTTCTGGCATGATGCTTCAACTGCGTGATTTAATACGCCTGTGAACAAACGAGGATGCAAAATTGTCCTTCTTAGCTATATTTATTGAGGATTTTTCTTTTTTAGATTGCAGAGATTTAGTAGCTCTGTGTTAATTTAGTTTTAACTGTTTTAGGGGTTTATTTGTTATATTAAGTTTTTTTGTTCTCTATCATTAATGATTAATTGTGATTATTTATTCACATCCTAGGCTTCATTAAAACCATTGTCCTCAAATTGATATTTTCAGTTTTATTTAATTTATTGAAGATATTTCACCCTGACTTTTACTGTATACCATAGTGTTTGTAAAACAATAAAACTATTGTAAAAATATGCTAAAATGCTTTTTAAAGCACACCGTTAAAGTAATTGAAGCGGGAAAAGCATATTGATAGTGAAAGTAAAGTTTTCAATTGTATAAAAAAGTAGAAAACTTATTAGGGTATTCTATATGGTAAATCTATATAAAGATTTATCTTTTATCTTCAAAAGTCAATCTATTTGATAGAGAAGGGTTTGAATTATTTTAGGAAAAAATAGTCAGAAAGTGGCCCCAGATAATAAGTGTTTAATTATTACTATGTCTTCAATCAATCTTTCTCATCATCAATCATGTTGTTATGACTTGTTTGTTGAATGTTTTTAAATACTTGTATAAGGATCTTTATCTGGCAACTGAACGTAAAGAAGGCTCTGTAGTACGTCACAGTAGATCTGTAGTGGAAAATGGAAATTCTATTCTCACAACATTCTCATTATGTCTCTGGCTGGTGGAAAAAATCTTCCTGACCCTATCTGAAAAAAGCTGAAGCTATTTTAATTTTTAGAAAACCATTTAGAGCTCTTCTTTTCAGGAGCAGTTAATTACATGAAAAAGATATCCTCACATACATTCTGTTCTGTTATGTTCAGTAGTAAACTTTATTCTATTATCACACATTTATGTTTCTCTTTTAGCTACTAGTTACTTTGGATAAAAGCATGTCATATCAAATCATAAATGTAACCTACTGTGTATTTTCGACATTGCTCATGTTGCTAACAAAGCTCTTTAGCATTTATTTAACATTGTGTGAACAATAAACATTGATAATGTCTGAGTAAAATAATATTTCACACCTTTGTAACAAAACTCTCACCCATAACACTAAACGCTAAACAACGCAACCATGCAAACCTTGTTTTACGTTTTTTTGTTTCAATTATGTTTGCCTTGGTCATTTATTCAACTTTTATTTTTAATAACAATAATAAAAAAGTGAACAATTAAGTAAAGTAACTAAAGTAAATAGTAAAATAACTCAAATGTTTAGCAACAGTAAATTCAAAAACCAAATAAATTCATATTGACTTTCTTTAAAAAAAAACAGTAACCAGCCCCAAATGTATTTCTCAGCATCTGTCATTGTGACATCTACTTATTTTGTGCAATGAGTGAAAGAGGAAGGGGAGATTTCCTCTATCTTTCACTGAGCAACACTGAACAATTTAGAATGTAAATGAAATATTATGCATTCTGCTCTTTTTACTTGTTTGTGATGCATTTGGTTTTCCCTTACTACAATAACGAATACAATATAGGTTTGTCCTTTAATTATAATTTTGAGTTAGTGAACTTATGTCTCGTGATTTTTTTCTTCTTCAATTTCAAAAGCTCTGAAATTTGAATTATCCATAGCAAATAAAAAAAGGAAATTAAAGGATCAAAACATGGCAACATTTGTGTCAAAAGTGTGACTTGATAGTTAATATCTAATAAAAATAAAGTTATTTATCAAAGATAACTGGTTTATTAATACGGGTCTTCTGTTTTTAGTTTTAACGGCTTAAATAAGCAAAATGATAAAAAATTATGATGCTATACTGTCAGATTTGCATGTGGATAGAAAACAAAGGCTTAAGTCCCTTTTATACTGTGAACGTTTTGTACTTTTTGCAGAAAGGAAGCTGGACACAGATGTTGATTTATAACAGGAAGTATTGCGAGAGCCTAAAACGGCAATTACTTTTTCAGATTTTTACTTCCCATTATTAATGTCTTTGTAGAGATGCAAATTTTTGTTTTAAAATGTGTAATACATACATTTTAAAAAATATAAAATATAAATTGTCCTTCTATTTCCTGTAAAAAATATGCTTTTTCTGTCTCCAAAGTTTTGTCAAATTAAGGTTAAAATTGTAAACCCTGTAGGGCTTCTTGGGTTTGAATATCTTCGGCTCTCATTACCATTACCATGTCTTAAGAAGGAAGCTGTGAGAGAGTGAAGCTGCTTGGTTCTCTTCAAGGTCGTCCACTGTGATGAGAACAGGCTAAGACAGCAGCAGATGAGGGTCAGATCAGTTCGGACTCACGCTCATGCTGCTTACAAGCTTCCAATTCACTCCTGTCTAATAGTCGTCACAGTCTAGCGCAGACTGGAATTGACTATTGATCTACTTCTTAGCACAGGTCAGTGGAGATGGCAGCGATGCATGCTGGGAAAAGGAGAGGGAGGAAATAAAAGAGGTTTATTAACTATGGCAGATCGGCAGTGTGGTGTTGGAGAAGGAGAGAAAGAAAGAGAGAGAGAGAGAGAGAGAGAAGGGGAGAGAGAGAGAGAGAGAGAGAGGTGTACAAGTCTCCAAGCTGAAATGTTGAACGTGAATGAAGAAGGGAAATAAGTTGATTTTGAAAGTGTGGCTGAAAATGGATGAGAATTCATGGAATTATTTTGAAGGTGGTTTAGGGACATTGCACAGGTTTTCAACTTATCACTGCATTCACAAACTGGTTTGGGAACTGACTTCGTGTTGATAATATAATAGCTAAGATAGAAACAAATGACATTTTGTAACCCTAAACTTTTTAGCCGGAAAGACTAAATTCAAGTAAAGATGAATTGTCTTTTACTTTATTTCAGCATTAGTTTGACCACCCTAAGGAACGTGATACTAATTCCACATTCGTCAACAATAGGTGACCAAAAAACAGCTAACTGTGTGTTTGATTTCATTATTAGTAATTATACATTGACAACACTTTTAATGGGCATTTACTCTTCAGAATTAGTTTTTGGTGGATTAAACAATAAATAGCTTATTTTACTCCCTATCTTCGGGTTTTCTATCAAAATGATGTCAGGTTAATTTGAGGATCCAAGACGATGCCTACACAGACACAGGTATTATCCGACAGAAGTTTTTTCTTCATGCATTTAAAAAAATGCATCCCCCATGCATGGTTTCACTCTCAAAGACGTGGTGTTGCTTATTTTAACATTTTAGTAAAAATATCATTTTTGGTTATTATCTCAACTAACAAGAAGGTCGCTGGTTTGACACTCTGCGGGTCAATTGGCATTTCTGTGTGAAGATTTCATGTTCTCCCCATGTTTGTATGAGTTTCCTCTGGGTGCTCTGGTTTCCAAAGGATATGCAGTACAGGTGAATTGGGTAAACTTAATTGTTTCTATGAGTATGTATCAGTGTATGGATGTTTGTATGCGTGTATGAATGGGTTACAGCTGGAAGGGCAGCTGCTGTGTAAAACATATACAGGATTAGTTTGGCGGTTCATTCCACTGTGGGAATTCCAGATAAGTAAAGGGACTAGGCAAAAAAATGTATGAATGAATCTCGACTTGCATCTGTATTCTTACTACATGTCACTGAATTTGAATATATTGAATGGCCCTGTGACGGACTACTAAGCTGCCCAAGGTGTACAAATGATTTTGACCATTGACGACCAAAACTTTGAGTATTTAATACTCCTTTTTAGATTCATAAAATGATGAACAGTTAATGAGTTAGTTCCCCAAAATTACACTCTGTGTAGAAATTCATAAATCTTCAAAAACAGCCCAGATTTCAGATTGAGTAGCATATTTCTTGCATGACCTGCTGAATTGTGGGAGTGCATTGTTTTCAGCTTGAAGGAGTTTCTCTTCTCAGGTGTGCTGAAACAAATAATACAGTTGGGTTCCTAGACTAATTCAAAACACTAGGGACACAGTACTTCTCACTTTTAGTCAAACGTGTCTGCTTTTAGCCTGTAAACATAAACAAACCTATACCTGTAAACATCAACTCAAGAAGGGAGGAAAGTGTGTACATGCTCCAAAACAGTTTTTTTTTATTTTTGTATGCATTTTAAACAAAGTAGGCAAAAATATCAAATGCTTCCTCAATAAGAAAGAATTGTTACAATAGATTAACGTTTAGATAAAAAAGTTCAATTTAACATGTGAAAGCAACAGGGATAAAACAAAATCATGTAAAAGTCAAATTGGTTTGTAAAAAACTGATGTTTGAATGGTTTTTATCAGAACAAGACACATTTTTCACCTTTGATTAATTATTTCTGACAAACAAACCAGCAAGCTTGCTGATAATTACAGCATTAATTCCTTGCTCTTGCATGCTTTTCATAGAAACACTAGATGTCTGACTTATAGTGATGAATGGCCATGTCACTCCATATTAACTCCTTTAAAAACATGGTTAATTGCCTCACTTTGTTCTGTCAATTCAGTTTCATTTGGTCTTGGTAGAAATACGTAAAACCTGCTCCCTTTCAAGGCAATTGATTTATGAACTGCTCAACATAACCTTTTTCGTCCATAAAATGCATAGATTTTCTTTTTATTTCTTCTTTCTGAAAGGGCCTTTCAGATGCAGATGTCTGTGTGAGGCAGGAAAACTAGATTTCATTAATCAAATGCACAAAAAGCCCTTTGTGAACTGTACAATCTTGGAAATACGCATACACTGTCTGCCGCTTTTCTGTTTTGTTCTGGGGCTTGTCATGGACCCTCAAGGGTAAGCCTTGTAAGCTTCATTGTTGCTTGTATCACTACCGTATGGAACACTGAGTAGAAATGACAGGTGGAAAATGAAAGATTGCCATAACATGAAATAGCATGCTACCAGAAGAACAATTGCATTGGCAATCTCTTTTCTGAACTCTACTATTTAAAAAACTGCATACATAAGCTGAACTACTAAACCAACTATGGAAACTAGAATAATAAAAAAGAAACAGCAAAGCAAGTTTAGTTAAATATTGTCCTTAAATATTGAGTTGTAGATGATTCTTACTTGCTACATATTGAGCATTCTTTCATGGAATAATATGACATCCATGACATACAACGTTATGAAACGCAACCGATACACCATACACATAAGATGATTGATTCACCTACTTCTACTTTAATTTCATTTATGTATGGATATTGCTTTGTATTTTGTCCAGATGTAATTAAAATGCTCTGCATGGCACAATTTCAAAGTAAAGCTTTAAAAGTAATTTAAAACAATTTCAAAGTTAAACTGGACAGAAAGTTGGCGTAGTGGTGGAATTGGTCACCTTGTAACTAGACAATGGATGTGAGTGACTGGTGGGGTGTGTTTAGTGGTGGGCAGGGGGCCGTAAGAGCGAAATGGCAGCCACATTCTGTCAGGCTGCCCCAGGTCAGCTGATGGCTACCGAGATAGCTTATCACCACCAGAGTGTGAATGTGGAGAGAGGGTATAATGCTCTGAATATTGTTAAATTATCCCTTGTTTAACATCCTTGACATTCCGGTCTACTTATCAGATTTATTTTATTATTAAAAAATTTTCATATAATTTTTATGGTTGTATAGTTTTATGGTTGCCTTCTGGGTTGTGCAAATAGTTTTAATTTTTCCAAGTAAACTCTTTAAAAATGCTTTATTAAAACAAACCAGTTCAGGGTTGGGTTATATATTTGACCCAACATGCTGTGTTGTTTTCATGGTTTGTTTTAAAGCTGCTGCATCAGTTGAAAACACACTAAATAGTTTAAATTAGACACAGATGGCCGAAAAGCATTAACAAACAAAGGTTGTTTGAATACACATATGTAATACAACTATATTGCATTTAATTTAATTCCCAGTCTGTTAAAAGAATATCTAACATCAATCGCATGACTTGATGGAACTGACAGTCATAACAGTGATCAAGAACAAGACGGAAGTCTGCTGCAAGTATGCAACAAGGTCTGTTAAAAATGGAAAAATATGTACATGCTCTAGATTTGCCAATATTCATAAATAAAAGTGATTCGTATAATTTTATTAATATCATTGAATCAAATACCAAATGGCAATTTTCCAGGAAAGGCAGATATTTTACTAAGACAGATAGGTGGGTGCCTCAAACTCTCACACAGACAAATTTCATTGTGTCCCATGTCTGCACACCTTCTCCTGACTGCAATCCCACTTTCAGGTAGGACTTTGCTCCGGCTTGCCATGGCCTGCATAGGAGTTAAGGAAGACTTACAACTTTCTCTCTGTTTTTGTTAATTTTGGTTAAAATGGGAGTTACGTTAAAGACCCAGAATGCAAGTCAGAGTTCAGGTACAGAACATGTGTTTAATTTTAAACAATAAACAGAAAACCAATACAAAATTTTTGACACTTTGCTCAGTTCATTCCTGTTGGTTTGTTCATTTATGGGTCCATTGTTGAGTAGAGACAGCATGATACACTATTACTCTTTCATAGTACATTTTTTGGGTGTTGTCTTATCAAGCCCAACAGATACAAGTTGCTGAAGATAACTGTCTTTTATTGAAATTGTTGCAGGAAGATTCAGGAATATATGTATTCAAGGCTCTGAAGAAGTCACTGTTGTTACCCCAGCATGTCCAAATCCACTTCGACCAATATTTATAATTCCTTATCTTTTCAGTCTCAATCTTTTTCTTAATAGTTATTGTTAAATTTTAAAGTTGGCTCTGATCAGTAATTTTTGTAAACAAAGCCACAAGAGTGGCTGAAAGCAATAAAAAAATAATAGCAAAATCAGAATCGAGTGTTAAGAACTACAGCATGAATGTAGTGTATTACTCTCAACTGTGGCTTAATATAAAATTTGTTTCTCTATTGGGACTTTGAGTATACTCTGGCTATCAACTGGGTTAGGAAAGAGACTGGGCTGGGCTCTGAGGTGTCCCTGGCTCTTTGTTGAAGGTTGGCAGAAGCTCTGGGTTTTGATTGAATCGTGGTGACAGCTCTTGGTGTTGGCTGTAACTTGCTAGTTTTAATGCATCTTGACAAAAGTGGCTAATATATCTAAGGCTAATGTAGATCCGGGGCTTTTTTGTGTTTATATAATTATAAACAATTTAAATGATTACAAATTCTTTATAAATTCAGTTTGGAATATGCAATGGTACATTTGAGTTTGTTAGTACCCATAATGTGAAGACACTTCACACTACTACAAAGCATTCATTCATTTCAGCAGACATTGTAATAATTTAATATAACTCACCAGATTTATTTCTCTCAGCACTGACAAGCTAAATAGAGACTTGATTTAACTAGGTAATGGAAATTCCCCTTTATCCACCAGTCCCATTCTTTGTAATTAATGTGGCTGAAAAGAGGGACACCCAATAATGGATTTAAAATTGAAGGTGATGGGGAAACTGTAGATCAGCAGCCAGGCCAAAGCACTACCTATTTTTACACTAAGCATTGCAAGAACATAATAGCTCCCTCAGAACTCCCAAAGGGATTTGTCAACTTAATAATCTGAAAAAAAAAAAGGTTAAAACATTAATAGCGTGCAAAATAAAAATGCAATACATTTTGTCAACGTGTTTATTATTATATTATATTATATTATATTATATTATATTATATTATATTATATTATATTATATTATATTATATTATATTATATTATATTATATTATATTATATTATAATATATTATATTATATTATATTATTAGTGATATATGTTAAGTTATGTTTCCTTGGTAGCACATAGCTAACGGACAGAAAGTGAAAAAAAATTCAATCAGGCTAAATCCTCTCATACAAAAATAGGAGGTAGCATGAAAATAAAATCCACTTGCTCAACTGAGGAGATAATCTAACTCTAAAAGAAGCAAGCTGTGAAAGAGGAGAAGATTCAGAACTGGGTGTGGCAGGCAGGCAAGTAATTGGAGATGAACATACTGGAAAATGGAGTCTGGAAACATAAAAGGTGGATAAAAGATAGAGGAATCCTTGAGGAAAATCATCGATCTACCATTTCATGTCGACAGACCAGCAGTGACTAGAAAAAATTCTCCACTGACATGATTATCTGCAGATAATTCCACAGTTGTCAGAGGTATTCAGCCACACCCAGGAATTCAACAGCCCACAAGCAAGCAATTACCAAGAACTCACAAGAACATAAAACACACTTAAACCATGATTTAATCATCTGCAGAGATTGCTAGAACTCAGGTGATGTACTGGATACAGGCTTATTTACACACTGAAGTCTGTATAGGGTCATAACACAAATCTGCCATCTGAAAATATGGAGTGCAGATTGACATTAACAAAAGATGTGCATTATTAAACAACTGTGCATTACAGTACATTCACAAACTTTCCAAAAGGTAAATATGTGTTTAATATTTTTTGTATTAGTCACATGAAATTTTCTGAAATACTGAATTTGAGACTTTATTTAATTTTTAGAACCAGCTATTCTCATTTTTGCACATTCGTGTCATACATTCATTCATTTGTCTATCTGTTCACATGAAATGTCAGCTTAATAATTTCCATGTTTGTGATTTATTTATAACTTGTTCTCAAGCAAGGTTACCCATAATCTCAAACTAATATAAATATATTATATAAATCGTATACAAAAGTTTCTTTCACATTTTAAAACTGGTTTTCAAAGAACCCAAAGCCATTAGTTGCCTTTCATGGTTTGAACTCCATGATGATGAATAAAGTCTTACGTGCCAATTTCATTTTACATTTTGGTCTTCAAAGGACATGAATGATCATGTAGTCATTAACAAATCAAATTGAATAAAATCAATAAGATATTGTCTTCCAAACCTTGTTTTAACAACTATTTACTGGATCTTTGCATTGCTCACAAGATGAAAAAATAATTTGAAGTAGAGAAGGGCTCATTATATAACAAGAGGGCATAATCATACAAATCATTTCCGACCTGCTTTTCTGAAATATACATAATTACCTCCCACAGATAAGAGTGTGGGCTTGTGATTCCCTTTGTCTTCAGACAATGGCTCTAAAAAGGCTTGCTATTTTTCAGATAGGTATAGTTTAGTTGATTAAAAAAGATATGCAAAAGCATGTTGAAAACCAAAAGTTACCGGGGGATAAATTTATTCTCTATGCCTTATTTTTACATGCAATGCGGAACGTAAAACAGTGGTGAAGAAATACAAGTAACAAGCTAAGCATCCTTTTTTTTTTCAAAACATTGCCTCATCTCAAACCTTTAGTTTAAGTACTGTGTGAATCATAAGCATGTAAAAAGGATAGGGATCAATATGTTATAGAATTGTAATTTAGACGAGAAAAAAAAATATATTTTTGTATTTGCAATTTTTATATTGGCAACAGGTAATGTTGAAGTTTTTCAGAATTATTTGGGCTTAACATTAATAAGGTGTATATTATTTGATCATGGAAGGCAAAGGGGAAGGAGAAAATGGGTGAATAACTAAATTCACAGTGAAAAAAAATGAAATATGGATTTTCATGATGTCCTTTTTTCTTTTTAATAAATTGCCTGCCAACCTCTTTGTCTAATCTTTTACTTAATATCAACCCCATATATTTTAGCAAGAGTTTGCTGAATATGGATCAAATGTGTAATCTCCAGCTACCTTTTACAGAAAACATGTTAACCAACGATAGAAAAGTTTCATGTTGAGTTGTAATCCTAATCCCTTAAACCACTATGGTACAATAAACATCTTCATTGTCTATTTCTTTTATTTGATAAACTGTATATTCAGATAGTATCTTGCACTGTACTTTTAACTAAATCTTAACAGAAATGGCAAATATTCAACCTGTTTTACCAGAACAGAGTACACACTATATAATATAATAATTATATAATAATGTCATTGCTCTCCATTCTTAATACATTTATCAATACAAAACAGTTAAATTGCAGGAATCAAGCTTATTTTAATAATTTAAAATGTTATTAACACAACATACAGTGCACAGTATGGTGTTTACATAGTTAAGGTAAAAAGCATTTAAACTTCAATCTTGTATGAGATAACATTAACATGTGTTCATGTTCATATGAGAATTCAACATTGGTTTAATTTATATAATTTGATTATTTTTTTCTTTTGTTAAGATCTGTTGAGAAGAACTCAAATGCATACAGCCAAAAGATCAGTTTATCCAAACACCTCATTTAAATAAATTAGAAGTGGATCGTACACGTCTACAATGTGACATGACCGAACACAAACAGGGATAAAGACAGAGCTCCGTATGCGCAGCTGAAATGTGACAGCATCAGCCCTTTTTGTCGTGGGCAATCACTCATCACTATCACTTCCCTCACAACCCTATGCTCATCTTTCCTGTAAACAAAGCAGATTCTTATGAGAGGAGGGAAGTGTGATGGGGGGCCTCTAAAGTGTCTGTGAGCGATATCGCTCTCTCCATTGTGCAATCCAACCATTTATTTTAAAAGCACATAATCGACCACCCAGACGTACAAACAACTATGCCAGATTTATTGTGTGCATTCCCTAAACTCTCCCTTATGTTGTGCATTTGGAATCATTCAATAGCAAGTCTGCAAATAGAGGCTTCCGATTTTGAATTGTTGTTAAAATGAACTCATCCATTTATTTGTGACAAGTGAAAAGACATAAATGTAAAGATCATGCATGTGAGAAAATAACCACCCATGTGTCTGGGCAACTATCAGGCTTGGTAAATGAAAACTAGTTAAAAAATAATGTGAAAATCCTTGATTTTTAAATATGTGTCAAAAATGTGTTTTTTTGTCAAATTAAAGAAAGAAAATTAATTCTGAAATATTTATTTTTACGATGGTAAACCATCATTGTGATTTAATACCAATTCTGCGTGACCGTGCCACAGCCGACCTGTGTTCACTTATGAATGAAGCAAGTTGAACATCTGGCTGTATCTGATAAAGCACATTTTGAACCCTGTGGTGAACACAACAGGAGCCTTTTGCAGCCATGTGCTTCCAGCTGAGAGCCCTGTTGCCAGCACCTGCAGACAAACCTTTGCAACATCAATATGCACAAAATTATAACCATCCAGTACTGCATGTGATTTGAAAAATGGAAACTATATTCAAAGAATTTAAATACATAGCGTCCCCTTTTATGCTGCAGAATAACACATAATGGATATTTAAATAATATTTTTTATTAACTTGGGAATGAGTAACTGGTACATGAATAGGCTGAACTCTACACAAAAAATACTGTTTAAACTTGAATGTGTATTCTCATTTAAAAATAGATAATGTTTTGCTGAAACATTTTTTCCACTCTCTTTCTCACACATACACCCGCTCTCACACTTAATTCATGCTGGCTGTGTACCTCTATGATTCATGAGCCATCTGTTGAAGTGAATTTTCCTCACACCTCAGACAGGAAATGCCTGTCTGGCATGCTGTGCCACACGGTGTGACCACTGTTTGTGCATGGCAAGGTCCTCTCTAATTAAATTAAACCAATCTCGAACGCTTCCTAGTGAAAGAGGAATTCCCTCAGAAAACAAATATATTTTATTTTTTTATTTTTAAATTGACTAAAAGCATTGCTTTTTTCATCCAAGAGGAGGTCCAGGAACACCTAGAGGGGGAGAAAATGTCCCAGGTCACGAAATTTTGGATTACTTCTTACACCACTGCATAGTTCAGAGTCTGGTAATATGTTACACAAATGTTAAATCATTACAACACAATGTTGATCTGGCCGTCAGTCTATCAATTTGGAATGATCAATCTCTTGTAACTTGAATATTAAATGTGTGAAATGTAATTGTTAACAAAATTCTTGAATATACAATTCTTTTGCCAATTTCTTAACACACTTCACAGCTCAATCCCAACATGTTCAATGTAAGCCATTTATTATAATCTTATTTTAGTATTTTCAGTCCAAATCCACACTGCATTCCCCTATCGTCCTGTCATACCCACCATCTTCAACCTTCTAATTTATTTTCATTGTCTTCCCCTTCTTATGGCCCATGCTGATCATCATGTCTGCCAAAAACGGGTGCTATGGTCACTGCTCCCTTACTTGTGCTGCTTCCAGTGCGACTGACACCTGCTGCTGCTGTGTGATCTACACAAAAACTTTGACCTGTACTTGTAATCCTTTTTGATTTTTTGAATTGGGAATAACATTTATTATGGATTTATTATGATGGTGCATCAGTTTGTTAGTATAATCTACAGTTCAGTGTATTATCGATTGTGATGCTACATTTATGAGGAACATTGAAGAGAGAATAATGTGTGCAAGGTTTTGAGCTTGTGTTTTAACTGTGATGAATTTGGTTGTGATCTTGGGTGTATTAAATCTGAACCTTTAGGTAACAGAAAAAAAATATTTATTACATTAAGAGATGCTAGTTTTTAACTGATTAGCTACATTAGCTTTCTTGCAGTGGGAGCAGAATGAATTAATTTTGGGTTCAACAGGGTCAAGAAATGCCCCACTCAGTGGTCTACACGTCAATCACTTTTTCTATCTCATCTCTTTGTCAGAAGATGCCTGCAGCAATGGGTATTCACAGACTCCAGAATTAAAGCCCCTAACAAGACATTGCCAAACCTAGAGGTGAGAAACAACCTCCAGTCTTCCCATCCACCATTCATTATTTATCTATGGTTTGTTCAACCTGCTGACACAGAAAAGTCCTCAACACGTTATTGAAAAGATTTGCAGCAAGAATCCGATCTATAGCAGTGCCTTCAGAAGGAGCCAAGATCTTAGCTGTCAACTTTTGTTTTGTCATCAAAGGTATCGATTGCAGGCCCTAGTATACCACGTGATAAATAACAGAGCTAATCCTCTGTGATGGCTGGTTAACATGCTCTCTGTGCTGCTGTCCAACAAGCCTTGAGATCTGATTAGACAGCAGCACCCATGGGGAGAAAAAGTCAAGCTAACGTGTCTGGTGCAATGGATGTTTTGACATTCAATAGACATCCTGATTTTAGAAAGTTGGATGAATTTTTGGTTTGACATTCACTGTTGAGCCTGAAACAGCCTTCCATTGTAAAACAAAGCAAAGAAATCCAGTCTAAGATTTTTTTTTTAATGACCCCGTGATACATTTTAGAAAGGGTCACAGTAACTGACCTTGACCACATTCTTGTCTCAGCAACATGATACATCCTGTAGAGGTCATAATTCCATTACAATGTCACACAAAATCATCAATCATGAGTTCGCTCTTGATTATAATTGATTAGTATTGCAAGCGTGATTGGCGAGAAGTTGAGAAGCGTAGTAGGCTAGTGGGCTAAGTTCGGAGTGAATACATCCTTAACAATGATGAAGGACACAATCGCTATAGTCTAAGAGTGACTCCTGATAACAACTTAGAGTAAAAATATCACCTTAATTTGGACGTGTAACAACCAAATTAGAAAATTAAGAAAACAGGTAAAAGCTTGGAGGAATACACATGCAACTTTCTGAATGCAAATTCACCGGGTTCTGCGCCTTCAAAGTAGAAGCTCTGCAGAATTTAAAAATGGGCCTGTCGTGATTTTGAAAGGTTTACTATTTGATTTTGGGAGTCTCCGACAACAAGTTAACAGGCATCCAAGGTCAAAAAATACTTTTTTTGAAATGCTACTTTTTTTTAAACACTTTTGTTGTCTTTTAATATGCATTTAAACTTACCAGATTGTTTACTGACTCCCATATGATTAGTTTATTAAATGTTTGTACTATGCCACTCCTTTTGCACATCGTTTACAAATCCAAACAGCAAACCTTTCAGAATTACAATAGTGCACTTTGGAATTCCACCGCAAGCTTCCACTTTGAAGGGGCAGCAGCCGTCACTGAGAGAGAATTAAAAACATTCTGTGGCCAGGAAAAAACTTTGTTTCTTAAAAAATAAAAATAAAAACAATTTTATATATATATATATATATATATATATATCTTTTATAATAATCATAGTATTGAAAAGGAAACTTAAGAAAAACTTTAAATTAACATAGAAATCAATAAAACAAACACAAACTTGGATCTGACAACAAGTAACAAAGTTAAATAAAAAATCTGGTTCAGATATAATAAGTTCAAAACCTTAATCAAACATAGTCACTATGTGGTTAACATTAAAATAACATCATTGTAATAATCATTGTAAATCAAACACATATTAAACCTTATCACAGCAGGTTACGAATGGCAAATTTAATCAACAATTCAAGTGAAAACTATAAGTGATGAGGGAAAAGCAGACAAGATATGCTTTGATTAAATCACTGATTATTTTTAAATGGTGAACACAAAATGAAATAAATTGAATTCATAAGCAGTCTCTATGTCATGTCAGAAGTCCAACATTAGTGACATTGATGTGGTTGGAGAGGTCATGAGCTGCTTATTTCCATTTCCTCAAAAGATCATTGAGATCTTCTAAAAATTATTAAAAAGCTGCATAGATAGTCTCAAGCCTCACGTAACCACTTCTGGCCACTTTGGTCTCAGTATATTCAAAGGGCCAAATCAAAAACATTGTTTTAAGGTAGGAAATTGAGGCTGGTCAGATAATATTTTGAGTTGGCCCGGATAAGAGTATTAACATAAACCACAAATTGATATCCTACTAAACATATATCAAACCCTCAGTAATCATTATGAAGCAAATTTTACATGCGTTTCTTCCGAGTTGAATTTGGTTCTATTACCTATTGTATCTTGGATATCAAGTCTAAAATTCTAACACCAAATCTCCAAGCTTAAATCAACCGCCCGCACACAGACACATGCACGCACACGCACGCACGCACACACGCATGCACACTCACTCACTCACTCACTTGACGGAATCAGACAGAAAATAATATACATTCTGTTACTTAACATTGTCTGTTAGTACTCACTGCATCAAAGGTCTTGGTCTTCCCTACTTACTATGATCTTGGCAACTGCAGGGTCTTTTTCTAAAGGTGCATACACACCAAGAGCAGAGGATCTGGGAAGAGGGAGTGAGTTACATATTGTGACGAGCGGCTAGTCGAGGTCGCGGCTAAACTAGCTAACTGTGCAGCTACGCTATGCTGAGCACCTAATGCCGGCGGAGATCCCTGTGTCCCATACACCGCACGACCCCAGGGTATCCCAGAGTTCTTAAAAGAACTGTTGTTTAGCGCTTAAAAGGGCTATGTAGAAATCACTCCAGAGTCGTGGATCTGCAGCAAAGCTGTTTATTAGCTCACTTCTATCATTCACATTACAACATAACTCCGCGGCCACCTGCAGCCACACCTATCACACACACTGTCTCGTGGATGGTTAGTCCGACAATGTTACTCAAAATCACATACATACACACCAAACACATACATTAACATCACATACATATTCAAATAATAAAGTCATTAAACATAAACACATAACATTGGAGCATTTGCTTTTTAAACTTTAATATAAGCGCCTCCCATGATGCTCCGCGGCAACGACGTATTGCAGGGTCGTCACACTGCCCCCTTCTCAAGAGGGTAAGTGCCCTCACACCCTCAAAACCCCCTTAACAGTCACCGCAAAACAGTATTAACTTGCACAACAGCCTAGAATATAACACAAGAAATGGAACTCACATCTGAAGGCGATGTGATGGAACTCAAAACTCCAGTTCAAAATTGTTCAAATGTTCTGGCCGACGGCGCTCACGCCTTGGCCGGGTGCCAGATTCACCGGTGGGGCTACGGCGAGGACTGTGCCTTTGGCTGTCCACATCAGTCCTAAAATGCACAGAGTCCGGATCACTCGCCGTTTCGTTCAGTCCCAGGTGCTGAGCGCGCGGATGATAAGGAGCTATACGGTCCTGGTGGAGCACAACACATCGGCCCCGTCCAGGCAGCTTCACCTGGAACACAACGTCCGACACCTTCTCCAAGATCTGCCCGGGTCCTTGCCAATGGTGGGTCAGTTTTGGAGAAAGTCCCCTCTTTCGCTGTGGACAATAAATCCATACGCGGTCTCCCGCCGAAAACGTCGGCCCTCGCGCCCGAGTGTCATACGCACGCTTTTGGCGCGCACCCGCGTCTGTCAGGGTCTCTCGCGCCAACTGGTGTACAGTGTCCAAGCGTTGGCACAACCGTCGAAAATAGTCCAGCTCTAGGCCCCCAGGTATTTCGGCCTCAGGTGGTGCCCCAAACACTAAGTCCACCGGCGTCCGGAGCTCACGCCCAAACATAAGCGCGGCAGGAGTGCACTGGCTCGATTCTTGTACGGCAGTCCGATATGCCCACAAAACGATCGGTAAATGGGTATCCCAGTCCCGCTGGTGCTGGCTCGTTAGAATAGCCAGCTGTGTGGCAAGTGTTCGGTTGAACCGTTCGACCAACCCGTCGCTCTGGGGATGTAAAGGGGTGGTACGGGTCTTCTTCACTCCTAGACGTCGACAAACCTCGGCAAACACTCTGCTTTCAAAATTTCGTCCCTGGTCACTGTGCAGTTCACTGGGCACTCCAAAGCGCGCAAACATTTCTTCCACCAAACGTTTAGCGGTTGTCTCTGCGCTTTGATCGGGCACCGCATACGCCTCTGGCCACTTCGTGAAGTAATCCATAGCGACCAGGACGTACCGGTTGCCCGCCTCGGTCTCCGGGAAAGGGCCAAGGATGTCCACCCCCACTCGCTCCATAGGGGCCCCTACGAGGTACTGCTGTAGTGGGGCTTGTGATCGCTGTGTTGGCCCTTTTTGTGCTGTGCAGGTGTCGCAGCAATGGACATGTAGCTCCGCATCCTGGCGGCACCCCGGCCAGTAAAAACGTTGCCGGAGCCGCTTGATGGTCTTTGTGTTGCCGAAGTGGCCAGCTCCAACTGCGCCATGGACCCAATGCAGCACCTCCGGCCGGAGGCTGCGCGGCACCAACAGCTGAAGACGATCCACTCCTCCATTTGGTGCTCGCCACCTTCGAAAGAGGATGCCGTTGTGCAGCTCAATATTACCCCACTGTGCATGCAGGATTTTCAGCTCAGGTCCCCGTGAGGAGATTGCCGGCCACTCCGGACGCTCGCCAGACACCAGCCAACTCTGCACCTCTGTCAGCGTTGCGTCTGCTGCCTGCTGTTGCTGAATCCGCTCGCTACTGAAAAGTTCTCCGCTGTTGTCGCCATCTGTAGCGGTCACAGCCGCAGCAGAAAACCCTAGCTCCCGTGCCTCTTGTCGCTCGCAATGCGCGCAGCTCTCCGTTAAACATGGCCGTCGCGACAACGCATCTGCATTCGCATGTAACCGGCCCGCTCGGTGACAAACTTCCATGTCGTACTCTTGGAGGATCTCGATCCACCGAGCCACCTGCCCCTCGGGTTGCCGAAAATTTAAAAGCCACGTAAGGCTCGCATGATCCGTGCGCAGCGTAAATTTAGTTCCGAGTATGTACGGCCGGAAGTGTCGCAGCGCCAGTACAACGGCAAGCAGCTCGCGCCGCGTTACACAGTAGTTCCTCTCTGCTCGACTGAGTCTACTACTGTAGTATGCTACTACACGCTCCCCGTCGTCCGTACGCTGTGAAAGTATGGCCCCTACTCCCACGTTACTCGCATCCGTGTCTACCACAAAAGGCCGGTTAGGGTCCGGATAAGCCAACACGGGTGCGTTGACGAGCGCGTGCTTAAGTCGGGCGAAAGCTTCCTCACAATCCTCAGGCCACGCAAAGCGTTTCCCCTTTTCCGTGAGCCGATGTAATGGGCTAGCCAGCGTCGCGAAGCCCCGAACGAACCGCCGATAATATGACGCCAACCCAAGAAAGCTCCGCAACTCAGAAGTGTTCGTGGGCTGAGGCCAATCGCTGACAGCCGTGATCTTCCCTGGGTCAGTTGAGACCCCATCCTCACTGACGACGTGACCGAGGAATTGTGTATGGCGCGCAAGTAGGTTGCATTTTGCCGGGTTCAGGCGCAGTCCTGCACTACGGATGGCGGCCATAACATCGCCCAAGTTCCGTAGCGCCTGCTCGTAGGTGGAAGCGTGTACCAAAAGATCGTCGAGGTACACCACGCAGCGTGAGCGGGGTATATCTTTCAATACTCGCTCCATTAAACGCTCGAACGTGGCCGGCGCGTTGCATAAACCGAAAGGCATAACGTTAAATTGCCACAGGCCGTGGCCGATCGTAAACGCAGTTTTCGCCTTCGCCTCGGGTGCTAGCGCAACCTGCCAGTACCCGCTGCGGAGATCCAGGGAGCTGAACCAACTCGATCCTGCGACGTGGTCAAGCGCATCATCAATTCGGGGGAGAGGGTAGGAGTCCTTACGAGTCACGGCATTCAGCCGCCTGTAATCCACGCAAGGGCGCCACCCCCCTTGCTTCTTACGCACCATGACTACGGGCGCCGCCCACGGACTTTCTGACGGCTCAATAATACCACACGCCGCCATCTCACGGATCAGCTCCTCCGCCGCTTGTCGCTTAGCAATAGGCAGCCGGTGTGGTCTCAAGCGAATCGGCGTGGCTGATCCCGTATCGATGTGGTGCTCTACCAGATCCGTACGGGAACAGTCACGTTCGTTAGCGGCGAAAATGTCGTTGTACTCAGCGAGCAGTCCATTCAATAGAGCCCGCTGTGACTCCGTTAAGTGGGCGCTGCTACGCTGAGCCAGCTCGCTCACCGCTGCGGCAGTCTCCGACGACGGTCTGCTGGGCGTCTCCTCTACCGGAACGATTACGGTCGGTGTCGGTGGTCTACAGTTGGGGGCACGGGAGGCTAAGGCTCCTTTATGCGGCTGGCTGTAGGTGGCAGCGGTTCCTCTTCGCTGCCGGCCGACTTGCAGGGGCACCTCTCGGCCGTTAAATTGAAGGCTGGACCCCGGCACGTTGACAACGGCACCCCAACTCTTGAGGAGGTCCAGTCCCAGGATGCACTCATCTCTGATGTCGGCTAGCCAAAACTCATGCGCCATCGCCAAGTGTCCGACATGAATAGGGAGGACCTTCCTTCCTGGCATCACTGTCTTGGTGCCAGTTACTGTCATCAACTCGGTGTTAGTGGGGGTCCAGTCGCTTGGTAACGCCCTCAACGTACCCGGCAGCAGGCCCCGCCTTATGAGGCAGATGGTCGAACCAGTGTCCACTAATGCTCTGCAACGATGGCCGTTAATTACACAATCCATGTACAGACCGCTATTATGACCACACCGCCCCACAGTAGGGTTCTCCAAGGGGGAGGGGAAATAGGGGCAGGGCGGGATTCCCCTCACTGTCTCGCCCTGTCGTCGTTTCCCGCCGGTGGAGAAACCCGGTTTCTGGGGCTCGGGGCTGGGCACTCTCTCGCTCGATGCCCAGGCTCCCCGCATCGATGACAGCGCTCCTCTCTGGCGGGCCTCGCTTGACTCGCCTCCTCTGGCGTCTCTCTTTCTGCTGCTCGGGTGTGCTGTCTTTGCGGCAAGGGGCGTGGTATAGTGGGACTGGCTCGGAAGACCTCCTCTGCTCCCTCTGCCAGCTGTAAGGCTTGTTGTAAAGTGGCCGGCGCTGCCAGCCGGACGTGTTGTCGCAGCCTCTCTGGTGCCAGCCCCCTGACAAAGGCATGCAGGGCCAACTCCTCGCGAATCTCTGCCGGAAAGGTAGGGAAACCCCGGCGAACGCAGCTACGGATCTCTGCCGCGAAGGCCCCCAAACTCTCCCCAATCAGTCGTCTTCTCTCAGCCAGTTCATCCCGGCTGCTCTCCGCTGAAACTTTCTGGCCAAACCGGCATTGCAGTGCAGCTTCGAGAGCGTTAATGTTACTCCTCTCCTCTGGTGCCAAATCCAACAGAACTTGTAGAGCGGGACCCTCTAGTGCAAGAGCCACTTTGATCGCCGTCTCTCCATCACTCCACCCTTCGTGGTGTGCCGCCAGCTGCACCTGCGCTAGATAGGGCTCGAGTGCCGTTACTCCACTGTAGTGCGGGAGCTTGATGCTTGCGCTGCTTCGTTGGGTCGACGGTGTCGCCTCCGCTTCCGGCCGACCACGGAGTGTTGATGCCGCTCGACGCTCGCTTGCGCCATCAGGTGCAGCCCCACCTCGCCGCCGCTTCAGCTCATGGAGCGAATCGTCCGCTTCTCTCAGCGCGCGTTCAATCTCCGCCAGGCTCAGCTCCACTCTGTCTCCTAGACAGCTCATCATCCCACTTCTGACACCAGTGTGACGAGCGGCTAGTCGAGGTCGCGGCTAAACTAGCTAACTGTGCAGCTACGCTATGCTGAGCACCTAATGCCGGCGGAGATCCCTGTGTCCCATACACCGCACGACCCCAGGGTATCCCAGAGTTCTTAAAAGAACTGTTGTTTAGCGCTTAAAAGGGCTATGTAGAAATCACTCCAGAGTCGTGGATCTGCAGCAAAGCTGTTTATTAGCTCACTTCTATCATTCACATTACAACATAACTCCGCGGCCACCTGCAGCCACACCTATCACACACACTGTCTCGTGGATGGTTAGTCCGACAATGTTACTCAAAATCACATACATACACACCAAACACATACATTAACATCACATACATATTCAAATAATAAAGTCATTAAACATAAACACATAACATTGGAGCATTTGCTTTTTAAACTTTAATATAAGCGCCTCCCATGATGCTCCGCGGCAACGACGTATTGCAGGGTCGTCACAATATAAAGTCAATGTAAAAATGCAAAACTGGTTTAACTGGTTCGAAAAGACCCATCTATTCATGAAGGACATGAATGGAGTAGCATAAATGATACGCT
Organism: Danionella dracula; assembly: GCA_900490495.1. NCBI lineage: Eukaryota > Metazoa > Chordata > Actinopteri > Cypriniformes > Danionidae > Danionella > Danionella dracula. The sequence continues at coordinate 2,207,280 of UELW01000378.1, read as the reverse complement.
AATATGGACTGCTCACTCTATTTGAAATTTTTTTTACTCAGCCTATCATCCTCCCTAATCAATTAGTGATGGAATGTTTCATTAATTTTAAAGATTTATTCTTTTTATTCTTGTCCACTAAAAAATTTTTTATCATTTCACTGATTCATTTTTTTTATTCATCCAAAGAAAAAAGGTCCTGCTCTATCAGCATACGGTTATGACAAAGATCCAAACACAATGGAAAATACAAGAATCTGGATAAATGAACTGGCTTACCTGTGTCTTCTAATTATCAACACAAACTTAATAGCTCTTTTTATACTTCAAAAGAAGCAGCACAATGTTGCTTCCTTTATCGATTTTCATAATGTACACCCCCCCCCCCCCCCCCCCATTATAGTGCAGTGAAATATGAACTTATTATGACACATGACAAAATGTCAACACAAAGTCCCGTGAAATATCACAAGGCAAAGCAGACAATGAGGAAATCGGTTCAGTTAACGAGAAAATTAAAAGATACTCCCTTCTATATTCCGTTGTTTGAACGAGTTCAATGAATGAGTGACTCAGAAGAACTTAGTCTTCTACACATCGGGTTCTGGGAAGCATTGAACGAAATGATTGCTGACCCAGTTTAAGAGCGACTTTAAGAGGTTCATTCCACTGTGGCGACCCCGAAAGGGAAGAAAGATGAATGAATGAATGGTGCAGGGTGTGTGATAGTAGCATACTAGAGAGCTGTTACTTTAACGAGTTAATTACCGATAACTTAGTTTCAGCAGATGCTCTGAGCGGGAGCAGTGGGAAATGTGTAATCTTTTTGCATGCAGCAAAGAAAGAACGATTTGCACACCAGAAAGAGATGTTACTGAAAAGTGTTTTTAAACGTTCGTTCTTTTAGAACAATTTGTTCAGGGTTGACATATTATTACAACCAATCAAAAGCTTGCTCACTGGCAACAGGGCACTTTGCACTTACCTGGTTCCGTTGCAGTCATGATCATGCAGGTGGATCCTAGTCAAGCTGCTGGCGTAAATCTTCTTGTAGCTCAATGTAGACCCCAGAGATTTTTAAATAATTTTTTTTTTAGACAGACATGATTGAAGGGTTCAAATAATCTGATTTGTTGTTAAAACAACAAGGACAAAAATGTATTAAGCGTGTGGTTTGTCCAGTATAAAATGTGATATGGACTAGCTATCTAACTAATTAGCTGACTTTGGACACCAGAAGCTGTATGACACAACAAAATAATATATATATTTAAGAATTTGCTTGAAGAGGTCAAACAACTATTGAATTGAAACATGTGTTTACGTTACTAAAGCTGCTTTCTCAACATAATGTACATGAAGGCACCTCTAAAATAAAACATCTGAAGAGTCTGATAAAACATACAGAAGAGATTATGACATTTTCTACTGAATATTGAAGGAACTTTACTCTCTGTCTTCCAACAAATAACCAATATATTACTTTACAAATCTGGCAAGGTAGATTAAATTCAACAATGGCTTGAGGAAAATTCCATTAATTTTGTTCCAATTGCGACCATTCATTTAAAATTGGCCAATTAACATTATCAGTGATGCAGTCATTTTTATACTGAGCAGATTTTAGAAGGAACGTTCCCTGGAGGTACTGTACACTTCTCTCATTTTGTAATTGGCTGTTTTTTTCCCTCTGTCACTATTGCTCAAGCAGGACTAAACTCATTTCGTGGAAAGGGAAATAAATCTCCTCAAATGTCAACTATGCAGCATGGATGAACTTTAAACATTTGAGAACTCAGCTATAGATACAAATAACACTGGAACAAATAATATCCTCTGCAACACCATCAGGATTTCCAGTGCATTAGAAACTGATGTTGGAGTTACAATGTGCACAATGAGAGTTACCGGAAAGAAAGTCTGTGGTTATATACTCATGCTTTTTGTCTTGTTTAAACCATACTATGCAGCACCAGATATAGGTTTTTTTTATTGGTTATTGTATATACAAGGATGTGTTTTAAATGTACTGTTTCTTACAATATAAAATATTCCAGGTTTACTCAACTGAGGCCAGTGTCATCAAAACAAACCAATTAACTTCGACAAAACTCAGTTTCAGTCACCATCATTTTTACCATAGAGTCCAAAAAGAGCACAGATTTTTCAGTGTATGGAGAACTGATAGGTTTGCATGACAAAGAACTAGTAGACCGTTTTTCAGTCAGCATTGAACGCCTAACGGTAAAATCTAAATAGCTAGTGACGAAATGAAAAGGTGTTTAAAGCTGTGAGTCTAGTACAAATGCTTTTGATGACTTCAGTCTACATGTGGAATGCCTTGTGAATGTATGCCTTCTCTCTTCTGTCACATGAAACAAAAAACAGACAAGTGAAGCTAATGCTAAAACTTTTTTCTTAGCAACTGCCTAAATCTAAAGAAAGACAGAGCTGTACTGAGGTTTCAGAGACACAGAATAATTAACTTTTCCTCAGTTTTTTTCTGAAACCTGTTTTTTATTATTTTAAAAGAAAGTTCTAATATTTAGATTGATAATATTCTCCTAGTTTTATGAGTACTAACCATTTATTTAGTTTTTTTCATTCATTGATTTGAATTTCATGTTTAAATATACAATTTCACAAACCCATGTACAAAATTTTTGTTAAATTGTAATTATTCACAATATTTTTTTTAGAGGACCATGTGATTAATATGTTTTTTTGTTAATCGATCCACAATACTTTAATTTAACATGAACCTGTAAAGCATGTAGTCTATGGTAAAAATGTAATTATTTCATTTTTTTTACCCTTGATAATTTATTTCTAAATGTCAACAACGTGCTGATTGTGAAAATGTATTGTTTTAAAACTGTCGTGATAAAGATATTGTCTCTACATTCAATCGACTACAATTTTTTTTAAAAGGACAATTTTGGATCGTTTAACATTCAATATTGTTTTAAAATGTTCATAACAATGTAATTTACAAAGTGCTGGAATTTAAGACAATATTTTCATGTCCTTCTCTTCACAAAAAGGAATGAATGCATTAAAAGCAGTGCAATATAAGAATGCAATCTTTTAGTAAATTTTTTGGTTTGTTTATAGTCCAAGTAAACCTTTTTTGGCAATATGTAATTCTGAAGTAATTAAACTTTTTTATGAAGAAATCTCAAACAATAACATGGTAATGTCTGTTATATCTATGGTACTTACATGGATATAAACACTGTCAAATGTCTGCAGTTGCATTATCTGATACTAAACAAACTCTTAAAAAGTTGGTTTTAAAGAAAGTTCAGCAGGGTTCAAGGAATTCTGGACATTTGAAGGCAAATCTGTTCCTATTCACTGTATTGCAGCAAATGTTTGAACTACTGTAAGCTTCATAAAATTGTTCACCTCCATGCACTATTGATTTTAGCCAACAGCTTCGTGCAGCATGCATCTGATTGCATCACGTTTCTATGATAACTAAAACATGAGTCTTACCTGGAGCATAAAATAAGAAATCAAATGTCAGCACAGTTGTGCTCCAGAGCAATCTTGGCATTTATCAACAGAAAATTCTTCAATGCTTTATGTTTTCATGGCTGCGAACACCTGCACACCACAAGAGCTCTCCTCTAGATGTCACTGTGACACTGTCTGCTACTCTCTGAGTCTGCACAGCTACAAGACAACACATGCATGGCTTATTGTGCACACACAATCCTGCAACCCTTCTCATACTTATCATCACTCCAACCAAGTGAAAGTTAATTTCTGATGTTTTTTACACTACATAGCGATTCACATGATATAATTTGATACATTAATTCTCTAAATTATTCTCCGAAATGCTGTCACTGATAACATAAGCTTTTGTTGTTTTAATTGAAGCAGTCTGTTCAGAAAGCACTGAAGAATTTTATAACCATGATTATTTGTGTGAATTTATCAGTATGTACCTGACACTGGAAATGCTGTTGTTGTCCTGGTCTTTGTAAATGTCATCATTGCACATCAACAACTGAAAATGTCAGGCTACAGAACTAAAGTGACTCTTCAACAGAGAAAAGAGGAATCATCATCATTTGAAGGTCACATTTATCATTATGGAGAGTCCACAACTGAAATAGCACCTTCAACAAACAAGTTTATCCATCTTCATGCTAGAGAGTAACCCATATTGTAATCAATAGTGCTAAAAGTATTGTTTTTATACTATTGGTAGCATTCATTGTAAATTAGAAATGACCCAGTGAACAACTAGGTGCAAAATGCTATGTTTGGTATAAAGGCAAAGCAAGACTGTTTATACTGTGCATTTTGTACAAAATAAAAAAAGAGAGAAAAAAGGTTTGACAGGTTTTGGTTTGGTTTGACATCTGAATGCATATACACTGTATTAAAATAAAAAGTCTACAGGGAGATATTATAGCTATAGGAAAGTATGTATTTGAAGCTCTGCTATGACATCCATAAAAGACAATAATGTAATAGGGTTTTTTAGTTTATTATGAGTAGTTATCAATGAGAGGCGCTGTGGATGAACTACAATAACAACAGTCATCAGGGTTTTGAGACTTAGTGGCAGGGATTTTTATTTCTATTTATAGGCAGCATTATCATTATATAGGCAGTATTATACAGCAATATATTATAAAACAGAAGTTGGGGATATTACAAATAGCTACATTTTCCTTGCAATTTAATGTGTCGTCACTACAGTGAAATCCAACTAAATTCAGGGGTTAAAAAAACAGTTAATCATCATCTCCAATAAACTTCCATTTCGAAGGCTGGTGCCAATGGTGCTTGGCAGCTCTGACAACTGATAAGAAACCACCGATTCTCTCCCTTTCACTCACTCTCTCTCTTTCTCTCTCTCACATAAACTCCAGCTCTTATCACCCCAGCACACTCCACATTCACAAAGATTCTTCCAGACTGGCTGTTTGAAGGAGAAACTGTTATTAATTTTAATAAAATATATATTTCTTGTCCCTAAAACACATTAAGATATCAAAGGAATCAAATGGTTTAAAATAAACAATTTTGATGAATCAATACACATCTATGTCTTGGTAAAACCTTTATTTACACTATCATTGCTGCTCTAAAAACATGTAAGCAAAAGGCAATGTGGAGTTCTTTAGAACTAATAACTTATATAAAATGTAACTATTGTTTATTCACATAATTTTTAGTTTTCATATATACACAATTTTATTTATTTGATGTCATTTTGTCCATTTATTAGAACGGTTAATTTTAATTAATCTTTAAATGCTAACTCAAGTCTTTCAGCTCAGTCTCTTTCGTGAGCATAAGTCATGATCTAATAAACTGCTAATCAAAAGATGCAAATCATTTGCCCAAACATTCTAATCATTACAGGTGAAACAAAGCACAGAAGCACTGTCGAGAGAAAGAGTCCATCAGTAGCAGCTCCGTGAGGTCGTGGGTCTGTTCTCTCTGTGCAAGTTTCCAGTCCTGGATAGTGCGTTATTGATCTCCCATTGGTTTAATCAGTAGCCTTGTCACATTGTTACAAAGAGGCAGTGGAAACCCCACTTAGATGAAAGCAATTTACTCTGACACGAGGAAGATTGTAGGCTAATGTTCTGACCCTATTTCTAATGCTTAAGCTATATATTTAAAGTCCAACCAACTGGAAGCTTTTAGATGGAAGGGAGGTTGACTAAAACCTAAACTAAACCTATTTTTGTGTTGTTGTTGTTAATAAAATGAATTTGTTAAAACAATATGATTTTTTTTCTTGTTAAATTAGTCCAGAGTGAAGTCCAGAAAAGGCATTCCAATATTTTTAACATTCCATCAAACTCATTATGTCATGTATATGCTTTCTTTAAAGGGGGCCCTGAATTTCGGAAATGTATTCATTTAATAATATTGCACGCAGAATAACCATTTGTTTTTAAAAATAGACTAAACCCTATAACTGCCAGCTTAACCAGAGACATTGAGAATATTTTCAGTGTATTTTAATAGGAGAAGTACCTTTCCAAACCCAACCTGATTGAGTTCTCTCTAACAATCTGTTAGATTTATGGTACACAAAAAAATCCTCCATTTTCTACTAAATCAATCAACTACACTAAATAATTATTGTTTAGATTGCATGATAGGAAAATAATTTTTGTGCCAGGCTTATAATGTTTATCTAAATTGAGCTAAATGTAATCAGCACACAGGAAGAAATTCTGCAAAAGTTAAATACTTATATTTGCTCTCCAATGAACATTATTTTCTTGTACTCAACATTATTTCCACTACCTCTTGTTTGTTTGCTGCTGTAATGTGTAAAGACAGCCTAAATAGTCATCAACTATTTGCAAAATAGCAAATCATTTGTCATTTAATAAATTTTTTGTACGATACTGTTTTTATGTAAATGCTATATACGAGTTTATATCTAAGAAGAAGTTTCATCATTCAACGGTTTGGGTTGGTTGCAGTGAGAAATCATTATTGAATGTTTTTGTGACTTATTTTCTCAGAGTGCAGAAGCAAACATACAAGTGAGCTGACAGTGCATCTTCCAAAAATGAATAAATAAAACAAGACAAAACATAAATTCATATGTGTGTGACTTGCAGCAGCTGATGCTGTCATTACTAATGGTTACATGTGAAACCATACCTATCACATGACATTTGTCATTGTCCTTTTCAATAAAACTATGCAGCCCTCTTGAGGTTTCTACCCCTTGGTGTATTAAACTTCTATGAGGTTTGTCCTTTGGTGTATTGTAGAGTCTTATCAATTTTAACTTTATATAGATATGACATATGATAACATGAGATAAAGTTATAATGCAAGGCTTTATCGCTACATTTAAGTAGTCTTGTTGCAGTGTGGTGTAGCGGTATGCAATTCATCACACGTAGATACAGAAGAAGTTCTTTTTTGAACCTTTTTTAGATAAAGATGTTATACATCAGAGGCTTAATAACAGCAGAAATAATATTAAGAATCTAGCTCACAAGGTTAGAAGTTGCATTCAGTCTTCTCTGTTTTTCACTGTTTTCCATGCAGGAAAGGTTCACTTGAGAACTGAAAAGAAGCAGAACATTTTAACACCTTGTCAACTTCTTGTTTGAGGCTCTATAGACCTATGCAGAAGAATTTGTCTCCTTAAATAAGGCTTACATTTAGCAAGAAACAAGAGAAAATTACCAATGTAATTAGCCTTCCATGTCCAGATCACGCTCAATCTAATCAGTAAGCCTAGTATATAAATAGTCCTTCATTGATGACGAAACAGCATCCCACCTCCTCCCTGTCACCTCACAAAGGAGGTTTCTTCAGGCTCGAAGCGCTTCCCAGTCCCGGAGCCCTCGCCAATTCTGTATTGTGATACTAAGGCTAATTCTATGTAGTATGAACTTGTGAAATGTAAGTTATGTCTAGTAACTTTAGATCAATACCAGCATTTTACCAGGATATATTTGTACAACCTACATGACTTTCAGAAGTTCGCTCTTGCTTAGTAATTTCCTAGTATCGCAAGTGGGATTGGCAAGAAAGTGAAAAGTGTACTAGACAAGCTGACCGATAGAGGAGGTCAGGACCAGGAAGTGACCTTTGGGTGAATGTAGGTGGGTGAGGTATGTGTGCTGGACTTAATGATAGAGGTATTTTTAATTAGAAAGAAATAGTGCATCAAGTCACCAACTGTTGAAATCTTTTTGTTTTTTTGTTTAGTTTTTTTGTTGTAAAACAATTATGTGTCATGTCAATAAATGCAGTTTATGTTTAGTTACTTTTAATTTTGCTTTTTGGGGAACTTTATAACTTTTGGGCATAGCACCAGAAAATTAATTGAAAATGTAAAATTTCATACTCAAAGCACTCATTTTACTCTCTTTTTGCTCAGGTTATGTCAGCTATGTTATATTGTAGTAAATATAATATTGTGTATTATAGTTACAGGTTTATTATATGGTACAATAAAAATTTTGCTGTTAATCTCTTACCCCATGTTGTTCATCTGTAGATGTTGTGTTCCTCAAACAATCTGAGATATTTTGAATAAGATAAAGAAAAGAAGGGGCCGCCATGTAATTCCACTTGCCAAGGTTTCAGAAAAATAGCAAAAGCATAAAAAGCAAGGTACCAAAGTCTGCAATAAAGTGTTGAATATGAATGCTAGAAAGCTATGAGAAATGTTTTGTTTTGAAAAAGAAACAAATAATTGGCTTTAAATGTGTGTGTTTTCTCTTATTATGGCACCTGGAGATTTACAATAGGGCTAATTCATGTTGTTTACAGTAGATGCACCACATTGACTGATTAGTTACATTCTCTGTTTGTGTTCAGTGCTTTATTAATGTTTTAAAAAACATTGAGCACATTTTAGATCACTGAGTATGCTGTGTTTATTACATTTTTAATTCTCAACCTCAACACAGCACATTGTTGAGGATTATGGTATTGTTTGATAGAACTGCTGAGAGATGTATTAATGTATTTATTTACTGTTAAATGTTAATCACCATGAAAAAAATAAGCCAGCAAGCTTGACACTGATCCAGTATTGATGAAGATAGGAGACTGAAAAGTGAGAAAAATGTAATTTCAACTACACTAAGACCATGGAAAAGTCACAAAAAGAGAATCCCTCTGCAATAAAAGATGTTCTGCTAAATTTGTAATGAAAAACTCGACATCTGAAATGAAAACTTCACATTTATGGTCCAATAAGTGTGTCTTTGTCCAGAAACATATTTAGCTCATGTCACCGTGCAAACAAATTTACTAGTTAGAAGGTAAACAACGTTTATGAATTGAGTAAGAACTGGGGACCCCTAAAGCTATGCTGCAGAGTCTATAAAACATGACAAGAATAAAAAACCAATACAAAGAAATCTATGCACCAACTGGAAAAGTCAAACTCTTATGACTTATCAGGAAGCTCCACAACTCCTGACCAATATTCTGAACAGACACTGGTATGTTTTGTAATTGTACAGAAAAGAAACAAAGGAACAAGCTACAGTGAGGTTTGTATGAGAACATCATCGACATGTTTACAGCAAACAGCCTTATTTAACTGATCTGTTAAAACGTCATTCAAAAGCAGTGAAGGAAGTTTTCAGTCACACAGATGAGGTTCTGCCCTGTAATAATCAAAGCACTGCCCTCGGAGACCAACACATTATTTGTAGATAAAGAAGCCGCCATCCATTAATTAGAAAAGGCATAACAAGACCCAGTGGCTCTGCGTGTCTAATGTTGTGGCTCATCTAATCATCTCAAAACCCCAGAGATGCATCGATGCTTGGATGCATAACTAAGTCGCAACTCTGCACAGGTCAATTGTCAAGACAGTTTTTGATTAATGTTAAAAAATTCAATGGCCATATCATTCAAAGTACATTCTGAAATACACAACACTTTCTTTATTTATATAAAAACACCACGACAAATTGGGAAGCAATGTCTCGAGTAAAAAAAAAAGATGAAAAGTTTTTTTCATGTTGCATATTGCTGCCTTTCTAACTGTAAATGGTTTTAAATTACGACTTAGTCAAGTATAGGAATTAATTTTAAAATATCAGATTATCAAAAAAAAAAAATCCTTAATCCCTTATTATATTGATTGTATCTCAATTTCAAACAATAACTGGTTAATGGATAATGTACTTGTCAAAATTACAACAGTGATCAGTCTACAACCACCCACCGACATCAGTAATTTAACTGCATGTCTTTTTGTAGATTTATACGATCAATAATGCACCATTTAGAAGAATTAGTACAGGATTGCTTGCACATATTTGTAATTGTGTTAATTGGATGATAAAAAGGTAGCAAATGCAGGCTGAGTTCTCATTGGATGAACTACTTAGTTTTTCGTTGATCGTTGAATTAACGGTAATTTATTATACCTTTTTTGACATTATGTGATTTTAATCTTTTAGATCTCCTTAATATGTGCAGTGAAGTTAAGAAAAAAACTGATCATTTATATTTGCTTTTTCAGAATTATTATTCTGGGACGTGAACAAACAGGACAATTTTAGTCCTGATCCTTAGGGTGATGAAGCCCAGCAAAATACACCTTATATTCACCAGGTTTCATTCAGCCATTTTTACATTTAAACATAACATTAAACATTAACATAACATAAAATTTGTCATAACATTAAATTTTTTACATAAAAACAAAAATCTGACACTTTTACTCAGTTGTTCTATCACTGGTAACAATGAAGGCCCTTGTGTTGGGAAATGCTTGGTAAAATAGAGCAGCAATGATGCTTTTCTTGAGAGAGAACTTCTGCTCACTTGAAAACAAGTGAAATGTCAAAAGGACTTGTGAGGAGGGGCACGATATAATTTTACAAAAATGACTTTTGTATTGGAACAATTCGAATTGGAGTGTGTTCACACATTTCAGGCATTTAATGTGTTTTAACTTCACTGAGACCAATTTGCTTGTGATTTTTTGTCAACTCTATTTTGGAATCTAACGCATCTTTAAAACAATGGCGGGATAGTTTTTCTTTGAAGGAGCCGAGAAATTGTTAATATTTTAAAGTTATATATTTTTCAACAACAAAGAAATGCTACTTTTGGATGTAGTTATAGCACAGTATCCAGAAAGAGCTGGTGATATTTTTTTCTGTCTCTAAAGGAGAAATTCTTTCAACATAACAACAAAGGGACATTTCGATCAGCCTCTTTCTTGTGACTGAAAGAATGGCACACTTTGATGTTCCGAACTTTGATGGCTTAATATTAGTGTAAAATATGGATCAATCGTTTATCAGAGAGAATGAAAAACATGCTCAATTATGGCTGAAAATTCACACTGGTGTAGCGTGGAAACATTTTATGACATTTAAAAAGACAATATAAAACTCTCTCAGGCATTAGGAGTGGGTAGAAGGTCTATAACACACATCATAAAGCACACTAGAATACCCACAAAAATATATTGCCAGAGCAAAAAAGGCTCTAGTATAAAGGACAGCAATAATATCAATAATTCCTAACTAAAAAATGTAAGGATTGATATAAAGAAAGATATGATTTCACACACGCACGCACGGACACACACACACACACACACACACACATAACTATGGTCTGGTGACCTCTGAGCTGTTTTTCCTTTTTATGTTTAGAATCTAACTGAACCTTTAATTCTCAGGTATAAATATTTTTCAAGGCATAAATAGTCCTGACTCCTCACAAAAAAACAGTTAACTGGAAGCAATGAATGTGCCTAAAAAAGAATGTGATAAAAAACTATTATATAATATAATTGTATATATTTAAAATTATATAATGAATCACTTACAACTAATAACTGTTTTTTTAATTGTGAAAAGCTTAATTAATAAATGATTAACTTGTCATCAGTAAAACATGAAATTAATGCTAATTAAACTATTAGTACATTGTTAAATGTAGGTTATCAAAGTGCAAAAAACAACTTTTTAGTGGCCCCTTGCCATGGGTTGACATCAAAACCTTAAAATATTAATTTGTATTAAATTAATTAAATTGCTTAATATTTAACAGATTTTCTTCAGTCCCCTCAAGTAAGCATTAAGAACTCAATCACATGATCAGCACTTAAAGCATTATAGCATTTGCTTACATACTATTATACCAGAAAACAATAGCAAATTTGCTGAGACATTCTGGACGAGCTGCTGATGGAAGGACTTGGGTAAGACAGTCCCCTCAAGGAGTCGTGGAGTACAATTAATTGTAAAAGTGGAATGGAAATGGCTACTGCTTCATTGCTTAGAGACTGAATTGGAAACACCTGTTGATATCTGATACTTATATGGCCCTCCCAAAGGAACTACAAAGAACTACACTTAACCTAAAATTGGTGTAACCAATTTGATGGTGCAATAGCCGCAAATTACACAACAGAAAATGTATACAAGTATACAAATTTTCTCTTTTTTTCCCTAGAGTTTAGATGTTAAAAAAGTCCTTATTTTTTGTCAGACTCTGTATGAAAATGTAAAGTATTTCATTAGCATAAGCAGAAGTGTAGTAGAATAACTCTTTTCTGCTACCCCGAGTATCTGCTACCCACCATATTGCACTACACCAAAACCCTAAAAAATTAATAATATAAAACAAATCTTCTCCTCTGGCCACTTGATTATTCCTCAGCATGTTCAGAGGGGAGTGTTGCTCTACGACACATTTAACTCTATCTTTAGTAAATGCTTTTCTGTTTACGCTGTGTTATGCTAATGGAATCATTCACAATACTGTGGCTTGCAGTAGCACTGTACTAATCCAATTCATGAGGCCGGGTGTCCCCTGGTGATTAAATGTCACAGCATAAACGCGTTCATATTATGTTTATTCGCAGTGGAAAAACAGAACTAGACCCCTGAATACATTTCCCCAACTCTCAGCAGATGTTGGGAGCATTATATTGTAATTCTGTTGAACATGACAACCTTGGAATTCTCGCCTTATGTATTATTAATGCTAAATGAGATATACTTTTGAAATGGATTATGCAGACAGCATGTGTGAATGTTTTCTAAGTAATTTTCAAAAATGGTCTAAATTCATATAGAAGAATATTTTTTTGTGATTAGCAAGCACTGTCAGAACCAGACAATAGTAGAATAAAGCTGAAGTTAAAAACCAATTTTAAAAACATTATACACAACCAAACGAAGAGGCCTAGTCTTAACATACATTTTTAAACCTTCTATATTTTTTAAAAACGATGTATTAATAAAATATAAATACATTAATGATGGACTGTATTTGACAAATAAAATGTATTTATTTAGATTAAAATATACATCAAAATATGTTTTTAATAAAACTGTCACCAAATTTGACAGAACTTGAAAATAAAGGTAAATGCTAGTGTTATCATTCACTGCTAGTGAGAATGAACTGTCTGTATATTGCATGATTAAAATATTTTTTTTGTAATCAACACAAGTTTTTAAGCTTCACAGTTTGTAACATCAGATAGAAAGTGTGACATTCCTAAAGTATAAATGTTTATGGACTGGATATTCTGGCTTTTGGGGACCCGACTGTCACCATCATGCAGCAGTTAAGAACCCATTATTTCCTGTTGTAATTTCAGCCATGCAATGGGCACTTTTGAATTATGACACTTGATAGAAAATGCAGCAATACTTAACTTTTTGCTGTAGTGACACCCCACAAACTTTTCACAGAAGCTTGAGGTAAAGTTTTGTCAAGAATCATTCGTTTTCATTCTAGTGCCTTCTCATAATGTGATCAAGACTTTGCATATACTTTAAGATTTAATCAAATAAAGTTAGCTCAATTTGCTACATTAGTGAAACTTTAATGTGATTTTAAGCAATTTGGCTTATAGTTAACATTGCTGTGAGTAGACATTTTCTCATGTATAAAGAATATTAATTGCAAAGTTTCTATTTATGTGTTAGTTAGTCTAGGGATTAACTTTGGAGTTTAGATTGAAGTAAATTTTACAGTCTGTTTTACATCACCAGCTACCCCTGATTTAACAAAAAATCTTGCTACCATTGAGCAAGTCAGTGTTAAGGGGCTGGTGTTAATGCTAAAATCATCTACTAAAATTAGTCAACCCTGTCTCAAAAGCTTGTAACTTGTAAGAAAATTACTTCTGAAATGTAATGCTGATTTGCTTCAACACGTTTTGGTTCTTTATCTCACCACCCCTCTAATGGCTAACCCTAACCCTAAATAAACATAAATATATGCATATTGGTTTCATGCACATTTGCTGAGGAAAACACATTCTCACATATCCTTTGATTTATTCACTCTGTTTATACCCAAATATCTAAGTGATAGCTAAAGGAACTTCAGATGTCCATGCAATATGAGTAGCCTGCTCTCTCGGCTGTGCCCTTGAAAGAAAGAAGCACATAACATAATGTATGCACTGTGGGAAAACAGCAATCATTGCATTGTGTCAGGTCTGGTGTTATTTTCCTCTAGTAATTATAGTGGACATAGGTAGAGGACAGCACATTTCCGCTTGGCTAACACACAGCAAGAGGTCACTATTGGTACTCTGCTAGCTTCTGAGCTCGGCAGGAGCCTGACATGGAGCCTGTCCTATGAGATTAGAGCCTGCACTGCAGCTGATGATCTGAAAAATATTACTCAGCTTTTGCAGTTTGAGTTCTCAGCTGTAGAGCACAACAGGCCAAGACATAAAAAAGTAATATCAGTTGTTAGAGAAAATGAAGGAACAGTCTTCACAAGTGTACATGCAATTTTGATACACAAGCCTTCCAGGTTTTAGTGTTATGATGTCTCTTGTCAAATTCACTAACTAATGGATTTGAGTACAAACGTTTTTTTAATGTGTCAAATGTTATATTATTTACTGCATATAGACAAATGAATAATATATATATATATATATATATATATATATATATATATATATATATATATATATATATATATATATATATATATATATATATATATATATATATATTCATATAAAAACTGTCAAAAATAAATACTAAACACTAATCAAATAGAGATTGCCATGTGGCAATTTGTAAAAAACTAAACAAAACAAAAAACTAAAACTTACATATACAATAATGAAAACTATTTAATAACTGTAGCAATTGTTAAAACTAGTTACACTTTTCACAGCATGTGAACTGTAGACAGATGACATAATTATCTTCCCCTTCCCATAGTCTAGCTTCGATGTCTTCATTAGTAGTTCACAGCCGCCATCTTCGGTTGACCCAGGCTGACAAAATCGGAGGCTTTTCCTCAACGCACCTGTGGTCCCAGAGGCACATTCAAGGGCGTGGCATCTGATCCAATGCAGTTCGGATGGCTCGTGTATTTTCACGTGAGAATACTCCTTCGGAACAGACCCCTTCTTCGGTTTGGCCTCGAAGGTCGAGTGTATCAGTACTGCGTCCTCTTCTTCGGCTCGTCTCTGTCCCCTCGCACAAAGGTGATCGAGGTGGCTATAGTACCGTTAATACGGGAAGGGGTTCGAATCATGGCTTACTTGGACAACTAGCTGATACTGGCCCAGACGCGGTCCCAGTTGATTCGCCACAGAGACAGGGTCTTATGCCACCTCAGCCTTCTGGGGCTCTAGAGCGTGCCCTGAGCCTGCTGAAGGCAGCACGCAGAGTCTGTACAAGATTAGTGGTCCCGGCTCCTGGGGCATATGACTTCAGCTTTGGCTCAAGTTCCGAGTTCCGTCGCGAGCATGGGGTCCAGAGCGACTGAAGGTGAACGTGACACCTCGTTGCCACCTCCACCTGCATCCTTAGAAGGATGTTCAGTTCCTACCAATGCTTCAAAGACTGGGTGGGGTGCTGTATGCTGGAAGCACAAAATCTCAGGGTCTCGCCTAGCAGTGTTCCTGGCAGTAAAGCACTTCAGGAGAATGCTGCAGGGACATCACGTGTTGGTCAGGATGGACAACACTGCGCCGGTGGCGTATATCAAACGACAAGGAGGGATACGCTCACCCTGTTTGTCGGCTCTCGCTCACAGACTGCTCCTCTAGAGTTAGCATTGGGGTATGTCCCTAGCTGCAGTTCATATCCCCGGCAGGTTGAATAAGACAGCGGATACACTGTCTCGGTGGAAATGCCGGTCAGGAGAATGGTGATCCGCTGGCATTCCAGCAGGTCTAGGAATGCTTTGGTATAGCGGAGTTAGACCGGTTCGCCGCCCCAGAGAATGCTCAGTGCCGGCTGTTCTATGCTCTGTCCCAGGCTCCTCTCGGGATAGATTGCTGGCCCAGGAAAGAAACACCTATATGTGTTTTCCCCAGTGAGCCTCCTTGCACCCCTCCTGTGCTAGTTCAGGGAGGATGAGGCAGAGGTCCTAGTGGAGTCGGTTCATCGACTGGCGTCACGTTGAGACGTCACGAGTTAATGGTCAGATTCCTCATAGGGGCCAGATGGGTTAGACTCTCTAGGCCGTCCTTAGTTTTCTTCCTTGGACCTTTCCATTGTCCTTAGAGGACTTCAAGGTCCTCCATTCGAGTCGTTTGAATCAGTAGAGCTTAAATATTTGTAAATTAAGAGGCTGGGGGATCTGCAGGCATTCTCTGTTCACGAGACCTGCTTAAAGTTCGGACCTGGTGACACTCATGTAACTCTTAAGCCCACGCCTGGATATGTGCCCATGGTTTCTACCATCCATTTCAAAACTCAGGTAGTGAACCTCCAAGCTCTGCCCAGAGAGGAGGCAGCACCAGTCCCTGGTCCCAATTGCCCAGCTCGAGCACTGAGGATCTGTGTAGAAAGGACCCGGAACCTTAGAAGTTCTAATCAGCTCTTTGTATGCTTTGGAGGACAGCAGACAATATGGAAGGCCATCTACAAACAGAGGTTGACCGACTTGCTAGTGGAGGCCATCTCTACCACATACACAGCAGCAAATGTCCCTTGCCCCCTGGTGTTGAGAGCCCACTGTATCAGGGGTGTCGCGGCCTCCTTGGCGCTGGCAAGAGGTACTGGCAGAGAACTGCAAGGCTGCTGGTTGGTCAACACCCAACACCTTCGCCAGATACTATGACCGAGTATAAATACTATAAGAGCAAAACCACGAGACACAAATTTATCATTTCTGAGTTTACAGATTTCTTAAAAGCAAAAATGTATAGCGTTTCTTCAGCATATTTTGTTAAAAGCTATATAATATACCTCCCACATTAGTTTTTGATTCTTGGACATGAAAATACTGTTTTCTGTTTAAAACTTAGATATAACATTTTTTGGTAGACGGCAAAACCAATATTTTTTGGAAACTGATTAAATCACTGTGAAAAAACTTTTAACCAATTACTAGTTGCATTATTCTTAGCATTCTTTTCAGAATCACTGAGTGAAAAAACTTTTTATTTCACTTTTTATTTCAAACTATTTAGAATACCAAAGATAAAGCATTTTTTAGGTAAAGGAGCTGCAGTCCAGTAAAAAGAAAATCATAAAATGATCATTCAGACACTTAAGCTTTTACTCAACACTATTGAAGAACACGGTCACCCAGAGAACATTTATTTACTTTGCTAGTAGTCTGTTTTGCAGTGCCAAGGGGCTTGTTGGATGGAGACTAAGAGAGTGTAGCCCCATTAGAAACACTTGCTCTTAGCTTCCACATCCTCCCTTCTGTCAATTACCTTTTGCTCAGGGACAGTGTTTACAGTGTTTTCTTACAATCTACTCTTGAACTCAGCCCTCAATGATTGTAAGACATCTTTGGAAGAAATGCTTAAGTTTTTTCTTTTTTTAACACTTGTTCATGAGGAACCCTATAAACACAAGATTCATTATAATTTGCTATGAAAAATGTTAATGTAAAACAGGTTTGGACTTTTAATCTGATGGACATGAATACTTCACTAAGAATAGTTCAAATTTCTTATTCAAGCATCATTCATAATTTTGGTGAAACAGTATACACAATTACAGTGCAGATCTGAGTATAAAATATTCAGATTGACACAGCACTTAGAGCAGATAGATTGTTGGAAAGTCCTGCATTGATAAGACTTGAAGGGAGTGATGCTGAAGTAACTGTAACCGGAGAAGATATAGCTCTGCCTATCTGGTGGATGATGCAAGCCAGTAACAATGTAGGCCGCTGTGAGAGTCCAGTGTAACCAGGTGTCCAAGATCCATGTTGTTGACGAGGGAGTGCAACAGTGGATTTAGAGATTTACTGAAGCCATATGTAGAGATGATCAACCCAGCGGTTTTGACCAGATTATTCATTTTTGCATGAGTTACAAAAATATCAAATCCAGGAATGACATCTGCTGATGGTGAATAATTATGCAGCTGATGTTTGAGTGTTGGCTGATAGCATGATGAGAATTTGACTCAGGAACAGGAGTAGAAGCAGAAGAAGGTTGGTGAGGTGGCGTGTAAGAAAGCACGAGGCAGTTGGATGGGCTCAAGGAAGCAAAGGTGGGAATATAGCACGACTGAGGGAAAAGAGCACAATAATTAAATACCTTCTCACCATCAGTGAGATTTTTGTCTGGAACTTCCTTCATCTAAGTGCAGTCCAACAAGATGTTTTTTGTTATATAAACCAATTGTGGAATCCCAGACTGAATCAATTGCTCAATGCTTGGTGCCATCTACACAGAGGTTGTTGGCTTCATGGATGAATCACCCATGCCTGCTGTCTTATGCAGATTGGTGAAGTTGATAAGATAGCTAGCTGCTAAGGTGAAAGTGGGTTCATTACATCAGTAACATTCAGGACACTAAGTTCACACACCAAGTTCAGAAACAAGTTCTGAACTTTATTCAAACACATTTCAAACAATCAATATAAAACATGACTCTGAGAATTTCCCTATACGTAGATGTATAGTGTGCACAGATGTACTGTTTGAATAATGTTCAATTGTTTTACCAGATTCTTAATTATCAGTATTGCAACATTTTAGCAGATTGCTGAAATGACATCAATGTTGGATGTCATCTTTATACAGAGTATGCCATAAGACTCAGATGGATATCTGTTGCCCATCTGGCAATAGGAGATACTGACCCTCTGCTGATCGATGTCTTGTCTGTGAATCTGGATCTCTTGAGCTGAGGGTGGTCTACTTGTTTGCAATCTGTTAATGCCTCTCACTCCCAAATGGGTTTTTTTAAGCGTTAGCTTTACCAAATAAAAGTTGTTAATCACTTACCTCAGGTTTTCTCTACACCTAAGTCTTTTTTTCATGCCCTTGTTACTTATAGTTTTAGAGAGTAAGGGAAAATGTTAGTGAATAAATATTTAGTGCTTCAAATTGAACTCTGTAAAGAAATTGGGATCATTCTAGTTGATTTTCAATGAACACAGTGTGAAGAAATAAAATGATTGGTAGAAGACACAATTTCAATTCTTGCTAGACAGTGGATGCATGGGAGAGCGATATAATAATAATACAATGTAAAAATAGGCAATGTTTATTTTACTTTATGAGAAATGCATGGTGCCAGGATCCTCATAAGTAAAGTATTGGCACCAAAAACTTTGTTAAAATTATTAGAATTCCTATTGTGATACAATTTAGGACAATATTAACGGCAGTGTAAAACAAGTTACCATAAATTTTAAGTAGGATAATGTAGAGTTTGTACAGATCTAAGTGTTTGTCTCAACTTCTTTGCAAATTCTGCTTTATACTGACCCTTGTTCAAAAATAGTCTGGAGCAAATTGTGATATTATCTGATAATTAATATAACAGGGTATTTGAAAACATTTTATGGAGATCTTAACAAAAAAGTTATTCAAAGCTTACTTGCTACAGAGGTTGTTTAATATTCTGAGTACATGTGTGAGATTTAGCTTTTTCTGCATTTTAGTAGCTGTAGCTCAACATATTAACCTCTGCATATTATCATCGTATCACATTTTTCAGGATGGTACATATTCAAATATTTGATGTGCCCCTTCTAACATTTGGGTACCTTCCCCTCAAAATTTATCTATACCACCCTGGCCTATACAAATGTCTGTGTGTTTTCCTATCAGACGTTAGACTGCTATGGTTTCTGAAATGAATAACATGTTGAAATGTATCGAAATCATTATAATAAATATCATGGGGGATTATTTTGTATGAGAATCACACAGGGAGCACAAAACTTTCTGGGGAGCTTCATTTGGCATCAGAAACAGACAGTTAACCTCACAGTAGGCTGCAGCAAAGCCTTCATAATGTTCTTGCTTCACGTTGCTTTTTTGCCAGTGCCAATTTGGTAAATGGTGCAGACGTTTCGCTTTTATTGTTATAACCATCATTATTCTGTTTATTTTTTTGAATCTTGAACCAAGTATGACATTTGAAAAAAAAAGAAGGGAAAAGAGAAAAGTAATTTGAATCCTCAAAGATAAATTAAAATCTTTGCCTTGTCATTGAAATAATTCAGACTTGCAATGAAATTTTCATATAAGTATACTTTAAGCATATTTTAATGTATTACTTTGATTATGGTATCTAATTGTTTTAAAGTTTGACATGTTACTCAGAGTCAGAATTAATTAGTTTTATTAACACAATATTACTACAAGTAAATATTATTTTAACACTTTTCAGCACACCTTCTGTAATAAATCCAAAGGCTCAGTCATTTGTTTCAATGCAATTAAATCTAAGGTTTAGAGGAAAATAATTCAAGTAAGGCATTAGCAATTAGAAATCAGGGAGCAAACAAGGTATGCAATTATAGGCAATGCATGTGATTAAGGAAAAGGTTCAATACATTTCATTAACAAACTTTAAAAATCAGAAAGGAGATCTTGCAAGGAGGTCAGCAGGGACTAAAGACAGACGCAAGTATTGATTTCACATTCCTGATGAATATGTATTTGGTGACTATAGATGTATGACAGCACCCAGTTCCTCTCTATTGAGAGAAACTGTAGCCATCTTTTACTATATTGTTTGATGTGCAGTGACTTACAAAGTTAGAGAGTGCAATCACATGTGGGAAGATATAGACTGCTTTTTTTATGTGCTACTTTAATGATCTGAGAAAAAAAAATCTCCATACAGAAAGAAGTCCTGAAATGGCAGCCCAAATCCAATTAAGAGCACATTAATTCCAAATCTTGCACGTTCAGCCATGCCTCGTCTTTGTCTATACTTGCTTTTGATCTACTTGACGGTAATCTCCTAAGGCGAACCAGGTGTGCTCTTTAATGAGCCATTAAGTTCACAAATGCTTTCAATGCCAGGAAACCTCTGAGAAGTTGGAGGTAATTGATGGGACAGGCCATGAGAGCATAGCAAGCCTCATTTCTGAAAGGTGATTAAGGGAAGTTGCCTCAGTGTGAAGGCAAAGCTCGACTTGGCTCTCCTTTGACTCTCTGGACAATTGCCACAGCTTCTTGAAAGAAAAAAAGAGACGGATGGAAGATAGAGTGGTGGGGGGCTCAGAGATAGACGCCTGGCACACCCTGAAACAGCTGCTGGCTTTAGAGGACTTTTTGGTCAGGAAGGATGTTCTCATCGAAAGACCAGCGCCCTTAAACCTGCATAGAGGTCTGTTGGTTATGCCTTTATTTCCACTAAGGCAGAATCTCATTCTGCATTTGTTGATGGTTTCACTTAAGATACATGTTTACAAAAAAAACACTGTTGCCTCATTCAGAGATGGTTGCTCTTATGTGTTGTTTTGATATTCTTCTCCTCATGCTGGCTATCAAGGTAATTATTTACTACTTAAAAATAAATAAAAATAAAACATAAGTAATTATGTTCGGATACAGCCATGTATATTGATCCATATCAATATTTTTGTAGTGGGGTCCATAAAAATAACGTTCGGCATAAAAAGAAGCCAAGGGCAAACTGATTATTTATCTACGTTACTATTTCTTCCCACAACTTTAATCAAGATTGCAATTGCCTTCGGTTTCCTTTCATCAAGCCATTAACACATGGTGATTTTGGATCTGAGTTCAATCCCCAATATTAGCCCTAGTTCCCACAGTTATATGAATGATATGTGTGATAAAGTTAAAACAAATGAAGCAACAACAAAAAAAACTTTAAAAATGAATAAACATAAAGATTTTTAATTAATAAAAGGCTGTTCTGCTTGCTGGTGTAACAGTCAGTAAACAGAACATGTCAGCAAAGCTTCAAATCACGAAATGAGAGTTTGAATCTTAATCGCTAGTCTTTTCCTGTTTCCCGTTGATACTTTCCTGAATAATGACAAAAATAATCTTCAAAAGACTTCATAAGTCTTACAGTCGTAACTTACTGTTTTAGCTATATAATAATATTAGTAATATATATTATATTAGTTTCCGCCTTTAAAGAAAACTCTTTCATGCAATACATTTGTTGCATGGATACACAAATATGTTTATGCAAGCACAGAGATGTTTGAAACAAAAGACTGTCCGCTTAAATGCTACATTGTCTTGAGAAAGACCATGGTAAAACCTGATGAAATGCATTTAAGCCTTGTTTTGTCATCCAATGAAAATTGCATAAGTTATAAGTAGTTTATATTATAAAACTTGTCGATTAAGTTTTAGAATTGTAAAATTCAGTCTATTTTCTTTTTATACACCCCAATGGAGCATTCTTTGCTTACTTAACCAGCCAATTGGGATCATTCTGCAATTTTTAATCAATTATGTGCAAACGAAGCAATCAGTGATTAAGTCAATTAGTCACACCTGTGACACTTAATACAGTCATTTCCTAGAGTGAATGTGCAAACGTTTAGAGCAATGTGAATAAACTTAGCAGCATTAGAAGCCTGGATTGACGTAATTTGTCACAGATCTGGGGTGTAATCCAGAATGTCAAGCAAACTTGCCATCTGCAGAACCTTGAACTCTTGGTTGATCAACCTTTAGTCCCTTGTACTGTATGTTGCTTAAAAAACACTCCATTTTTGTATTTATGGAAATGTCCCAGTAATTTTCTATGGAGCCAGAACAATCTGAAATAGACTGTACTATTTCAGTACATTTCAGTTCATAAATAAATAATGACAATTTGTTTGTAAAGCACATATTAAAAACAACTTCAGTTGACTAAAGTGCTGACCAGTAGTGGGAAAAGAGGGAAAAACCAAGGTTAAAACAAACAGATATCATTGTTAAAATGTTGAATAAAATTTTAGTAGGTAGTTAAAACAAATAAAAGCCAGTAAAAATGTAAAATGAATAAAAAACTGAATAAACTGTGATAAACAGACCATACAGATTTACAGACCATAGGCTTGGGAGAACTGCAGAGTTTTGAGTTGTCTTGGTTGAGTTGTATTTGAGGGGAAGGGATTTCCAGAGTTTGAGAGCAGAGAAAGTATGCTCATCTCTGCCTTTCAATCATGACCTGGGAACCGCCAGCAGCCTCTGGTCAGAAGACCGGAGTAATCGGGATTGTTGGTGAAAAGTTAAAAGTTCTGACAGGTACAGGGGAGCTAAGCCATTAAAAGATTTGTAAACCAACATTATTATTTTAAATCCCTTCTGCTGCGCACCAGAAGCCAATGAAGATATTTTAAAACTGCAGAAAATCTCTTTCCTTACCCTGTTAAAATTCTTGTTGCTGCATTTTGGACTAATTGCAGGCGAGTTAAAACTGATTGCCGAACCCCAATATAAAAGCATTGATCACTTTCTCCAGGTTTTTAAAAGAAAAAATGTTTTACTTTAGTTAAAAGTCTAAGCTGGACAAAACATGATTTGACCACCAAGTTTACCTGCCGATCAAATTTAAAAGCCTCGTCAAAGATAAAACCAATATTTTTTATCCAGGGTTTCACTGAGGTAAACAAACAACCCACATTAAATGTAGGGATGGAAGAAGAGGAAGAAGGGCCAAAAATGATTATTTCTGTTTTGCTCTCAATGAACTTGAGAAAATTAACTGCAAGCCAGTCCTTAATGTCTGAGAGACAAGCGAGGAGATTCTCACAGCTAACTGTGTTACGCTTGAGGGGGAGATAAACTTGAGTCATCAGCATAGCTGTGAAATGAAAGACAATGTTTCTTAATAATGGAACCAAGTGGCATCATATATATGGTGAAAAGCAGGTCAAAACTGAACGTTGAGGTACACCACATGACAATGACTCAGAACTGGAAGTCATTTGGCAATTTTAACAGAAAATTTTTTTATTACTCAGATATGATCCTAACCAGTCCAGCACAATGGCCGTAACACCTGCGCAGTGTTCCAGCAGAGAAATTAAAATGGAAAGATCAACAGCGTTGAATGCAGTAGTTAAATCCAATAAAATCAGTGCAGCAAAGTCCCCAGAGTCAAAAGTCATTAAAATGCTGTTAAAAACTCTCACTGGAGCAGTCTCGGTAAAGTGGAATTTCCAAACGCCAGATTGAAAGATGTCAAACAGATCATTCTCAACAAGAAATCTGCGCAATTGATTGAAGACAGTTCTACATCACTGATCACTTGTTTGTCTAGTAAAGGGGGCAGAACATCTACAGAAGAGTCAGAGGGTTTGAGGTGCTCCATTATTTCCTGAAGTTGTTGAGTGTAACAGGAAGAAAGTGATTCAGAACAGCAGTGTGTGTGGGGGGTGGGTGTTGGGAGATCTGGGAGAGAACGCCAGAACGCCAGTCTTAAAACATTAATTTTGTTAATAAAATGGTTTAAAAACGTCTTACACATGGTAGGTGACACATTAGACAGGGGAGACGTTTTAGGATTTAAAGTGTCATTTATCAAATTAAAAAGCACTTTTGGCTTGGCTTTTTTTTATTCATATACCGGAAAAATATCTAGCTTTGGCCATCTTAAGAGACTTAAGAGAGAGATATAACATAATTCAAACATTTGTAGATTTCTAAGTGAAAGCATAAATATTCCCCTTAAAGTCGTAAGCGTGTGAATTTTATCTAAATTCATTTAAAAACAGGTTCACAGATTAGATTTTTTTTCCAGCTGCTTCTCATGAAATGTTTACGAACTGTGTGAGATATATTTACGCATTGTTGATTATGGATTTGCAGCCTCACTTACTTGATACTTTTGAGACTCTTATTGCACGTTTTGGGTTCCTATCCGTGACTTCAGAGCTGCTCTTTTTCTCCAACAGTCAGAGCGCGGAAGCAAGCAGCTCACCGATACAGCGACATAATAATGTGATCAGTTAAAAACAGTTTGTGATTAGCAACCCATTTAGCTTTTTACAAGAAAAGACTCAATGAAATTAAACCACTTTCATATAGTTCTGTAAATAGCATTAGTGCACACATTTATGTCCTAACCAGATAATAAAATTGACCCTTTAAATGGATTCACAAACCACTGTCATATTTTAAGTGTCAATAGAAATGTACACTAGCTTTAGAACCAACATCTATTTTATCCAGTTTTGTGATTTTTCTTTCAGTGTTCAAAACAATGTATGAGACAAATTAATACATTTTCAAAAGTGGTCCTAAAAATAATTATATGTAAACTCATATGGCAAGCAAAGATTTAATTTATTGAATTGTTAGAATTAAATTGATGTGCTTTAAAGACGTTTTGGACTTAAAGGTTCCCTTATTATGATTTGAAAGGTTTATAGTTTGGTTGTGAGAGTCATTGTCAGTAACTTAAACACAGGTATGCCCTTATTATAGGGATTTCCTGCACATCATTGGTCTCCCTGCAGTCTGCCTACAGATATAACCGGTCCGTTGAAGATGCATTCAACATGGGGCTGCACTACATCTTGCAACATCTGTATAAAGCAGGGACTTGTAGGGACTTCAAATGTCAAATCAAATGTGATCGTACAAGAACAACATGGCAGGCTTTTTTTGTCTTGCTTTTTTAGGAATTGTCCTGTTTTTAACATAAATCATATGACAGGTAATCAAAAGTTTTCTACATGAACAGAATTTACAGAGGCTATGAGTGTCTGGGTTTGTGCACACAACTTAAGGTAAGATTTTTTAATTCAATTTGTCACCACATTCAACTAAATAAAATGATTGTTTGAATAGAAATTCATATTAGTGACTCCGAATCAATTTTTTAACTAGGCAAACAGAGTACTTGCGTATAAAATTTTAACTAAAGTTTTGTTGCGCACTAAATTACAATTTTTTTAACAAAAAAGCTTTTTTTACACCGAATAACATAAAACTGCTTGTACCATATTAAGGTGGCTGCAAAGACTGCCCAACAAAATAGGTGGATGCAAGAAGGAGGGTTTTCAGCACACCTCAAGTACAAACATAAAATAGGTCCGGTGAGACAGTGCTAGGTTGACGACTAA
Source organism: Danionella dracula (assembly GCA_900490495.1). Taxonomy (NCBI): domain Eukaryota; kingdom Metazoa; phylum Chordata; class Actinopteri; order Cypriniformes; family Danionidae; genus Danionella; species Danionella dracula. The sequence goes on along the minus strand of UELW01000378.1, from coordinate 2,181,549 downwards.
AGGAGTGTTAATACATTCCCATTGTGAGTAGAAAACTTGAAACTTACCAGATTTTCTAAGCTCTTCACTAATCAATTTTTCAGCTATTTTCTGTTGCGACTTTCCTAAAGAGAATACATCACTATTCTAGAGCAAGCTGATTCAGATCAGCCAAAAGCTCATATTTTTCTGCTTCTGCATAGTCTGCTTATTAATAATAATGAATTAGAGCACAAAAAAGCTATTGAGATTTTATAATGAAAATACTTTTTCAGCAACTGTTCTCAATCAGAGGTGCTCTTCATTTAATTTAAGTCACATCAAAAATTATAAATGGTTTTAAACATTTTTGACCTCTCTAGTGTTGTGGTTCAGGTTGAATAACATGATGCGTTTTCATATTTCAAAGTACAATTCAGCTTTTTTGGCGTTCAAAGCTTTTTTGTTCACTATTTTATGGAAGTTTGCTTTTTCAGAGATCTTGGTGTTCTTTTGCCACCCATGTACATTAATTCGGGTCTCTTACTGGGTACAGATGGGAACATTTAAACAGGTTAAAATAAACTTTAATGATGATGAGAGGCACAAGCTAATCAATCCAGGCTGTCATAATTGCAGCATGAGAAGTGTTTACCATGTAGATTACGGTAGCTGGAGTAGCTCTTTGTGTAGTTTCATATTAATCAGCATATTGAGATATGAACAGCTGTCTCGTTGAGTTACTTTCAGCAAACTGTGCTGATTATTAATCACTTCAACAAGCAGATTTCATGCTAATCAATGGACTTCTTACATGACGCTAGTGAGATTGTGAACTAGGAAAGTAATACTTAAAGTGATGGTAATGAAAATGAGTATGCACTCTTAAGCCACATTCAGACCCCTAACAACCAAACAAGCCCCCAACCATCGCCCTAAAAAAGGTGGGCACCTCTCCCTCCTACAGCAGAAAGTGTTCTGCGATCAAACCACCTGGGGTAAAATCAGCCCCAACCCACCCTTACTCCACCAAAGCAGCAGTGAGATCAACAGGACCTTCTGCCTCAAGACGGCGACCTTGGGGAATGTTTTCAGAACAGGCAAATCTCAGCACCTTTATCTCTCACTTCATTAGTGATACAGATAAGATATTTGTTCCCTGTTTCACATTAACACATTTGATAGTTTATTGAAAGTGAAAATGCATAATTGTGGTACATAATGGAAAAATCCTGATAGATTTCAAGGTGAGTTTATTCACTTTACAAAATTAGTTAATTGTAAATGTATAAGAGATCTCAAGTTGTGTGAGGGAGATTGAACAGTGAGCAGGTCAGTGATAGGAGGGTGCAGAGTTGTTGAGTGCCTTTTAGGTTAATGGATGCAATTGAGCAAGAAGGCAGTAAAGATGTTTCAGTACTGGAGTAATGTGGTCTGAATATAAAGTTCTGGTGTTAAGTCTAGTAGCGGCATTCTGGATGAGTTGTAGTTTAAGGATTTAGAGACCGCAAAAGAGTACATTACAGAAATCAAGACACATGTGACAAGAACATCAGATTCTTCTAAAAGGTATGACTTTTTATATAATGAAAAGATTATTATCTATGTTTTACAAAAAAAAAAATCATATAAGACCAAGTGTGATGGTGGGAAAATTGCGTTCATTGATTCACATAGAGCTCCTATGGATTTAAGGTTGCATTTGCCCATGTGGGGGTGTTGCACATCCTTGTCAGGTCCTGCCTCCAGCGCCCACACATCGAGCACTGGCTTGGATAAGGAAGGGTTAAGCCTGGGTAACTTCACCATTACACGGGTATGTGTCAGTTTAAGTTTCTTTGGGACTTTAAATTAAATTCATATAAATCAGTATTGAGGGCCTACTTTAGTTCAGCCAGTGTCATGCTTTGCTGGGTTTCTCTAGCTTAGAGCATGAAAAGGCGTGGCATAATACAGTCTCGGTTGAGTGTTTTAAACTTTTAGCAATACACTGAGTTTTCAAGTTTAGTATTTTATCAATTTCTGTTGCTGCCTTTGTAGGATTTTTGAACTGGATCTTGGTATTCTGTGCCCTTCTTATCTTTTAAAATGAATGACAACCTGCATATTTTCCCCGGCTGACTCTGGGGTGGTGCAGCCAAAATAAATGCCACATTAAAGCCCTTGTGATGTGCAGCCCCTCGCCCCGCTAAACAAGATTGTGCTGATTATCTGGGCATTTCAGTAATTTCTAGAATACACTTATGCCAAGTTTAGACTGCACAATTTTAGGCCAGATTCTGACTTACCGACACGGTTTAATCACACACAAATGGCCAAAATTCCCAGGAAAATTGGTACTTGTACACGAGTAGCATCATGCAATTTTGAACTGTCAAAGACACGATATGAGTGAATCACTGACGAATCGCCAACACCTGCGAAATATTTGCCAGCTGGACCTGCCTAGTTAGTCATGCAGTGTGAAATCAATTTCGACTGAAATTATCAGGAAGATAAACTTCTCTGCTATAGTTTGCAGCAGTTTACCAAGCATAGTCTGATTGTCCATCTATTTGCATGGCAAGCAAAACAAAAGAGTTTACAGCTTTAGTAAATTAAACAAGTTTATAGTTTACATATTAATCAAGGATCGTTTTTAACAAAATAAACTAGCTAGCAAACATTTCAGGTATATCTTGCAAAAACAAAGCACTAAAAAAAGATTTATTTCAATCTCACTTAAAAGAACACACTATCCTTGCTCTTCGCTTCTCCTTAACCATTTCCTGATCTATACTGTAATCTTATATTTTCCTTCTTTTTGCTGGTAAGGAGTTCCTGCACACTACCATTATTGTTCATAACGCAGTTTAATGTGAATCTGTTCTTAATTATATGACCTTGCATTATTTTGAAGTGTGGTAACCCGGGACTGAGTTATGATCGATTCATGTAAAGTCATGCAGTGTAAAACCTCCTGTCCCCGACCTATTATGCAGTTTGAACACAGCAGCGACTGAATGCAAATATTAGATAACTGTTACATTTTTAGATAGGAGCATGAATGCTAATAATGGATCTATATGGAGAGACATTTCACTTCCCCTTGAATAATACTGTACAATTTTTTATTTATCCCATGACCCAGAACTATCTGATCTGAGTGGTTGATTCATGGGACAATTGGTCTTTTTGGCTCATGCAAAATCCTGATTTAGCATTATAATTCATATGCCAGCATCACTGAGTTGCTTATCATTTAAATATAGTGAAATAGTGTTTATCTGCAGGGTATTTCTAAAATGAGATTCTGGATCTGATGTTATCACAGTCCTTTACAACGATAAATGTACCACTCGTTTTCTGCTAATCCTGCTGAAGACTCGTCTGCCTAATGATCTGCTTTTGATAAATACCTTGGAATCTAATTAAAGGCTTGACCTCCTATAGTGAATGTTTTTCCATGAATTATGTATAAGGATGGATTTACATGATCTAACAAGGTGTGTAAATCTGAATCATCTTTATAATTGTGTTTAGTCTCTGAAAAAAGTTCCAGCAGAGAATTAAGAAAGTTCTAATATCTGCTGTGTACGATGAAGGAAGTAGGAGCGAAAACAATCTAGGAACAGGATTCTACAAATGTAAACAAGTGTAATTTATTTTATAGGTACATACATACAAATATGGTCATCTAAAATGAGTTTTGAAAACCTACAAACAATATAGTTTCATAAAAGCTCATTTAAACTGTTAATGTATAAGCTGACTCAAAATATAGGGCTTGGGGCTACTCATACTACCTTGTCCTAATCGCTTTTCTTTATTTCAAGCTGAGCTTTTGCATACCTCTTGAAACTAAAAGCTGGTATTTAGCTTAACTATCTCAATCTTGTTTACTGAGGCACATCAGCCTACTTTAAAGCTAATTTGATGCTCTGTGGTCATGTAGATGACTGCTGAGGGGAGACCATCTCCAGCAGCGTTTAATTTCCTACCCACAGGGGCAGAACTGGGTCACAGTGAAGCACCACAAATAATTTATCCGTATAGTTTTATTTCTATTTATTTATTTTCTTTTGTGTTTAAGTGGTAGGGTACAAAAATAGTTAAGTATTATACATTGATGGGTAATGGTCTGACATGTTAATATACTAAACATTTATATTATATGACCGATACTTTATTTTGAATTTTTATCTTGTTCGTGACTAAAGAAAAAAAAGTAAAAAAACATGTTGAAAATTTATGTAAATGTTGTCCCTACAGTGAAATGATCAAACTTTTTTTCTGGAGTTTTCATCAACATATGTGCAAGGTCAAAACATTTTTTTTCTTTTACAATAACCATTTACGTTTTCCTGTTTTACCAACGACTACAAAGTTATTAATTTACATATTGTGTAATACAACTTGTTTGCTTAAGTGACCATTTGCACTGAATTGACTGTTTCGAATCAATGGTGAAGAGGGCAATGAAAGACATCCACAGTGCAAAACACAACACCACTTTTAAGTCTTGAGTCTCACAGCTCTTCCTGCTGTCTCTAGGATCAATGTTAGACTCCTAGAAAGGGCACTCAAAATTATAAGTTAAAAATGTCTTAATTGATCCCTGATGACAAGCAAAGCTAATTTACATCAACATGATGTGATTGGAAATGACAGGGTGTTAGGTTTTTTGGTTGTGTGCACATAACTAGTGGTGTGAGGGGAAATTTATTGTTTTCACATCATAACCAAACCAGAAAAATACTTTTTGGGGAAATAATCTGTTTCAGTGATTCTTTTCTCGCTGTCTGTTGACAAAATTTTTGTTAAAATATTGTTAAAAAATATGCCAACAAAGAATATGAAACTATGTATAATGTGTTTCTTAGCTGTATACCGTTGTGCTTTTAAGTCTAGACATTTTATTGTTAATTGCTCAACCGTACTTTAAAGTGTTTTATTCTTTTTGTTTTTCTAGACAACAGTACAGCTCTTTGATTGACTCTTGTTGTTTTAAATGTGCTTTATAAATAAATGTTGGTTGACTGATTGATTGATTCACATTTTTTATTTTTCAAATGCACATTTAAATTTAATTAATTTTTGTAAAAAATAAAAAGGGCAAACAATATAAAAATATACGCATTTTCTTATAATTATGACTTAAACAAATGATTTTGCTGGTCAGTGCATCTCTAGTAAATTTTTGGCAAATTAGACAAACATGCATATCAATATTTTAATGAAAGACAATAAACTTTCTCACATGCAGTAACAAATTTGAATATGTATAACACATTGTTGTTTTGGGTTTCATCAACTTTTTTATTTCATGTTTTCTTTTGTTTTTAAATTCTTTCTTCACCTCGCTTTGCACAATGTTGTGATAAGATGTGACAGTGTTTCTGCTCTCTCCGGAGCCTTTGAACGATGTACACAGCAGCTGTGGTTATCTCCATGGTATTTCACTGGCAGTATAACACAGAATCAATTATGAATACCCAGATATAGGGAAGGCTTTAGTCTGCAAAAGATGCTACTTGACAGCTTGGATGATATGATGACAGTAAATAAGCCTTGTACATTTCTTGGTCTATAAATAACAACCCCTTGAGGAAATGGCTGCATGTTTAGATACAGAGAGGAAAACAGTGACAAGGAAAAAAGAATAGAATTTCAGATCAGGCTTGAAGAAAGCAGAACTGTAATGATGACAATAATACAAACGACAAGTAGAATTACAGTGAAGAGAGCAGCATTATTTTTGTGTGCCAGATTTCTGAGCTGCAGGGGTGATTTTATTTATTTTATTTATTTTTTAAGATTTGAGCTAAGCCAGAATGTATAAATATGATTTATGACAAGCCATAGATGTTGTCATCTTTGTTTCGGTGTATTTTTGTGACAGACTGACACAGAAATGGGTTTTCGGCTGTTAGGATACAACATTAAGTCTGGCTCGAACAAATGTCAGGTCGACTGATTCACACTTGACCGAGCACAAATGTGAACAGTGTTTCTTCAGCCATGGTTTTGTACCATCCAATTTCATGTCAGTGATGAACATTTTTCCACTAGCACTGAGGATGCAGACTGGTTTCTATATTAAAAAAAAACTCTCCTTTTTTTGCTTTCTCTAAAGGTTAAATTTAACAAACCCAGTTAAGTAACCTAGGGCCCAAGTCGGTGTCTAAATTCCACTTTTCTGCTTTTCCATACCCTGTCCTATCTCTTGCAGATTGAAATTGTTACAAATTTATAAACAAGACAATGCAAATGTTCCCTCTCATTTGTCAGCCAAACAGCAGTCTTTACATGGTGGTTAAACAAGTATTTCTACTCATACTCTATGGACGATTGTGTTTACCCAATTCACCTGTACCATATGTCTGTGGAGTTGTGGGGGAAACCAGAGCACCCGGAGAAAACCCACGTGATCACAGAGAGAACATGCAAACCCAACACAGAAATGCCAACTGATCCAGCTGAGGCTCAAACCAGTAACCTTTTAACTGTGAAACGACCGTGCTACCCACGGCGCCACTGTGACACTTCTATATAAGTTTTTACTGTTATTTATATTGTTTATCTATTTATTTGTGTTTTATTGACATAAGAAAGTCTATGTCATATCTATACTAAAGGTTAAAACAAGTTTGCATGAGGAACAATGTAGGTATCGTCACATTGGTGCTTAAAAGGTCAGATTAAGGTCATCTGGCATGTCAATTTTTAGTCCTGTTGTTGCTTTTTAACTTGCAGAACATGTGTTAATGCCATTACAAACCTTATTTCTGATTCTAACATTGATCTTGACATATCATTTAAAACTAGTGAATTTTACTGCAATCAGATTTTGTTAATCAATGTTATGATATGTAATCAACGTAATGATAATGTTAGTGAGGGTCAAATCTTGGACTGCAATCTATGCTGTTCCTTACCAAATGTGACATTTTCAGTGGCAAAATTATTATTCTTTTTAATAGGTGTCATGTTTATTGCTTTGAAATGGCCAAACATGTTTAGTTTAATGTTGAAAATAAAATTATATCACTCTGAAAAGGTCATAATCAAAGTTTCTATTTCTAACTGTTTCTATTTTATTGAGCAAGGACTCCTTTTGAGTACAGTTTTAGGTCACAGGGTTTACAAAAAACAGTCCTGCTGATTTGACTTTTATGTGGTCATTAACGTCAGCTCTCTGATTTATGCAAGCACTCTGGTTCATTATGGTGATTTAAGAGGATTTACAGGAACCTTATTGATCTTTGTCTAGTAAACAAACTCTAAATTTGTGAAAACGCTTATATACATAATATGTCAAAATGTTAGTTCCATCAAATATGATTTGCAATGCAAATTTCAGTATTGTTGTGTAAATTACACATTTCCAAAGTTTATTTTAACCCAAAGCTTTTTTTTTACCTATATGGATTGCACTCCATACTCCTGGCAGGTTGATCCATTCAGAAGATACACTGTCTACCCTGTTGGCCCAGGAAGAAACGCCTATTCCTTAGAAGTGCCATTCCTTAATGATACGTGCGCTGTTTTTGCCTCTGTAGATACCTTTAGCTTCTTGGCTCCTCTCGCCCCAACAGGCATAGTAGAGTAAGTGGAGTATTCATACATACTGTCCCTCTCTGAGGGACTACTGGCTAAATGTTTTATTACCCCGGGCCCAGGAGGGCCGAGCAGTTCCCTGAAAGGCTAACTCTCGAAAACTGTTGCTCTAGCTAGCTCCATCTATGCTATCTTCCCTGTAAAAGACTGTACATGTATTAAACTACCAGAAGTTCTAAGTCCAGCCTTCAAGGTGGCGAGTACGGCCCCTGTGCATCTCCCTTCAGCTCATGAATTGATACTTCCTCCTTTGGTGCGAGTTGGTATGACGTAGAGTGTTTTGACTGACTACCCATTAAAAATTAAGCCTATACTTAAGGCCAGGGGGAGGAGGGTCCGCTCGGTGCCGGACTATTGATGTACACGGCTTGCCTGGCTGTTGACCAATGTGGAAGGACCTAGGTTGCAGGGTTTTGCAGGATGTTACCATAGTCTGTATTGACATAAGTCAGAGTGACCAACTGATGGGGAATGTAATGGCTAGATTTGTAATCCCCGTTCCTCGGAACAGAGCCTTATGTCCCCCAGCCACAACTGTAGGTTTGTGAGTAAGTCTAGTTGCCTACGGGGTGAGTACAGCTCCAGCTTCACAACAGAAAGACTGAACACGCTTGCTTCCGCTTTATATGCGTCAACCCAGTCACGTGACATTTTGAAATTAGAGTGTAGAGTGTAGAGCGCTCCTCGCGGAGCTTTCCATAGTTGGTACTGACATAAGTCTCCGTTCTCTATTTGGGGAACCAGGGTTACAAAAGTAGCCATTATGTTTCTTTAATATTATATATTGTATTCATGTCATTCACATTCGTACTCTTTTAGCTTTGATTTTTCTTGAGGTCACAAAGCATTATATTAGAGTTAACATTAGATAATGTTATTGCATGTTGCTTGATGGTGGACTGATGCATTTTTCCTGCATGTTTTGGAATATGAGAAACCACAGTGATTTTAGTTAACAGTAATTCTGTAAGGACAGTTTGAATGGGTTGATGTTTGATATCAATAATTGTAGATAAATAGATATTACAATTTACTGAGGAAAAATGTCTCATATTTTCATATTAATTTCACCCACTTTTTTTCCAAAGATGAACAAATAACAATGTCATGGCTTAATGAACATGTAATGAATTTGTAATGAATGACAAAAAAATTGTATTTTTCTTTATCCTGAACATTATTTAAAATGTTAAGCAGGTTTCAATGGCATAACATGAAACCCAGACACATTAAAGCAATAAGAAAGTTGAATGAACATATTGTAAGATTTAACCTCTAGATCTGTTTTAAAATCTTGTTTTTACCCACTTTCAGGCTGAATTCCAAAATATCTAAATCTACTGGTGGATGCAGATAAACAGACTCATTGACACTGTGATATGGTTTTGACCAAATTTTGCAGTTCATTATGTTTTATTGATCTTGGAGCGTTTGATCAAGTCTGCTTTCAGTTAGTGGAACATTTCAACCCCCCAAAAAGCGTAAAATATAAGGATTGCAGTGATTACAGCAATATTTCTGTCTGCAAACATTTAATTTTTAAGAAATATATGAGCATAATAAAAATTCTGGAACTTCTGAGTTTGTGTTAAATTCATTTTAATCAAGACGCAGCAAGCCAATGGTTACTGGAAGAGCATAAATCTAAATTTAGTTAGTGATTTGTGAGTGCCAATTTTTTTTTGCTATCACTTTTACATTTACTCCTGCATTTACAAAGTATGTAAATTTCATAAATTATAATATATTTTTAAGTGATCCAAAATATAATTGGCTGAAAAATTTGCATGCATGTTGTAAATATCCAGTGAATCCTGATAAATTATTAATCAGACAAACTCTTTTCTTCAGGGGACACCTACTATATAAAAAAGTCTTTATCTTCTTCTTTTATTTCCTCCCTGCTATGGTTTATTGATCATTTGATACAATTTATTTTATGAGAAGCTGAGATAGACTTGACGGTGTAACAGATTGCATATTGTCTTTCCTCTAATGTAAGTCGCTTTGGACAAAAGCGTCGGCCAAATATATAAATGTAAATGTAATCAGATAATATAATGGTCTAGTACAGGAAAGAGCAGACATTCCTGGAGCGTTCGTTTAGTTTTTTTAAGCAATTCTATTTTAATACACATTTACGTCTCTTCGTTTAGCCATTTAAAAGGTTGTTGTTTTTTTGCCTTGCCTTATTTTATTTGACTTCATGTTTTTTTCCCTTGAACTATTTCTGATTTATGTGATGCGTGTCTACCTTTGTCAGCTTAAAAAAAACTTTTCGTTATTTTATTACTTTATGATGGGTGATGTGTTTAAACAGACAGAGACTGTGAAAAAGAAAGCTACTTTTTGTTTTCTATCACAGGTAACTGTTCCTTTTCTAAACAGAGCTTGTGAAAGTAGGTGGAGAAAAAATCCTGTGACTGTTCCTTAAGCAAGCATCAGCATCTTGACCTTAACATGAGGTGTAATGTGGAAACATTGGAGAAAGCTGTAACAGTAATGTTTTTTGAAAACAAGGATTAAGAAGACCTGCTAGGAGGAAATTGCAGTAATCCAGTCTTGATATTACCCAGACATGAATGAGAAGTTGAGATTCATGCTCTGTGTGGAAAAGCCTGACCTTTATGGAGTTTTGTTGTACAAATCTGAATATTTGAGCTGGCTTAGCTAGTCCAAGTCATCCTGGGTCACATAAGGCTTTTTACTGAAGCTAAAGTGTTGATTGTTCAAGGTTATATCTGGATAATAAAGTCACACTAAATAATCAGACTGGCAGATATTTTATTCAGGTTGTCCTTTTTGCAGGGTAGTTATTATTAAGATATAAGGAAAGAAATAAACATCATCAGCATACAGTTGGAATAGGAGGAGAGAGCCTGTTTCTGTTATTGGTGAATTGAGAGTGGAAAAAAATATATAAAATGTTTCTAAGCTTCTCTCTATCCAGAAGACTAATCTAATCTAATTTTTAGAAAACGTGGTTTACGTTTGTGTATGTTTTAAAGAGTTTGCACTGCTACAAGTTCAAAATGATATGCTGCTGTTCAAAATGACATTCTGAAGCCTATGGAGCTGGTGATGTTGAATCTCATGACAACTTTCAACATTGCTAATCTCTTTTTTTCCTATTAGTCATGCATGATTGGGTTAAACTGAATTGTGTTACAATGATTTGAGTTTATCTAATAATTAGGACATTCTATGTTATAATGAATGATCTCTACTCCAACACCACCACTTTTTTCTGGGGTTCCACAGGGCTCCATACTGGATTTATTCTGTTTTCTTTTTATATGCTGACGTTAGGTTAAATTATTGAGATGCACATAACTTTATTACTTGTATGTAAATGACAAAATTAACTTTGATTTGGCTACTCTAACAAAAATCTCAACTAAAAAAAACAAACACATTGAAACTAATGAGGCAGTTGTGGTAAAGTGGATAAGGAGATCAACCTGTGATCAGAAGGTCACTGTTTCAATCCCTAGATCCACAAAATTAAAGGTGGTATGAGTGATGAAACACTTGCTCGCCTATCTTCAACCACCAAAGCTGTGGTGCTGTTTGTGTACACTGGCATGGGTTAAATGCAGAGCACAAATTCCGGGTATGGGTCACTCCATATCTGCCCAACTAGTTACAATCCTCTGCGTTTTATGACAGATGTAAAAACATGAAACAATTAGTGTTTTAAATGTATCCTGAGTCGTGCTGTTAAAATTTGGCAGAACAAAAAGGTGGCTGATGCAAATTTTTATTGCATGATTTTTTAAAGTTGTAAGTTAGTTAAGCTCTTTTCTCATACAGCTCTGTAAATGCTGTTAGGCGAGGAGTAAAGTGAAATTCCCATGGGTTTTTGACAAGTGATGTATGAGTGGTTTAGCACACAATCATGCAGTTAAGAGACCCTTCACATAAATACTTGTACTGCTCTTCAAAATGTCCTTTTAAGACAAAGCTGAAGGTAGCCTAAAACGAAAGAGGATAAGACACAACTGTATACCAGCAACAAATCAGAAACAATGCAAGGATTTTTTTTATTGCTGACACAGGAAAGTCAACTAATTTTAGAGCTCAATTACAAATGTAACAATTTTTTCTGACAAGTTTTACCAGAGAATATTTTAGATTGGAAAAATATATAGCTAGCTTTACTTTAAACAATGTATTTATTGTTTAATTGAACGATAACTTCAATTTTTCTATTTTTGGATTCATTCAAAACAAATGTACCATTTTTGGATTATCAATGATAAATAAGGAAGTAAAGTGGTTAATTTGAAAGCCCCCTTTGTAGTGCATGTTTAGTTGTCTTTGTTGGTTGAACAGTTCTCCTACAGACAACTGTATATGATTTCTGAAAAATAATCAATCACAAATGAATAATATTATTACTTGTTTTTTTAAACACTGGATATTTTAACTATTCCCACATATACTAAACTATTTCTACTTGTAAATGTTCAATAGTAACTCCTCATTTTGAAGGACAAATTATTTGTCCTGTTGCCTGAAAGGCCTCTTCATGCTGTGTCTGAGCACTTTTATAAATGCCTGTAATCACTGGTGCTAGCCAAATACACTGAAAGGCACCTTGGCTTCTTGCTGTTCTAAAAGCACTCCAGATTTTCCTCATAATTTTAATGAAAGTACGGTGTGTTTCTTTGTTTGTAAGTAATTATGCTTTTTTCCCAGAGTAAAAAAATGGAAAAAGACAATTTGCCATTTGTTTGATTGTTGTAGCAACTTAAGTATATTATATAATTAAGTATAACCGTAACATATAGTTCCCATTTTACTTAATGTTTCTTTTGACAGCACACAACATAGAACAGAGCATGATGATATGGAACAGTAAAAAATGCTTTAAAAAAGGATGATCATAGATTTGTTTGAAAACTACTACATAAGATCAAATTAACAATTGTAATGTTTTATTATTATCATGATTATCTATTATTTGTAAGTGTTCATTAAGGTATTATTTTTACTAATTGTTATATTCTTCATCAACCACAACTTACATTTGTAGAGTATTTTTACTGACAACTGTTACCATGGCCTAAAAGAGAACAAAATTAGACTGTGTTTAGTTATGTTTTCTCCGCAAGCTTGAGGGGTTTCTAAATCAGTGGCCGCCTGGCATGACCCACATGTGGCCTCAGTGATGCCTGAGGGACGACGTCACTAGTAGAGACTGTGTATCTGATGATGCGTCATGTCTGGACACTCTTCACTCTAAGCATATACGTCTTATCAGTCAGAAAATATGTTATTGACAATCATTGAAGGAAAAACTGGATGTGGAATGCTTTGCTCTGAAAGTTTGACCGAAAGAAGTGTTGCTTTGACTTAACTTTCTATGATGATGCATAGTTAGTTTTTAACTTCTGGCGCAGGGGGTAGCATGGTTGTCTCACAGCAAGAAGGTTGCTTGTGTGGAAGCTCGGCTGGGTCAGTTGGTGTTTCTGTGTGGAGTTTTCATGTTCTCTCCATGACTCAGTGCTCAGGTTTCCCTCACAAGGCCAAAGACATGAAATATAAGTGAATTGGGTAAACAAAATTGTCCATTGTGTGTGTGTGCGCGTGTGTCTGTGTGTGTGCGTGTGTGTTTCCAATTTGGGCGGCGGGTTAGCACCCTAGTCCTGTAAAAACCTAAAAAAAGCTACTAAAACAACAAGAAATTGTTGCCCTATATGTGCTCTGATGTGGAGAAAGTACACAAGAGAGAGAATAATTAAGTCACATGCAATATTTCAGCTTATAAGCTAAATTTACTTTTTCAAATACAAATATGAAAAAAGCCATTGTTAAAAAAAATCATGTATTCTGTTAAATATATTTTTTATATTTGTATATTTTAAAATAAGATAATCAAGGATCTTGTTGGTTTGATCAAGCATTTCTCCACATGTAAACACAGTTGACCTTCTGTGGGGCAATCTCAAATTTGGAAGTGGAGAAAAGCAAGATATCTTACATCTACCACCTTTTTGATATCATCATGGAGGAGTGGTGATGATTCTAAAGGCAACCTGTGAAGTTCTGGTGAACACCATGTCTAAGAGAGTTAAGACAATGCTGGAAAATAATGGTGGACACTAAAAATATTGACAATCTGGGCCCAATATGGTTAGGGGCGTACTTACTTTTGTTTCCTGGAATTTAGACAATAAAGTTGAGAGTTGTTTTTTAATATTTATATTTTAGTGTAACACTTATACGTATATAATAATTTTATGATTATACAGCCTTGTGCTTAAACCAGAGTTGTTAAAGTTAACAAATCATTAACACAATAATGGCACTTTTTTAACATGACCCTGAACTTCCTCAGTAGTTTGAGAAAGGCAGAAAATATTTGGAATGACAATGACAAGCAGATCAATAAGATCAAATTCACCTTGCCAATAAATGTACCATTTATTCACAATTGAGGATCAGATACAATATTCTGCTAATGTAGTTTTTAATTGATTATTTTTGCATAAGGAGCAGATTTTCTGTAAATGTACAAAATCTATTTTAGTTCAAAGAGCATCCTGCATCATTTATATCACAGATGTAGAAGACTTCACACCCAAATGTATGACTACACTTTCACAATTCATGAAAACTATTTTGAAGTTGATTTCTTGAAACATAGTCATGGAGGAATTGCTCTTGTGTTTCTATTCACTGCTTCAGAATCAAATCCAGCTGAAACCATTTCCAAACCTTCCGAATTTGGGATGTTTTTGCTACAGACATGATGCCATGCACTGTTGTGCCAGAAGAAAGAAGCTAAAACCTGCAGAGCCTCTACTTCTCCTAGTTTTCTTCAGTTTTGATGAGTCTCTCCTCAGCAGCTGATGTTAGCATTATATTGCATGAATAGTCTGAGGGGAAAACTGACTGAGTGTGCAACTGTGTCATCATCTGACTAATGATGAAGGAATATGAGCATATTAAACTTGATAACGTATATTATTCTTTATAAGTTGTTTATATTAGAAAACAATTAGTGACCTTATTTATTAAATTAGTGATCATATTTGAAAGTTAAGTTCTTTAAATAACATATAGAACCTGTTATTACAACTTATGTAGAACTGAGAACAGATCTTTGAGCTTGAGAGATTTCATCACACAAAGGAGAGGTTTAGTGCCCACAAGCTTCAACAGATATGTCACAACAGAATTGTATAAATGTTGTTTTTTGTCAGTGGATTTGTGACATGCTGTTTTTGGAGACTACTGAAACTGCCAGGGTTCTATGTTTTATGTTCTGTGCATTTGAGAACCCAGTCGTATTTTTAAAAGTTGTCACTTTTAGTATAGTTTGAGGTTTTTAAAGCCTGTGATGTTATGTTTGGTTTGTTTTGAGTTTCACAAAAAGGTATTTTGTCTTGGATCCCTGGTGACCAAATAAAAAATGTATAAACTTTAAAAAAATATATAAATACGACCACTTCAAAGATGATATATGTATGTTTTGTGAAATTATTTAAATGTTCTGTCTTTAATAACAAAAAAAAAAATTCTATCTGCACATTGAAATGCAAAAACATTGAAACTCAATATCTCAAACCCCCTCTGAAAGTGGATACAATCTTATTATTTCAAGGGGATGATTTATAATCTACATTTACAGATTGTGATGGGAAGCTGATCCAAATAAAATGAAAACATATCTATCCTTAATTAAAACTTCTTTATGAATGTTGAGTTCAGGAACATCAAGAACACAAAAGTTTGGTTTTCTAACATACTGGTGGAGTAAACACTCAAACACTGATACATCATAGCTGCAAAACTATTTTAAAAAGTGTTTACTGGAATGAATGAGTGGTACAGGTGGTGAAAGGGGCTTAACATTGTCTGATATCCGTGTCACGGTTTAAAGACTCACTTTCTTAACTCATTTCAACAACTACTGTTTCTTATTAAAGACAATACATTGATACACGGCACACTTTCGCATTTACAATATTAAGTGAGTGTTACCCAAACTTAAAAATATATTTCACACCACATGAAAGGCTATTATCAAAAATCAGCATTTGCACAAAGCACTAATATTTGTCCATGTCTTTGTTGATTAACATATTGAAATAAGAGCTTTTAAAATGATTCCTTAAAGGTACATTTACAATTGCATCAAAATGTGATTTCATCAAAAGTTTTTAAAGACATTTTTAGCGACGTGTTTCACTATTTTAAACTATTTAAAATGAATTTTCTACATGTCCTTTTAAGTGAACACAAAGCAAATACAAAGGCAAAATTCAAGGGCAAAACAGAAGAACACGTCTGAAGTTCACCACCAGCTGCTTTCTGTCGTTTACCCATGCCTCCTGTATTTTCTGCTTTTCTGATGCTCACAAGCCCCTGCACTAAATCCAGACCTGGCTCAGGCTGATAAGGACTTTCCACGCTGCTCAAAGTCCAGGGGCTTAGCATGTAATGGAAGGAGTTTGCTTTAGACTCCAGTCTGAGGATACTGCAGACGGCTTCCATACGAGCTCTTCCTGTGCAATCACAAGCTGTACATGTGACTGTTTGATGGAGCTCTAGATTACATAGATTTCATTTAATGGGTAAAAAAGGTTTGTAGGAAGAGGAGGTAATAAAAATGGCTAGAGGGAGTAAACTGGGTAAAATGCTTGTATGTTACATCCTGCTTGTTGGATCAGTTTGGTGGGATATAACCAAAAGTCACAGTGAACCTATACTTTCATTTCTCCTCTTAGCATAATAATACCCGTGTTATTTTCACTCAACAATTCAAGGATGCAGCTTTTACAGGTGATCAAGGCTCTGGGTGCAAATTACAGTTTTGTAGCAATTTAATCGATAATTAATTGCATAAGCGATTTTTCCTTTTTTATCATCTGACCCCAAACAGATAAACTTGTGTATTGTTTGTTTATTAAATGGATTAAATACCACCCTTAGAATTTATATAAACATCTCCCAGACCATATTGTATTGGATAGTTACAGCCACATATCATCAAAATGTAGCATAATCCACCCTTTTAAGTTAACCTTGTAAGAAAATTAGATCAATAGAAAGAATATTATGAATCAACATAAACTGAATAACATCAATTATAATATTCTGAACCCAAAATGAACAGGTAGCTAGGATCAATCAACGAAATGACTTATGTAAGGTATATACTACTGGTAAGCGTTGTTCAGTTTTAAATTCACAACGTGGTTGGATGAATAGATGTATAAAAAATATTTGTATTTATTATTATTTTTAGTAAACAACTGTTTATTGTTTATATCATTGGCTATATGAAACACATTTGGTTGTTGATTTTTTTGTTGCAAGCTGCCTGTGTAGTTGTGAATGGTATCAAAAAGAAATTGGATATAAATCTTGAGCTGTCACTCTTCAAATATTTCATTTACTTTATCAGGTTCATCTTTGCAGGGGATCTTGAGTAAGCCTAAATGCCTTCTTTAGAACAGCCGTCAATCCTGCACACCTTGACATCCAAGAGTTTCTGAAATCTTAGGGACACCAGGTATTTTTAGCTTTGAGACCTAATCTCTTTACATTGGTATTATATGAAAGGGTTAAGAGAAATGTTGTAGTTTTACCTCATTTCTCTATAAGCTTGTTTGAGTGATTGCATTTTCAAGATATTAGCTGTCTTCAAATGAGCCAATTGAATAGTTTATATGATTCTGTAAAACAGGGTTTGACAAGGCTCACTCTCTGGAAATGAAACAGTCTAGAAAAAAAAACAATAAAAAAAGATTCAACTGAGAATGAAATGTGGTGAGCCATAGATAAGCTATCTGAGAAATTCAATTTAAAGGTAAAATGATTTAGAATAGAAAAAGTAAAATCCATCTCTTTCTCTCTCTCTCTCTCTCTCTCTCTCTCTCTCTCTCTCTCTCTCTCTCTCTCTCATTACATTGTTATGTTCCCCTATACTTGCCTTATATAAATTATTTATAGGTTGAGAATGTGTGTGGATTTTCTAATGAAATCAGTCTGAATCATACAAGACACATCCTACAGAAGGACCATCGGTATACCAAAATCAACAGTGTTGCATCACTCTAGAAAAGCGAAAGTTCCAAGGTGAACTTCAGTGTATTTCAGTGTATATAAGTTTTTTGCTAAAGAGATTTTTTATAGAGATTACACAAATTCAACTCAACTCAGCTTTATTTACTGGACTCATGCACCCCAGGCTATTCCTTCATGTGTTTAGGATATACTTGTGGACTGTTGCCAACTCCTCAGTAAGAAAAGTCGCTATTGGCTTGCCCAAAAGTCACTAGATGACATCATCAACAAATTTGCATAAAAACCATGTGGTTTGCTTGACATGCATTCCCTGCTCCCAATGGATTTTTATCAAGGCAAACATAAAAATGCAGCTACATGAGCTACATGTCCTTATATTATCACATATGGAGTTATAAAACAGACATGTAATGCTAAATAAATTTAAATAATATTAAAAACATTGAGAACATAATTAAGTAAAAAACATGAAAGGTAAGTTCTATGATTTTAAACTAATCACGTCTTTAGATAAATTTTGATTTTATGGTTTGTGTCAAGAAATTAATATCTGAAAATATTTTTTATAGTTTCAAAAGGTTGTGTTACTTTGTATTATATGTGATGATGATGGATGTTGTGTGAGGGAGGAAAACCTTGTACAGGCATAGGCTTCTATTCTTGTACGAATATGTAAACAAAACATTTTAGAGTACTCATTTATTTTTTTAATAAAGACCCACAATCTTGAAACTTTACGCCAGGAAAACCGGGAATTGAGATAATTGTGGAGAAAAGGAAGCAATAGAACATACTTAAATGTAATGTGCGGCAAAGACAGTGTGTGACAGAAAGGCACATCACAGACTTTGCAGCAGCATTCCTCCTTCTGAAGAGCCCATCAGACAGGACATAAAAAGTCGCTAAAAGTTGCCAAGAACAGTAGAAAAAGTCGCTAGATTTGTCGGTAGACACTAGGATACAAAAAATTTGCTAGACGGTCTGAAAAGCTAAATCTAGCGGCCATGTGCTTGTTGAATTAGTCTCTTATTCAATGTCATTGTCAGAACCTTGTTTCTTAGTATATAGTTTTGTCTTTCTGTTGGATATGATACTTTTTAAAGTAAAGATTTAAACAAGGATTTTCATTCTAAAGACAAAAAGTTGCTCACCACGTTACACATTTTAATAAAATTTTAACCACTCAAAATGCATTTTATAAAACCAGCTAAATCAGATGTGATTCCCAGAAAATGTTGATATTTAACATCTGCAAATAAATACGCATTTTTTATCACAATAATGCATGTTGCCCTGCTACTTTCATAGTTATGTAGTTTGGAGTTTTCTCATCCCTCTCAAAGTTGTTTTGTACAAATAACTCTTCTTATTCTACTATGGAATACATTACTCCTGTTCCACTCATTTTCAAGCTTGTTTTCAAAAACAAACTTTTAACACTGATGCTCAAGAGGCCCATCTCATCAATGATAGGGATCCTGAAGTACAAAATCTGCTCACTCTGTTATACTTTCCTGACTTACACAGCACCTGCATGTGAAAGCAGTCTTTCTCTCTTTGTTCAGCGCAATCACTGAGGTAATGTTATGGGCTTCAGTCCTCAAAAGCTTCCTTCTCGCTCAGAAAGCTTTGTGACGCTTCATCTGGTGAATGAAAACACAAGATAATGCTACAGAAATACGACTTTCAGACACATGATAACAGTACTTTATATCATATGTTACCTGTGTTTTAGAACATAAATAGATGTGAAGAGTATTTTATTTATTGAAATTATTTTACTATAGAAATAATTGGATCATTGTTTGAAGCAAAAATTCACTACTATTTTGCTAAAAATTCATACTATTTCCCCTCTCAAAAAAACCCAAGTTAACCTCATATGAGAACTAGATGATTGAGTATCTTAAGTTGTGTTTCTTCTTAATGCAGGCTACTCATCAGAGAACCCCATCTAACGACATTTAACCATCAGTAAGAAATCAATAAACGTTGAACACTTAGTCAAATTTTAAAAAGAGACTGCATTCCTTACCAAGCTTTTTATCCTTTCTTTGACCCCATTAAGAACTGGCTACTGGCCTAATAAAGTATTTTTAAAACATAGCATTGATATTGTATCATACCTCCATTAGAGGTGGGGTCTATATAAAATGTGCATACTAACGTCTCAATCTGAAAACAAGGAAAAATATAAGCAGCAAATAAAACAGCAAAATATAAACAGAGAACTATACATAAGACGTAGAATTATTTAACAGTTTAAATCAATAGAGCATTAATCTTTCAAGATGTTTCAAGGACTGAATAGGAGTATGTACTTTGCCTGTGGTATAGTGAGTCTGAATACTGGATGTTCTCCCATACCTTATATATTATTATATATCTCTTTTTTTCAAGCATATATCTGGAGAAAAACCTGACATTTTTGCAATTTTTCCACACATCACATTCTCCATTTAATCCCCCTCATCATCACTGTCTCAAAAGCACCCCGGCTTTTTAGAAGCTGCTTCATTTATCTTCACCATATGATGCTGACACAGCATTTTGAGGGTTGTGGCCCATTAGATAAAGAACAGATTGCTTGTATGTCTTCAAAAGATCTTTATTCTTATAAAACTGCAGCTGACTCAACAGAAAAAAAACATACAATTTTTGGTTCACACAAGCTCAGCTTGAGGGTTTTGTCTAAACTTCTGACACGAAAGAGCTGCAGAGCACACTCATCAAGCATAGTTTTAATTCTACTTAAGGTATAATAATAAATCCACCCACTTTGCTGACCTCTGTTACCGGTTATACTCAGATTTACTCATGTCTGTCACAGATCACAATTAAGTTTAAGCTTCATTAACACATTTCTGGAATGTCACACACTGTTGGAACAAGAACAAGAAACATAAATTAAAATCTTTGGAAGTTCTTGTGCTCCATTTGACACCGGCAGAATCAAAACAAAGATTTGCATTCTCTGTAACATTAGCTGTTGTCTACAGGCCACCAAAACACGATTGTAGCTTTCTTCAAGAATTAGCTGATTTTATCGCACATTTTTTGGTCGAAGCAGATAAAATACTGATTTTTTGTAGACTTTAACATCCATATCAATGACAAAAAAAGACTCGTTGGGTATTGCCTTTAGAGACCTCCTAAAGTCCTGTGGGTTTAAGCAAAATGTGGCCAGAGCAACTCTGTCAACTATGTCTGACTTCAGTGACATTGTTATATCGCCTCAAAGTGAGGACATCTCAAATCATTATCTTATATTTTGTGCTATGTATACTGTAAACATTAGAAATAGCATTGAACGCTATCGTCTAGGGAGAAATATAAACAAAAACACTAAAAAGCATTCATAAGACCCTACCAGATATTACTCACCTTTCAAGTGTACCTGCAGATAAAAACTAACTTGAAAAAAATCACCTATAGAATGAATAATATTCTCGCTAGCACCCTACACTGTAGCCCAGCTTAAATTAAAACAAGTCAGAGATAGACAGGCCACTCTGTGGTCTGATGATAATACAAAAGTGCTAAAAAGACAAACCAGAAACTATGAGCATAAATGAAAAAAACTAGATTGGAAGTATTCAAAATTGCCTCGAAAGAGAGCATGTCTAAATATAGATTAGCATTAAAAACTGCAAGAACTAACTACTCTCAAAAGTTAATAGAAATAAATCAAAACAACCCACACCTTCTATTTGAAACAATGGCTAATCTACTAAACAGTCACACATTGGCAGATTCAAATGCAGTTGTAAAATTTAGCAGCAATGATTTTATGAATAAATTCTCAAATAAAATTACATCTATTAGATGCGAAATCGCTAAAACTCATATTTAATCTACACAGTTTAACTTAAATTATATGCCTTTGCCTCACTCGCTGAAAAATTTTACAAATATTGACCTGAAAGAACTGCTTGAAATAATCTCAGCATCTAAATCAACGACATGCTCTCTCGATCCTGTACCTCAAAAATACAGTAATAAAACCCCTAACCAAGAAAATACACCTGGATCCTACTGTGTTATCTAACTATAGGCCAATCTTCAACCCTCCTGTCTTGTCATAAATATTAGAGAAAGTTGAAATAGCACAGCTCAGCTCCTTCTCACAGAAGAGCAGCTTTTATAAAGATCTTCAATCTGGATTCAGAGCACATTGACTGTGCTGGTTAAAATTTTAAACGATCTGTTACTTGATTGGGATGAAGGGAATGTCTCTCTTCTAGTTCTGCTAGATGTCAGTGCAGCCTTCGATACGATAGATCACATGATTCTTCTCGAGAGACTAGAGAACAATGCAGGCATCCAGGGCCAGGCTTTATGATAGTTTAACTCTTACCTCCCTGACCGGAGTCAGTTTGTTCATGTAAATGGAGACTCATCAGACACAATAGCAGTCGAGTGTGGAGTTCTACATGCTGCTCCTTGGCAAAGTTATTAGACGACATGGGGTTAGTTTACATTGCTATGCAGATGACACCCAGCTCTACATTTCAGCAAAACCTAACAACAACTCAAAGCTAAATAAGATCTCAGAATGTGTCACTGATATCAATGATTGGATGAATGAACATTTACTAATTTACTAATAGGAATAAGAAGCTCTCTCTAGAAGTGATGTGACTTTTTTCTTGAGAGGGAATATTTAAAAGAACATGGAGGACACACTCGCTGGGTTCGGTCATCAATTGATTTATGATTCTACGGCCTATTTTTTAAAGACAAGATAAGACAGCTCTAGCTTAGAAGGCAGTGAGTGGAAAAAGTCAGAGAAACTGGTAAGTTAATAGCTTCAGGTCAAAGCTGAACTCAGCTGAACATTTGTCTTAGCAGAATCCCAAATCTTGTTGAATAGTTTGGAACTCCTGCACCAGTCTATGTGATTTCATTCAAGTCAATGGAATTGTTTTCATAGTGTGTTCATAGAATTAGTCTTGTGCTTTTTATATCAATCAGTGTAGGAAATGTTGAACATGATTTTTTTGTGATACACACACACACACGCGCACGCACGCACGCACACACAAAAACCCGACAAACATGATCGAAAACATGAGTTTTACTACAAAGTATATGGTAACTTAAAATTCATCCTATGAGAAATTACAGTTTTTGAGTTTTACAGTGCCACAGAAGTTAGGAGATTCCAGTTAAAATAAGGTAGCTAAAATAGAATTTTACAGATATTGTGTGCACAGGAGCACTATTAAAACAGCTCTGCAAAGCTATCATATGCCTTTGAGAAACAGAGCCCACACTCACTTTACTCAAACTCCCTAAAGTAATTTAGATTTCCCATTGATATTCAGCTGAACAGAGTGATGTATATCTCCAAAGTTTTCACATGTTATCCACTCAATGTTGTAATCTTTCAGTGTGCTTTTAATCTGTTTCATATCGAATTGAGCGTGTATGAGCTTCTCTTTTTTCTGTCCACACACTTTAATCCTCACCTGATCCTCCAGACAGTAGCTGATGGTATATCTGATTTGAATTATTAATAGTCTGTTTTTGGAGACTGCTTTAAGAAAAAAGAGGGCTTTTTTTTTCTTTCTTTAAACAAAAAAAAAAAAATCATTTCAACATCAAGAACTAAATGTTCTAGTCATTTTAGGTGTTTAGTATATGATTAAACTTGCTCATTAACCAACTATATAACTCGTTGTTGTGTAACTATGTCCACATATATTAGCTTTATAAAACTGATAGCTGTCAGAATGGGGTTCAAGGTGAAGAGATGTGGGGTCAGGATCACAATACAAAAAATAGTTTATTTAACAAATAAACACACAGGTGTGGTTCAACATTACTAGGCAAAGCTTAATCCTAGCCCCAACTTAAACATTTAATATTAAACTTACACTGGACACTACTATGAAATCAAAAATTAATAAGGACAAACAGAGGAAATCAACAAGGACAGGAGACTTCACAAATAAATTATCAGAAAATTACTAAATAATTAGTGCTGTTGATTGATTATAAAATAATAAATAATTAATCACATAATTTTTTTATTAATAGCAATTAATCCTGATTAATCACAATTACAAGACTGAAAGTTTTTTTTAATCTATAATGAAAAATGTGAATGATCTAATGTAAATTAAAGACAAAGAAACTATTTAAATAAAATAAAAAATATTGTTTATTGAATTTTTTGTTTAACATGTAAAACAGATTTTTCCATGTAAACAACATACCTGCAATAAAAAATCAATATCCTCTAAATTAACTTCTTTGGTGGCTGTTTTTTTGTGGTCTCTTTAGACTGCCATTAAAAGCTCGCTTAGTTAAGCCTCATTCCTTTCATCTATGGGAAGAAACTTTAGGTCTTCAGCTCTGCGAGATTAATGCTGTCCTTCCTTTTAGATAGTCTGAGGTAAAAATCACATTTGAATTTAACTATAGGCTGACTGTCCTCTGTTGACTTCATAATTTTGCAGGAGGCACAAGGGTATCAATACCACCGAGCTAGAGAAAAATGTATTTTACTTGCATTGTTCAACACCATATTTATTACTTACCTTTTTGAGGCATTCATTAGTTTTTCAGCAATCAAAAGAGCGGAAACCGAAATTCTCATAACGCTGCTGGTTTTAGCTGTCAAGCATTCTGATTAGCTTACCAGGCGATAGCTGGGGCTTACCTATTTGTGGATCTCTCGCTCTGCTGAGGGAAAATTAACCTTTCCTATTTTTTACTACTATTACTACTATTGTTATTATTAATTTATATTCTAAAATTATTATTTTTAAGAAATAAAAGGAATGCTTTATACATTTTTGTTTCCTTTAGATTTTTGATTATTTGTATAGGCTCTGTTATTATTTCCCTAATCTCTTTCATTATTTCTGTTCTTTCCATTTCATATGTTTTAGGTATTAAATGATCTATTGTTTCCTCACCTCCACAATTGTCACAATTTCCGGTATTCCCGGCACAAGGTTTCGAGAGTGTTGGTCTTGATACAAAATAATGAGTACTGTTAAAATGTTTTATATACATATTTGCACAAGAATAGTAGCCTATGCCTCAAACAACATACAAAGTTACCAAACTTTCTGGTAATCCCAGCTCATCTGGTAATCCCAGCTCATCCCTCTGTGCATCAGACCTCACCATTCAGCTGCAATCCTCTACAGTCACCCCTTCTCCCACAGTCAGAAATCTTGGAGTGATTTTGGATGAACAGCTGTCCTTCAAAGACCACATCACAAAGATAACTCGAGTGTGTAGATTTGCACTGCACAACATTCGAAAGATCAGGCCCTTCTTAACTGAGCATGCAACTCAACTCCTGGTTCAGGCTCTGGTCCTCTCACGTCTGGACTACTGCAACGCTCTCCTAGCAGGACTTCCATCAAATAAGCTCAAACCTCTGCAGATGATCCAGAACTCTGCGGCTCGTCTTATCTTCAAGGAACCGAAACGAGCTCATGTTACTCCCCTCTTCATCACTCTTCATTGGCTCCCCACTGCAGCTTGGGTTAAATTCAAATCGCTAACGCTGGCATACAAAAGTATCTCCAGATCAGCCCCTCTTTACCTCCATGAGCTCATACACTCCTACATGCCCTCCAGAAGCCTGCGCTCAGAGAAGGAACAGCGACTTGTGGTTCCATCCCACAAGGGCAGAAGATCTCTCAGCAGAACCTTCTCTTTCACTGTCCCTGGATGGTGGAACAAACTCCCTGATCCAGTCAGGAACGCAGCAACACTAACAGCTTTCAAAAAGCAACTGAATACTCTTCTCTTCAGGGAACACCTACTATAAAAAAAAACTACTTTCATTATTCCCTCCTCTGTCTTTATCTTCTTCCTTTACTTCCTCACTGCTTTGGTTTATTGATCAGTTGATACAATTCTATTATGAGAAGCTGAGATAGACTTTGAAGGTGTAACAGATTGCATATTGTCTCTCCCCTAATGTAAGTCGCTTTGGACAAAAACGTCTGCCAAATGCATAAATGTAATGTAAATGTAAAGCTTTTGACACTATAAAAATTTGATCTAAAAAAAAACAATTTTTTAGATATTAATTTCTTGACACAAACCATGATATCACAATTGATCTAAAGATGTGATTAGTTTAAAATCACAGATATTAACTTTCATGTTATTTACTTAATTCCGTTCTCAATGTTTTTATTATTACTTAATTTTATTTAGCATTACATGTTTGTTATATAATGCCATATGTGTTAATTTAATGACATGAAACATCTGTACCTGAAATACTTTCATGTTTGCACTGATAAAAACCCATTGAGGCGGGAAATGTATGTCACCCGCGTCATGTTATATTTATGCAAATTAGATGATGATGTCATCTAGCAAATTTTGAGAAAGCCAATAGCAACTTTTCTTACTGAGGAGTTGGCAAAGGTGGAGCACTGTGATTTTAAGTGGCTGTCATTGCTCAAAGATGCCCAGTGGCCCCCCATGAGCGCGACGTGTGTCACAGGCTGTAATGTGTGTCACATGCTGTAATTTGTTTATTCTTTGTGGCTTCTCGTCGTCATACAAAGTGCATGTGTCTTATTAATACTTTGTTAAAAGCAGGTCAGCCATAACAGGAAACAGGAAAAACTGCAACCGCGTTAATTGCGTAAAAAATTTTTTAACAAGTTATACATTTCAATTAATCGCATGCTTTAACATGTTAATTTCGACAGCACTACAAATAATACAAAAAAAATACGAAATAGATACTTCTATTCACCAACATGGTACAACATGGAACAAAGCAGGATGCTTTTCAATCAGGAGTTGATTTATTTAAAATAGTTTAATGAGAATCGAGTTCAGGCAGCTATTTAACAAGAACTCAGAATGGGACAAAACACATACCATATTGATTCAAAACATAAAGGCTTATTTTTTGTTCAAATATGAGGCAATTTCCTATTTTAAGGGATGAGATGCATCCCTAACGATCCTGGATCCAATCAAATAGGTGAGGTCCCCAACTATAGATTAAGCACTGGACAGGGTAAAGCTAATAAACAAAAAAAAAATACAGACCAGGATTGACATTCTTTGCGTAAGGAAGGGAACATGATTGGATTTTGGCTCCAAAGCATCGCAGGTACTCGCAACTATTCATTTTATTTTTTTTATCATTCAACTTTTTTTAAGTTACTTTCACCAAATAACGGATTTGAACATTTGTTGTATCAATCTTGATTTTAAATAATAAATACTAGTGGTGGGCCGTTAATGTGCATTAACTCCTAAGTTTATTGTATAATCTTTTTTCTAAGTGGGTCTTTGTGAAGTGTCGGTCACGAATGAAACGGTTCTTTTCAACCAGCTCTTTGTATTGAACAAACAAACCTACACTCTCTCTCACTCTCTCTCTCTCTCTCTCTCTCTCTCTCTCTCTCTCTATATATATATATATATATATATATATATATATATATATATATATATATATATATAATATCTTTTCTAACTTCATGTAAAGTTATTTTGGACTTTCCTCAATCTCTCATTAACAGATGAAAACATGAATAGCTCCCTTCCGCACTGATAGCCTTAACTACTCGATCACAAGCTCTATCCTTGGCTAACAAGCCTTAACGAAAAGTGTTTTTGGATCAAAATTACTTTTTGTTCCTGAATTTTGAGGATGAGGAGAGTCTAATCCATTCGCAGCTGTTATTAACATCTGTTTGGGGTCCTGTGTGTGAAGTCACTTCCGACAACATCATCAAACATATACAATTCACATCTTTACAACATTCCCAAATTAGCTAGAAGTACTTGTTTTTATCAACTAATAAATTACTTGTACACTCTTGCTTAACCATTTAAAATAGAAAGTTATTATTTTGGATACATACTCTGAATGCCTTTGGCAGAATTCAAATGAAGCATTTCAATCTAGATTAATTAAATAAATAAATCGAGATTTAAAGAATAATATATGCTCACCTTTAATAAATACAACGAGTTACTCCTATTTCTGAAAGGTAAAAAACCTCCTTTTTTCAGGCATGTCCTCCAGGCTATCTTTTCATACCCTTGACAGAACAGAACAAATTTCACCCAAAGAAAATTTTAAAGACCAGCATATGCTGTGTGCTGTTGTGCTACAGGCTTCCAACAAATCCGATTAAAGGTTTGATAAATATTGTACATTTATTGAGGATGATTATTATTATCATCATCATATTATTATTATTATTATTATTATTATTATTATTATTATTAGTAGTAGTCGTAGTAGTAGTAGTAGTATAGCTTAAAACAACACACACACATTTAGGTTTTGGCATAAGTGAGAGTAAAACAATTCTACAAAGAAAGAAAATAAGTATGCTACTTTCTGTAGTAGTTCTGTAGAATTTAAATATAAACATCATGTTAGACCCCATGTTAGACTATAGAACTCTTCTCGTATGCGTTCTATAACCTACATGACAGTTAACAGATTTTTTCAGAGATTCCAAAATGTAGCACAATAATTAGTCATTGGAAGCATTATGTCCCAATTGTAAACATGTTTTACCTTTCACTTGCTAAATGACTGGATATGCTCGAGGCTGACGACCTCATGGGAAGAAAACTCATGAGCTTTTTGTCACTTTTGACCATTTTTCGGGGTTTGTTTTCCCTGCAGCCTCCAGGAAACCATCAGTGAGAAGCAGTAAATCAATACTATCGCCACAAGGGCAAATGACAACCTGTTTAGTTCAGCTGTCTGCTTCATTTCACAACATATGGTCGACTCCACTAAACTAAAATCTGACTCAGGTGGCAGAAATATTTCCAATCTTTAAATCAGACTGGATTTTATGGAATTCTATGTAGTTTATTGGTTTACACTTATGTACTAGGAGGTACAAAACAGAGTTCCAGCTTTTCATTAGAGACGGAAAAATGCAATTACTATTTTGTTTTTGTATAAATTACTAACTATGGATTTGTTAACCTGTCTGGAATTTACCCCTGAATTTTTGAAAATGGAATGCTAAATAGAAATATAATAGTAAAATAGAACAAATAGAATATGCCTATTTTAACATTGTTTGGTGTATTTAAAAATATTCAGTAACATATCCCATTGACATAAAAATGAATCAGCTTGTGAAAATATCTTGTACATGCTCTGCTCTGCCTTGACCAATCAGTAGCTGTATTATTGCTTTACTTCCTGTGTCCACTCCTGACAATCCTCTGTGGAATGTTATCACTATGTGGAGTTACTGATTATCTTCTAATTCAAAAACAGGATCTCAGTTACCAGTTGTAGGGCTAGACAATTGAGGGAAACGGTGCTGTTAAGTACCATTTGCTATGGGTCTAGCTTTTATTTGTTGCCATTAGTCCACTAAGACTGTTCTCTGCCATTCTGCTTCGCTTGTTCCTCTCTTGGCATTTTTCACTAGGAAAGCTGAACCAGGGACCACTAATGCTTCCTAATAAAATGTGGAAGGGGCTTGTAACTTCTAATATGATATTTTAGGGCAGGTGATATTATTGTTTAGGGCAGTCATGTCATAACAAAATCAACTAGTTTAGATTTTTCGCTTTGAGTGGTTTTCCCTCATAAAGCAGCCCACACACAAAGATAAAATGGCATATTTGATAAACTAAAGTTCTTTCGCCAGTCTCAACCAACTACTACATTGCATTTATCTAAGGCTCAATCCAACTCTTCTTGTACTGGTGTTAGCCAAAAATGAGCATTTCAACAACATTGAAATGCATATTGTTGCAGTTGTGGTATTTCTGCTCTGTGATTAATCGTGTTGTAAAATACCTGAAGTGTGAATGTAGACCAGTACATGTCATACATGTCACAGTATATGTGCATAGTGAACAGAAACACAATTCTTGCTCAACCTGGCATTAGGCTTGTGGCTTGCATTTTTGTGGCTTGCATTTTCAAACTCCCTAAATATCTATATTGAAAGAAGTATAAATACAGTGCTTCACATTTATTACAGTATGTTTTCCTACCCTTTGTCAGAATGGAACCTCATAACTGTGGTAGTAACTGTACAAGTCAATTGAATTTCAATAAAAGCTGTTGTTTTTAGTTCAGTGTATTGTACAGCTACATGACCTTTTACAATTTTTTTAATTGGTGAATGTAGTTGTAGCTTTATGTCAACAATGTAGATGTAGAATGTAGAATGTAGCTTTATGTAACACACATGCAAATGCTACATAAGGTTGAGATTTTATTTTTATATTTTGAGATTTCATTTCTCTTTAAATGAAAGAAAATGTCACAAAGAGGTGGGTATTTACTTGTTGGCTACTTTTATGTGATTGCAATCTGCACATTTCATAATTTTTATTTTCTCTGCTTTTAAGTTTACAACTGGAGACATCTATGGACCATTCGTTCACCTTGATGGAGTGTTAATGCTGTGTGTCTGTCTTCCATAATGCCATGCATTTTACTGCAGGGTCTTGATTGGGTTGCTCACAAAACCTGTGCCTCTGTGCTATCTATGGACAGAGCAGTGGCAACCTAGATCTTTTTCTCTCTGTTCTTTTAGCTGATAAGCATTACATCTAATACATTCTATTAATGTAACTTTAACTTGAAATGGCTTTTTTTGTTGTTTTGTTATGTAAGCCCTTTATTCAGAAAATGATTCTAAACAATTACTTTCTTCTAAGCAAGATTCTTAATTGTTTTGTTGCTAAAGAAATGTAGTATGTTGATCTGCTGTGCTTCTCTTTGACTTATCTGTCGCTATGTTTTTTTTACCAAGAGAAGACAATCTCTTTTTTTCTACTCACCTTAAATCTACATTTTTGTTTTTATGACCCCACACGTACACCCCCCTACACATTTATATTACACACAAGGTGTTCGGGTCTACTGGACCCGGGGCATGTTAAAGTGTGAAAATGGTAGATTCTTTACCTTAATTCTCTCTTTCCACACAAACATAAATCACACATAAACATAACATTTTACATTTTAGAATAAAATTGTGTGATTGTGGGAATTAAAAGCGACAAAATGCAATGGGTCCAGCAGACTCACCAACCCTGCCAAAGTAACAATAATGAGAACACCACACATGGTTCAAATTCTAAACGTAAAGAAATCAGGTTAAAGAACAATAAATAAAGTATATTTGCTGTTTATATCACTTGTTTCTTGGCTAAAGGAAATATTGTTAAAGTTTTTAACATAAAATGTTTTGATAGGGTTAATTAAAATCTGCAAAAGGCAAAGGGTCCATGAGAACCGCAAACACCCCCTGAGTAACAATAATATGAACACCACACAAGGGTTAAATTTTAAATAACAATTGTTCATCATTACTGTGGAAAGTGTCTCTCAGAGACATGTTTAAATGGGGTTACAATAACATGAACACAACTATTCTTGTCTTACACACATATATTTAAAAATACTTATCTTAGTTGTTGCCAGCAAACAAATAAAACTTGTATGACAATCACTAACTTTATTTAACTTCATAACTTTATTTAACAAATAAAGAAAAAAATGGTTTTAAAATAAAAAAATTACAGTTTCCAAAAGAAATAGTCACATCACTATATCTAAATAAATCTGCTTAAACTTTAACATTCACTTAACACCCAAACAACCCCAGAATAAAACTAGAATAACAGCAGAATAACATGGTAGTGGTACTCCCTAATAAAAATACACATAAAATATATATTTCGTTGACATAAAAATACAATATTGTGCATTTTTTTCCACTTCACATTATTGCATTATTCACTTAAAATGTACAATAAACACAATTCATGATGCAATACACCTTAAAATGTATTCAAATACTCACCCCCATTACACTACACCCGAACCTTATCACACGTGGTTAAACCAATCTCCGGTTTATCCCAAACCTATTTTTTTATTTTTTTTATTGTTATTGGCAACATCATCCCAGACCTAACATTCCAAAATACACAGGAAATGTGTTGTTACATCGCACGCACTCTTAAAGAGACAGTACTAGATTTTTACCACCTGCCTACATAGTTTGTTAGAACAATTAAATAAAGCTATTTTTTTATGTGAGTTATATAATCTCTATTAGTTCATTTAAATCTGTCAATAGAAAACTGAAAAACGTATTGTGACGTTATCGTCCTACCCAAGAAGGCACTCGTATACAACATAATAATATACCAGAGTTAAAGAGAAAAAAAAAAGATTTCATGGATTTGGGCTTTTTACCTTTTTGAGCTTTTGATATAAGAGCAAAATTTAGATTGTGGTAGGGAATTCATCAAATTTGTTCATGAAACAAAACAAACAATGAAATAACCTTATAATATTAAATACTATACACGTTTAAACAGTAAACTCATGCATTTTAATGAAGCAACAAAAAAAGCTATGACAATTTTTTTATGTTATAATTTAATGCATTATGGAAAAGAAAACATTTGGGGAATCAGTGAAATGAAATCTTTGTTCAATGTTATGAAACACTCTTTGTACTGAATCCTCTCTGCTGGTGCCTGATCTACTGCATTTTGGAAGGCACCCTAGTCTGAGACAGGCAGAAGGGGGTGTGGGGAAGAGGGCATGATCCTTCAGCAGGAGAAAAAGATGAGAGATGAGCTTTGCATAAGTAGGTCAAGAGCAAAATGACAAACACCTGTGTATCAGTGCAGTAATTGGAATGAAGAGACAGGATTCAATGAAGTTAAGTTCAAGTAACATGACTGAGGACGTTTGAGTGCAAGTTATAGCATAACTTAATTTTGTGACACAGTTTCTTTTAGTTTTTTTTCATATATAACTTGAAATTTTGAATGGTTTTGAGTTTAAATGTATTGCTTGCTTGTGCATTTGTTTGAAGTTTTTACCAAAATGTATAAGTAAAAGTATTGCATTTAAAGGATTGAGTGAAAATAAAAAGATAAAAGTATGTTCACACCGTTTGTGAAGTTCACTTGGTCCAAGGTAAGAACTGTTGTAGCATTACATTTTTTTGTTGTTCAAACATACTAATTGCTCTGGTCTGACATAGTAGTCTGACATAACATATATATGTATATGTATTATGCTTTTTGTCACTTAATATAACCTAGGGTAAATGCTTACAAGTAGCATTTTACAATGTTAGTAAATAATAAGTCTCATTTTATGGCTACATTTTGTTTTCCTGTACTTCCGGAAGCAATGGTGTTACCAAGGCTACAAAGATTAATTCAATAATGAATAGTACATTGTCAAATTATTTTTAAGAGCTCACCTATTGCACTCCAAACGCTACTGACTATTCAGTCTCACAGAGACATTGTTGAGATGAGATAAGAGGAAGAATCCATGAGGCTGGTGCTAATCTTATGTTTCCAGACAGTCAGTTTTATAAAAGGATTCCAGAGCTGCCATTTTGTGGCCATTATATGTCATGTATGTACATATATACTCATTTCCCCCCTTTTTTGTCTAACACATATACATTGTTGACTATTTTTAAGTTTTTTGAGAGAGAAATTTTTGTTTTAACCTTCTTCCTGTGAGTTTTTGTTATAACCCATGTATTAATTAACCTACACACTAAAAACAATAAGCTCTCATTCAATTTATTTCTCATCTCTTGGTTGTTAGCCTAATCTGGACATATCCGTATTTGTTTTGATTTTGTGCAGGTATATTGGAAAACGAAGCATCATGACAGTCCAATGATTAAAAGAGGAGTTGGACTTCAGTGTGAACCTTCAGCTGACAGTGAACTTATGATTCTGGTTTTGGCTGTAATTGTTAATTTCATAATTTAAAAAATTGTTAGACATTGAAGAAAGTTCTCTGGGACTAATTTTTCCATTTGAAGCCATACAACGCAAATGCAATTAAAAATGTTCCCTGGTCGATGGTGTTATTTAATTAGAAAATTTACATTTATACCACAAAATATATTTTCTAGAAAGGTTGCAGACTAATACTATTCTCTCAGCATATTGTAACCAGTCACCAAGAGTTATTATAATATCAACAAAGTTCTATTGGTCTAGGGGTACGACAGTCTTATTTAATTTCTTTAACAGGCAACATTGAATCTCAAAGATTGCATACAACACCGTAGATCTGACTTTTAAAACATCATCTAACATTTTCTTTATAGCCCATATTGAATACTGATATAACAAGATTCAAAGGAAATGAATAAAGCATTTAAATGCTTAATTCATTATGTAAAAGCATACTTGTCTGTATTTTAGGGATCCCTCAAATTGGATTGCAAAGATTGTAATAAAGACACAGTAGGACATGGGGAACATTTTACATCAAGGGGTAAATAAGGTGTAAACCATATTTATAATATACCATTTATTTTATATGTATATTTTTTTATTTTAGTATCAAGGGTGTGACACAAAAACTACCATTGCATCTTTTAAAGAAATCTGGCTTTTAAAAACTAAATTCATAGAAAATGTGAACGTTCTGTTACAAGAATACCTATATAACAACCCAATATTTTGCTAATTTACTTAGCATTCACAGATCTGCAGACTTTGAATTAAAGTATTAGAGAGGCTCTCAGCGAGATAATGGCGAGAATGCTCCATGTAGATTTGGATTCATTAATCTAACCTGAAATGGGGCATTGATTTTTCATCAGTTAAAGCTCATTACGATGCTGCTCACACTGATAAGATGTGCTTAAAAACCAGTGCTAACAATCCATTGTGTCTGTGTGCTGTGTAGAAATCCGAATATAAAGAAGACGGGGCATCTTTTAAAGAAAGTACTCAAAAAGCATGTGAATTTTGCCATTATTATTTCCTATTCATCTTTTTAGTACTGTGTTTTATAACAAAAAAATCACCCCAATTGGTATATAGAATATACATTTTTGATATTTGAATTAAATCATATGGTATTCAAACCACTCTTTTGATGTCTACATGATGATATTGAATGGTAGGGTTTGTAACATCGATTAATAAACCAGTATCATTTCATCTGAAAAATCTTTGTAATTTAGTTGGAACATTTTTTAGCTGCAGAGCACATTTTAATACTCACAATTATAGCTCTTTCATACTTAAGTTTTTGGTTTTCAATGTGAGAAATCATAGGAAGAAGTGAACTTTAGCAGTAGCTTGAACCAGGCTGATGCTGTGAGTTGTTAGTGCTCCAGAATAGTTAAAATAAAATTGGCACTTTTTAAAAACATTCTTATTAGTTATCTGCTGTAACAATACTGATAATTCACATTAATCACAGTGTAGTAAGGGACCAGGTTTATTAATACACACAACAGGTATGTACGGAAAAATTGATGATAAAGATTTACAGTTTACTCAATGTCTTTAATGATTACAGCTTGGTTGACTAAAAATGGGAAATTATCATATATTGATGTGAAAGCATTGACCAAGAGATAGGACAGATGATGGTGGAGGCTTCAGAGCACACGTAAGACACAGAGGGGAGAGAGAAAACCATGAGCAGGGAGGAAAACTTACAGAGAGTATTGACAAGAATGAACAAGGAGCAAAAGGTGGGGCTGTTAGGGAAGACAGGGGTGCTTGGGAGTTCAAATTAAAAGCAGGAAGAAGTTCTTTGGATTATGGATAGTCAAGTTAACAAAACTGGCCACCAGGGGAAAACACAAGACATATTACAAGGAGATCACAAGACCTAAGCTTATACTGGACTAAGAAAAAATCTGAAACAGAATCCATGAGACAGCACCTGACAGACCTTCTTTAATTAACTTCATATATTACGAAACTTTTGCATTCTTGGCACACAAAACAACCTTTTTTTAAACTCTATAATCAAATAAACTGAAGTATGTTGAACAAACGGCCAAAGTGGGTTATATTTGATTTTATATAGCTTCCGTTTGCTTTAGAAGCACCTAATGAGAGGTTCAGTTTTGATCGAATCATCCCTTTAAATCTCCTGAGTTTTCAACCTTGGTGACACTAATTTTAAATGGGCTTCAAAACAGCATTGCTCCAGCTTCAGCAAGAGCATCAGCTCATTAGCTGCTCTGGAAAAGTAGGAATAAATCACTTAAACAGCTCCTCATAAATAGCTGTAATTGTTTAACTGACCCCAGAACCATTTTCTCTCATTACCAGTGAAAAGAGGGGAAACCAAACACTGTGCTTTTAACCGAGGCACTGCAATTGGTACAGTTGCAAATGAGCATGGTTGCCAGGGAAACATAGTACCAAAAATCAGGGTTGATTTGGCTACCATTATTGACCCAGCCTACACTGCTTTCCCACTTTTTGTACGCTGCGATTGCCCATACTGCTATTATCAGTAAGGTCAAGATGTCTTGAGGCTTGTCACATGTATTTGCGCACCAAAAAATCCATGGCAATCCTTTGTTTTTGTTTAATTCTGTGCTGACTATTGTTGACAGAACAGAGACTCCCAGAGTCTATTCACGAAGCTATGATTTGATGTTGCTTCAACCAGTGCCTTAACTAGAATGTGGTTTGTTCACTTTCTGCCTTTTCTAATTTGATTTTGGACATGGATTCAAAGATTAAATTAATCACTGATTTCACTCTATTTTAAGTGAGACAATGCTGTCTTCCAAAAAGATAGGTTGTGGTCAACATGTCATCTTTCACAATAATTGGGTGTCTTGGATTCTACCTATATAAGTAACATTTGATTGAAAATGTTTAAAAAAAATTTGTGCTTGTACAAATGACATTTGTGCTTGTTTTCACAGTTTTCATGCTCTGCTTTTGTCTACCAGCTCATCAGCAGATAGACCCCTCACTTGAAATAACATTTATGTTAATACTCAGTTGTTATGCATATTTTGATACAAAAAAGTGTTGTTTTAAAATATCACCTGTTTTAAAATAATTCTGAGCAATTGAACTGATCATTTTTGAGACCATGTCTCAGGATTCTGAGTGTTTACCCTAGTTTCATAATATGTCAGTTTTCCAATCTTTAAGGGACGTCCTTTTACTTAGTAGCTCATTGTCTATTCCATTGTCCTGTTCTTTGCTTTTTTGCAGTTGCTATCTGAGTATACTTTTTTTTTGTAGCACATGCTTCCTTGTTTTTTTGTGTGCTCACCTTACTTGTTTCTTTGTTAGAGTTCAGTTAGCTCTCCTGGTTTTTCCTCGGCATGTTTGTAAATTTTTTTACATTCCTCATTTTGTTTTATGCTCTGTGCACTGTCTGGAAGGAACACAATAAAAAGTAATGAATTTCAAAATGACCCAGCTTCGCAGTTCTAAGTATAAAATATGATATATATATATATATATATATATATCATATTTTATAAGCCAATTCATGAAAAAGTTATGAAAGCAGAGTATTTATATTACCACAGTTTCAAATGTTTGATACCAGCAAAGTGACTGACTTGGCAGTTTAAGTGTTCAGTGGACTTTAAAGCTTATTCACATAACAGAATCTAAAAAATTATGAGACATCCACGAGGAAGCTACTCTTAGAGTCATGATGGCCCCAGGTTTGGCTTCAAGAGTGACCCCAGGGAGGATGAGTCTTCTCTTGCTTTTGGAACCTTTACAGCATGCAGTTGATTTTACCAAAAATAAATAATAATACAGCCAGGCAGGATGGAGAGGTTTATAAAGATCTCAGAAATCTTAAATTCTATTTAATGCTCCAATACCATAATGAAAATGAAATGCAAAATACATTAACTTGTTTAAACAGTTAACCTATTTTGAAACAATTGGGATATCTTCAAAAAAAAATTTAAATATGTGATCAAATGAGACACATCTGCTATAAAATGTTTGTTAGATTAAAAAAAAACATTTGATTTGAACACACAATCTCCAAAATAATACTTTTTTTGCCTCTTTGGTGCTTCATCAAAACTTCATTATTAAGGATGGTCCCTGTATTTCTGTGTGTTGTTTTTGTACATTACAGAATTTGTTATTGTGACATATTCTGTCATAAAGTAGTGTTTACCTAAAGGACGAAGGGAACACACCACATGCTGAAGTAGCAGCCGGTTCCCATTAATTGAGACTCTACCCTTATTATTTTGCTCATTTGTTGCAAACGACTGTCAGCTTATTGTTAATGAGCTGCCAAGGTCATCGCTAAACAGCAGTTGAAATGAAACTCATAGGGAGAAAGAAAATAGTGCTTTATTTACTGGCTGTGAGAGGAAAATCCTTTTTTTATTGTCTCTATATTTTCATGTATGGTTTGTGACATTTTTTATGAACAGATTCAATGAAAGATGAACTTAAATATGATATAAAAGTCTATACCTTATGGTTTAAAATAGCATCTAGTTTAGCTTGTTTCATAAGAACAGTGTGAATGTTAGAATTTAAAATTGTTTAATTTGTAAAAAAAAACATATATATTTTAACAAAAATACCCAAACAGACCTCTTAATTGAGTTTACCATGCTATTAGTGGGTTGGAACCCCATTTGCCTTTAGAACGGCATTAATCATTCTGGTCTTAGTTTTAACAAAGTACAGTGGTAGCTGTAGATAGGAAGACTTCGTGTTACAAAAAATCCAAGATATGAAAGTTCACTCGAAGAATATTTTGTTCCATGATAAGAAAAAAAAAATTCAAGATACGAAAAAGGTGCAATAAAGGCACGCACATATACAACATTTGAAATTAACGAGACTGAAAACACTGGGCATCACTTGACTGCATTCAACTTGCCACCAACTGTTATGCTCTCCTATTGGCCAGTTCCAGACCTGAGCCTGTGTGTTGTGGGATGCTGTGTGTTGCTCTTTTATTACTCTGTAGTTGGTTTCGTATTGGTGTCCTAAGTTTGTGAATATTTTTGTTTTGCTTTCTTGGGAAAGTTTATTTTTATGGCCATGGCTCTCCTCCCCTACCACTTCCTCCGAAACTTCCTCACTCAAAGTTAAGGGTTATTATTGTGTATTTACACACAATGTCAGTTGAAGACGATACTCTGTGTTCACAATTGATTTATATTTGAAGTCAACATAACTTGTTTTTGAAGCACTATTATCATTCATTGTAATTGTCATGTCCTAATTTGATCTGGTTTGTCAGCAATGTCTAGCATGAGTGCAGATCATGGAGAGCGATGCAAGCTTACATAAAAACTATTGCACATGACCAAAGTCTGTCTTTATATAGCTGCCAGTTTTGTTAACGTTGTCGCAGCTTTATCTGCAGAATATAGCTGGTGTATTTCTTGTACTTGAAATAAACTGGTCTCCTGAACACTGAAATCGAAAGCATTTCACTTTCAATGTGCTTTTCCTCCATGACCACCCACCATGTGTGGGAGATAGGTGGAGTTCTCACCAGAATATCCAGGATGCATTTTTTTCTTACTGAAACCCAACCCTACCTTACACTCTACAAAAAAATGTACAAGTATTACTACAATTTTACAATCGCCACAGCAACAGCAATTATTTTGAAAGGGCAAAATCAAAAATGTGAAATTGTTTCAAAAATCACTAATTGTTTTGGGGAATGAAACCTGTTGGTTTAAAAGTTGTTTAAAAATGTTTTCTGAGAGGAAATAGAGAGCATTTAGGTGAATAGATTTTTGCACGAGGTGTATGCCTACTTTTAACCTCACCATGAACCAATTCATTCTCAAAGTTATCATTAAGCATTAGTTTATGTGAAAACAATCATTTTAGAATAACTGCTAAGTTTTGTCTTTAATTGTAAGCTGAAAATGCAGCATGATTTAAAAAACTGCTGTAAACAGCATACATTACTGTATTTTCAAGAATATTAACTTTATTTCACCTGATACAAATGATTATTGTTAAGCCGTAATAGAGTGAACTCAGCTCACCAATTCTGTCACATACTTGGCTTTGAGCTGTCAAAGAGAGAACGAGTGGCTACTCTCCCCCTCATTGTTAAGAGAAGAGTAAAGCCTGCTCTCATTATGTCCAGCCAGCGCTCCAGCCGCTCCACTGTCTGAAAGATGCCTCACTGACTCCAAAGAACCGTTAGATTTTATATTGACTGTGAGGAGACTGCTGAAAAAGATTATTCTTTTTGATCCCCATTAGGTTTGAGGAATGTGAAATATATGGGCTCCTGTTGTTACAAAGTAAAAAATAAAAATAAATTAGTTGAATGATTGAAAATCTGATTACTTTTCATTGATGCTATATATAACAGGATACAGTCAGCTAGAACAATTCTATCTGCCTTTGGGCATACATCTCAGCCAGTTCTCACCAATCTACTCACCTTTCACAGCTAATGGTCCACCCAAAAGTCACCTACACAAAGTGTGTATATATTTATATATACTTATTACTTAATATCACACATTCTTGTCTAGCCTGAACGCAGACTGAACTGATTTGAATAATTCTAAGATACCATATTTTACCACATAATTAAGTGAAGTGAAGTGAAAGTGACCAGTTGGCCAGATATGGAGTGACCATACCCGGATTTTGTGCTCTGAATTTAACCCATTCTAGTGTACATATGCAGCAGTGAACAAACACACTGTGAACACACCACCGGAGCAATAGGCAGCCATAGGGAACTGTCATGAAACTGATGCCTTGCTCATGGCCACCACAGCTGTGGTTGTTGAAGATGGGAGAGCAAGTGTTTCATCACTCACACCACCTTCAACAACTGGGGATTGAACCGGTGACCTTCCGATGACAAGTTGATCTCCCCATCCAATCAGCGTCAAGTTATCAGTTCTCAATGGTATCCTCCCTCTCTGGGAATCTAAAATGTAAACGTGTTTTAAGATTTTGTAAAAGTGTGTTGTAACTTGTAAATGTGCTTTTTTTTGTATTAATTAGTTTTTTAATTTGTAAAAGTGTTTCACATTATTTAAATGTGTTTTGCACCTCTTGGCTTGGCCAGAGTACAAATCTCATAAAATGTAAATTATCAGAATCTGAATCAGCTCTATTGCTATGTGTGACAAAGAATTTCCTGTGGTTCAATGGAGCTGTGAGCGCAAACAACATAAGTACAATACAAACAACATAAGTACAGTAAAGTGAAACACAACTATTAAGCAATTAACATAAGGCTATGAGGTAG
This sequence comes from Danionella dracula, assembly GCA_900490495.1. Taxonomy (NCBI): domain Eukaryota; kingdom Metazoa; phylum Chordata; class Actinopteri; order Cypriniformes; family Danionidae; genus Danionella; species Danionella dracula. The sequence goes on along the minus strand of UELW01000378.1, from coordinate 2,140,934 downwards.
AATATTTTGAAGGATTGATGAAATGTAAACAGTTGAATAAATTCTATAAAGTGTAGTGTGCTTAAGTGCAAATTCCAAGAAGATTAAATGTGCAAGAGTCCAGGTGCAGGTAACAAATGACGGGGAGCTAAGGGTTCAGCAGATGGATAGCTTGGAAAAAGAAGCTCTGTTTGTGCTGTACAGTCTTGGTGTTAGTGGCTCTGAAGCGGAGGCCAGAGGGCAAGAGCTCTGACGATGTTCTCAGCCGTAGGAATAGTCCTCTGAAGTCTACGGACGTCTGCTTTAGAGGCGGAGCTAAACCAGACAATGGCAAAGGAGCCGAGTGCTGTTCTTGAGGGTGTTTTGAGCTCAAGGTTGTTTAGACTATCAAACTGCAAAACTAATAATTTCTAAGGTTTATCAGGGGAATCCAAACAGGGCTATTTCATTAGCAATTGGGAAAAGAAAACTAAAGGTTAATAGTTGCCATTTCTCTACAGTGTTTGTTCATTACCCAAATGCCAAAAACTGCCGGTTTAATCAATGCATGCTGCAATGCATTGAAGTTATAGTCTGCCGCTTGAATATGTTCATTAGATCCTTCATGTTTTATTTAAGCAATCAGCAATCTATTCCTATTCAAGTTTCTGAGTGGCCATTTTATCCAGAAACAAGAGAACAGAATGAAGTTTATCATCGTGCCACTCTGGAATGATGTGGACTTGTAAAAGTGGAGATGAGTTATTTTCTATGCAGAAAATATGGAGAGAAGATGACTAGTTTTGACAGACTCCATTAGCTTCAAATTTGTTGTTGTTGTTTTTTCAATTGAAAAATCTGCATTGTGAAACTCTTGCATATTTGTTGTGAATAAAATACACAAACACCACTACACAGAGTAAAACCGTTGCATTAAATGATCATAACAAAGATGATATGCTCTATAAAAATGTGTGTTTTATTAGTTGAATTAATTATTAAAGTAATTATTTAAAAGGCACCTTATCCAAAACCATATACTTTGCAATTAAAGCAATTTGCATATAACTGTCTTTTGAATTACATGTAAGCTTTGAAATTGCAGATGTTTTATCAATAAGCTAAAGAAGATGTCATAACTTCATTGAGGTATTTAAAAAAACAGCATCTAATTTATGGTGTTATTTTTATTATACAAAGATTATTCAATTGTCAATTGCAATAATTACAATTAATTTACATATAATATTACATTAGGAAACCCCAGATTACCATGGTGAAGCAGGTAAAGGTTAGCAGTACATGCTAAGTGATGGCAGACTAAAGCATCACAGTTAGGGTGGCATATATTGGCACTCTGGTAATTATCTCTTTTGTCAATAGTATGACAGAGAGAGTTGTGGTGAACATTAAGGGGCTAGGCTGCACCACTTTCTTAATATCCATGAACAATCATTTATATGACCATGTGGTGTTAGAGCATCTGTATCTGAGTTGACTGGTCTCAAAAGCATTTACCTCTTGAACAAGTCATCAAAGAAGTGGTCTAGTGTATATACCAGTTAAGAAAACTGACCTTTTAAGAATTAAGACGAAGACCTGTCATTAGTCATGTTATTAAATTGTTCATATATCATTTAACAAATATTGTTGTGTACATATGATGTCTCTCTCTCTCTCTCTCTCTCTCTCTCTCTCTCTCTCTCTCTCTCTCTCTCTCTCTCTCTGTATATATATATATATATATATAATGATTAATTGAGATTTTCTTCACAGACAGACGAAAGGAAACGAAATCCAGAAATTCATTAGCTGAAGTCTTTCTTTTTCTTGAAACATTTGCAACACATTTAAAAGCCACATCTTAATGCTATATGTTCAATAAAACACTTATGGTATAAACGGATATTGAACCGAGGATGGAAGCAATGTTTAATGGCTTTTTGCATTAGTGACACATTTACATTATGACTTATCGATCTAGACATTTATTATCATAAATTAAATCAACAGAAGAATTACACCTCTTTTACTGTAAATGAACACTCAGAGCAGGTCTTTTCAGAGGAAGGTCCTTATACAAAATGTATTGGAAATAATAAAATAAAATAACACAAATATTACAGAACACAGGGATAAAAAAAATTAACTGCAGTTGAGAAAAAGACATGATTAAAATATTTTTAAAATGTTAAAAATCATTAAGGAAACGGAATTCCATTACATTAAAATGTCTAGAATGGGAATATTCAACACAGACACATTGTATTGTTCCACATCTGTATAGATGCTGAGAAATTAGAGCTGTTGGAAATAGTGCAATCCATTCTGGATCGCTTTAGGGCATTAAATGAAGCATATCTTCTATTAGACCCCTAAAGAAACAAACTAATAGTCTGAAAAGCACTGCCATTTGTAATATGACTATAACTTGTATGATTCATTAGGCAGAAATGAAAAACAACGCAATTGTCTGCTTAAAAGGGCTATAGGGAAATTAATGAAGAACGAATTTGAAAAATCATAAAGCGTTTTAAAAAATTAACCATCTATGTTTAATGTAAAATTCTTTATTCATATCTGGATATTCAAAATATATTTTATTTGAACATGGCGTGCACACACGCACGCACGTACACACACACACACACACACAAACACACAAGAAAAAAAGTCTAAATTCAATAAATGTTCTGGTTTATTCAAATTGCATATATACTTGCTCCTCCTCCTATTCCAATTTAAATTGCTTCATGCCAAATGCAGATTACTTTTAACCTAAAGGTGGATTGTTATACCATTTCCATTAACATACTCGGCAGTTCACAAGGGTTGTTTTTTTTTTCAGGTACAGTTGTTTCTACAAACATAGTGAGTTGTTTAGAAATGAAAGAAACAGGAACCAAAGAAAAAAATAGGAAGTTTCTTGATGAAATTGACAAGAGTAATCCTAGTTATGTTTTTCCGTGTACTACATTTCTTATCCTGTATATTTCCTGTGCTAAAATTATCTGAGCAATACAAATCATTACATTGTAATCTTTGTGGCACAAAGTCATTTACTAGATTTAAAAAACAACCATTTCATAACTTTATACATTTGTGTCCAATTTTTGACACAAATTTTTTATCTTCTATTTTAATGATTGTCATATACCGTTTATATAAGCTTGATGGTTTGAGGTTATACTTTTTTTTGCTCTAACTCAAATTTAACAGAGATGTTAAAGAGAATAAGAAGGTATTTCGGAATACTAACTTTATTTGACAATACACCTTGCACTGAAACGGTTGATGAAAATTTTCTTTTCAATCTTTCAATTATATCCAAATAGTTTTGTTTTTTAGCTTATATAAATCGTTTTGAGGTTTTTTCCCACATACAATGGTTTTATATTAGCCATAATATTATATACAAAATTGTTTCAATTTATAAATATCAGCATGAGTGAAAAGTACTGTACAAGAAACATGTTAATAATTATATTAAGTCTTAGAAATAGTTTTATTATTTTCACTTATTTGAAGTTATTGTGTTGAATAAACCTGTATGCTGGCTTGTAATGGAGAGAGGGGGTGACCAAGAGAGAGAAAGAGAGAGAGCTTCCAGAGCTGTGACACGGTTGTGGGTCCACTCCTTTGGAAGAACACATAATGTTTCAGAGCAAAATGAGATCGTCCCTCTTTTTTTTTCAATCCTCTTCTCTCAACATCAATGCATGTGTGTTAAACGGACGTTTATTTCATTGTTTGACAATTTTAGAATAAACTACCCCTGTTGCTATGTCCTGTACCTTGACTCCATAGTCATTATTATGAGAAAGGAAAGCATTCTAGAACAATGATAATTGTTACAAAATGTAGGTTCATTTAGTAAAAGCCAATTAAACTTTCTCTTGAGTTTCCCTTGGATTATGTAGATGCTATTTTAAACATCATCATACTTCATTTTAAATATTGTGCTAGTTGGTTTAAAAACTATTATTTATTGCTTAAAAACATAACGTTTTCTAATCAACAAATGCCTTCAATGTTATAGAGTCCAATGCAGAAGGAGGAATTAAATTATGAAATAATGAGGCTTCAGTTGAACATAATCTTGAGTTAGAGTGAGCTGGACCTCAGAGAGACTAATTGTCATGCCTCCTGCCTTCTGGTCCATTTGTCTGGAGGATAATTGCCCTCTCCTTTACCATGTTTCACCTTGCAGCTGCACAAATCCCTGTGCAGGATGAGAAACAACTCTGTGTTTATATGCACGTTTGTGTGAATCCACCTGCACAGTTCAGGAGTCAGTTCATTCATCACACCACATTAAAGCTGCTCCTCTGGTGGGCTCTCCTGAAAGCCATACATCACTTGTCATGTGTACTCTTTGTTAGTTGAAACATAATTTGTTAATTAGCCAGTGCTGCCTGTCAATGCAGGCCATACATCATTGGCCTCTGGTGTGAACACCATACGGTCTTATACATTGAAATATATCCTTTTACTTGTCTCCTTTGAAAGGGCTTGTTTAATGAACTCTGATTTCTTTAAATCTATTAAAGCATTATACTTTTTTGTAACTTAAAGTATTACTCAGTAAAACAAATGTGTGACAGCTCCAAATGCTGCCAGCCAGACTTTAGAATATGCAGTCTTTAGCTGTAGGTGGGCGACTTCATATTTATTTCAGTTCTTGGAAAGTGCATTTGAGACTTGCAATGAAAGTTGATTACATCCATGACATAATGAAATGGTTATCTATGTACTACCATGAATATTTTATGATTATTTATTACATTTTAAATATTACTATTATTAGTATTAATATTATTACTACTATTTTTATGAAAGTAAAGTAAGTTTTATGATGGGAGGAAAAATTTTGTTACAACTGAAAGATTGAATGGTTAGCCGAATGGTGATAATGTGGGATGTCGCTACCCAAATTGGTAAATGGGCAATGTACATACAAAACAATCAACAGCTTATCCTGAGATGTGTTGTGCATTTTTATTATTCCATTTACATAATTGATTAAATTCAACAATTGTGCACAATAAAATGTAAAATAAAGTTATTTAGAGTTTCTTTTCACTCTGTTCAGAGAGTTTTTGATCCACTTTTTTTCAAGTGAACAGTGAAGTGATCAGACACAATCTGAGCTCTGAGTTATAGAGCACCTGTGTAACATATCATCACTCGAGTTGGGATCCATGTGCAGGCTTTTATTAAACGTAGTCAAAATAACAGGCGGGTAGTCAGGGCAGGCAGCAAAGATCGTAAACGGTAAACAGGCACGGTCACAACAGGCAGACTTATAGACAGGGTAAATGCTCAGAGTTGCAGCACAGAGACAAACAAGACTTCGCCTCGAGCAAAGGGAATCAGTCTGTTAAATACAGGTGATAATGTTCCTCAGCTGGATGTGTAATCATGGCGGACCTGGGGTGTAATGTTCTTCAGCTGGGTGTGTAATCATGATGCCCCTGGGGTGTCTGGGAAATGTAGTGTGGTGCAGGTGGAGGAGCAGGAGTTAGTGCAACGAGGGTGCCCTCTGCTGGTTAGAGGAGGGAGTGACGAGGTTAGCCTCTGTGACATAGCCCCCTTCCTATGAGCGACTCCTGGCGCGATGAGGCAGACGGTGACGGGGTCTCCCACGTGGTCGAGGAGCCGGTTTGTTCAGGTGGTTGCGGTGGAAGGTCTCCGTGAGGCCTGGGTCGAGAGTGTCGTCCGCGTTACCCAAGAGTGCTCCTCTGAACCGTACCCCTCCCTGTGCCTAAGAGGCAGTCCAGGGAGGAGCTGGTGGCAGGAGCCATGCCACAAAAAGTGACCTCAGAAACAAGGCCTGTGGCATCGGCAAGAGCAGGCGAAGAGCAGGTACCGGCGGAGCTGGGCAGCAGCGCTCGGGTGACGCCGGCAGGCGCAGAGTAGGCATCGGCAGAGCTGGGCAACAGCGCTCGGGTGGCGCCGGCAGGTGCAGGGGAAGAGCAGGTGCCGGCGGAGCTGGGCAGCGGTGCTCGGGTGGCGCCGGCAGGCGCAGAGTAGGCATCGGCAGAGCTGGGCAGCGGCGCTCGGGTGGCGTCGGCAGGCGCAGAGTAGGCATCGGCAGAGCTGGGCAGCGGCGCTCGGGTGGCACCGGCAGGCGCAGGCGTTGAGCAGACGTCAGCAGAGCTGGGCGGCGGCGCTCGGGTGGCGCTGGCAGGCGAAGAGCAGGCATCGTCAGAGCTGGGGCGGCGGCGCTCGGGTGGCGCCGGCAGGCGAAGAGCAGGCGTCGGTAAAGCTGGGCGGCGGCGCTCGGGTGGCGCCGGCAGGCGAAGAGCAGGCGTCGGCAGAGCTGGGCGGCGGCGCTCGGGTGGCGCCGGCAGGCGAAGAGCAGGCATCGGTAGAGCTGGTCGGCGGCGCTCGGGTGGCGCCGTCAGGCGAAGAGCAGGCATCGTCAGAGCTAGGCGGCGGCGCTCGGGTGGCGCCGGCAGGCGAAGAGCAGGCATCGGCAGAGCTGGGCGGCGGCGCTCGGGTGGCGCCGGCAGAGCAGGGCAGCGGCGCTGGGTTGGCGCCGGCAGAGCAGGGCAGCGGCGCTGGGTTGGCGCCGGCAGAGCAGGGCAGCGGCGCTGGGTTGGCGCCGGCAGAGCAGGGCAGCGGCGCTGGGTTGGCGCCGGCAGAGCAGGGCAGCGGCGCTGGGTTGGCGCCGGCAGAGCAGGGCAGCGGCGCTGGGTTGGCGCCGGCAGAGCAGGGCAGCGGCGCTGGGTTGGCGCCGGCAGAGCAGGGCAGCGGCGCTGGGTTGGCGCCGGCAGAGCAGGGCAGCGGCGCTGGGTTGGCGCCGGCAGAGCAGGGCAGCGGCGCTGGGTTGGCGCCGGCAGAGCAGGGCAGCGGCGCTGGGTTGGCGCCGGCAGCAGGGCAGCGGCGCGGGTTGGCGCCGCAGGCAGGGCAGCGGCTGCTGGGTTGGCGCCGGCAGGGCAGGGCAGCGGCGCTGGGTTGGCGCCGGCAGGGCAGGGCAGCGGCGCTGGGTTGGCGCCGGCAGGGCAGGGCAGCGGCGCTGGGTTGGCGCCGGCAGAGCAGGGCAGCGGCGCTGGGGTTGGCGCCGGCAGGGCAGGGCAGCGGCGCTGGGTTGGCGCCGGCAGGGCAGGGCAGCGGCGCTGGGTTGGCGCCGGCAGGGCAGGGCAGCGGCGCTGGGTTGGCGCCGGCAGGGCAGGGCAGCGGCGCTGGGTTGGCGCCGGCAGGGCAGGGGCGCTGGGTTGGCGCCGGCAGGGCAGGGCAGCGGCGCTGGGTTGGCGCCGGCAGGGCAGGGCAGCGGCGCTGGGTTGGCGCCGGCAGAGCAGGGCAGCGGCGCTGGGTTGGCGCCGGCAGAGCAGGGCACTCGGGTGGCGAAGGCAGACACGGAACCTGGAGCGGCGAAGGCAGACACGGAACCTGGAGCGGCGAAGGCAGACACGGAACCTGGAGCGGCGAAGGCAGACACGGAACCTGGGGCGGCGAAGGCAGACACGGAACCTGGGGCGGCGCAGGGCAGACACGGAACCTGGGGCGGCGCAGGCAGACACGGAACCTGGGGCGGCGCAGGCAGACACGGAACCTGGGGCGGCGCAGGCAGACTCAGGCGCTGGGGCGGCGCCGGCAGACTCAGGCGAGGCAATAAAACAAGCAGGACGGCATAACAAGAACCCCCATCCTTAATGACAGGAACATGGCACACTTCAACCACGACTCTCCCCTCAGCCTCAGGGATCAGCGTTTCCGGGGCAACACTGGCGTGGTCTCCACTAATCCTCGAAGCAGTAGACTCGGTCGTACTGACTGAAGAAGAGAGAGTTGAGGGGTTGGAAACACTCCTTTTCTTCTTCTTCCTCTTTTTCGAAGGAGGTTGTGGTTGTAGCACCGTGGAGGTGTCTAGACAGACCCTCTGAGGGCAGGAGACAGAGGGAGTCTGGACGGGGAGTTTAGCACAGGGTACATGGGGAGCGTGATTCTCCACCTTGGAGGGATCTGAGGCAAGACTGGGCTCAAAGACTAGGGGGTTGAGTATAGGAAGCCCATACCACTCTGGGAGGGCAACCTCTCCTTGTTCTCCCTCGCTGGTGGTCGGCTGGGTTCTTGTTTGGTTGCTGCACTCTGTCCTGTGATAACTCTAGCAGTTTATCACCCGCACTTTTGTCCTGATCACATGTCCTACTTAAGCTCTCCGTGAACTCCAGAAACGTGAGAAACACAGTGCCCTCTCCTCTCCATATGGTCGTGGCCCATTCTAGTGCCCTCCCGGTTAGCAGAGAAATGACAAGCGCGATCTTACTGGTGTCCGTGGTGTAGAGCGTGGGTTGTTGGCGAATGAAGAGGGAGCACTGCTGCAAAAATCCCTTGCACTTCGTCGGGTCCCCGTCAAACCTCTCAGGAAAGGCGGGGCGAGGACTGATCTGTGGCGCTTCTGCGACAGCGGGAGCCGCGTGAGCGTTCGTAGACGTCATGGCTGCCGGTTGAGAAGGGACATGCAAATTCTGAAGCGCTCTGACTAATTCCTCGGTGAGGGATGTCAGGCGATTCAGCTGATGTTGGTGCGTGGCCAGTTGATTCGCCTGCGTAGACAGCGCTGAAGACAGTTGTGAGAAAGCCGCTGGATCGTTGGGTGGCGAAGTCTTCTGTAACATATCATCACTCGAGTTGGGATCCATGTGCAGGCTTTTATTAAACGTAGTCAAAATAACAGGCGGGTAGTCAGGGCAGGCAGCAAAGATCGTAAACGGTAAACAGGCACGGTCACAACAGGCAGACTTATAGACAGGGGTAAATGCTCAGAGTTGCAGCACAGAGACAAACAAGACTTCGCCTCGAGCAAAGGGAATCAGTCTGTTAAATACAGGTGATAATGTTCCTCAGCTGGATGTGTAATCATGGCGGACCTGGGGTGTAATGTTCTTCAGCTGGGTGTGTAATCATGATGCCCCTGGGGTGTCTGGGAAATGTAGTGTGGTGCAGGTGGAGGAGCAGGAGTTAGTGCAACGAGGGTGCCCTCTGCTGGTTAGAGGAGGGAGTGACGAGGTTAGCCTCTGTGACAACCTGTTATTGCTTTTCAATCAGAATCAGAAAGATGTTTATTGCCAAGTGTGCACACACACAACAAAACTTGTTGAGGTAGAGGAGTACTCTCCTGTGTTGATCCATTAAATGACACTTTACATTAGATGACACAATAACATTGAAGAGTAAACAAAGATTATAAGTAAATTGCATATTATATATATAACATATATAACAGTATACGCATAATGAAACATTGTATACTTAATTTTGATGTAATTAATTCATTTTAATTTATATTGTTAAACAAAAGTGCCCTTTTTTAACATCAACTTAAATTAGATTAATTAGACCAAGTTCCATAAACATGTGAAGATACTATAAATATTTGTATTTTAATGATTGGTTTAGGCATAGAACACATTTAGGAATCTCTCTTTTACAACTAAGTGTTTAGCTTGTTGGAGAAAAAGGCCTTCAGCACTGCTTTGAGACTTAGCACCTTTAGCTGACAATGCTGTCAAAGAAACCTGCTCTCTCACACTCTCTGAAGGCACCCCAGACACCAATTTAAAAAGCCGTCTTTAAGAGCCAAAAACTTACAAAAGCTGTACATGACAGCCTTGAAAAGGACTTGTGGGTCTTAAACAACCCTTAGTACCAATTTGGACCCTGCTTGGGTGTTAGAGAAATAAAACTAAATCATGGAAAAGTTACATGCACAAAGTATGGTTTAGTGAATGAATGCATTGTTTCATCATCTGTGGTTTCTTTTTCTGCTTCTAAATTTTAAGCTAGGCAGCAAAAATCAGGCACTTGAGGTATCAACCTGGAGTGTTAAAGAAGGGCCACCCAGTGATTCTGAGTATAACCTATTCTTGGAATCTAGGTGTCCAGAATTAGTGCCCCCCTGTACATAATGTGTGTTGCAAATAATAGTTTTTTCTACAAGAAGAGTTAAAATTTTTTTTGTGCTATTGTCAGAGCTGGCATTGGTGGAGGTCACACCAGATTGCATGAGTGTTCCGGTAGAGCCATCAGACCATTTCCAGCTCACCTTCAGTTGGAGACTTCTTGGTTAAACAGAATTCCTTTAAGAATCACTAAATACAGACTCTCAAAGATGTGCCTCTTCACTTTTATTTTGATGTCATGTTTTAGTTATGTTTTTTTTCTTAATAGAAACTTTGGGACACGCTTCTGTCTTTGTTTTGTGTTGAGAGAAAACCTACTTTGTTGCAATCTCCTTTGATTGAAAAGAAGTCTTTCCGCTGTAGTTTTTCTCGACTGAGTGGAGGTAAACTTCTCGTTGACAGGTTACCATTTTTGGGACATGACTTGTTTTGGGGAGAAAGGACCAGTACAAAGTGTCAGGAGGATCCAGGTCCCAAAAGTGGTGACATTTATGCCTATTAGAAAATAGGCTACGCAGCTAACAGTAGATGTTGCCCTAACTCCTATTTCAGAACCCAACCATATTTGACACATTGGCAATATGATCTTACCTGTTTGAGTGTTCACACTTCACAGAATAATGAAGTTCATTTTGAAGATAAATAATAAATGAATGAATACGCAAACATGTGACAGACATGACCATTGTTAAAATAAACACATTCATTCAGAAATGTTTTTGTCCTTTTGCAAGGTATATTTGCCTGAAATTGTATAATCTTGAGCCCAGCTGCTTCCATCTTGATTCAATATCTTTCTTCCTTTCCTCTCAAACATTCTTAGTGTAATTAGCCATTTGTAACCGAGTTTCGAGCCACCATCTGTTACCATGGCAACTTTACATTTCAAAACCCCTAATAATCCCACTTTGCTTTTGAAGGCTTTTACAAGTCAAGCCCCAGCAGGCTTTTGGATGAGGCCTCAGACTGTTTCACCGCATCTGCTCCATCTTTGAATAACCCAAAACGCTTCCTGCTTGCTCAATGAACTGCACTCTTGAATTAATACACATTTCATCCTTAAAAGCTTGAACAGAAACTCTTTGAACAGTTGTTTCCCCAGTTGTAATTTCTTACTTGAACTTAAAATATGTTTCTCCCACTAATACTTCATGTGAAATGTTCAAATAACATCCCAGGAATAAAATACATTTCATATAACATACTTGTAAGGCATCTTGTAGCCCATTAGGTTTATTAAGTTGCATAGGCCCTTTTGAATTAGGCCAAAACTTACTGTTTCTCATCTCTGCTTTATGTGAGCTCACAGTATGTGACAATTAATGTGCAAATTAAATGGCATGCATTAACCACCTAGCACGAAACACTATTAAAATCGTTCTCTCTATACGTATAATTGTTGATATTAATAAATTACCTTGTCTGTCATATGTGGAGATTTGAATATTGCAAACATATTAAGTATATATACACATTTCAAGAGGTTTTAAAAAGTAAAATTGTACTAAATTAAAAAAGTACTAAATTGATCATGAACGATGAAAGATGATCTGCTATAGGTGAAAATAATACAATTATAGTATACAAATTCTAATTTTTATAGACAAACTAAATATGAATAGAGTTTTTGTAAAATTTTCATTACATACAACACAGGGAAAATTTAAAGGCACTTTTTGTACTAAAAAAAGTATTTTCAAATGTACTTCGAGACTGCTAGTTAAAGCAGTTAAATACCTGAAGTTTATGGGCTTCTAATGAGGACTACTATAGTCATATACAGATGTATTAATTTGTATTATTAACATTTTAAGGAAAGGAAGACATGGGGTCAGGTTATGTGATGTTTCATGGAGTATTATTGTTGGTTCAGAAGAGGATAAGGATGCTTGTTAGTGCTCAGTAGATGCAAGGCAATCACAGTTATTGCTCTTAACTTTAGCTTATGTCAACATAAACGAGTATACACTTTTATTTTGGTAATTACTGAGTTTATGTATAATACCTTGACAAATAATTATTTTTTTATCTTAACATTTGACAACGTTGAACACAGAGAAATACAAGACGCTGTCATTTCCTCTCTTTCTACAGATCATTCTTGTTTTTAATCTGTATTTTACTTCCATTTTCTGACCCTGGTTTGAACCCAAGTCTATTCCCTAGTTACCTGGCAGCAAATCTCAAAAGAAAACACCAGCAGAAATGTTCTAGATGCTCAGGTTCGTAGGCTATTCTATTCAAGACTGCCTTACTTGGGTCATTAGAACAGCAGAAGGTTTTTAAGGTCAAACCAGTGTGCTGCTGTTTTTGCTCTCTGTATTTCAGGGGATTTTCTATGAGCTTGTTTTTGTGTAAACCTTGACTTCAGCGAACCATGAGGTGGCCACTATTGAATCAGATAGACCTCCTGCAGATATATAAATTTAGATTGCCTTGTCATTCAATAGGAACTAAATCCACACCAGTGACCTGGAGACAAGCTGTATTCTCAAAAGCACCCGTATCTGATAAGTGCATGTTTGTTTGTCACACAGAATCCATTGCGTTTGGTTTAATCCCATTAGATCGCCTTGTTGAGTTTGAACCACTTTTTCACAAATAGGAAAAATCTTAATTTTGATCTATGCAAATTGGTGTAGGAATGGTTTGATGTAAAAAAAGAAATAGTAATAACAGGATGTTAAAAATATTGATAATTACACCAAACATTAGTAATTATTGATAACTTAGTATGCATTAAATTTTACCGAATTGTACATTGGCTCACAAATTATTGACGTATTAAGTTTTTTGTACTAAGATACAACTGGAGCTTTTTATCTGGCCTATCCCGTTTATTATAATGGGAAAAACAACCAATATATTGCAGCATTCATCACCGAATCAAGCGAAATATCATCAACGCAACAGAAGACAACTAAACAGAAGTAACCAGAGCGTGAGTAATGTGGTGAAGCGGTCTCATAGAGAAACAGGAGATCTGGTAAAATGAAACAGCTCCAATATATTACAAATCATTAGCCCACACAGAGAGAAGCAATCGCTCTGCCAGTTGATTTACTAAAACTATCTACAGATATTTAGAGCACATTTATTTGAGGGTTTAACAAGTACCATTAAAACACCTCTTCAGCTAACAGATACTCGCTCACCACATGTTGCTCTTGAAAACCCTATTAATAACACAACCTAACATAGACACAACCATATCATTTGGGAAAAAAACCCTGTATTTATATTTTTAACATAGTCGATCTATCCATTATCTTGTTGGCTTTCTTCCCTTTTCTGGATTGACAACTCTTCTGGCATATGCTTTATGCTGTGGATGCCTGGAACTCTTCTGGCATATGTTTTATGCTGTGGATGCCCTTCCAGTCTCAACCCATTGAACACACACTTAAACACTATGGACAATCGTTTTTACCCAATTGACTTATACCAAATGTCTTTGTGGGAGAAACTGGAACACCTGGAGTAAACCCACACAATCACAAGGAGAACATCCAAACTCCACACAGAAATTACAACTGACCCAGCCGAGGCTCGAACCAGCGATCTTCTTACTGTGAGACAACCATGCTACCCACTACACCACCATGACACCCGATTTTTGTAGAATAAATTTATGCAGCTATATACATTTATTAGCAAAAGTAGCACACAGTTCTTGGGTAAACTTAAAAACAGCTTGAATAATTTTACTTAAGTATCAGAACAACATTTTACTTCTATAGTGGGTAGGTTCATTGTGTAAAACTTTTTTACTGAGATGGCATTTTTAATCATTTTTATGTTACAGATTGTGAGGTAGAGGAAGACACTTGTCCAGATAAATTGGGAACTGGCATATCCTCAAATAAAACCCATTTAATGAATCCAGCATTGTATGCATGTCAATTTTTGGAATTTTAAGGTCCTGGTGTATGAGGAAAAACTAGCACTGATTTCTCACAGCTTCAGAGAAAATAAAGCTGCAGTACTCCTACAAAAAGCTATTCCTTATGTCATGATGCAACTCTAACCCACAATGGAGAGCAGTTACCTCAATGTTTGTGGAAGGAGTTTGGTTTCCCAGCATGAATGAATGACGCAGGCAGTACGAGGGGTGTAGTATGACCCTACATCAGAGTGTACTGGCTAAAAGACTCAGTGCGAGGGGTGTAGCATGACCTACATATACTGGCTAAAAGATTTCAAGAGGGCTTGTTTCAGCAGCTCTGAGTCAACTCTCTCTTATTGAAGACAATACATTTTAGATTCAAAACTCTAACTGAGTGTTCCTGAAAACTAAAGCTGTGTTTCAAACCACATGAAATGACTTAAAAAATCAGGAATCTACCAGTCATTCATTAAAGGAAAAGGTTACAGGAAGTTGTTGAAGCTCAGAAATAGGACCCTATATTATTACTTTTCACACGATAGTCAACATATTTAGATGACAATGCACAGAATTAATCATAGTGCCACTTGTTGAGAAGCATTCATGTTACATTCAAGCAGAAAATTAGAGATAGTGCTTCCTACTTTAAAAATGTTTTAAGTTAATGGTTCAAGGATCAAAGATTTTAGTCTTGGTGCAAATTACTCTAAATTGTATAACATGAAACAAAAACACTTGAACAGCAGCACACTGTAGCTTCAGGAAGAAGGCCAGTTCTTCCTTCAAACTGTAGTGATGGATAGGTTTGTTCTCTTTAGGTCCTCAAGGTAATACAGAATGTTACATTTCAAGCTAGAGATACTAGTAAAGAAAGAGGATTATACATAGCAAAACGTGTTTGGGGAATTCAACCTCCTCACTTGCATGAACAAGTGCTTTCTTAGTATTCATGTGTGCCTCAGGTGACAAGTGTACTCTCCTTCACTTCTCTTATGTTCCGTTGATGCCTTCTACCACATTGAAAATCATAACACACCAAATATACACATTACATATCAACACAATATGGTTGTAATAGGTAAAAATGAATCAATAAAAACGCAAATGCTTAAACACATAAAAGAAATAAGATAAGAATGTCATTTGATCTCTTTCTGATTATTTTGAGTAATGAGATTATTCATATCTAAAGTATCCAAGACACTCAGTTTGATGTGTCTATTAGCTGGTGGGTCAGTTGCTTTTGGGCTTTTACCCACTCAATTACATAGAAAATGACAAGCTGAGGAATTACAAAACACATATTTTTTCTGTGGCTTAGAAAAACTACTTCTCAGTTGTTGCATTTTCTCAACATTGTTGTCTGTCTCTGTGGGTAAGGTAATTCCTGAAGAACGACAAAATCTGCAGATTTTGAGACACTTTCAAAGAACCAAGGACCTTAGTTAGTCTTATAAAATGTGATTAACAAACAAAATCTAACAAGAAAACGGTGTCCAACCCTGCTAGTCACTAGAAATGACCTATTATTATAGCCCTTGTCATAGTTTTCTTTCGTGCAGTGAACAATTATCAAATTGTCTAGAACGCAGCTTTAGATTAAACTAGTTTAATTGTGTTATATTCATTATTTTGAAAATAGCTTAACATGACTGTACATATTGCAAAAATTCCAGTCATGTCAAACCATATGTCAGTACAGGAAATTACTAATACTTTAAAAGCAACGGAGCAAATATTTAGGACAACTTTAAATATCTCCAAAAAGATCTGCATGTTTTTGGCAATTGACAAATTGTGTGAAATTTTCTGAAATTTGTCATGATTATCAATTACATTTCATGAGTTCGTGCTTGCTTATAACTACATAGTATTACAAGCAATTGAGAAGTTTTTGAGAGTTATTATAGGTAGGTGGAACCATACGATTAGATGGTCAATTATCAGCCAAACTCCCCCTGAACATTTGTTAATAGAATGATTAACTTCATTTCTTTGGTTATTAGATAAATATTTGGAAAAACAAACAAATATGCAAATTCTGGCCTAAATATAAACCCAAATATTTAAACAAATATAGGTAGCATTAGAAGAAACGACATGAGGTAGAAGAACCAAGTTATATCGACTTGTTTAGACATTGTAATTCATATTTACATAAAAAAATGTAAATTCTTTTGACCCACTGCATGAGACATAAAAGAAACATATCCTCCTTTGGCCTCCTTTAGAGCTGGCAATACGCTTGGATACTCTTACAGGAGTCCTTTAATATTTATTATGCATCTCCTAAGCAAATTTCCATTGGATCTATCTTGTCTTTCTCAAAATGTCTATGATTGTTTTTGATCATGTTTACTATGAAACTCTGGGGAAAATTCATTAGCCACAATTAAGCCTTTACTTGATCAGGGCTTTGGGGAGCAATGAAAAGCAGAAGACTTAAAAGTAATATGTGAAGTCAGATTATAGGAAACAAGGGGAAATGGGAATGGCAGATTATCAAGGATAGACTCACTGATCACAATCTTGTTAGCACTTTATTTGTCAAACGTCTTCTAAACCTTGCATCGAGCTTGTGCTAATCCAGACTCCAATGCCTGGACAACAGCTTATTGATGTTGTGTGGTGGAGGATGGCGGTTCACCACAAAACCCTTTTGAAATTAAGAGCTGGTTAATCCACCAGTCATTAGTGTGTAAAATAATTAAACAGCATAGGGCAAAAGCCTGCCTTGTTGCACTGATTAAATAGTATCTATGCTCTTTGGAACACTTGGAAAGTAAATAAAGACATTCATGTTTTCTATTGTTTCTATGTGTAAAGGCAAAAGACTGTAACTTTGATTTTGGTCAAAAATGAGTTATTAACATTTTTTGTTTATTCAACACATTCTTTATCATGTCGATACATATCTTGAGTCAGTTACAATGTTTTATTGTGAAAATAAAAGTTTTTTGTTTTTTTACAGAAACGTCTTAAAGCCCTAAAGATATAAAGTCTGATTGCAGTAACACCAGTTGGCACCTTTTGTCTTTGTTTCACCATACAATAAAGTTTGCATCGCTTAAGTCACAATGTTGCTTGTCTAATGGACAGTGATAAGGGTTTAATTATGGCCCATTTCTCTCGGGGAAAATATGGTTGAGACTTTGAAACTGAGAAATCAAGGTATGAATGTGTAAGATACATCAGATGATTAAAAATGTCCCAATCTACTTCACTTAGTTTCTGTAGCTAGCTGCATATAGCATAAATATCAGTTTGAACCAAAGTATTTTACACAAGCAAAGAGTAGCAAAGAAAGAAGTAAATAACTGTAATCCAATTTTATTGTATGATTCCTTTTCACTTAAATGAGTCATACAATTCACAGTTCACAATTAAATCCACATCTTAGCTTTTATTGTAACCAAATAAAATCCATAAAAATTAATCTCAGAGATTTTTAATCCACAACAGTCCACTAGAATTTACAGAAATGATTCCTGTCTGCTGGCATTCACATCAATCAAGATGTCCTTTAGGCTGTTTATGTGAATGAATCAGTCTCTCCAGACAAATAGTGAGTCAATGACTTAATTAGCCATTCAAAGAAACAGCAATTTGTTTTGTTAAAAAAAATGACTCAATGTCTAACTCAAAATATTGAATTAATGGAATTAGTGCATTTACAAGGATAATTTCATGTTATTTATTTCTACTATCTGCAGTCAGCCTGTTTACTGCACATTAAAAATAGACTTTACACAAAGTCTTTCACTAAATATTGTTTCATGTCTAATGTATTAATTACAGCACCACAATGCATCAAATACACAGATAAGCATGAAGTAGATTGCTATTAGTATAATCTATCACTCATCTAAAATAATCTCTATATTGATCATTTTAAACTGTTTGTAATTAGATGACTTTGTAAATGGTGATCAGCGACTGAAAAAGAGTGTATAATATATATATATATATATATATATATATATATACTCTCTATCTATATATATATATATATATCTCTCTCTCTCTCTCTATCTCTCTTCTCTTTTTGCCGTCTTTTTTTTCGTTTTCCTCATTTTATTTTTAAAATAACATCCCTTCTATGAGGACTTCAGTAAAAAACACACAACAGTTATTTCTGCTGTCCAACGTATATAATGCAACATGTATAATGGCTGTAGCCAATTTGACTCGAATTTTTTAAATACTTTTTTCATACTAGCAAATCATTATCATAACATCATAGGAAACATGTAACCGTTTAGAAAGCTTCTGTTGTACATATTTGCACCTATTCTGTAAAACATGTTCTTTATGTTTTCATCTGACACAAAAAAAAAACTGTGGAATCATCAAAGTTCACGCAAAAATTAGGTTTCCACCTCCCCCATGTCAAGTCACCTTTCAGTGGTTCTCGCAGTTGTACAGGTTTAGTTGTGTTAGTTTTTTTTTGTTATACTTAACATATAAAATTATAGTGCATACTATAAAATAGTAGCATATTATAGTGATCTCAATATCACCCAAAACAAATACATGACAAATTTGTAAAAGATTGGAAAACCAATGTAAAGAGCATTTAAAAAATAGTATCATGTTAATTTTATAATCACCAAGTTGTCCCCATTGAATCAGCAAAATTGTTTAACATATATGAACATATATTAACCAATGAATGGGGTCTTATTGACCCCAAGGATAATTGGAGGGTTAATTCAATTTACTTAAATATTATCAGTTTGTTTTGAATGTTGTCAAGATATGTTTTTGCAGAGCTTGTTTTTGAAGATTGATCAAAATACATCTTTCATAACCATTGCCATTTGCATTTTTTTTGGGTGTTCTTTTAGGATACTTTGGTGGAGAGGTAATGGATGCACATGCTGTGTGTGAAATTCTCAATTTAAACATCACTAAGAACATGAAAGACTACTCTCTTCTTTGCCTCTTTGGTGCTTTTGCCTTGTCTGAAAATGAAATCTCACTCACCAACTGTTTTAACCACTTGGCTGCCTCATAAAAGAAAGTCCCCTTTGTGTTTGATAAGCGATGAGGTATGCATAAATTTCATCTTCTTTGATCAAGGAGCTGTTGGCATGACTAGCTGTCCTCAACAGTTTTGATAACATCTTTAATTGAAAAACACTCGTATCTGGTGTTTTGCGTGTTGATGCTTGAAATTGAACTTTAAAAAGGTTTTAGCATTCAAAACCATAACAAATTTGTCAATTTAAATGACACCAAAAATGCAATTCCAAAATTAACAGTAATAGTGTGAGTTGTATAAAACCATACAGATAAAGTTCTGCAACACTTAATTTACAACAGAATAATAATAGACTTTTCTGTTATCTTTCCAACTATTTTACATCTGCACTTCATCATCTGTATTAATCGATGTTTTTTAATTTTCAGTTTTGAATCACTGTGATTTTATATGTTTTTTTAATGCTTGATTTTATTACATGCACTTTCTTTTATTCTTTTTTTTAAATGCAAAGCACGTTGAATTACCCTGTGTACGAAATGTGCTACACAAATAAATTTGCCTTGCCTTTCCTGGCAATCCGTAAAGACAAAACAAAATAAAGACTGGCTGGTTATGTTTTTTCTTTCAATTTTTATTGTTAAGTTATTTGTTTAATGTGTTATTTGGTTGAATCAATATGATTGAAGTCAATATGTTGAAGCTGCGATTCCATAAATTGATATATTGCCACATTGCCATAATATAACTATCAGTGAGACAAAGTATAACCTTTCTACTTCATTTCTGTCACTTGAAAAACTCTCTGACTATGACCTTTTCTACGCTGAGATGTGTCCTGAACACACTGTCCTCTATGTGTCTATACATTTAGTTACAGTAAGTGCCACACACAATCTCTTCAGAGTGCTTAATCCTGTTCTGTACACACAGCGTTTGGTTATTTACGGAAGTGACAACCACATTCTCTTGCTCAATTCACTTAGCAGAAATTGAGGCAGCGATAACCATCATAATAAAGAGGTCATGGACTGGCAAATCAAAATTCCCTTCCTCTTTTGACAGCAAAGCCTGGGGTGTGCATTGGGTATTTTTGCACCAAATCAGATTCTACCTAATCATATTAAACTGTGGTCATTTTGAAAAAAAAAAAAGAAAAAGCTGTTTGGCATAATTGGAGGAAAATGGCTATTAAGATCAGATAAATAAGAGACAACAGCTCAGAACGTAATTCACACTGTTATGTCTAAACATCTTTATTATGTTAAAACATAATTCAGATTTTAATATTATGTTACAAGAATACCTTTGTATATATATATATATATATATATATATATATATATATACTATCTATCTCTCTCTCTATCTCTCTCTCTCTATCTCTCTCTCTCTCTCTATCTCTCATCACTCTTCTCTCCTCTTCTCTCTCCTCTCCTATCTATCTTCCTCGTCCTCCGTCCTTGCCGTCCTCTCTCCTCCTTTTCCCCTCGCGTCCCTTCTCTTTTCCTCTGCTTCTTTGTTCTCGTATTGCATTCAGCTGACTTTTCATGAAGTACATGGTTTCAAATCTGGCCCTGGTAGAATCCCTGCCCCTTTTTCCCTTCTGTTTAAAGAAGTGAGTTTCAGAAGTGTAAAATTGCCCAGAACACAACACACTGAAGTTTTTTGTTTTGTTTTTAGATTAGAGACACATTTTGAAAACTCTCCCTAGATGTCTAAAGTGTTCATATATTTGACATCACCAGATCATCCTGATATTTGGAGTTCATATACATTTGAAAAAAATCTTTAATAAGTAGTTAACATAATCATGTTCATGTGTTAAGAATGTCTCTGAGGAGTTTTTAATTCCTGCCTTTCCAGCAGTTTTCAGTCTGTGAATATATTGACTGCAACATTATAAAATCTCAAAGCGTGGGGTATGACCAAAGGCTCATAGAAACAGTTCATTAATTCACTGCAGATGGGCTCGACTCTGCAGAATAATGATGGACTCAAGATTAAAAGAAACTAATTTTAATGGGGAAAATAATAAGATAAAAGATGCAGTGCAGTAGAGTGGCAACCAAACTACATCCCGGCAAAGAGACTCATAGAGAGGCTGTGTTTAATTCAAGACATAAAAATCAAGATCAGTCCAGCAAAACCCAGTGACACCTAGATGTTTTACAGTTAATCTGCTTTCTAACCCTGCTGTCAGTGTTTATGTTATGTTTTGATAAAAAACATTTGTTTTCAGTTTATTGAGTATTATTTTTAATTACATTACAATTTTGTTTTTGGATCTCTAAGGATAATGCTAGTGAATATGCAGTATCATGCAGTGAAAAATAAAACGGTCTGTCTTTTTTTTTAGCAAAAAAGTAAATATGTTTTTAAATATTTGAAAATATGTAAATATTTTCTTTAATCCTTAATTAATTCTTACCAAGTACTCCACTGATTAAGTTGAAATAATGTTACACAACAATTAATGAATGGTAACAAAGTACTATTTATACCTTTACATAGTATTTAATGGTTCAATAACTTTTCAAAATCTACACACACATTGTGTGATTGAGTTGAGCATGTTATGTCACATTATATTTAAACGTTCACAACATTATGTTACGCGAAAGATTTTCACTTTTAAGTGGATGAAATCCTAACTAGGGTCATTCTAGATTCTAGTAACCATTATTTACCATCTAGTACCATCTTGTGAATTGCATCAGACATGTTAATGGTTTCTGTTTATTGCCAAAATATCACATGGTGTCTCTTTAAATGTTTAAAGATTAATACTTTCAATAAAAGTAAATATAGCATAATTACACTTTATTTTAATGGTGTTTATAGTGCTTTTTAAATCATGTTGCCACTATGCCATTTATGCTTTTTGTTTCCATGGTTACGCATCTACAAAACAAAGAATCTCTTTTGGCTAACATTTACAGTATTTGGCAAGGTTTGTGATATTAGTTGTGGTACAAATCATAAGGAGAACAAATTAAACTTACTATCAGTGATATATTTTCATGTCATCTTGAAATTTTAAATAATGATTCTATTCAACAATTGCGCATGTCCAAGCGCTGTAAAGAACCACTCACAGTTACACTCAGAAGCAGATGAGTGTAAAGCATGCATTACTTTTAGCTTAAAGTAAAACTTTCAAATGTATTTTTCAGTGGCTGTCTCAAAAATTATTTGGTTTATCGATTCATAGCATTGCAATCGGAATTTTCTATAATGTACTATACACAAAATGTTGATAAAAAATATTGGTGTTAAACATGCATAAGAATAGAACAATCTTTACCTAATATCATTGTTGCTAGCATATTTTGTGACATTAATGCATACAATTATGCTGGTGGCAATGGCTCACAGATGAGGATGAGCCTGAGAGGGATTCCTTTAAAGCTCCAGATGGCCAGTCCAGTACCGGGTATCTTAATTGGCAGATCATTAAATCACAGGTTGCATAAACAGAGATATCAAATCGAAGAACAGAAGCATGCAAAGCTTTGTTGGGCAATAATAGAGTGACTGTTGTTTACAACAAAGAGCGCCACATGCACAAGTCACTCATAACAAGCACTAGCCATCTGTCATGTCTGACTCTATGCATATACCCCTCCTTCTTGAGAATGGTAAATTGTCTTTTTTTCACTAATGATGTGCATGTAAGAGTTGCTTCTGTTCACAAAAACCCGGGAAGAAATTTGTGTGCAGTAGTTGTCAGATATGTGTCTCTGAGATGTGTAATGACGTTTAGTGTGAGACCGCAGCCGGAATCATTCTCCCAGTGGGGAGAGGGACATATGGTATGAAGATGGAATAACCTGCTTTCCTCTGCAAGTCATCCCAGGGGATCAGTTAAACAGTAATGGTGGTAGGGGATGAATTGGTGATGTTACAAGGCTGAAACCACCACTGAAAATGCATTTGAACATTTTTATGTAATTTGTCAGAAAAAAAGAAACACAAAATAATTACATCTTACACGAAAAGCAACAACAACAACAACAACAACACAGGCGTTAATGGTTAATGTTACTATAATAAAGCCATCAAAATGTCCATCATAAATTGAAATTAAAATGTTCAATAAAATTTAATTAAAATTTTAATTAAAATCAATAAAAATTTTGCTACATTTTGAGTCTGCACTTGTTTTAAATATATTTTTTATGTGTGAAGCATCATTTGTTTTAATATATACTTTTATTACAACTATTACGTGCTTAAGTTGCTAGCAGGGCTTTCGAGAGAAATTATAGTTGAATTGTCACTGAAAACTCATTATATAGCATCATGCTATGCCTTAAATCATACTTAAAATTAGATTGACCTTTTCGATGAAAATATTATGAGGAATGGTTAGTAAATTGTATTAACTTTAAAAACTTATCATGTTACAAATCAGCATTGTAATCTTTTTGCCAGCATTCACCTTCCTCCACACACCGCTCCTCTTCTGGACTACATCACTCCAAAATCCGCTGCCTCGAATCACTTTCTGGTCTCTATCCCACCTGACCATCTACTTCTCCCGAACGACCATAGCACCGACCCGGAGGCATCGTCACAGTTTTATTATATTGTCTAAATAAATTCCTTATAATTCCAGACCTTGCTTCTCTGTTTGTGTACTCAAGTCTACAAAAGCGTTACAACTTTAGCTATTTTTCAGAGGAGATTTCATTTAAAATGTTATATTTTTATTGTATATAACAGTATAGGCATTGTTTTCGCTGTATTTGTAGGTTTGTTAGCATGAGATTGTACTGTTTTATTTACTGGGTTTGTGTGCATGATTCTGTCACGTCCATAATTCTGCTGCATTTGTGCATTTTTTTGGCACACTTGGTGTTTGTGCCAAAACATTTGTAAATAGTGAAGAAAAATGTCAAAAGTTGCCTTTGTTTGTGAGTTTTCGTGCAAAGATCGTGAGGGAAGCCTCTGGGAGATTTTTGGAAGAGGACAAAACAGCAGCAGCAGGCAGGGGCGTGTGTCACCATCTCAAACACACAGTAAGTGATATTAGTTGTTATACACAGGGCTTATTCACAGCTGTATAACAATAATGTTTTCTAATATCCACTGTATTTTTTCTAATTGAAATGATATAATATTGCTTTATTACTGCTCATGCTCATGAATTCAACAACATATTGCTTCATTCATTATTTTTATTTTTTCTAATCATTAACATTTTTTATTTATTTATTTATCTTTTGTAAATTTTTGTGTAGAAAAGAATTTTGACAAATATTATTTAATGTCTTTATATTTATAGAGATTCCTCTAATGAAGGGGAATCCTCTTAAGGGTTGGAGATGATTCTGTGGCAGAGGTCGAAGCATTAGGGACACAAAAACTCCTGTACATATGTAAATAAAACATCTTCTTCTTCTACTTTCGGCTGTTCCCAGTTTAGGGGTCGCCACAGTAAATCATCTGTTTCCACCTAACTCTGGCCTCAGAATCCTCTACTCTTGCACCAATTACCTTCATGTCCTCCTTCAGCACACCCATATAACTTGTCTTTGGCCTTCCTCTTGCGCTCTTGCCTGGCAGCTCCATCTCCAACATCCTTCTACCAATATAACTACTATCCCTTCTCTGCACATGTCCAAACCATCTCAATCTGGCTTCTCTGACTTTGTCTCCAAAACAACCAACCTGAGCTGTTCCTCTGATGTGCTCGTTCTTCATCTTGTCCATCCTTGTAACTCCTAAACTGAACCTCAACATCCTCATCTCTGCTACTTCCATCTCTGCCTCGTGTCTCTTCCTCACTGCTACAGTCTCTAACCCATACATCATAGCTGGTCTCACTACTGTTCTGTACACCTTTCTTTTGATTTTTGCTGACACTCTTCTGTCACACAACACACCTGATACTTTTCTCAACCCAATCCAACCTGCCTGCACTCGCCTCTTCACCTCTTTTCCACACTCCCCGTCGCACTGGACTGTTGGCCCCAAATACCTAAACTCCTCCACCTTCTTGACCTCAGCCCCCTGTAACCTCACTGTTCTACTTCCCTCCCTCTCGTTCCAACACATGTATTCTGTCTTACTACGACTGACTTTCATTCCTCTTCTTTCTAGAGCAGACCTCCAACTTTCCAGGTGTCCCTCCACCTGCTCTCTACTCTCACTACAGATTACAATGTCATCTGCAAACATTTTAATAAAACAACTTGTAAAATTGACACTGAAAGCCCTATTCAAACACAACTTTTTGAGTTTATGTAAAACAGTTTGAGGTTCATTTCTGTAATCTCAAAAGTCTTGTTGCTCTACATTTATAGCTGTTTATAAACGGAAACTTGATGAAAATTGAAATATGTTTTTTTTTACTTTTCTTGTTATTACACGCTATTCTGAGCCTTTATAACATAATACTTTTTTTTGCCAGATTTTGAAAGTTTTACTTCATATGAATAGAAAAATGTGCAAAAAATATGTACAAAGAACATTTTTTGACAAAAAGATTAAAAACAAGGCTAGAATTCCAGACGACCTGTTATAATTACAGTATCATTATAAGGGTTAAAGGGTTACAGGATAATAAAGACTGAATCCCCTCCTCCATGCCCATGCCTGTTTTGGTATGCGGCTTGGACATAGTTTTGGTAGCATGTGGCAGATAAAAACAATGTTAGATTAAATAAGAGTGTTTCAGTTTAAATATCCCGCAGGTATTCTAAGTGAAATTAAGTGATCGAGCGATTTCCTTCTGAAAGCATGATGACAGATCACATTACACTTTTGGATAGATGAATAATAAATGTGCCAAGCCAATCTTTCAAACAGAACACAATCTTTCATAGAAGTCTGACTGTATTGTTAATCAAGGCCAAAGTCACACAACTGCACCAGAACCATTGTCTGCCCAAAACCACCCTGATTACCTTGATATTAACCATTCAACATCATGACCTTAGAATGAAAAAGATAAAAGAGTAAGAAAGTAAATCTGTGACGAATGGAGGAGTGCATCAGACGGCAGTGAAGCACGTCTGAGTGTGTGCGCATTATCAGCAACCACCATCAGGCAGTTCCCCACAGATATCAGCACATTATCGCAGCTTCCACACACACTCTTAATCACAACACACAGCGAAATCCATTACTTTCTGTCAGTCTTCTCGCAACACACACTCACACACACACACGCACACACACCCATTCCACACATGACGCTTGATCTCTATCATCCATTTGAATTTTGTGCTCCTGCTTGCTTCTCTTTCCCCTTTTTTATACTGTTATAACCTTTTTAGAGATACAGCAAAGAGCTTTGTATCTGCCGTAAAGCATTCAGTTCTTATATCATTTCAGAGCGGCAGGTGAAAATCCTCACACCCCATTCTTATCTGTCAAAAGCTTTAAATACGTGCTAGGCTTCCTGTTAGAACCACTTTGACAAGTGCACTATTTCAGTCTGTAGGCTGGCATTTACTCAAACAGCATTTGCAGAGCTATCATAAACTATGCTTGTGCATGGTTTATCTGAAAAAATCAAATCATAGCATAGTGATAGTGTCAACAAGCTACCCTTTCATAGGAAAAGATAACACAAGCATCTAATTACCACTTTTTTTGCTTAAAGATCTTGAAACAACTATAGGAACATATTTTGCTCTCCAGTTGAACTGTAAAGCTTTAAAAAAGACTATAATATCTATTATTTTCTTCACCAATTCTCTTTAAAACATCTCCACTTAAAAACAAGTTAAAAAAACAACTTTCCGAAGTCATAATAAATATAACTTTTTCGTTTAACACTCAGTGTTATTGCTGAGTGTTATAGGAGAGTAGTTTCTCCTCTTGGTGGGTTCATCTTAAATTTTCAGAACCCATGCTTGTATGTGATTTTAAAAAGAGGAGCATCATGCCTCACAAAGCAGCTCACTTGAAAGGACACATGTCATGCATTTGTTTTTGGCTCTCTTGAACATGTTAAGTGGTTAAGTAAAGTTTCAGTTCTCAAAATTCTATTGTAAATAGTCAGACATTTTGGGGATGTGAATAAATGGAGCAGTTTTAGACCTGTTTCAAACAGGAGTGGTGCCAAGTGAATAGCCTGTCATTTTTACATGTAAACATGAAATAGAAAGGGGTTTAGTTAGTCAATCTAAATCAAGCTTTTTGATTGCTACAAAATAAATTCACTTCCAAAATTGAATTAATATTTAGTAATCAACATTCCTCAAATATTCTTAATATGAGCTTGCTTTGATTTCTTAAAGACCAGACGAGCTGCATAGTTCTGAATCATCTGCAGAGGTTTGAGCACGTTTGCTGGAAGTCCTGCTAGAAGAGCATTGCAGTAGTCCAGTTTAAAAAAGGAACACAAGAGCCTCAACCAAGGGGTTGCCTTCCATGATCAGTTAATAAGAGCCTGATCTTACTGATGTTGTGCAGTTGAAGCCTACAAGCTTGAGTTGTCTTGGCAATGTGGTTTTTGAAAGACAGGTGTTCATGTAGAACTGTTCTCCATCCCTAACTCCACCTGTCAGTCGATCACAAGTTTTCTGACATACCGACAACAACTTGCGAGGACTGGGGAATTCACATCATGCACCTGTACTGCCAGCACTGGCGCTCCTCAGGGGTGTGTTCTCTCTGCATTTTTCTTCTCCCTCTACACCAACCACTGCACCTCCCATGACTCCACTGTGAAGCTCCTCAAATTTGCAGACGGCACTCCGTCATTGATCTCATCCAAGATAGCGAGAAGTCCCCCCACGCACACCAGCACGTCCTTACCATCATGAACAGCACAATGGCACCAGTGGAGTCATCCAGGTTCCTGGGCACCATCATCTCACAGGGTCTTAACGGAGCACGCACATCAACTCTATTGGGAAGAAGTCCCATCAGAGGCTGTACTTATGTAGAAGAAGTTCAAACTCCCATTGACACTGCTAACTCAGTTCTACTCAGCGGTCATCAAGTCTGTTCTCTGCTTCTTAATCATTCTCTGGTTTATCTCCGCCTCTAAAGCAAATATTTGTAGAATTCAGATGACAGTTTGTACAGCTGAGATCATCGGTGCTCTCTTACCATCCTTCCAGGACCTGTACATCACCAGAGTGTGAAAGAGAGGACCAAGGATTGAACCCTGAGGAACCCTGATTAGCAGTCGATGGGTTGGATGCCTCATCTCTCCACCTGACACTGACGGGACTACCAGTCAGAGAAAGAGGGATTTCAAAAAGATTGTGTGTAAATATCAATGGCCTTTACATTTACATGAATTGTAAAAAGGACTGGTAGAATGGTCACAGTTGAAAATGCATGTCAGTGAATGTTGCTGGATGAGGATTTAACATTTCAAACCATTCACATGCCTGAGAACAGCTCAAAATGTTCTACTTTTACTGATTTAACAAAATTTATGGCACATTAAGACTTTTTTGTCCCTTTCATGCATAATTTTTTTAAACATCTTTCAAAAGTTTATTTTACATAACAGGCAGTTTTTGGGATTGGATGGAAATTCAGGACATCGTTTGCCATTGCTGGAGTTATCCATTGTTTTGTTTCATCGTCCAATATATGATTGAGAAGAGACATTTAGACTAACTGTTAGTCCAACCTCCACAACGAGAGGAGGACTCTTGTTCTATAAAGAGGATCTCAGTAAAACAAAGCTTTGATTTAAACTTATTCTGAATAGAACACTAAAATGTTTGTTCCATGACCTCAGAGAAAACCGCCTCTGATCAAAGAAATAACAGCTACAAATGGGAGTAAACACAGATTGTGTCTAGACAGATCTGTCAATTTTAATAGACGTGTTTTAGATACCGACACCTTACTGAAATAATTATATAAATGAAAGTGACCAGTTGGCCAGATATGGAGTGACCCACGCCTTGAATTTGTGCTCTGCATTTAACCCATCCAGTGTACACACACAGCAGTGAACAAACACACCGTGAACACACACCCGGAGCAGTGCGCAGCCATGGCTGTGGTGCCCAGGGAGCAGTCGGGGAGCTAGTGCCTTGCTCAGTGTTTCATCACTCACACCAACTTCAACTCGGTGGATCTGGGGATCGAACCAGCGACTTTCAGATCACAAGTTAATCTCCTTACCCACCGGACCACAACTGCCAATTCTGTGTCTGTCAAACAAAAAGAGAGTATGTGCAGATTACCTTTATTGACATACCAATGAAATACAAGGAAAATAGTTTATCATCAAGCATTTGGGTTTGTCCAAGCTTAATGTAGCTACAGAGCTACTTTTTCTTTAGCACTTTGGAACCAGTTGAGTGACTTCGTGTGTCCCTCAGCTGCAGAGACTGGTTGACGGAACCTCAGCTGTCTAACCAGAGCCAGGAGAACTCTGGAAATGGTAAGCGACCCAATGATTATAAACTGGAACCAGAGGACTACTGAATCAGGTTATCAGCCCACTTGAGACAAAGTGCAATTGAAGGAATCAGATAGTTATATTCCAGAGGAAGTCAACACTGCATTTGTAAAGCTGAGTGAAAAGGAAGCAATTAAACATGTTGTGTTTAAAAAAAGTGGAAAATATTGAGACTTCATCTAACTGAAGGTGTCTCAAACTAAATACCTGAAGGGCCAAACCTGTTTCAAGAGACAAACAAGTTGCTTCAAACAAAACCAGAGGAGCTTAATCAGTCGAATCAGGTGTGTTCAATTAAGGTGTTTGAGGAATTGAGTTTGAAACCCCTGCTTTAAGGAAACCTAGGTAAAGGAGAGTAGATGTGTAATTGGTGGTGATGCTAAATGACTCAACACCAGGGACTTGGATCAACAGAACCCATACGTTTAGTCTAAACATAAACTGAGCAAATCCAACCAAAACTCTATGTCTACCAGTTGACAAGGGGAAGAGAGTGTGAGAAAAAGATATATAGTCATTGTCCCTACAGCTATTGTCTCTACGTAATCCTAGTGAAAGACTGTTTTTGCTTATTGAGAAATCAATAGCACTTGAGTTATCAATGTTATCAAAGTCAGCATGCTTGAAGAAGAGGTTGAGGGTGAGGTGCTGTAAAAATCGATCTGCAGATATTGCCTTATTGAGCAGAGGCTGTAAATAGCAGTATTATGATGTTGAGTACTGCTAGAGTGATGAGAAGGGCAAGGAACACTCTATCCATCAAAATCAGACACGTACAGTTTTCAAATGACCACCACAATCTTTCTTTTCCGATTCAAATAGTTCTGAGGTTGATGGAAAAATCTGAAACATTGTATCTGTGCAAACATGTTTAAAACAACTCATTACACTTGTATCCAAGTGCCAGTAATCAATTTGCCTATTTGTATAAAAAATCTAAAAGACAATAAAACGTATAGCTTTTATTCTTAACTGGATTTCTGTGAAAATAAAAAATAGATTATGGTGCCATTTATTTAAATAACAGAAAGCTTGTACCCTGATTTGGAATCTATATGAGTCTTCTGAAGTTTTGAGTATATAATTGGAACTTTTCCATGCTTTTGAAATCATTGTCTTAAAATTGTATTTGACCAATGAAGAAACATTTTTGCCTACATGGTTCCAGTTTGACACACTCATCCATGCAACATGAAATAGGTATCTATTTATTTGTTATTATACTAAATCTGAATAATTAATAAAAAAATAACACAACATGTAAATCAAAAGGGACAAAACATGTTTTCCATGCTGACACCAATACATGGCTTGGACTTTTTTGTCTGTGTGTACTTCTAAAATAGCACATTATGAAGTGCAATACAAGCAACAAAACCTGATTTGAAATACCATGTAATGAATTCCATCCATCTGTTGTACAGCTTTGAATAATGAGTTCAAGAAACATCTGTCTGAGGTGGGATCTCCACAGATGGTCCTTGAGCCAAGAGGTCACTTTCTGTGCTGGAACAGGACACCATGTCCTGAGCAGTTTGGCATAGGATTCTATTTCAACGCAGCCAGGGAAGGATATTATATTTTAAAGTAAGCTTCTATTTACTATAAGTACATATTACTCTTGAATGCCATGAAAGTTATACCAAATCCTACATGTTCTAGGATAAGTGTTGATTTAGGAGTAAAATAAATTGTGTTTGTATTTTTGGTTTGACATATCACTACAAAGTGACTAGTAGTGACATTAAAACTACTTCTTTAAATATTTGAACGAAAAGCTAAACAAACAATTCTCCTGCTTTAAATGAATCGGCAATTCTAAAAAATCAAACAATATTATTGTTTTGCTTTTTACTGCAGATTTTAGTATACTATTTCTTCACATTCTGCATTTTTGGTTTTCAGCAGTAAATTTGCACCAAATTCTTCTTCTTATATTATTATTATGTTGTAGTTAATAATATTTTTTTTACAGTTTGTAATCACAAACATTATTTCTAAACTCTTAACGAATACCTACAAAGCACACTTGGTCATATGGATGTATGGATTTTCTTCTCAAAAGTACCCCTTTTAACTATTTACAAACTCTTCATTTCAAAATAGAACACATCTTTCTCTGCAAACACTGACTTTATCAAAACACTGGCAAAATGAAAATTTTCAGTTTTCACTTCACAAGGTACATGCAGTCAATCAATGTAGATCAGGTTTCAAAATCCAAGCTTTTTTGATATCAAAACAACTGCCTAGACTTTTATAGACAGTTTTCCAGGTATCTGCATGCAAAACAACATTTGACACTACATTTCTTCTTTCTGAGTTGGGAACTGTATGTCCCAGTGTACCATAATGTTGCAGTTAAAAGCAATTTTTACACAGGATGTTTAGTAGAAAAAAATATCCATGTAACACACGTGAGCATTATGAGCAAAAAAACAACAGTTTGTTGAAAGATACATATAGCGCAGGCAACCATTGACCACTTCAAATTGGGCTGCGCTGTTTTACCAGCAATGGTTGATTACATAGTCAATGATAGCACATATTTCATCACTGGCAAATGTTCATGCAACCCTTGAAATGCCGCAACCATGCATTCTTACACCTTCTTCTACCTTGCCCTCACCTTGGGCCCGCTCCTCCCCCTGTTCCTCACACTGTGTCTCTGCTCCTGCTTTTCTCACTGCATCTCTTCCTGGGCCTGCTCTTCTCCCTGGACCCCTTGCATTTCTTTGTCCAGATTTTGTCCAGACAGTGTTAGTCCTTTATCTGTTTTTGTTTCCAAAAACTTCGCTCCCCAAAGACCTCCATTTACTGTTTAAGTGTAAATCTAAAAAAACCAACGATCAAATATTTTTCAAATGTTTATTGATTTTGAACTGATGTATTCTTATACTGCATCTAAAGTTTGGAAATTAGTTTTTGCTATTGTGGGATGTTTTCTGTTAACATTTGTAAATATTACAAAACCAATAAATAATTTTGGTGAGAGGTATAGCTTGTTTATTAAGAAAGTGTAAGCGTCACGGAAATATGTTCTGGCAACGTCCTGGGTGAATACAACAAGAAAGGTGTAAATGGCATGGCCACAACACACTTATACTGTGCTAATTGTGTTTAGAGTTTTGGAAACGTGACAGCTGATTGGACAAACACTTGTTAGCGATTGACAAACAAACTGTGCATACAAAATATGAATTTTATTTGTGATATTTTTGCTGTCTGACATGAGATATTATTGAATTTAATGGATACCGGACAGAAGTAATAACATTAGAGATATTTTGGTAAGTAAGTAATTTCTGGTTTTAAATCAAAATTCAAACCATGACTGCTTTTTAATTATTATGGTAAGGTGATGTACTTGCATGGTATTTATAAGATTTTTGACATCCCACACCTTCTGGTTAAACATTACATAGTAGTAATGTGAAGATTCCTTCGTTTTTCTGACAAGTTTGTGAATTGGAGACTCTCCTTCACAGAAAAAATTAACAAAACATTTGAATGATTTATCTATATAATTCACCCCCCCCGAACACATCCTGATTTATTTGCAAACTATTATGACAAAGACCCTAAAATATTGGCATCAGTCATACAGTAAAATATAAACTATTGTAGCAGGCATACGATTATTAGTGGCAGCTGAGCTGAATAACTTTGCTACTAGTCTAACTGGTGGGGCGACAGATTTCTAAAACCTGTTTGGAGAACCTTGTGTCCCATACACCGCACGACTCCAGGTAACTTGTAGTTCTTGAAAGAACTGTTATGCAATAAATCCTTTGAAGCAGAATGTCATTTAGCCAAACCAAACAGGACAAGCATGTCACAGACAGTTAGTACAAATATGTTAAATGGATTCACTCATACACATGCACACATACAGTAACCTGCATTGGGAAATATGCCCCCCCCAAAAAAAAAAAATTAAATAAATAAAATATATTTTATTTTATTTTTTCGGATATATTTCATGTTAAATGGATTCACTAATATGCATGCACACATACAGTAACCTGCACGTTGAACATTGAACTTCCACTTATATTTAGTATGAGTGTCTAATCTGCACGTTATCGTGTTATAACCCATTATGCTCCGGGGCACCTACGCCGTGCAGGGTTATCTCACTATAATGTCAAAAAAATGTCTTCACAATACCATGTGCAAGGTCATCACATTGTGAACTCTGAGCAAGAATAGTCAGTTCAGTGCATTTCTTGTTCTTTGAGCAAACTCAATGAATGGATGACTCAGAAGAACTAATCTTCTACACACTCGGTTCAGGGCAGCAATTGATGCAATTGATTAAAAGACCAATGAATGAGTTGAAGTTCTCTTAAAGGAGTTAAAGGGACTCTTTGAAGATGAAAATACTCTACTTAATTTGGTTCAGTGTGCATGTATGCTAGCATAATAGAAAGTTGTTACTTGAAAAAAATTAATGGCTGAACAATGTTTTCAATGTGCTGCTGGTATGACCGAGAGCATTGGGAAATATATTCAATAAAAAAAATAAAATAAAAGAATATATATATATTGAATATATTATGAATTATTATTAATATATTATGAATTATGAATTATGAATAGAAAGCATGATAGAAGTTGGCTGGAAATTAAGCAGGTAATGAGTGGCACCATCTAAACTCATTTAAAGTAAAGAGACCTTTGGGATCTGGATCAGCACCTGCACCTGTGTCTCATGTTTAAACCTGCAGCTTAACCTCCAAGGAAAACATTAATGAAATAATCTAGGGCAAGTCTGACACGTACAACAAAGATACTGCAAAATAAGGTAAAATAATATAAAACAGTGTTCATAATTACATCATTTGAAATGTTTTTGTTAATTATATGTATAATGTTATTGGTTTTATCTAACCATCAATCTGAGGATCTGTAATGACTACATTCTCAAAGTAATGTCTGACAATGAAATGGCTGAGCTTACACAAGTTATGCTTACACAAGTCATGAATGGTTGAGGTGGGTATTAACAACAGCTGGGTAAAGTTTGGAGCAAAGACTCCTCGAAAGTTGTGTATGAAAGTCTTGCCAAATGAAATGTGTCTTTTATCAACCAGCACGCATGGTGAACTAGTGTAGTGTAAAACAGCATATGGTCATGGTCATTAAACTCTAAAATAGCAATGAAACTATTAACGCATGAACAAATTAAAAATGAGCTTCTGTGACATTGAATTAAGACTGAAATATTAATGTCAGATAAGGCTAGACCAGTTTAACCAGGACCAGGACCAGGACAGACTCAAAAAAAAAACCCCATCTGTTCAACTAGCCATGGGCTGAGCAAACAATAATAATAATGGTTTATAGCACACACTCAACACAAACAATTTTTACAAATTTGCTAAAATAGTTGATCTTTCCCAGGTTTTATTTCATTTAATTTTATTTTTTTGTGCCTGGGCCTACTAGGTTGATTCAAAAACCTTGAAACAGGCTGCTCAAAAGGGCTTGACATTACCCTGCTTCTTCTTTTGTTTTTCTTTTAATCTTTGGCAGGTTTATTTAAATCTTTTAGCACAGGGCAAACAGAACAACCAGGATTTCCTCTACACATAAATGTTGATGAATTAAGTGTGGATTTAACACATCTGCAGGGTAGAATAGTCAGGGTTGTTAGTAAAACCTGGTTGATGGTTTTCAATATTTGTGCTAGCTCGCATTGTGATGAGTGCAGGCTGTGATTGTTTGGCTTAAAGGAACATGGCTTAAACATGGCAACCCTGTTTCAGATTTCATCTGGCAGACAATATATATTTTCTTTAAATGCACCCGAAATGGGTGTGTGCAGCTACACATTGAGAGGTGTGATTTTGGCACGTCCTGATTTTCCTGGGCAGTTGTTTTCCTAAGGTCATCATTCTGAATGACGCCTTCAGGACAACATTTCTCCAGCCAATCAGAGACTATGACATTATCAGCACAAGTCGACCGTGTGCTGAGTGTTGCCAACTTAGCGACTTTGACGCTAGATTAAGAGACTTTCAGACCTTTTAGTGACTTTTTTTGTATCATAGCGACTAGTGACAAATCTAGTGACTAGTACTAGTACTGCGGTTCCTGGCAACAAGGAATGTGGCTGCAATGTCTGAGCTGAGCCTTCCTGTCAGTCACTGTCTTTATCCCACCGCTGATGCTCCTCTCCCGTCAATGCCATTCACTTTATATAACATTCCATTGCTCCCGGTTCTTCTTCTTCGTCTGCTGTTTAAAAGCAGTTAGCAAATATTCCTAATGGTGCATTCCTGCCACCAACTGAAAAATAGTATGAACTATTTTTGAAGAAAGGAAAATTAACCTTTCCTAATATTATTATTACTGTTATTATTATAAATATATATTCTAAAATGATCCTTGGTCTATTTAGGAAATAAAAGGATTGCCTTATACATTTTTGTTTCCTTTAGGATTTTGATAACTGATAGAGGCTCTGTTATTATTTCCCTAATCTCTTTCATCATTTATTTTCTTTCCATTTCACATGTTTTACATTTAAGTATTACATGTTCTATTGTTTCCTCTACTCCACAATTCCTGGTTTTTATAATGACCTGAGGACAACATGTAAATGATTATATGAAGGCATTATAAAATGTTAATATCTTATATTCTTCCACAGAACTATAGCTTGTACAGGAGATGGAGAAGATGTGGCTTTTTCATTAATTTTACATTACATTAGCTATTAATGATATGAAATCTTCAGATTTTCCCATCACATTTCTACCAACAAGTTAAGAAAGTCTGGAGTCCGATTAACAAGAACGATAGCTAAAATAATTTAACAGTTATGCTATATGAACGAATGTACAAGTGCGCCTAAATAATTATTTTTAACAATTTATTAGAGGAATAATGTCTCTCATGTGATTGTAAAGAACAAAAGTAATGTTATGCATGCCTGTGTGTCAGCTGTATATCAATCCGTGTTGTGTACTGCTTTGTTGTCCTGAGGGCGTCGTTCAGAATGATAACTTCAGGACAACAACCACCCAGCAAAATCAGGATGTGTGTGATTTTGGTAGACTAAGTATTCAGAGTATTTTAAGTGGCTAACTGAACACAAAAATTAATTTCCAGAAACACAACAAATTCCTGTCTCACAACAAATTAAATACAACATTACAATTTGGATTATAAAATTATATTTACAAGTTTGTGACCTGGCTTATTGTTGAGGAGACGGGAGCTGTTAAGCTAATCTGATGATGTTGATTGTCTAATGGCATCATAAATGTGGATAATGCAGTCAATTTCACAAAGACTTTACGTGGATTATGCTAACCTAATATGTTGAGCTTCATCCCAAAGGTCAAATTAAAAGTAATATTTAAAGGCAACAATCGCTAATAATAAGCAAAATTACCTTTTTTTACTTTAATAAGTATTTAACAAATGTATTTACACAAAATCATTTAAAAATTATGATTAAAATACATAAAGACCTCCAAAATTCCAAATATTTTTAATGAAATTGTCAACTATTTTTTTTAACAAACAGGCTTGAAGACAATTTCACTAAAAAATATTGCTACCATCTTTAATGTTCGAATCTCATCTTTCATACTAATAACATTGGAATAAGGAGGAATGTATATTTTTGTATAAAACAAATACTGAGGTACACGCTTCTAATCTATTTTTGACACAAACTGTAAAATGGAGCTTTAAACTAATCTACAAGAATGACTAGTGAATAAATTCCTCATACAACAACTTTACTTTTACACAAGATCCTTAACCCACCGAAGAGCTTCTTTGAAAAATGCTACTGTTGAAGGTTATAGATGTGCATTTTATTGTCCTCCTTCTGAAGACTGGGCACTAATAAACCTTGGTCAACTATGAAAAAAACTTGAATTAAAGGAAATGTAACATACTGTGATAAAATGTCCCACAATGTGAAAATGCATTAAGAAAAAATGGGTAGTTCAAGTACAAACATCAATTAAATACAATGAACACTTATATTATATTAATTCACTAATTCACAAATGTTGAATAAGCTACAATGTATGGTTCATATATTTGTAGATCTGATTGTGATGATGTCAGTGCCTCACCACATGTAGGTATTGCTTATGTAAAACGTATCTAATAAAAATCTACTCAGATGCTTATCTACTTGCAGCTTTTGAGCTTAATCATACAAAACAAGATTTAAATTAAACTATATACAAACATTCAACTATAATTTTGAGCAATCTTGGTCACGCTTCTTTGCTACAGAAGTGTCTCCTCATATATTATTAAGCTCATAAGTAGCTATAGTACATAAATACTTGGGGAATATTTTTAATTGGATAGGTTTTACATAAGTTAATACAACCAGCCTAAGACTGTCGAAGTATTCATATTTGGAGTCCATACATGTTTGTTCACAGTTACAACCATACAACCAAAATAATACAAGTGCAACTTCTTACATTTCCCTTGTAATGTTAAAGATGGATCACCAATTGCAATATACATTGTGTTTAAAACAAAACATAAAACATGTTCTCTATTAAACAACAGATTAGAGAATTTCCAGATGTGACAATAGTTTGACAAAAGCTAGAAGGCAAGTTCCCAGTCAGTGTGTGAACATTAATAATGAACTCAAACAAAAGTGCTGTCTTTCCATTTTATAGCATCGTTCGATGGATGTCCTTGTTTGCATCCCATATGGAGGAAAGAAATTATACAGCATGAAATTTCAAACATGAGACAGTTATGGCCTGATCATTACATTTTAATTGATATCAATAAAAAGGTTGGTGTTTATAATGATGCCAGTGCAAGTTTTATTGAACTTTTAATAAGCTTTGGCATAAAACTCTAGGATTTGAATACTACTGACAGATTCACAATGTAGTTTGGTATGAAGAGTATTAAATCAATACCGGTACTGTGATTAAGAATGGTCTTAAAACAATTAAATGTTTTTATTATTCTTACCCTTGAAAAAATGTATACAATTTCACAAAATGCACACAAACAGAATACAGAAAGTATGATAAAAAACCTGTTCCTCAGCCCAAGGATATATTCACCTCTGTGCAAGGAAAGCAGGGACCTATAAGGCACTGCTGATTTTTTCTCTGATTTGTCTCCTCCAAGGAAGTAAAAGACTGATGGGCAAGAATCAATGTGCTAAATTTGGACAAAATGTGCTAATACAAGGTGAACTTGGGCATTGTTCTATGACTTGAAGATAAATGTCATATACAGCCTGTGCCATAGCAAACTTTACCATATACAGAGCAGCATGTGACTTGGATCAAGACAAGATGAATTTGTCACTTTTAGATACTTATGCACTTAGTTTATCCATTCTCAGAACATCTATAAAGGATCCAAACTGCTATAGTTCTGAAAACAGGTGTATGGGGATTTATTTTTCTAAAAAAATAATCATTATTGACAGAAGACAATTATTATTGATATAACAATCAGAGGACAACAAATTATTATTCACCAGCAGAAAATCACAAGGGAAAGTCCCAAATGGTTGCTTTGTAAACTTTTCTTGTGACCGTCACACAAATTGTGACCATCATTCACACACAAAGTAAAACAAAAACCTTAATCTACCTCAATTTTAAACCATACGAGTTTATCAAATTTTAACCGAAGCCAAATTCTTTAGAAATGGTTTTTTCGTCATTGATAATGTTTCCAGAGTATAATGTTGACAGCATTTTTTTTATATTTCAATGAAATTCTTGTATCATTTAAACAAGAACAGTGAGTGGTTTCTATCCAAGTGTGGCAGAGCATTTCTACCTGGCCTGTATACATTATTATTGTAACTTCTGTTACACATTGTATGTAACAGAATCACCAAGTCTTTCTTTCAGAAAATAACATTGTCGCTCATTGCTCACAATGCTCATTGAAGGCATTGTATAAGGCTTTAAAGGGGCATGCAGTGAGGAGAGCATCTGCAGCCCTGTAGGGAACAACATCTCCGGTTCAGTCCCCTCCTGCGCCAAGGTGAACACCTCTATCAGAGCAAAGCTGGTGCTGGGCTCCAAAGCGATGCCCCCTTCACCTACGAATCCTGCGAGATGCAGAGAGAACACAGACTGAGCGCAGAGCAGTTCAGTGATGCATGGCTGCTCAGCTGCACACATCCACACACGCAGGGCCAAGGTCATTGCCACTCAGAGGTCACTCTAAACTGCTGGTCTTTCTACACTATTATATTGTTCCTATAGAAACTATATGACCAGATATTCAAAATACAAAACTGTCATTATAGACAGATATTTTTTTTTTTATGTTGCATCAATTTCTGATACATGCCGAGTGAGTTTATCAAAATGTTCTAAGGATAGAAGAAGCAGAGCCTTTCTTGCACATTATGATTCCTATGAATCACTGGTTAC
The DNA here is from genome assembly GCA_900490495.1 of Danionella dracula. Lineage (NCBI taxonomy): Eukaryota > Metazoa > Chordata > Actinopteri > Cypriniformes > Danionidae > Danionella > Danionella dracula. Next base: position 2,101,396 of record UELW01000378.1, on the reverse strand, counting down.
AGTCCCACAGCTCTATAGTAGTCACTTTTACTGTTTTTACACAATGATGAGTTGCAGTGTATGCATGCATTTTAGCAATCAAAGTATGTCTGGAATCAACAGCTTGTCAAGCTTTGTGAGTGGGTTATTCAACAAAGATCGATAATGCCATTTATTAAAATAACCAGGGGTGTGGAGAAAGAATTACAAATACTCACGCTACTGTAATTATGTATTTTTTTTCAGCAATTGTAATTAAGTGTGTAGTTTAACAAAAATTCTACTTTTACTTTAGTACATTTTTAGTACAGTAACGGTACTTTTACATCGCTATTTTTATTTTCAACTTACTTTTGTATTTGTTTATAATTATCTATATGATTGGTAACTGCACCGTCCAATCAATATTGCTCAAAAAATATGTGATGCCTGACGTCAACACGACTGTCTCTAGCGCCAGTGTTTGTTTAATCATGGAGAAGGACACGGGAGTTGAGGAAGAGTTACCATGAGTCATAAATAATTTGACTTTAAATCATCCATGGATGTACCTGAAAGAGATTTTTCAACTAAAGAAAAACGTGGCCAACTGTGTCATCATGGCGTACAAACTTTGAAATACTGTATCAGCCTTGAAGAATTCTACATCTAATTTGAAAAACACAACAAGGTACTGGTAAGTTTTGCATGATAAATCTGCCGTAAATACAAACCTCCCCCCTGTAATATGTGGCATGGAGGCTGCAAATGTGTCATGTTAATGTAGTGAAAATCATTACTCGCACTTATGACCTAAAGACGTTTTAATAATATAAATATATGTAAAATATATGTGCATTGCACAAATGTAGGGCCTACTGTATTAACGTTACTGCTTCACGAAATTGGCTTACGGCGCCAGTTAAAGTCAAAGTTTACTGTTTTTTAATAAATCACAACATCTAGATGTTTATCCCAATGGTAGACCGAGTTTGTACAGGGTATCAATCTACTATGTCAGCTTATTATTGATTCAGATATAATATATGTAATATTATATTAAATAATTTATGAAGCTTTGCAACTTTGTTTTAAGTTATAATTTTGTTTTGTTACATTTTTGTCACGGCCGGGTCTTGAACTCGGGTCTCTGGGGTGGAGACTAAAGTGTGAACCACTGAACCACAGGAGCAGGTGTGTTGGACCCAATGGAAATACACTCCAAGACGCAATCCAGGATACAAGGATTTATTAGAAAAAATTTAACTTCTTCTCAATAACAAAAAAAATAATAATATAGCAAAAACACAACTCAGATTCTTCTCGGAATGAGGAATAAAAATACTCAGTCTAACGAACATATAAAGAAAACTCCACGAGGGGAGAAAACAAATAGACAATAAGGCAACAGGAGAAAATCAAACAGTCTTACTGGACGTAGCTCAAGACCTCAAGGGAATGCACAGCAAGTTCACTGAAGCTGACTCAAAAACCAAGTGAAGTTCAGAGAAAAAGTGACAACTTAAATATACAGGCAGGAACGAGTCACAGGTGATAGAAATAAAGTAAACAAGAGCACATGAGGAAGAACAAAGGCAAAAGGCGAACTACAGGGACCTCTAGGGGAATGGAGACAAAGTGCAGGATGGTGACAGGACCCCCTCCTTTAGGAACGGCTCCTGACGTTCCTACCAGAGCTCCCTGGCCTCTGGGCATGGAACTCCCGGATTAAACTAGGATCCAGGATGTCTTTGGCCGGAATCCAGGAGCGTTCCTCTGGCCCGTAGCCCTCCCAGTCAACCAGATACTGAAGTGAATTCTGGACCCTCCTGGAGTCCAGTATCCGGCGGACTGTATAGGCTGGCTGGCCGTCAATGATCCTGGGGGGTGGAGGGGGTCTGCGAGGGAGGGCAAAGGGAGAAGACAAGACAGGTTTTAATAAAGAGACATGGAATGTGGGATTAATTCTAAGTGAACGAGGAAGAAATAAACGATAAGAAACAGGGTTAACTTTCCTTGCTATTCTAAATGGCCCGATGAACTTCTGGGACAATTTTCTTGACTCCACCCGGAGCGGCAGGTTCTTAGTGGCCAACCAGACTCTCTGACCAGCACGGAAAGCGGGGGCCCTTCGACGACGGCGATTAGCCTGATGCTGGTATCTCAGTGAGGTTCGAAGGAGAGCGTTTCTAGCTCTTCTCCAGGTTAGTCGGCAGCGTCGAACGAAGTGTTGGGCTGAGGGAACTCCCACCTGCACCTCCTCCTCAGGAAACAATGAAGGGGTATAACCAAATTGGCATTCAAATGGGGATAGTCCAGTGGCTGAGGACTTGAGGGTGTTGTGAGCATATTCGGCCCACATTATGTAAGAAGACCAAGTCGTGGGGTTGTTGAAAGCCATGCACCGTAGAGTGGTTTCCAGATCTTGGTTTACTCGTTCGGTCTGACCGTTAGACTCAGGATGGAACCCGGAAGATAGGCTGGCAGTGGTCCCAAAGAGTCTGCAAAAAGCTCCCCAGAATCTGGACAAAAACTGTGGGCCTCGGTCAGACACAATGTCTTGGGGAATGCCAAAAACTCTAAAAACATAGCTCATTATGAGCTCCGCTGTCTCCTTGGCTGATGGTAACTTGGGCAGGGGAATGAACCGAACTGCCTTAGAGAATCTGTCCACCACAACCAAAATGACTGTGTTGCCCTGGGAGGGTGGAAGCCCTGTAATAAAGTCCAGGGAGAGGTGTGACCAAGGCCTGTGGGGAACAGGTAAGGGATGGAGCAGCCCCTGAGGTCGTTGGTGTGATGATTTTCCCTGGCAGCATACTTGGCAGGCCTCCACAAATCTTTTAACGTCCTTCTTCATGGAAGGCCACCAAAATCGCCTTTGGAGGAACTCTAGAGTACGGGTGTTACCAGGGTGGCAGGTCAATGGGGACTCGTGGCCCCACTGCAGGACCTGAGCTCGTGCTGACCGAGGAACATACAGAGCACCCAATGGCCCATTGCCTGGATCAGGTTCCTTGGTTTGGGCCTTCCGGACCACTTGTTCTAGATTCCATCTAAGGGGAGCAACAATCCTTGTACTAGGAATAATAGAAGAAACAGGCCTTTCCTGTGTCTCGGGAGAGTAGGCTCGGGACAAGGCATCTGGCTTGAGGTTCTTGGAACCGGGTCTGTAAGTCAGGATGAACTGAAATCTGTTAAAAAACAGAGACCATCGAGCCTGCCGGGGATTCAGTTGTTTTGCCTGCTGGAGATATTCCAGGTTTTTATGGTCTGTAAGAACCTGAAAAGGATGTTGAGCACCCTCAAGCCAATGGCGCCACTCCTCCAAGGCCAATTTTACAGCGAGCAGCTCTCGGTCCCCTACATGGTAGTTGCGCTCGGCATTAGACAGGCGACGTGACATGAAAGCACAGGGGTGTAGTCTTCCTTCCTCATTCCTCTGTGATAAGATGGCTCCTACCCCCACATCTGAGGCATCCACCTCTACCACGAAGGGTCTGTCTGGATTAGGGATAGAGAGAATGGGAGCTGAGGTGAATTGATATTTGAGATTCTGGAAGGCAGTTGCTGCTTCAGGACCCCAGTCAATCTTGACTCCTCCTCCCTTTGTCAGCGCTGTCAAGGGAGCCACAATAGAGCTGAAATTCTTGATGAACTTCCTGTAAAAGTTTGCAAACCCCACAAACCGTTGCACCTCTTTTACTGTGGTTGGAATAGGCCAGTTGAGAACAGCCTTAATCTTGCTATGGTCCATCTCCAGGTGACCAGGGGTGACGATGTACCCAAGAAACTTTGTCTGAGCTACATGAAATTCACACTTCTCTGGTTTGACAAACAGATGATTTTCAAGGAGTCTTTGGAGAACCCTGCTGACGTGCCCCTGGTGCTCCTCCACTGACTTGGAAAATATTAGTATATCATCCAGATAAACAAATACGAATCTATTTAACATGTCTCGGAGGACATCGTTGATAAGTGCCTGGAACACGGCAGGGGCATTGGAAAGCCCGAAAGGCATCACCCGATATTCATAATGGCCTGTGGGGGTGTTAAAGGCCGTCTTCCATTCATCTCCTTGCCGTATCCGCACCAGATGGTAGGCATTGCGAAGGTCCAGCTTAGTAAAAATGGAAGTTCCTTGCAACAACTCAAAGGCTGTAGCCATAAGAGGCAGGGGATATCGATTCCGAACAGTTATCTTGTTGAGACCTCGGTAATCAATACATGGCCTAAGCCCCCCATCTTTCTTCCCTACAAAAAAGAAGCCAGCACCAGCAGGGGAAGTGGAAGCTTGGATGATGCCAGTTGCCAGGGACTCCTTGATGTAAGCATTCATGGCAGCCTGCTCAGGGGGAGATAAGGAGAAGACTCTGCCTCTAGGCGGAGAGGAACCAGGAAGAAGGTCAATTGCACAGTCGTATGGGCGGTGAGGTGGCAGAGAGGTGGCTCGGGACTTACTGAACACTGCCTTAAACTGATGATAGACAGTGGGAACTTGAGACAGATCTACAAACTCTTGAGGCTCGGGATGAGGAGCTGGAGGGCTCTGGATTAAACAGGTGAAGTGACAAGAGGGACTCCAATCTAGAATGGAACCAGTAGACCAGTTGATATGGGGATTATGTCTGCGCAGCCAGGGATGACCTAGAATAACAGGGTACTCGGGAGAGTCAATAAGGTAGAAATCCTCCTCCTGCTGATGTTTAGCAATGGTGAGTTTCAGGAACTGAGTGGCCTCAGTTACTTTGCCAGGTTTTAGGGGTCTACCATCCAATGCAGTTACTGCCTGGGGATGAGGGAGAAGGTGGGTAGGGATCTTAAGTTTCTTGGCCAAGGACAGATCTATGAAATTACCTGCGGCACCTGAATCGATCATTGCCTGGACTGGAAGCTGATGGCTCTCCCAGGACAGAAGGACTTGGAGTGCTAGAACAGTATTGGCAGGAGGAGCTCTTATTTTCCCCATCACAGTCCTCCTGTAACTGGGTGGGGACCATCGTTTCCCGATAATTCTGGACAAGTGGACCGAAAGTGTCCAGACGTACCACAGTAAAGGCATCGTCGCTCCTTCATGCGTCGTTCCCTTTCACTGGGAGAGAGTCTGGAACGACCTAGCTGCATATCTTCTGGAGGTTGTTCACCGACTGGGAGGAATCTGACAGGTGGGGCATGAACTGGAGAAACAGGTTTGTGAACAGGAGCTTGGGACTGGGATGCTCTGCCTCGAGTGATTCTCCGTTCTCTAAGACGATTATCCAGGCGAATGGCCATATCAATAAGGGATTCGAGGTCTTTGGCTGATTCCCGAGTGGCCAGTTCATCTTGAAGAGATTCAGCTAATCCTCCCTGAAAGCAGACCCTCAAGGCTTCGTCGTTCCATCCACTGCCTGCTGCGATGGTTCGAAACTCTATGGCGAAGTCTGCAGTGCTGCGGGACCCTTGACGGAGAGTCAGTAGACGTTTGGAAGCCTCTTGTCCACTAACTGGATGATTGAAGACCCGCTTAAACTCCTTCTCAAAGGCTGTGTATGATTTGCAATAACTAGTCTGGGACTGCCACACCGCAGAGGCCCAAGCTAAAGCCTTATCAGTCAGAAGGGTGATAATATAAGCAATCTTCGAGCGGTCAGTGGGAAAACTTGAGGGCTGAAGCTCGAAAGTGAGAGAGCACAGGGTGAGAAATCCCTGGCAAGAACTAGGATCTCCCGAGAATGGTTTAGGGGGTGGAAGTCGAGGTTCTGCAGCAGCTACAGGAGATATGGGAGGATCGGTGGTAGTTAGAGGTGGCGCAGCCGGAGGAGCATGAGGGAGGCTTTCAGAAAGCTGCCGAATGGACCACATAACTTCTGTAAGGAGTTCTGAGTGTCTCGTCATTAACTCCTCTTGACGATGGAGGACCTCTTCATGGCGCTGGAATGAAGCTTCATGGCTGGCAATCACTGCCAACAGATCTTTGGCACTGAGTGTTTCTGGGTCCATGTCTGACTTGGTTTTTCTGTCACGGCCGGGTCTTGAACTCGGGTCTCTGGGGTGGAGACTAAAGTGTGAACCACTGAACCACAGGAGCAGGTGTGTTGGACCCAATGGAAATACACTCCAAGACGCAATCCAGGATACAAGGATTTATTAGAAAAAATTTAACTTCTTCTCAATAACAAAAAAAATAATAATATAGCAAAAACACAACTCAGATTCTTCTCGGAATGAGGAATAAAAATACTCAGTCTAACGAACATATAAAGAAAACTCCACGAGGGGAGAAAACAAATAGACAATAAGGCAACAGGAGAAAATCAAACAGTCTTACTGGACGTAGCTCAAGACCTCAAGGGAATGCACAGCAAGTTCACTGAAGCTGACTCAAAAACCAAGTGAAGTTCAGAGAAAAAGTGACAACTTAAATATACAGGCTGGAACGAGTCACAGGTGATAGAAATAAAGTAAACAAGAGCACATGAGGAAGAACAAAGGCAAAAGGCGAACTACAGGGACCTCTAGGGGAATGGAGACAAAGTGCAGGATGGTGACAATTTTAAGAAGATTTCTCTACAATTAATTATAGGTACATTATTCAGTGCCTTCGATTGGTAATAAAACTGTTGAAGGGAAAAGAAAATGTATTTTTATACTTTAAACGCTTTAAGAAATAGCTCTGTACTGTACATTTTTAATTTGTAGCAGATAAGGTTAAATGATTTAACAGTGCAATACTCACTACTCTTTTTAGAAGGGCTACTTTTTACTCATACTCTGAGTACAATTTAGATCAGATACTTTTACTCTACTTTCTTTTCTTATTTTTGGCAAGTAATGGTACTTTTACTTGAGTAAGATTTTTCAGTACTCTTTCAGTAATCCCACAAGTTTCCATTTTACATAATTAGTTGAGAAACCTGTGAGTGTTTTCATGAGCCTAATTTAAAATGAACAGAAAGAGTAGACTTTTCTCAGCTTAAGCAGGAGATGAAACAACTGATCACAGCCTTGAAGCCATCCTCTTTCACCAATCTGTTCTTCAACTCCAATTCTGGTCAGTTATCCCACTTGTTCACCATGCCTCCTAACACACTTCAAACTTCAAGAAACAAACTTCAAAAGGCATATTAGAGTTAAGTTTTATATCCCAGAACTCAGCAGGCAAGCATTTCAGTTCACAGCAAAAAATCGAATCATCAGTCTAGAGTGTATTATCAACAAAGACCCTCAATAATTAGATTCTCGTTACAAAGACAGTATATCAAGCTCAAAATCCCTCCTTCAGCATTCTATTGTCAATCGAGGTAAAACAGAATAACCAATGTGCTACTTCAAGTTCCATGAATATACCTGGAGACCAGAAATCGTTCTTAAATTCAAAGTGCATTCTTTGGTTGGGATGTTGAAGCAACTAGGGCAATTGTGAGTTGTGTGGATCTCATGTTTCTAGATTGGTTGAAAATCTTCCACTTGATCTGAGATCAGAATTTCAGGGGTTTTCACTTCCTCCTTTTCCCCATCCCAACACTCATGTTTTTTTGTTGAAAGGTTGTATTAATACATTTGAGATCATGGTGATAATTCACAATGTGAACATTTACATTTAAGGAACTTAACTACAGAAAAGGCTATGAGAGAAACAAATCTATCTTTAAATGACATCAGAGCCTACTGTATATGAGCACTGATAAAACGATTAAAGTTACTGGGGCTATACAACTCACCATGTAGACATTATGTGAGGTCAACACTCCCTGAACATCTATTAAGACTTCAAGCTGCTTAAAAGTCAGAGTAGCATTTGTGTCTGCAGTGTTAGAATTCAGAGATAAGCAGTGAAACGGGAAAATACATTACAAACTGTGCAATAGCTGATACATTGCTTTGCATGTAATCAGTGCTTGTAAGCTTGAGAATCCAACATCAGTTTATGATGAACAACACCCTGTTTGCCTTTTACATCCAAAATGAATTGTCTGATACATCCATTCTATCTGACATGCAATAAGGTATAAGCTTAGGGATACTCTTTAAAGCTCAACAGCTATGATTTTCAGAGGACTCAGATATAGTGAAACATTTTTACCAGTTTGTCCCATTTCACTGATTGGATCTAATTACCATCATTGAACATGAATGAGTATGGAGTGGTCAGACTTGGGTCTCCAAGTAGTTGAGTAGTAAATAATTATTATGGCTGGGTATTGGAGTGCCCAGTCCAGCATTTGAATTCAGGAAAGAATAGACAAAGCTCCCTTTCTACTGATGTTTAAAATCCAAAGTCTGATCTTCAGAAAGAGGTCAATAAATGTCTGAAGGATTTTCTACAACAGGGGTCACCAATGCTGTTCCTGGATGGCTAATGCCCTGAACATTTCTGATTCAATTATCATGAGTAATAATAATATGAATAAAACAAGATACAATTAGTTAAAAAAAAATCAAGTGCTAATCTAATCTACATAAAATTTAAGCAATAATAAGCCGGTTTTAAAAGAGATGTTAAAATCATGTGATTTTTTTTCTTCCCTGAGCTCACCTGGAAGAAATAGTTTTATTGCGAGTGTGTGGCAAACACAGAAGAAGCGTAGACTGGGAAGAGTGGAGCGTACGATTTGGGAAGTAAGTTTAAAGTTTTCAAAACGGCCTATCTTGTGTCGGAAACTAATGAACATAACTTAAATTTTGCCACTGTTAAGCAGTGATGGGAGAATTGTCACTATAAATAAAAAGCATTACTACTGTTCACAAAATGCACATTACTACAGCAGCCTGTTTTTGAAAATATTTAAAAACGAGCATAAAAACAAACTGGTATTGGTCTGTAAAATAAAATGTAAACCATTTCATTGCCGCCTCTATGACATCAAAATTATTATTATGCCATTAAAACAGAGAGATCAATGGTATCAAAAGAAGCTCTGAGTTTGTTTAAAATAATACTATAAAAATACCACCGAAAGAGAACCAGAGTCATCATTGGTCACCTTAAGCAAAGCAGTCTCCCTTCAATGCAATACATGGTCCCCAAATTGTAGCGCAACACTAATTACAGTATCATTATGGCTTACCTAAAGCTAGAGTAGTGTGCATACAAAAACAGGGATGCAACTAAAAAGTGCAACTTAGTAGCCTCCCAGGTTCAGAGTTGGTGATCCCTGTTCTACACTGATGCAATGAAAAAAAAAAAAGAATTAATTAATAGAATCATGTAAACGTGACCATCCCTTTGCACATTAATTACATGCTAAACCAAATCCTACTACAGTATCCAATGACAATGAAATAAGACGTCTTCCATTGGTTTCAGTACGCCAACACTACTGAATCAATGAAATGATTCGACACATCAGTGTAGAGGTGGAAGGAAATGTTTTGTTTCTTAATAATGTCAGTAAGATGCTTCATAAATCTTTAAAAGCAACAATAGCGACAAATAAAATTATGTGGCTTAAACATTTTTTTTATCATCTATTGTACAAAGAATAATTTTAAAGTTGTGCAGTGTCTTTGCTAAATTCCTCAGTGCATAATACTGTAAGAAGCCATCCTCTACTGGCATAGGGAAATTATTAATCAAAATCAAACACTACCTAACAAAACTCACGAATGTTTTGCACTACCAGTATAACAGCATTCAGATTCTTACCATCACACACAGGGCTGCATACCAGGGAAAAAAGTGCCAAAAACAATTCCACTCATCGTGCTGTGTACATGTCAGATCAACCATATGCTTGGAAGGCCTCTTAAACATCACAATTGTCTCTGCTCCTGGCAGCTTATGCTGAGGATGCTTACATGGCAAATCCTAAAACAAGCAGTCACAGATTTACAAAAAAGTGGAAGATTGCATACCTATGGTGATAGCATCTGATGCATTGGAAACTTTATGATGTCAGAGGAGACAGGGGAAGAATTAAAGACAGGATTTCCTGTAGATCTCTGTTTCAATTATTTCACATAAAATTGTGATGTTTCATAAATAAATGTGATGCTCTGGCCCTGGTCTGTTAAAAGAGACTCTGTCAGTAAATTTTATTACTGTACATTTTCTGGTAGAAATTGTAAAACTAGAAATATTTAGCACCCTGATCAAATGCAATAGCAAAATTAAAGACATCATATTTCATATTATTATTATTATCATTATTATTATTGTTACTATCATTATTATTTGATGAGCTGAATTCTTGTTATTTTACTTTTAAAAAGTAGTCAGTCTATATAGATATATATTCCATGGATTGGTGGGGATTTATCTATCTAGACTTGTTCTCTCTTTATTTTCTGTTCTTCTTGTGGCCTTTTCTTTTCCTCTGGGATTAATTGATGCTGAGAGGTCATAAATCTCGCCATTATGTGAGAATTTCTAGTCTCTCATTATTCACTTGCAGACCCTGCGCTGAACGTCCCAGAGCACCTTCAAATGTTTGGAGAGACATTTGAAACCTCAAGGTTAAATTCACATCAACTCTCTTATTCTCTCTCTCTCTCTCTCTCTCTCTCTCTCTCTCTCTCTCTCTCTCTTTATTACTGCCAACTTGAAAGTAAATTAATGTGAGTAAATCTTCATTCATGTTCATGTCAAGGCTGATGAGTCTACATGACTGGTTTACTGATTCAGCAACAATGGACTACAAAGACTTTAGCAGAATGAAAAGTTCAGTCAATAAATACTCTTCTTTCATCACTGGATCAGCTTTTGTAGTTCTAAACAATTTGCTTCACCAGGAAGCTTTCTAGGTATGCTTTATTGATTCAAAATAACAAACCTTAGAGAACAAATACTACACATATTCTCTTTTGGAAGCAGTTTTATCAATTTCTTCAAATCAGTATTTTTGAATGAACTTTGTCATTTCATTGTTAAAGGTTTGGGAACTTGAGTAACATTAATAAACCAGTGCTGAGGTGGGTAGTATTTGGTTTCATCATGCCAGCTTTGACAGTATTGCTAACTTTTGACTGTCTTTTAATGAAGAACTGCCAACGAGAAGCGCAAAAGCACAAAATTTGATTCCTGTCTTTTTATTAATCGGCATTATAGTATCTGTTTTTAACAAAATGATTATCTAGATGACTAATGAACAATTTATCTATTTTGGAAGACTGTATAAGCTGGTCATGAGCTTTGTAGTTCTGTTGTTCTTTGAAGTTTGTTGGAATTGCTCTGTAACAAAAATGTCTATCAAAGAAACAGTGAAGTCAGGTGGATGTTCACTTCAAAGCACAGGTCTGCTACATGCTAATTAAAGCTTAGTAGCCAAAGTTTTCCAGGGTGTGTAGAAAGTAGAGAGGGCAAGAGGGAAAGACTAAAAGCATTTCATTTATTGGCATTCAAGGACATTGTAGTGTTATCGCATAGTTAAACAAAGAAAGTAAATTAGCGACCATACGTAGAAAGCTGAGGACTTGACTGGCTAAATTGCATCACATGATAATATTGATAACTTGGAAGTAAATGGATGTAACTTGACAACTAGGGAATAGATTTTTAACTGAAAAGCATTTGGTTTTTACAAATTATTAGAATTTGTTTTAAAATAATTAAAATGCACAACTCAAGATCTTTCACACAATTTAACTAGATTTCAATTTATGAAGTTAAATAAAAGCTTAAATATTCTGCCTTAGATTCAGTTAGGAATCCACATGTATCTACACAGGGAATACTGCTAAAATATCAGTAGAACAAACATATATGTGAAAGGAACAGACGTTTCAAAGCCAAAGATTTGAAAAACAATTCTCTTTATTTTATTTTTATGTAATACAATTTTGTAAAACAGCAATGTTCACATTTGTTTGTCCATTTATTTTATAAAATAGATGTGTACGCTTTGTAGATACCATTGATTGATTGATCGATTGATTGATTAATTGATTAGCCATTATGCATTTTCAGAGTAATGCATTTCACACAGTAGGAAATAAATAATTAATAATTCTTTGATAGCGAGTTAGATATAAAGGCATGTATGATGTGGTCTTTGCATTGTTGTTGCCAACAATACTAATCAATTACAATTAATGCATCACAGTGTAAAACAATTTATTCTGATTCAATAGTTCTCTTGGATATGACTGCTATTGTTCTATACAGTGCTACACACAAGGTGACAACAGATAACTATTTGATAAACAATTGTTCACCCCAAAGGAAAGCAGTTTGCCATTATTTTATAATTTTCCTTAAAAACATGAAGTTTGTACAACTGAATCATTGGTTCATATATATATAAAAAAAAGTTTTAAATGTATCATATCAAATGTATCATTTTAAATGTATCATATCAATATCAATGTATAGGTTTTAAGTTAATTTTAAAGTATACCAGACCTATCAGAGGTTAAAAACATTTGAAGGACAACATTAACACAAAATCCTGAAAAATTCATTTGCATTTTGATCTATTATAAATCAGCTTTATTTATGGTGAGCTATTCTTTTTACCTCTGAAAACTTGGGTCTGTTTTGCAATGCTGGGTAAAAACACAGTTTGTACTGATTCAATTAAAATCATTAATTTATCTTCATGTCAGCTTTCTTCCCTTTCGGGGTCGCCACAGCGGAATGAACCGGCAACTCTCTGGCATATGTTTTACGCGGCGGATGCCCTTCCAACAGCCGCCACCCAACGCTGGGAAATCAATTAAAATCATTTACAGAAAAACATCTGAGAAAGAACATTTATTCAACGATGAGAAATATATGCTGAAATATTTTAAATTCTCTGGAAAGTTAAAATAATCAAAAGTGAGTGTTCATGGAAAGCAGTAGAAATCTGGCACTACAGTCATCTGTGCATTTTCAATAACATGTTTTATTATTTACATTTGGTATGAGAACAATATGTTGCAGACAGTTAAATAACATTATTTTTGTTTTACTTTTTAGCTGCAAAACCGATTGCTCTAAAAATGTCAGGCCTGGGCTATAAATTAAAATTCTTCAAATTAGTGTTATTTTAGAGTCTATATTACAATCTGCATGTACCACACTTGATACAGCATTTCAGAAATTAAGAGCACCGGGGAAAAATAGAGGTAAAAATCATCGGTTTTTAGCAAAATACAGTAACTTTTCGGTTCATCTAATATATACCCTACTTTGCAAGAGAGTGTTAAAATTACACAGAATTTGAATTACACATATACAATGAGCTTTCACCAAAGAAACATAGGATCACATTAATCTTTTTTATCAATACATAATTCACCATAAAACATAAATGTTTTTTCCCCTCTTCTTTTTGCTATTGTTTATGTCAGTTCAATAGTTTGACCTCACAGAGGTCTCTCATTGTTTGAGCTGCCATGCTAGGCAGCCAATGAAGACTTGTAGCACCTACACCTCATCAGAACCATCTTGGGTTTCCATTTGCAGATAGCGCATGAAAGTAATATCAGTTCAGTTTCATATCAGCTAATCTTGTAAGAACGTTCATTGGATAATCTACTAGAAATCGCTCAGGCTCTAAAAATATCTACTGTACCTTTTTTATGTAATTTTTTTATTGCAAGTTCTGCATTTGCTCTATTGGATAAAGACTCAATTAAACATGTATTAAGCACAAGAAGAACCCCATCCCACCAACAGATAAATGAATATAAATAAAATTAAAGTTAAATAAATAAGTAAATAAAACATTTAATTCTAAAATTTTAGGAATGATGTGTGACTTTAAAAGGTTTCGAAATATAAGAAATACATTGTTTTCCATATGAAAAGGCAAATCCACCTTTGTGTAGTTTCAAAAGTTTTGGGCTTGTTATCTCCATATTTTCATTGTTTCATTGTAATATTGTCATAATTATCTTCGTCATTTGAATTAATTTGTTTTAGGCCATCTTGTGACCTTGGAGGTGTGTTTTAAATCTCTAAAGTGACATTTATAATGGTATCATAGTAAGCTTTAAGTTATCCTTTACTGTTGACATGATTCTGTTAGTGGCATCCATAGAAAAGAATGTAACAGTGCTGTCTTGTATTTTAACAAACAGGCACTTTAGCTTTGTTAAATCCTACCGCTTCACTGATTTTGATTATCTGGGTTTGAAACACTAATTAGATAGCGACAACTGTCTAAGTTAAGTCTTAATTTAACTCATCAGATGGCATCATGGCATGATACACATATTATACATCTAAAAGCCGTTAAAGGGCATTTGAGGTTAAGTCAAATTTGTTAGAGTTGACACTGTGCCTGGACAGAAGCAATTCAACAAACTTTAGCAAGGCAATACTCACAAAGTGTATTCTCTTTCTTTCAAAAACAGCCTAACTGAGTTTCAGACAATACGGGCCTTTGTTCTTCTCCTTATTCTGGTGGGTTTTTTTTTTTGGCAGTTTGCAATCTATTGGACATTTGTTCTATTTTTCCTGACAAAATTTGGGAGATACAAATCATCAATAGGGAGAGGGGGGCAGTACATTTTTGGCTTTAAAAACTAATTTAGGTGTTCTTTGTTGTGGTGTATTCCTTTGTCGATACTATATAATTTGATACTATATAATAATGTTTACAATTTATATTTCATTTTGTAAGCTATCCCCCAGAAGTACCCTGCTTGTAAAAATATGATTTAGTCTGAATTAGGATATAAGAGGTTGGGTTTATCATTTTTTTCCTGTTTGGGCAAGGCTCTTGGTATTGCCAAATTGCTACAACTTTAGCAGGAGTCTTGGAGATTTAAATTTAGATTTTTGTCTTTCGCTGGTGCTCAGTGTTGAAAATGAAAAAATGTATTTGCAACTGTTTCACATCAAAATCTTCAAAACCCCTTTTGCCTATAACTGAAGCCAGTATCCAAACCAGGAAATTCCTATACGAATAACAACAGTTTGCTGCCTAAGGGTGTAAAGGATATTAAGTAATCATTTATTTTTACAATGACAGCTGGCAGCATTTATCATTTACTCTTTTGTTTGTGACCAGAGCTGCTTTTAAGACTCAAAATCCATTTGAACGACAGAACTGTTGTGTCTATCTGTTTTTAGCATTATATCTTTTCATGTGCCACAATTGTATGAAGCAGGGCTAAATCAAAACAGTTCCCAGTCGTGTTTGAAATGATACTGTATTGAATTGCTACTAACTGTTCAATTTGTTTTGCATTAGGCAGAAGAAACCATTATAATTTGTCACAATTCGTTTTGCATTTATGATTACTAGACTTTCAGTTCCCTTCAGGAAAAAGCAAACCAAGTGTTTGCAGCTTGTTTAGCATCTCCAATTTATAACTAAACTAAAGTTTCTATGAAACAAAGCATGATGTCATCTGAGTTTTTTTACCCTTATCGAAAACCTGGGGCATACTGCGAAATTACTAAAATTATTTAAAAACCATACATCAAGTAATGTTAGTGATTGTAAATTCATTCATTCATCTTCATGTCGGCTTTATTCCCTTTCGGGGTCGCCACAGCGGAATGAACCGCTAACTCTCTGGCATATGTTTTACGCAGCGGATGCCCTTCCCTGCCGCAACCTATCACTGGGAAACATTCACACACACATTCACACTTTAACACTATGGGCAATCATTCTTATTCAATTCACTTATTCCGCATGTCTTTGGACTTGTGGGGAAACCGGAGCACCCAGAGAAAACCAACGCGATCACGGGGAGAACATGCAAACTCCACACAGAAATGCCACCTGCCCCAGCCGAGCCTAGAACCAGCGACTTTCTTGCTGTGAGACGACCGTGCTACCCACTGCGCCACCGTGACGCCTTGATTGTAAATTCATTTTTTAATTCAATAATAGTTTGGCACAGTATTATCAATGATGTTCAACATTTGCATGATGTGCTAATAAAGAGACTGTAAAAACGACTTCATTTGAGAATCATATACATTTCTTGTATGTTTTTCTCAATCTTAAAAAAGCATTTGTGATACATTGTTTGTATCAAGGGAAATCCTTTCTTGCCACCAACTTTTGATATGGATGACATAAGTTTGGAATATTACACTCCTGCTTTGTGACAGAAAAGCAATTTGCTTCCTGGTTTGATGATACTCTCAACATTACACTAAAATGAAATCAAGCCAACAGCTGTAACTCTTTTCTAAATATCAATACAGAAACATTAGTAAACATTAAAATGGTTTCAGTAATCAATCTGTTTTTCAGTTTGAATAACAGATTGCACCATTCATCTGAACTTTCTCCCATTTTATCATGTCAGATTGATAGTTGTGGGACTAAACTAAACTCTTTTTATATCTCCACATAGCTCTTACACACATCACATTCCAGGAGCCTGTATTTCCTTTTCCGTGTTTCGACTACAATTTCAAATCCACATAGAATTCAATTTTTCCACATTGAAATGATCTTGATGTCAGAAAATGAATCTTTACTAAAGCTACTTCCATTTCTGTCCATTCAAAGTTTCATTTATTGCCATGCTCCAAAAAGCCTCTTGTCAACATATACTAGAACCATATTTTCTTTTTATCATAGGGGACCCCTTTGTAAACATCAAACTTGAGCACAGGTTCAGTAGTGGTTCAGTAGTTTTGGCAGAAATGGCTTGCTATCTCACAGAAAGGAAACTGACCGGCCTCCCTCTCGCAATGGCATGGTTGGATACATTGGCTTTAGGAGGTGCTCACTTCCTGGTTTGCTACTACTGCCACCATTCTGACTGGCCATGTGGTGTCGGATGTCTCTTCGGTTGATGGTGAAAGCCGTGATCATCTCGGAGCCGTAGTCCCGGCTCTCAGGTATGCTGCCAGGGACATGCCTTAAGTGCCCATCGCCCAAGCAAGTCATGGAAAGGCGGGCTTCATCGCGGTGTTGTAGCTCGTGCTGTCCTTTGCGGGTAGGCGACGATGGTTGAAGGAGTGCATGTTGGTCATTGCGTCCGTCTTCGGTGCGGTTGGCTGTGGATGCTGCCGATTGTGCTTCACTCGTCTCTCGCACGTGAACGACAGTTTGATTTCTTCCATCACCGCACTGCAGAAAGACCTCTTGATGGAAAAAAAGCCACATGGTGGGGGGAGGGCAAGGAAAAAAAGAGGAAGTAAATACTTTCACATCCAACATTCGAAAGGAGCTTGCAGCAAGAGAGAGAGCAAACAGAAAAGGCTATTTGTTTCGATATTTTTAATCTGGGGGAAATTTAACAAAAATATTGCATACCTGTAACGCTACATAAAAATGTACACAATTAACCTAAAATGTTAATAATGTAATAATAATAATAATGAAATTGTGTATTTTTACACAAAAAAATGCACTAATACAGAGGTACTGTTTCCAAAACAGAGCTAATTATATGGGTTAACACAGTCAAATTCATGTGCTGAAGATCAACAAGGATGTTAAGGCTAGCAGACTAGTATAAGTATCTGTTAACAGTATGTGCAAGAGCTAAATTATATCTTAACAGTAATTTAGTTAACCCTGAAAACCAACAAAACTAAACTAGTCCATAAATTGTGTCCTGGATGTTTTTCTCAGCTGACACTGTTACTGTTAAACTGTCAGTAACCTCTGGTTTAAGTTGTTTTCTAATAGACATTTTAAACATGGTCCTTCGTTAAGTTCATTTTCTATCATGTTTGAAGATTTGGTTTGACTCTGAGGGCCACCATGTGTTCACTGGAATGTCTCTTTGTATTCCAGAGGGGTAAAGCAGTTTTAAAACACATTTATTGTTAGATTACATGAAAAAAAGAAAAGAAGCTTTTTTGCTTCTTTTTTGGAAGCAAAATCCATTTCAATCCATGATCAAAGTGGTTTAAATGTCAAACTCAAGCAAAAGTATCTTACCTTTAAAAAGTGATGACATGAAAAAGAAGTGATCTGAGATTAGCTTGAAAGATTTTTTCATGTTTGATCGCTTTTTTATCCCTTGAGTACCAAAACCAGTTCGTTTTTTTGTCATGAATAAATACTTAGATTTTTTCAACATTTGAAATAGTACCTGGAAGTTGGACAGTAAGAACTGTTCTCCATTTAGTTGTGTATTATTATTACTAAGATGGACTGCCAGAGCGTTTAGTATGTTACTTCCAGTAGGTTACAAATTGTAATGTATCCATTACATTTTTCAGTAAGGCTGAATATTTGTGTATTTCTTACAGTCCTTAGATAATCTGATGGCTACTGTGTCGACAACTCCACAATGGAATGCTTTATTGCAAATATGTTTATATAAATGCATTTGTTTAGTTAATTTTGAATGAGAAACCAAATGACTTAATAACATAAAAAACATCTGAGATGAATTGAGAAAAAAAAAAATATTAGTATTGTGTCCCAGTTCTTTGCTACCCTCTGTAAAACATGCATTCTCTTTTCTTCCAAATAATCCAAGTTATCTTCTACCACACAAAACTACATTACAGATTGGGGTTTTATTATACCTCACCTGTTCTCGCTCAGCAGTTTTCCTCAGTTTGTAGATGAACTCTCCTATAGCCACAAAGACTGAGAGCACCAGGCCAGATGCAAGCACTATGAAGATTCCACCCAGGTTCTGGATGCTCATAGGCCCTGTCTCATAACGTTCGTCCTCCAGACAGCTGCTACCACTCCACCACTTCTCCTTCAGCACATGAATCCGTCCATCTTCCAGGATACTGAGGATGGCAATTGTGATTTTATCCCTGTATGGTGAGCCTGAAATCCAGAGATAAACCAATTTAACATAACTTTAAAACGTTTGCTATACTTAAAACATTTTTTTCCTGTAAATTCTCAAGCCAGTTAATTAACCAGTTTTGAACAAATCTCGCAAATTTAAACTCTAGAGTTGTTTTGTGTTTCATATTACTATAAAGGCCAAACTGACCAAAAACATGGCCATAAGTGTTTTTTAGAGCAGTATTGACCAATGACAGTCTTCAGTAAAAAAAAAAACAACAACATCTATACTCAAGACTCAAATTCAAAATGATCAGAGTTTTGGTGAGGGAATAAAGTTATCAGAAATAAGAGTTGCAGCTGTCTGATTGCCAATCAGGATCAATTGGTGTTGAAAAGTCAAATGCGTATGCTCTAATTTATTGATATGAGGCCAAACAAACACATAAAAATGCAGGTGTTATTTCGTTCTACATTGTTGTGTTATATTAAATTTTGTACTGTATTGTATTAGAGTCCATATTTTAAACTATATATGTGTCATTTTAAACTATAATATGTGTAACAAAGCTTATGTAATCTTACTTTATTGTTATTCTTTTTTTTTTTTGAAAGGAAGTTCAAACTGTAGCTAGTCAAATTTACCTTTTGGTGTGCCGATGCCATAACCTTTACTGTCAATTATTCCCCCGACCTGCGTGAGATTGCAGTTTTTGCGTGTTGCATACTCAATGGTCGTTGATTCCATCAGCAGAGCATAGTCGGATTTCAACACTCTCTGAATTCCATCTTCAATGGACTTGACAAAGGATGTGCTCTGTCTGCTGCCCATGAAAGCCCACATCTTCTCAAATGTAGACACTCGTGATTTCTACAACAGAGAAACATGAAGTGTTTAATAAAGTTTATTTTGTTTTAACAATATACAATTTTTTTCAGTCAAAACTTGCTAAAACTGATCATTTGTTCATTTCAATTTTTGAGTTAAAAATAATTATGTATTAATTATGTCAGTACTTTTTACTTGTTTTTAAATGAGCATTAAAAAATTATTGTATTTAATAAAAAAAACTAGGGGACAATTTTACATTCAAATTACATTTATTTAAACTATGTTTAATCAAGTAGCTAGAATTATGTCTAAAAGAAATCTTTCTAATAATGAAAAACATTTTAATCATCATTTAGATAATTTTTTTTTTCAATTCTTTACATGTGAACTACAAGGAAAGCATTCTAAATTTTCAAAAGGCTCTATTGCATGACTCTCGGCTTCACAGTGGGACTCTGTAGTGTTTCTGTTCTTCTCTTAACCTTCAGAACCTGTTATTCTTCCACCCCCTTCAAATGTTATTTTCCCTGCTGTCTCTCACTGTAATTGAAAGTGGCTGAGAATTGGCTTCAACTTTGGACTGCAGAGGAATGGATAAGTAACTGGTGTGATACAGCTGACACTTGCTAGATTAAACTCTTTGTACACTGGATTATAGCTGTTATAATGCTGGTTTCACAGCTGCTTTACTGCATATAACAGGGTGAAATCACGGGAGCCAATGTAGACAATTTCCTGTTTATTACAATTATGATTATTTTTAGGTTGTTTAATCAAGTAGTTTGATTCATTCATGTATTCGGCATATTTGAGAAACGATTATGTACAATTTTATTCACAAGCAAAATAATAAGAAACTACAGTAAATAAGTCAGTAAATAAATATGTTTTCTTAAAAGTATCTAAGTAAACACAAGAACATACATATCTGTGTTTGTGGCAGTTAAACCTACCAGGGCAACCAACAAATACGACAAAATAATATTATAGTAAACATCTCAGTTTATTACATTGAAATATGTAATAACGTCAGTATTAATGCATAAATGCAACAGTTATTATGTGTTTTATGGAATATATATATTGATTTATTTATTTTTTTTATTACATAGGTATTCTGATACAGACACAGACAGAATTTGTTCCACTGTTTGTTCCACTTCTGAGAGTGTGCTTTGCTTTGTGCTTGTGCATTTTAAATAATGAAACTTTAACAGCACTCAGTTTAAATGGCATTTCATGCTTTTTAAAGAAGGTCGCATCAGGAGGCGTAGCTAATCAAGGATAATTGTCAGCTCAATTTCATGAAACATTTAAAATGACCCAAGAAAATGAACAAGTGTGAGCACTCTTTGATTACTTCTGATAAAATGTTAAATTAACAGTTGATGTTAAATTAACAGTTGTCTAGGCACTTCTTGCGCCTGCTTAAATTCCAGAAAAACACCCAGAGATGAATGTGTGCATGCATTAACATCTTGATATTTGAATTACAACACCTGCTTTTTTTGTAATTATCTTCATCAATGCAATCATATATTTCAGGAGTAAAAGGGCGAGCACAATCAAAGGAATGCAGACTAAATGTCAAAAACACTGACTCCCTCATTAAATAAATGCAAAGCTTCCAAAGAAGCTTAAAATAACATCATCTGGAAGCATTTTAGACAATAAAGTGCATTATGACTTACCCCCACTCTAACGGGTCTGAACAAATTAGAATAAAAATACAGAAAATTACCCCTTCGTTGATGCTAAGGTCCTGTTAGTATAAAGGCCTCAATTCAGTGAGTTCACATTGCAATCTTTAAGGGTAATGTTGTTTTAAGCTTATATTACTGAATAATAGACTTACTCTCGAACATCCAACAAAAGTAAAAAACAAACACACCTATTTTTTTAAAAGTCTTAAATTAGCAACAAATAGCCACTGTACAGTAAGTTGTATTCCATGGATTTGCTTGTCTATTCAGGTGTTCAGCCAATACAATACTATGCATTTTAACTTTTTTAATTAAATCATTTCAATTGGACCTCATTTTCATCCTTTAGAATAATCTTATCTGATCACTAAATATTGTTAAAATTTGCATAAGTTTCATCATTTCGTAAAGCTGCTTTGAAGTAACTTCAACAAATTGTGTATAAATACATTTCACTTGACTCTAACTTTTTAAAAATCTAGATTGAGCTTCCCCTGTTTCAACGTAAAAGATCTGCCACTGATATATTTACATAGTAGACAAATTTGGTTAGAGCATTGGTACAGAAAATTTTTGGCTAATAATAGTTCATCTTCCTTGTACTTTAGGAAAGGGGAAGTAAATAATAGCTCACATACAGTAATACATCTCAGACTTTCAGGGATGGAAACCCTCCCAACAAAATTGTGATTACTGTACCTTGAAGAAGGACATGGTGGCTCCATCTTTGACAACACCATACTCAATCTTAGTTTGTTTGGCCAGGTCATCAGCTGAATCAACTGGGGAGTCCATCCTCTCAACCGTCAAGAATGCAGCCAGGTTTGCAGTATAGGACGATATGATGATCAAAGTAAAGAACCACCAGATGCCCCCAATGATTCGAGTGGAGAGTGCTTTTGGCATCAGTTCAGATCCTGGACACAAATGAAATCAAGTTGTCAAATAAAACCCTTTTTTGCAAACACCAAGAAATGTATGATTCAAATGTATTGTTTCAAATGCTGTCTTATGTACTTAATGGTATAAACATTGCTGGTAATGAGACAACTGCTAATATCCAGTAAAACTGCACCCATTTTGACAGATTCTCTAACACACTTTGACACTCTCTAAAACTCTAACGTCTCTCTCTTGCAGTGTCACAATCTTTCTTTTTCACAAATACGCATTCAAAAACATGCATATGTTCAGTCGCACAAAACATCCTTTATCACATTTCCATATGCAAGCTATTAATGAAACGCTGATGTCAGGACAAACCTCCAGCTGACAGTCTTTCTGAAGTTCAACATCTGCTTATCGCTCGGTAGAAGCTGGCAAGGCAGTCGCCAAACCGTGGCTTATTCTCAGAGGGTTTGCTTCGGAGTGATATTAATTATGATGACCTGCTTTTTTGTCTTCCTGCTATTTCTTTCACAGCCACTTAAAACACACGAGACCTTAAACTCAAAGCGTTTCCCAATGAGAATAATTACCTGCACTTAACATTCCCACCTTCTCCTGGAGTAGAAGAGTCATGGACCAGATTGTTTCCTCAGGCTTGTGCTCAACATGCAGACTGCTATACTCTCTCTCTCTCTGCTTATGAAAGCGATGATGTTAAGCAAAAGTACACATTTCAGAATAATGGTGCAAAGTTTTAAAAACAGTAGTCAATAATGATGTATTGTATATTATTAATCAAACAAATTACATAATTTATTCAAATGCTCTTTTCTTTGGACTGTTAACTTTTACATTTGGTGTGTGTTTTTTTCTATTGGAAAGGTTATTCTTTGATAATGCAGAGAATTCCGTGGGTGTTCACTACATAGGCATGCTTGACATTAGATACATTTTTATCAATGTGTATTTTAATTCGTATTATAATGTATTAATTGTATTAAAGTGTTACCAGATTGAAATATATAAATTGCCCTTTTAATAGCATGTGATATTAATCAAAAAGGCCTATATAAGGTGCCAGATTTCATTTAAGTTCAAAATACAATTAACATTATTTACATGTAATTTCAATGAAACTTAATTTCTTTACAATAATTAATCTCTAACAGCAATACGATTTTTCAAAGTCGTAGTCTTGAGTTTTGAGGACCAAGCCAGTGGCCGAGTAATACTACAATCCAACATTAACAATAGGACATTTTAAATTTGATGGTGGTTGACCACAGTGATGACATAGAACTGAAATACATTGTGATAATGATGTTAAAAGAATCTCTCCCTAATGGGAGACAGCTTAATATACCCAGGTTCTTACATTGTTTTTCACAGTACAGCTTTTGAACTTAACCAATAAAACATAGGCTATTGTTGCTTATTTAAAGATGAAATCTGCTTTATACTTTTTTTAATTTCACGAGTTTGATAACATCAATTTGCTTAGTGGCAAGCATTTTGGCAAGAACTGAGTAGTTTTTCCTGGTGCCTAGGAGCGACCCATGCCCGTGAACCCCCACACATATGAAAAATGAGAGGTGAAAAAGGCAAGGATGTTTTTTTTTCTCTCTTTTGCATTAAGAATCAAGATGGGAAGATGGGCTTAGGTTGTTTATATACCAGCAAGGTAGTGGATATTCAGCGACAGCTGTGACCAATTGCCAATTAGATGATGCTCCTCCCGAAACAAAATTGCATAAAAGCTTTACATAAAAGCATTTTATACAACATTTCAGTGTTTTCTGGAGGAAAAATAAATGTGCAAACATTAAAAAAAGTAATAAGAAAAAATATATAAAATCATGTGATTGTGTTTATTATTTCACATAAAAAAATTATACAATGATAGTTTTAGTAAACATACTTAAGCTTTGATAAGCAACCATTCATTTCAAGATCTGAATGGTAGCTATTGATGGGGTTTGTGCATGAACAGTTAGCACAGTGTGAACTGTATTGTGCCTTCCCTGGTTGGTATTACTTCAGAATGACATATCATACAAATATTGCCTTATTGAAACAAAAACCTTTTCAAATGTCAGGTATCACATAGCTATAAGTGGAGATTTCACTCGTAGTGAAATGTGTAACAGATTTTCGCTCTCCATGAGCACACTTTTACCAAGAACACAGGCAGAGGCTTTTCTATCTGTCTCTTTACATGAGGCAAAACATTTCATTATGCCCCAGTCTGCTTTATTATGCCGTTTGCTTTCACAGGGATCGTTGGCTAATGTGTGCCTCTGAGGGGTGTGAAAACAGCTTTGACCCCTACGTGTCTATAATAGCTTCCTCCATCTAATTCTAAGAGGTGGCACCTCAGCACACAACCAAAGAAAATATTGAGAAAGATTTTAGGGGAAAATATATTTCACAAAGAATTCCATTAAAACGGGTGTTGTGTTAAAATAAAAACTCAATAAAGATGCACACAAAGCAACAATGTTAAAATTAATATAAAATCGAGTTAGAAATTGGATTTATGTAATGGTAATTAAAATATCAAGATGTTAATGCATGCACACATTAATCTCTGGGAGTTTTTCTGGGATTTAAGCAGGCGCAAGAAGTGATTGGATCCATGCAAAATTATTTTAAATGCTGTAAATCAAGATATTAGCTTTAATCTCCAAATGAAGTAGGCAATGTATTAACCCTTGTGTGGTGTTCATATTAATGTCGCATAGACAACATTGGCAGATCTATCGCGCCTGTTGCTTTCTGGGGGGGTCCATTCACATAATCATACAATTTTATGCTTACAAGTGATGTTTATGTGAGAAGATCGAATAAAGGTAAAGAACCTTTACAGGATACTTCTATATGACTGGGATTCCATAGACCAGGACACCTTGAATGAAATGTAAATGTGCAGGAGTATACAGCATCTGGCCATTAAAAATGAGAACTCATATTCTCTTTACAGGAAATGAGCCAAGGCCAGTGATTCTCAGTTGAAAAAAATTATTGCTTGTACTAATTTTTCTTTTAGAAGCCCCCACTAACCCTTAAATCTAGAGAACTATTTATGTTATTCATTATGCTATCAGTTTTCTATATAATCATTAAAGCTATTCAGTGGGCATCATCATTCTGTCAAAATAAAATAAAAAATAAAATCTATGCTTAAAACAGTAATGAAAGGTGTCTGAGAAAAAAAAAACTCCCTGTGTACACATAAAGTCAAGATTTTGAAGGCAAACCAAGATGTTAGATCACTTTTGCACACATCTCAGTATTTTCCCAGTTATTTATCACTTAGAAAGAAAGACTAAACTCAAATTGTCAGGTATCTCTAGTGATTTTAGGTGTATTTGGGGAAACTTGGTACACACCACTTTAAAATGACGGAGGTGACTTCAACTGGATTTGTTTTGATTTTATACTAGTAGTGTACTATGCACACTTTTTAACATGTGTTTGTAGATTTTTTCTTATTGTAATTATTGTACCTGACCAATTGCTGCATAAGACCAATTGCGAAAGCTAAATATAATAATGTTGTGTAATTCTGTGAATGCAATTTCGGGAGAAGTGATCATATAATTAGCTTAAAATTTAGCTTATAATTAACTTGAACAGGTTTTTCTAATCCCCCTTTGCTCCCTAAGACATAAAATGCTAACAACTCCATTCCATTTGATGATGTAAAAACGCAAACTTCCTCCTCCACCTCTATCTCCACTCTCCCGAAACGAACTCTCTGCCTTTTGAGCCCGAGTCCTATCTTGACCCCGTGGCCCTTTTTTGGACAGCTCGCCCAGTATGTCTTGCCAAATCTCGCTTTCCGTTCCTGGGCTAACTCTATGTAATCGAACTAAATTTAAAAAAAATTGATGGGAGATCTGAAAAAATCTGAGCTTGGACATCTGTCCAAACTTCGACAAGCTTAACCACCTATAGAAAACAGACAGTGCTACTTGTGCCTTTCATACCAAACTCCAACCCTGCCTGCTGAAGGTCTCTGAAGGCAACAGAGTGTCAGGAAACAAATGCTTCTGTTATCCCTCTAACCTGCCAGTGTGTATGACAGATGTCTGACAACCCTCATCCACCGCCTCACTGACAAGCAAGATCCCAGCATCCTCCTCCTGTCAGAAGAGTCTGAACTCCACATGTGTTTGACAGGAAAAGCGTGGAAGACAGTCGTATCATGCTGTTGTCAGATTTTTTTGGGGATTGTTTGCCATCTTTAGGAAGTGTTTTTAGTTTTCAGTGAAAGCGGGGTACCTTGCTGCATGAGGGAGCCCACGCCGAACCAGAAGCTGTTGAGAAGAGTGAAGTTGTTTTCAACTACGTCTGAGCCTGGGTTACATGGATGGGCATCATACCACTCATAGGGGCTGAACCTTTACAACAAACAACCAAAAATTAATAAACAGTAGTGTTCCAATCTTGTTCCTTTCAACAATGGATTTGTTGAATCCATAAAAAAGCAAATTTCAAAGGTACTTTTCAGATTTTTTTATATAACACCAGTAAAACTTTGCCATTTACCTCAGCATGTTGATAAACATACCATGAATTAAAGTCACAACCTACCATTAGATCTCAGTAACCTACATGTTCTCTCTAGTTCACTCGCTTATGTTCAGTTCTAGAACTGGTTCTCAGAACTGGTTTTATTTTATGATGTGTTTTATATTGGTTTGATTCAAAAGAAACCAAGGTCTGTTCTCTTCTATAAGGATGTTCTAAAGTGACCCTGCCAATATTGGCAGTAACAGTATGTTAGAAAGTAAAATGTTATTAATTGTGATAAATAGTCACGCATATGACTAAACTCCTGCTCCATAAATTATACATTGTATATGCATCTTATAGCGTATGGTTTATCAATTTGATTTTCTTTTGAGGAGCTGCCCCAAGATACTCAGGACGTATGTTTGAGTTTACTCTTTTGCTTTATAAAAAGGTTTAATCCAAAATTCAAACATTAAACAAAACATATAATAATATCTTCTTCCTCTTTCGGCTGTTCCCAATTTAGGGGTCGCCACAGCAAATCATCTGTTTCCACCTAACTTTAGTCTAAGTATCCTCTACTCTTGCACCAATTACCTTCATGTCCTCCTTCAGCACACCCATATAACTTGTCTTTGGCCTTCCTCTTGCCCTCTTGCCTGGCAGCTCCATTTCCAACATCCTTCTACCAATATAACTACTATCCCTTCTCTGCACATGTCCAAACCATCTCAATCTGGCTTCTCTGACTTTGTCTCCAAAACAACCAACCTGAGCTGTTCCTCTGATGTGCTCGTTCCTAATTTTGTCCATCCTTGTCACTCCTAAACTGAACCTCAACATCCTCATCTCTGCTACTTCCATTTCTGCCTCGTGTCTCTTCCTCACTGCTACAGTCTCTAACCCATACATCATAGCTGGTCTCACTACTTTTCTGTACACCTTTCCTTTGATTCTTGCCGACACTCTTCTGTCACACAACACCCCTGACACTTTTCTCCACCCACTCCAACCTGCCTGCACTCGCCTCTTCACCTCTTTTCCACACTCCTCGTCGCACTGGACTGTTGGCCCCAAATACCTAAACTCCTCCACCTTATTGACCTCAGCCCCCTGTAACCTCACTGTTCTACTTCCCTCCCTCTCGTTCAAACATATGTATTCTGTCTTACTACGATTGACTTTCATTCCTCTTCTTTCTAGAGCAGACCTCCAACTTTCCAGGTGTCCCTCCGCCTGCTCTCTACTCTCACTACAGATTACAATGTCATCTGCAAACATCATTGTCCAGGGAGATTCCTGTCTGACCTCATCTGTCAACCTGTCCATCACCATAGCAAACAAGAAGGGACTCAAAGCCAATCCTTGATGTAGCCCCACCTCCACCTTGAACTCCTCCGTCTGACCTACAGCACATCTCACTGTTGTCATACTCCTCTCATACATATCCTGAACTACTCTGACGTACTTCTCTGCCACTCCTGACATCCTCATACAGGACCATAGCTCCTCTCTCGGCACCCTGTCATACGCTTTTTCTAAATCCACAAAGACGCAGTGTCCTGTCTACTTTCTTCAGTCCTTTCGATGTCCCACATCTTTTTAGCTAGCCTCTTCCTCTGGATGATGTCCTGTACTTCCTCATTCCACCAACATGTTTCCTTATCTTCTTTCCTTCTTACTACCTGTCTCCCTGATCACTTCTGCTGTAGTTTCCCAGTCCTCTGGAAGCTCTTCCTGACCACCCAAAGCCTGTCTCAGCTTCTGTCTGAATTCCTCACAACCGTCTTCTTTTTTCAACTTCCACCACTTGGTCTTCTTTTCCATCTTTCCTCCCCTCTTCTTCCTGACCACCAGAAACATCCTACACATCACCATCCGATGCTGTCTGGCTACACTCTCTCCTACCACTACTTTGCAGTCAGTGATCTCTCTCAGATTCGCTCGTCTACTTAGGATGTAGTCCACCTGCGTACTCCTACCGCCACTCTTGTAGGCAACTCTATGTTCCTCCCTCTTCCGGAAATAAGTGTTAACTACAGCTATTTCCATCCTCTTGGCAAAGTCCACCACCATCTGTCCTTCTGAGTTCCTTTCCTTAACACCCAACCTGCCCATCACTTCCTTATCACCTCTGTTGCCCTCGCCCACATGACCGTTGAAGTCTGCTCCCACCACTACTCTCTCCCCTCTGGGAATACTCTCCATCGCCTCATCTAACTCCAGAATCTCTCCTTTTCTTCCAGCTTACAGCCTACTTGTGGAGGATAACCACTCACTACATTCAACATCACCACCTTCAATCTCTAACTTCAAACTGATCACCCTGTCAGACACTCTTTTCACCTCTAAAACATTCCTCACAAACTCCTCCTTCAGGATCACTCCTAACCCATTTCTCTTCCTATCCTCACCATAGTAAAACAGTTTGTATCCCCCTCCAATACTACGTACTTTGCTACCCTTCCACCTGGTCTCCTGCACACACAGAATATCTACCTTCCTTCTCTCCATCATGTCCGCCAGCTCTCTACCTTTCCCGGTCATTGTACCAACAGTGAGAGTCCCTATTCTCAGACCTATACACTTGCCTTTCCTTTTCTCTCTCTGCCTACGAATCCTTCTCCCTCCTCTCCTTCTTTGACCAACAGTAGTCCAATTTCCACCGGCACCCTGTAGGTCAACAGCACCGGTGGCTGTCGTTGTTAAACCGGGCCTCGATCGATCCGGTATGGAAATCGAATTGATGACCTGCATATTTGGTTTTGGCATGTTTTACGCCGGATACCCTTCCTGACACAACCCTCTCTATTTATCTGGGCTTGGGACCGGCACAGAAGTCACTGGCATATAATAATATACATACAGTATACAATAATCATACCATACATTATTTTATATTATTATTTATTTGAAACAAAGTCTGACAAGTAAGATTACTTAAGGAGATGGAGTTAGTGGTTGATCAGTTCAATTGATGAATACGTAGATATTTTCTGAGTAAAGATAAAACATGTTATATCAAACTAGATTATATTAGATATAGCAAAATTGGAGGGAGAGGGTTTTTCTGAACAAAGCTTTCAAAACCCTTTGCTGAACAACTCCCCTGGTAAGGTTTGGTCTTTTCACCTTAACTAACACCATTAACACCACATTACCTCTTGCCCTTTAGTGGTGTACTGAGTGAATTCAAAGCAAATATCCCATGGTACCTTGAGGTTAATAGTCACATGCCACAGGAAGAATGGGAAATTGCTTACCTTGCGATGACAAAGAGCACACAGCTGACTCCCAGGTAGGCCAACAGTATGTAGACCCAGATATCAGGGGTCATGGGGTTCAGGAAGGAAAAGAATCCAGAGTTGGTGCTGTTGGGTCTGCGGTACAGGATACTGATGCCAGTGTTCAGGAAGGGTTTAGAGAAGTCTATTGCTTTCTCTCGCATAAATGTGATGGTGAGAGGAGCCACAGCAAGATCCGCTCTCTAAAAAAGGCACAGATGTGTTTGGGATTTAAATAATAGACAATAAAAATATGATCAAATTTATATGGCTGTAAATCTATAATAATTAATTTGAGTAAAAAGATATGTATGTTTTACGATAATTTTACGAAAGATTTTATGATGAAAAACTTTTATGTCCTAAACTTTCATATAGAATTTTAAGGATATACAAAAAAAATCCAAACGAGATTTTAATATTAAAAGATTATTTTCATAAAAAAAAAGATATGCCGAAACCACAACAGGGTCATTCATGTCCTGAAAATGATTCATTTTTCTTCTTTGTTAACAATATGTAAAACTAATATTGCGGCTTAGAAAAATGAGCGAAATCAACAAATACCTAAAATATGTACACATCTGCTCCCCGTTTGCTTGCAACTTGCACCTTGTTACACTAAACGAGGGAGTAAAAAGGCAACTTTATCATTTTTTGTGACCTAAGGCTGACTATACTATTGTTTATGTGTATATTCGCAAAGTGTAAATTTCAGTTACAACAAAATTTTCTTTTACTGCCGTTTTCCTAAAAATAAGTATTTGGAAAAATAGGTCAACCATTTACTTGTAGCTATTTTATATACTTTATTTTTACAAAAAAAATTGTTATTTTAAGTGGAAAATAAATATTTCTACAAATAGCCTGAAAAGATAGAAATATAGATATGACACTTCACAACCATCTCTACATGCTCCATAACACAGGCAAATTCACACCCCAAAGGCTCAAAGTCAGGATTGCCAAGGTGACTCAACTGTTGAAACAAGTGGCCTAGTTTCCTCGCTGTCTGCTTTTACACTCGCAAGAGCAGGGAGCCATTCACTTGCTGCTATCTGGCTGCATATTTAGAAGGTCACCATTTACATTGCCTTATCCTGCTTCCTTCTCTCCAGGGTTGGACAGGAGGTTAATGAAACCAGCTGCTCGGTGCATGCTTCACTGCACCCTTCCCTCCAACACAGAAACTCTTTTACAAAACCCTACAATCTAACCATGCTCGATTGAAGCATTTCTAGCACTACGTGATGTCCTTTCTTTCTTCTCGCACAAGCCCAGTGCTGCATTTTCTTAACATTTCATTCCTGTGACCAGACCTGGTGGTTGAAAGGAGAACTATAATGCTTTTCTTTTTATTCTTTCTTGGTACCCTTTTTCCTTGCTGCAGCCTTGACTTTGGATTATTTTGTTCATGGACTCAAAAAATTACAATAGTGAGAGAAGAGAAAATACAGAAATTTCCCATCCCTATCAATGTTGTTTGTCAATACTGTACAATAGGGATGAAGAAGAGAAGGGGCACCAATTCCATTTTAGGGAACTGTACAACGGATTGTCTGTTTTCCAGCAATCATTGTGTGACCAACAAGGGTGACCAGCATGGTCAAAAATTGAAGAAAGCAACTGAATAACAGAAAGACAGGAATTGGTGATGTTTCCTGGCCCTGCCTTTGAACAGTACTGTCACCTTTTGGATGACCAGAAATGTTAGTTTCTCTACAAAAAAGGCATGCAGGGTTCCAAAAAACACTGCTTCTCTGCTGTGGAGCTGCAAGGACAACAATTGTACAGCACTTGTCAAGCTGGACACCTCTTCATGCACATAATGCTGAAGTATAGGTGAAAAAATTGGTTTCATATAGAGATTATACTATCTGTCAAAAGGTGTAGGTTAAGCCACATATTTGCAGAAATCTCGTAAAGATCCCTTCCCATTTAACAAAGGGATGGTTTTACCTTAATATGAGATGCTGGATATGTCAGATTTTAAAACATCGGACTTTGAAACAGAGGCGACAGAAAATGATTATCAGATGATTAATCAGCATATGATCGAGAGACTTTCATTCATGTTAGTAGAGGAGGAGTAGGCTCCAATGCTAAACAGGAAGATAATAAAAATTCTTTTCCTTCTTCTCAGAGCAAAAAAACTGTCAGACAGACAATGCCAATATTCGCTCATGGACAATGACCATGTCAATATAATCATTGGTAATCCTTTACAGTCATTGTCTTTGATTGTCAGTTTGTGACAAGAGTGATTTAGCTTTGCCAAGTGCTCAAGACTATGAAAATGTATTAAAAGGTCCAACACAGTCCAAGTCAAAGTTAGCACAGTGAGACAATGAGCCAGAGCTGGTACATAACCTTCCGGCTTATCCAACGGAGCAAAGATTAATTACAGTAACAGGAAGAAATGACGTTCCAAAGCAGCTATTCACACTGGTGAGGCTGGAAGATTAATGAGATCATCAATTATAACTAAATCAAGCATAATAAGGCTGGTGCAACATTTAGCACCTTCACCATTGTGACCTTTAGCTTCGGAGCTGCATGTGTGGCCACTTGAAAAAAAAATGTAATCTCCTTCTAAACACAACTATCTTGATCTTAATTAATATTTTCAAGTTCCAATTTAAGTTGAAACAAAAGATTACTTGTCCAATAATTGTGTAATTAACTGGATTTTTACAACAAATGAAACACTTTTTACACACTTTTATTCTTTTTACTGTTCATTGACAAAGGTAGTGATTTTGCATAAATTTTTATGTATAGTCAAATCACATTTTACCTGGCCATGACCTGACCAGGTCATGTTTGGATGTGGTAGAGCTTTTGAATTGGGAAAGTGTCTGCTCTGCTCTCTGATTGGTTAACAGTTTGGCTTATTTATAAAGGTGACTCCAAAGAGAAACCTCCTGCATTCCCTCACGATGCATGATAGAAAGTGACTGGAGTGCAGTTCCCCAAGCGCCCACTTGAGGCTGACTCCAAAACTTTACACTTAAATTGATTTGCTTAAGATAAACGTTTATAATTTTATAATGTTTATAAAATTTAAACCTTCACCCAATCAGACGCCTTCACTACGGTCATGTCCCTGTCTCTGTGGAAGAGTTTTATTTAACTTTGCCAGAAACCAATGGGTGACGTCACAAAAAAATAACTGTTAAACCAAGCTTTAAAGTTTCTGTTTAAATATGGAAACAAAACACAACAATTACTTAATTTTAAAATTATGTTACTTGTAGTAGTGCTTCAAATATATATAGTTTGTAAATAAATAAATTTCATTCTCCACTGTTTGTACTCTTTTTCAAGTACAATATTTTAAATCTAGATCTTTTGTCTCAAATTCTTGGTTTCCAAAATACAGACATGTATTTCCAGACTTGATGCTCCAAACTGTAGAGTTTAACAGTATCCAATCAGTGAATCTCCTCTGTTATTGAATAGTTTTCAATTTGGATAATCAGTATATACTGACTGCTTTCTGTACGCGTGTGCATTTCAGTCTTCTGCTGTGTGTGTGTGTATATATATATATATATATATATATATATATATATATATATATATATATATATAGTATATATATATATATATACATATATACATATATATATATATATATATATATATATATATATATATATATATATATATATATATATATATATATATATATATATATATATATATGATTTTGCTTTGATGCGGGGATATCTTGGCCACCCCGCCTGGATGTGCAACATAGTTTAAAATGTCACTCTGCTTCTAACCACCACCTCCGTTTTTTTTCCATTAGTCTTATTGCCCTCGTTTTCTTAAGCGCCGTCTTATTATCAGGTCTGATTTATGATTTTTTTCATTTGTATTATTACATTTTAAAAACTACTTGTGCAATGTGCATGTTATCAGTGGGTTTTCTGCATGTCTTACATTTTTAGCAGAAATTTTGTGAAAATTTTGAATATTTTGGTGATCCTGCACGGCGCCTAAGCCCCAGTGCATTCTGGGAATTCCCGTGAGTACCTTTTAGGACAAGTAATGCTATTTCTAGGTTGTTTCTTGATGTGTGCTTTGTATAACTTCTGTGGGGAAGGGGGTTTCTACAATATATTTCACATATGAGTTGAACTATATTGAACATTTTGAGTCTTTTTTTTCAACAATATATGAGTTTTGTGAACAACTCCCCAATTATAAGTTAGGTAATAACACTATTTATAAGATAAAATTTAGATCAATTAAGGTCACTGTGCATATAAATTTTATTTTATGTAAACTTAAAACATTTAAAAACCTTACTAAATATTGTTGTGCAATATATATATATATATATATATATATATATATATATATATATATATATATATATATATATATATATATATATATATATATATATATATATATATATATATAAATACACACACACGCACACACACAAATAAATAACAATCTCTCTTTAAAGCTGTTCATTTGTTTAGATTTTTTTCACAATCTGCTGGAGACAGTGACAGATAAAATTCTCTGGAGTTATTAGTAATCTCCCAGAAATCTGTCACTGTCAGTGTAGCAGACTTCATGCTTGTTCCATTTCCGTGTGCCACAACACAGAGAATTGAAAAAGTCTATTTCTTATCTTTTGACATTTCAATAAGAAAGTAAACATTTACATACTTTTCTTTCAGTAATTGATAGATGCTTTTGTAAATTTTATGTTAAAAAGAGTCATGATTTTATTAAAACATAATATTATAATTATAACTTAATAAACAATTATTTTGAGTTAAATAAATAAAAAAGCAAGATCTGTTTAAGTATTGTTTTAGTAAAATGCTTGTGTGATGTCAAACAACACTGATGTCCAAACACTGCGACATGAATCTGATCTGCTTTTTTGTGGTTGAGACTTCCCTCTGACAATGTGCCAATAGTCAGAAGCAAGCTGTAAAGCAGAATTCTGTCCAAAAATTGTATCTTCTGAATTCACTGTTTTTTTCTTCCACCAAAACTATGCAAGAAATGCTTTCTCCAGCCCCGATAGAAAGTGTGCACAGCCCCTGAAGAACATCAACCTGCATCTTCTCATTGAGTAAAGTAAAATCACTATATCTGTATAGTCGCACGTACACAAACAGTGCAAAGAAAAACTCCAGTTCATGAATTCTTAAGTTAAAGAGAACAGAAACAATTGAGCTTTAATTTATTGAACTCTTGTTAAATGGACATTTCTGATATTTGAAGTATCTGATTTACTGTATCAGAATTTGTGTTGCCACGGTAACACTTTGAAGTTTAAAAATCTGCTTAGGCTGACTAACTCCACAAGATACCAAATCTGGAGGTTAAGTGCACACTTCTGGGTAAATATATATCTAACAAAGTTTTCCCGTTATATTGCGAGGTACTGGCAAATATACTTTCGTGACATAACAGCATAATAAAGATCAGTTAAAATGGTTACACATATACAATCAAATAAATCATATTTACACCATATTTAAAACAATAATCATTTAAACCTCTTTACTATTATGTTATGGTTTATGTGTTTATATTTTTTATCTATCTAAAAAATTACAATGCAGATGAATATTTCAGTAATAAGATAAAACAAAAATACTTTTTTCAGCATCATAAAACTGGACAGAACTTTTCAGAGGGGCTTGGAATGAATGTATTATCTTTTTAATCTCAAACCTACAAAGACTAAATTCACATTTTTTTTTACATCAGAAAAAGTAAGAGGAAAACACAAAGTAAACAATTCAAAGTTGGGTAGTCAGTGAGGCTCCTCTACTAGTTGTGACAATACATTTGCTTTGTATAGATTTCCTTTTAAAATCAGGAAATAAGGTAATCCCTGATCAGTTTATGGGGGCCAGGTAAGGATTAGGACGAATGAGTAGTATCATTTGTATGTGTATGTTTAATTGTTTTTGTACTATATGAGCCTAATTTGTGGCCAATGTGGAGTAGCAAATGCACTTACTTTCATGCAAAACATACACACATGAGCAGAACTTTAACTCTTCCAAGTGAGAGTCCCCTCTGCAAGATGGATGCTTCTAATGCACGTGACCTTTAAAAGGGAGTCAGGCTGAGTGATCTGGTGCTAATCACCTTGCCATCATGCTGCCCAATCAGGCAAGAAGATCCTTCAAAGAGCAGGTCAATGAACAGCGGAAACAGACTTGAAAAGCAATAAAGCAGCAAATGCTACAAATTATTTACATTATTACCGGGGTATTTTAATCAGCTGAACAACATTGATGTTTCAACAGTTTGTATTTAGATCGCTCACTGCATAATAAAGGGTTGTAAATACCAAGAAGCAATTCTTCAAATGCTTGATTAAAAAAATATGTATGTAAAAAATTATATAAAAACATTTGTGTTAGCAGTTGGGTAACAGAGCGTTTCAGTCATCTATTATGGAGGTCTTGAAAGCACAAACTTTTCTACACCAGCATTGGACAACATGTTCTGTACTTTACTAATGTTTCTAAGGTGAAAGTTAAATGTGTTAATGGCATCCAGTTGAATACTCTTAAATCACCTTTTATTCCATTTTGAGACTTTCACATTGTTATAGTGTGATTTATTTTGGCAGAAGACTGGGTCTGCAGGCATTTCATAAAGTTGGTACTTAGATTTTTTTTCTTCAACATTTGTCTATATCCTTCATCTTTACAACACTTGTCCACCTATGATGAATGAAGACGTCTGATCTATTTTGATAAACCCACAAGAGCAGCATGCCGTTAAATAGATGTACTAGGGCAAAGGCGTTTGGTAATTCAGTTATGAAACCATGATTTATGAGAACATGCAAGGTGACAGCTAAAATGTATCACCCTGTGATTTAATGGCACTTTATCAGGGGAAAACAAGCCATTGCTAATCTGCTGTTGCTTGTCTATTTTTTTTTAAAGATGAGCCCTCGATGGATGACCCAACATGGGCATGTCAAGAGCACCAATAACACAGTCTCACCATGTATAGAACAATACCCAAGTAATGAAAATTCTGTAAGTGCTAATAAAAATACTGATGAAAATAAATTGAGCTGATAAATAACTTTGACAAGAGCCATTAATAACAGCCTCTCAGTTTGTTGTACAGCACAACAAGGCCTTGGGAGCAACCGAGTAAGGGTACACTTTATTGCATGGTATTCTTGTTATGGTATAATGAGAATTGATGCTGGCCAAAGTTGTAAAAAACAAACTAATAGTACTAGTTAATATATAATCTTTGGCTTTACAGTTTGATGAGCATCAGAGTAGTTAAGGTAACAAAAACTGTTTTACAGAATTTTACAAGCTGCTGAACATTACTGTAGATGTTTATAAAAAATGTTGGGCATTTAGTGCATACATCCTGTTTTACTATTGTATGTATACTGTATTTGAAAATTGATTAAATGAATTTTATTTTAACAACTGTTTATTAATGAAAATGTTTAAAAAAGCACAGTGGGCAAAAACTAGTTTTTTTTTATTCTTTACACTAACAATCTTTTTAAATATGTTTGATACATATTTTAATTTTTACTTGCTTGACTGAAATCAATGCACTTTTACATCAACTGCTTTTGTATCAAGTACTAAACTGCCTCCATGTATTTGTTTTTTTTTTTTATTTTCTTTTGCTAGTTTAACAATGGATATATTTGCCTTGTAAAAGGTGTATCTAATTCTGGTCAGAATATTTGAACAAAAACATTTATGGTAATTAATCCAAAGTTACGGGAATCACTTTTAAAATCTTTTTCCATTAAAAAAAGTATACATTTCATTATGTTTTTCATGAAAGTCTAAAGCTGCAACATTTGCTGAGAATGGGTTGAGAAATCAACGAGTCCATAAATCCTTCTTCAGAGATAAGGTTTTGAGTTTCCTCACATGAAAACACTCCATCTAGCTCAGGCTGGCATGGCAGACCGAGGTCAGCTCCCTGAGCTTGTTTCTTCGTTTGCTTTTCAGGTCTACTGATTCCAGATCAGCTTATCTATATAGACAGCAGGAGGAAGGGCACTCAGCCACAAAATGAGTCCTCCTAAAAATACACACCGCACCTTCAATACTGTGCAGGCCATCTGATAAAGCTCAAGTATAATACACAAATCAAATCTATCGCAATGAACCAGAGGATTAAACATTTTATTTGAAAAACTAAAACTCAACATTCACTTGTGATAGTCATAAATAGTATGATTGCTAACCCAATGAGAGTCATTTATTCCACCAGATCATATGATTAGCAAACGTATAATGCTTAAAGTGTTTTTATCTTCTTAAAGTGTACAAAAAAGGTTACACCGTTAATTCAAGATGATTTTTATTCACAACTAATGCACCCGTCCCTTCTCCTTTCATCATTTCTTCTTTCTGAGCGTGCAGCAGATGAGAAGTCAGTAGTGTTGATTAAAAGAGAAAAGTTCAAGAAACCTCTTAAAACACCTACATGGTGATAGTTTTCCACTTTTATTACTATGTATATAATTTACGTTTACATTTATGCATTTGGCAGATGCTTTTGTCCAAAGTGACTTACATTAGGGGAGAGACAATATGCAATTTGTTACACCTTTAAAGTCTATCTCAGCTTCCCATAATAGAAATTGTATCAACTGATCAATAAACCAAAGCAGGGAGGAAGTAGAGGAAGAAGATAAAGACAGAGGAGGAAAAAATAAAGTTTTTTATAGTAGGTGTTCCCTGAAGAGAAGAGTTTTCAGTTGCTTTTTGAAAGCTGTACATACATGATGTGTATATCATCCAGGAGCGGCACTGGGAGGTGATTGTGTTATGATGGGAAGATTTGATGGGTTGGTCAACATACGGTAATCTTCTAATTTCGCTGGTGTAGCGCTTGAGTATATATTTATTTATTATTTATGAGTTATATATTATTGTAATAAAAGTAAAGCTCATTGACTTGAAGATATATACTTTGGGTATGCCTATTAATTGTGTTTTGTTCATAAATGGCCCAAAAGCCTACATGGACTAAAAGCCACATGTTGTCTACTAAATCTATGATAGAAATTACAGTGTCACTGCAGTAAAAACTAATTTGGCATCTCCTGAAATAAAGCAATAAGACTACTTAATCAAATAGTTATATTATTTATAAAAAGATATATTGTTTTTAAGAGAAAAACATTAAAACCTGGTAGCATTAGTGGTTAAATCTTTCCAAATTAATGATACAAAAAACAAACAAACTCCAGTAGTCTAGTGTACTGATAATGTTGTTTTAACTTTCGGCTGAAGCTATGAATGTAATAGGCGCCCAACCACCAAAAAGAAAGATTTATATACAAACACACATATACACGTTGTGACCAAAACAAGACCAAGGCACGCTAAGCCAAAATCAAGACCATAACTGGCTGAGACTAAATCAAGAACGAGACCAAAAACAGAATATCGCTAAAATTGACACTATTTTTTTTTATTGCAAACAACAGATGTTGCTGTGATTTTACAAGTGCTTTTTTTGTTATTTTGTATATTAGGCAATAATAATATAAAAACTTATTTGTGATTACCCCAAGCCTACAATTACTGAACTCAACACTCCTTCAAATTAAGACTTCAGTTAATATTAATTGAAGTGAAAAACATAAACTGTAAAATATCCAATAAAGTCTTAAAAAATCATCTTGAAATGAAGTTGATGGAGATCAATTGTAATAAATGCATGTCATATAAAATACAATAGTTATAGTTGTTTGTGACAAGACACTAAACAAGTTTTGTCATTTGTGACAAGACAAGTTTCCTTTTATGAATATGTCTCCAACTTTAAAAAGGCTATTTGCAGAAATCCTTGACACAAGTGAGGAAATTCTGGAAACATTCTAGGAACTTTAAAGATCATTATTACCCAGCAAGATGTTTGAGTATTATCCAATTTCAGGGGAACTTAAGTGGTAGAATTCATATTCATAATTCTGAATTCAGTACAAGCACAAATTCCATTTTCATTTTAGCTATGTAGCACGACTTGTTCATCTCAAATTTTGACTCTTCCTGCAAGTATCCCCTTTTTCCTCTGAAGGTGACTCCAATTGGTAAAGATCTGGTTGAAGCACATTGAAGATTAAGTGCCACTGCAGTAAGTCACCTCTCTCAACCCTTGCAGCACCTTGCCATTGACTCCCACCATATGACTTCCACTACTAAATGCCACTTAAGCTATTACAGCTCTGTAGCCCTGGGCTCCCTGTGACCTCAGAGGGTGAGGACAGTGAAAGGGCGATGGGATGAGAAGCCAGCACAGCAGCAGCAGACGGCCCTGTGACAAGCCTTCCAACCTTCCCCAGTCTGACAGCACTGAGGCTTGAGAGAATTGGCATGAGCACATTGAGGGGAATCGGCTTTCAGCATTGTCTACTTCTGCTGACTCAGTAGTGGCATTTAAACATGTATTTGCTGTGGCAGCACTTGCTTCTATGTCTTCGTGGTGAGTCAATGCAATCCAGGTGGGTCCTGTCACCTTCACCGCATGTATTTTGTAAGGTAAAAAAGCAATACTGGAAAGAGAAATTCATTTATTAAACTACATTAATGTGTCATTTTGTTGGCATTTTAAGGATAAAAACAGGCCAAAGTGAAAGACTTAGTGAATGATAATGATAATGGTAGATAAGGTTAAATCTGAATCAGCAAGAGCAGAGTTAGTACCATACCTAATGCATCCATCCATTTTTTTATACTGCACTTACTTTTAATTAAAGTTTCACTTGGAATTGGTTTATCCTTCATTTCAACAAAAACATTGCAAGACTTTATAATCTTGGTGAGTTCAGCTGTCTATCACAGTGTCATAAACAGACCTTCAAGCAGACACTTGAAAACTCACCGAAGCTGTAATCACTGGTAGCGACTACGGCTGCATTCAGACTTCAGTCTTATTGATGTCTGCATGTACTTTTTATGTGATTTATTAATATGCAATTGCTGTCTTTGTATAAAATTATATATGGCTATGATGCAGAGAAGTGGACATAATACATAATACAATAATGCAAATAATAGAATACTTTTGTGTCTTTATCAATGTTCAGAACCAACTTTCTAAGTATCAACTACTATTAAAAATAAGTTTGATATAGAATTTTTATATATTCAGAGGGAATGTTTTTCAAACATTTTTCAGTGAAAATTAATGTTGAAATCTGCGGGGGTGTGTCAAGTGATTTGAGAAAATATAATATTAGTTTCATGTGGTTTTTACAAATGATAATAATAAGAGTACATTTTTAAAATCATTTTTAAAATCAATTAATACTTTTAGAGTTCAGCAATATAGATATAATTAGGAAGTCCTGCAGAATTTCATTTATCATTTAGCACTACCAAACATAATCAATGACATCCGGTTGAAAACTGATTAAGGAAAGGTGACTGTCCTAGTTCTCCTAGTGTGCTACCTTTGACATAGTCGACAACTATATCCTTCTCTATAGACTAGAAAACTAAAATTACATTGGTCTTTCAATAACTGTGATAAAATGGTTCAGATGTGAAAATAGGTGACTACATATTGAAGTGGACTGCAGTGTCATGTGGAGTCAAGGCTCAATCCTTGCCCCTCTACTATTTAATCTGTACTGCTTCAATTATGAGAAACAACCAAATACCATACCACAGTTGTGCTGATGACACACAAATTTATCTAACTATCTCCCCGAATGACAGCAACCCAATAAACTCTCTCTGCCAATGTCTTGATAAGTTTAAAAACTGGATGCAAAACAATCTGTCCTCAATTAAACAAGGACAAAACTGAAATCATTGCATTCAGAAGCAAAAACGGTGTTCTCACCGGTCTTCCCAAAAAGACCATTAAACAGCTACAACTCGTGCAGAATGCAGAAGCTCGAATTCTAACCAAAACTAGAAAGTCAGAACACATTTCACCAGTTCTTAAGTCTCTACACTGGCTGTCAGTCTCCTTCTTCTATTCATTCATCTTCATGTCAGCTTTCTTCCCTTTCGGGGTCGCCACAGCGGAATGAACCGCCAACTCTCTGGCATATGTTTTACGCAGCGGATGTCCTTCAAGCTGCAACCCATCGCTGGGAAACATTCACACACACTCATTCACACAATGGACAATTGTTCTTACTCAATTCACTTATGCTGCATGTCTTTGGACTTGTGGGGGAACCGGAGCACCCGGAGAAAACCGACACGATCACGGGGAGAACATAAAAACTCCACACAGAAATGCCACCTGCCCCAGCCGAGCCTAGAACCAGCGACCTTCTTGCTGTGAGACGACCGTGCTACCCACTACGCTTCTCCTTCTTCTAAATAGATTCTAAATAGATACTCTTTACCTTGAGTATTTACCAAAAGTAAAGTTAAGACCCAGTTATCTTAATGTGACGTGATTAGCATCCCGTGCAAATAATTCTGTAATTTGCCTTTAATTATGTAATAAATCTTTAGTTTGCCACATCGTATAAAAGGAGTTTAGCTGCCGCTTGGTTCTCCTTCTGGAGGTTGTTTTGTTGTGGGGCGTAGTCGCTGTAATCAACTCAGAGTGACTGCAAGAGCCCGTATGTGCACTATGTATGTGCTTAAAACAAGTTAATATATCTAAACGGGAATGCTTGGGTGGTTGGCTTGACTTTTACTGTTAGCTGCAAGTGTCCAGCTTCTTCCCCTCTTGCTGTCCTTGAGAAAAAGGGTGGAACAGTGTTTCTTTCGGGTCTGTTTCTTCTGTGGGCATCTGGTGTGACCATCATTAGATGCCTACGAGTGGAGAGGGACGTGTCTGCCCAGCAAGCGTTACAGCCTAGGACGTTCCCAGCGTGTCTGTGCAGACGTGCACTGCTGGGAGAGTAAAACGTTTTCCTACATTCTCACTCTCTCACCAGAAGGCTGGTAGCGTTTTATAATATATTTTTAAAGTGAATTTATAATCCCCTTGTTTTCATTGTTGATTCGGATTTAGGTTTTCTTTTGATAGTTTTTTTTTTTCCTCTGGAATTATGGTGTTATTCTATAGTGTGATTATTCGTTGTTCTTTTCTATTGTAAGACTAATGTTTTGTTTCTCTAAAGATCTATTCTGTTTATCTTAATTTGATTTGACTTAAGTTATTTTTGTTTACCTTTTTCTCTT
This sequence comes from Danionella dracula, assembly GCA_900490495.1. Classification (NCBI taxonomy): domain Eukaryota; kingdom Metazoa; phylum Chordata; class Actinopteri; order Cypriniformes; family Danionidae; genus Danionella; species Danionella dracula. The sequence goes on along the minus strand of UELW01000378.1, from coordinate 2,058,463 downwards.
TAGTTATATTAAGTGCTGATCTATTGTGATTAGTTACTTATGGTTTCAGATTTAAGTATAATTTCAACTGTGTTTCATATTTTTCTTGTGTTCACAGGGTCTTACCTCTAGGGGCAGTGCACTTTTGGGCAGTGGCCTTTCTTGCTGTGTGCTACGCTCCCTGTTGCTCACGGTGTGTGTGTGAGTGGATGTGTGAACTCACTGTGTGGTTGCACGAAAGCCCTCTCCATATTAAATCTTGACAACCTGCCCCTGGTGTGCACAAGCCCAAGTGAGATTTTGATCTATTGTGAATTCATAGTGAAAACCAAAACAACTTCAGTGGTTTTAAGTATTTATGAATTGAAATAAACTTATTTATCTTTGTACTGAATCTTTGTCTCTGACGCTACCTTGGTAGTTTGAACCTTTGTTTGTCTCGTGGGTTTTATTTAAATCCTTTTTGGGATGTATTTCCTTTAAAAGGTGGTGTAGTTGGATCTTTATAATTTATTTTATGTTCTAATTCTTTCTAGCGATTATTTGTAAAACACCACATGACCCCCGCTACATTAATATTTGAAGCTAAATCCTGATTGCAAAGAATTCACTGTAATTAATATACAATTGTTCTAATAAAATGTGAAAAATTAGTCAGAGATCAGGAGCAAATGACACAAAGACAATAAAGGGACATCTGGTTGGATTGGAACAGTTCACGTGGTACATAACAAAATCAAAGTTTAGCATTAGGCATACAGAAACACTACTTACATGTTCCATGAGCTCCCTTATCATCCCATTCCACTGGCCCTTATCGTCTTGAAACCCATACTTTCCATCCGGGACAAGGTGGATTTCATACGAAAACCCCAGAATGGTTGACAGCTCTTTCAGTAAGTCAATGCAGAAACCTTCAAATCGATCATTGCCTATAAGTGCCTTGTCAGACTTTTTAAGCATGACATATGGCTCCTCCTGTCAAAATAGAACAAATCATATGAGAAGCATTTTTTTTTATGCTATTTTGGCCAAATTACAGCCATTAATGAAAAATTTGTCAAAACGATTGAAAAAGTGGCACAGTAGATCAGAAACTATTTGAAAATGCAAGAAAGCTTTTACATTTGTTTTATTATGCAACCAGTTAATGCATGTGTCGACCTGGAGAGAATAAAGCCAGTTTTGGCAGTTTGGTTTGAATGAAATTGAACAAATAAAGTACTTTTATTTTTAGTACTTTTTATTTTAGATAAAATGCTATATATTACATAAACGTTCATAATTTCAAGATGAAGCATGTTATCTGTGTATGATAAGTTTAAACACACTTCTGTTAAAGTTGTTACAACATGTCTAGATGTTTTTGTAAAATCTGTAAAAGTAAAATGGTTTGAATTATTGGTTGTAAATACTATTATTATTACATAAAAATAACTAAAAGGAATAATATATTTTTATGTCTGGTTTTTCAAGTTATTTGTGGGTAAAATTATGTTAAAAATCATGAACAAAAAATTGTTCAAAACCTCAATTAATATGCAGTTTTTTGTCAAATAAGGGTTTTCATCAGGAAAATGTGCCGTTCTTATTTATCACCTGCTGCAGTAATAATAGGATTATATTATAAAAACAAGTGCAGAGGAAGCTTTTGCCAGTTCAGCACTACCTTGCATTATTCTGCAGGAACTTATAAGTGAGGCTTTAGGATATCCGAAAACAATCTCCCTGTTATAAATTTTGTGTGAGGTTGGTTATTATTCTTTTATAGTCCCATTTCTTTTTCACTTTAATCTGACCTTTGTTTAATACCCTAGTTAAATTCATGAAGACACAATGGGATTCTATATAAAACAACAAATCCCAGGGGGCACAGATTTGTAATAGAAAGTCACTGATTATATACTATCAAGACTTTGAGTCATAATTATACCCTTGCAGCTCAAACCACATTTAATAACAGTATTTATCCCAGTTAATACCTCATATGCCTTTCCAAAATAAGTCCATAGAGGTTCCAGCAACAAAATCTCGCAACAACACTAGGCCAAGCATAAATACAGCCCTTAGGGCATCCAATAGAATGGCGCATTAAAACAGAAATGTACAGGTAATATTACATGTTTTTGAGATATTATCTTTATTCAGCAGAATTTATCCAGTAGGCATTTATTGTTAACACTATAATTTTGTGATTTATTTTGTTTAGTTATGTTTTCTTACAAAACCAATCACAGCATAACCATGGAACACATCTTTTTTTGTTGTTTTAGCTGGGTCAATTTATTTCAAGGACTGAGGCTCTGAAAGAGACCAAGCTATCTGGTGTTTCACTGAGAGGAAATGAGAATCTGGAGCATGTGTGCTTCATTACTTGAAAAGCAGCTCATATGTTGACCTCAAATTAGCTAAAGAACAATAGGAAATGAAATCAAAATTAGACAAAGACAAAAAGACTAAAAAGGTTTCTCCTTATTCAAGAATAGCTAGATGGCATGTGGCAAAAGGAACATGCCAAACCAAGGTTGATATTTTTTTTTCCAGATTCAACTGTGAATGCAGTTGTTTAGCAATAAATGTCTATATCACTCACTCTTAAGTGATTTCAGATTTTTAATAAAGTTAGAAACAGCTGAGCATGATTAGTTTTATAAAATAAGAAACAAAGGAAAGCAGCATGATACAAAGAAATGTAACAGGGATATACTGATTTGTTAAAAATCAGTAACCGGACTTGCTCAATAATTTATTTAGCTTTAGCCAAGTAAACAATGCATTGTTTACATGGCAACCCATGTCATCTGTTTAATACAAAACCACTCTGTCAAACTTGGACATTGTTTAACTCAAATGTATGCCAGTGCCTGGTGAATGCCAGATGTGACAGACAAATGCCAAGTTTAGTGCTGGCTAAGAAGAAAATAATAACTTTGGCTGTGAACCAGCAATTTTATCATTTACATGATACAATTTGCAGCCCTGAATGCTTCTGAAGTAAACTACCCACACAAAATATGAAATGGATCTTATTTAAATTAAATAAGATGGGAAATTCTAAACTCAAAATAGAAACCTATTTTATGAGAGGAAACATTGCAAACTTTCAGAAACTTACACAAAAAAAAGTAAATGTGAAAAAAGAGAAATATTTGTCCCGTTTTGATCAAAAGTATTCAGTCCACATATTTTAAATATCTAAAAAAGTAGACACTTGTCAGAAAACTGCTAGCCGTAGTTGACAAATTTCACAAATTTAACAAGAAGTTCTTGTTTTAAAAGCAAAGAAGGTCTCCTTTGCTATTAGCATGAACTTACGAGGATCGTCGTGATTATCAGCGTGCGGTTGGAGAGAGAGTCTGTGATGTTCATGCCATTCTGCCTAGGCACTTCAGTAATGTTGAGCCCTCCGGATGCACTCCATTTCCCCACCTACAAAGAGATGAAATGTATGCAGTCAAAGCATGTTTCACTTACCTGTGTGACCCAATAGCCCATCTGACTGCATTAGCAACCTTATGTTGGACTCATCCAGAACCATTAGTTGATTGGCTCTTCTGTTTTTGTGCCAGCAAGGACTGTTTTCGGTCTCATGAGTAGCTAGGCTCTTGCATACACTTGGAATACATTACCATATACGAAGGGCAATTCCAATTTGCCAAAGCAAATGTTGAATAGGAGAAAAGCTGATCTTGCTGTTGCATAATATTGTGGCATTTTTAAATGTGTCAGTGTTTATGATCAAAGTGGATAGTCGTAGTTTAAGCATTGTTGTACTTTATTATATTATAGATGAAGAGGATTGAAACCGAATAAATGGGATATAATTTTTTATTATCAGAAACTGGTTTGTGAAAATCAAAATCGAACAAAATCTACATAAATATTTGGAAATTAACTAGTTAATTTATATTAACTCAAAAATGCAAGCATATTGTTTGCATTTCACGTGATGCTAAAAGACCAGTTGCAGTCAAATATAGAGGCTGCACAACTACGGTGTTTTCTCAGCATTTACACCTCTTTAATATCTCAGAATGAGGCTTGATTTCTTGTGATTCTTTGTGAAAACATAATTTTATTTGGCTATGTTCTAACAATTTATTTTTTTCTGTTCATCAATAACATGGAAGCATTTATGATTCATTATGTATCCGCACACAAATGGCCATTCACAGCGAGAGGCAGGCGGCAGAGAAGATGCAAGAACTAGACTATTGTCAGCACATAGTGAATCTGAGTAAATGAAGCTCGTTTTGCACATACAACCCCCTGGAGCAAGAAAGAGGAAGTTCTTCATATTGTTTAGTCACTCCTCAGCTAATCATTCCTGGAAATAGCCACATTGCTGTCTGCATCTATCTGTGTCTGGAGGCGTGTAACACTGCCCCCTCTGTCTTTGCCACAACCAATGTCATAGTAATAAACTGAAAAACATTTAGAGTTCCAAATACGCAAGAGGATCACAGAAAACATCTATCAGTAATTATTCACCCGGAAATTGTTCATAATATGTTGGACATTATCAGGGCATTGCTAAAATACTACTTTTTTAATAAACAGTATATATTGAAGTACTTCCATAAAGATTGTTGACATGTTTTGTCAACATGGTTTTTACATTTTGGGAGACCAAAGAAAGAACGTCCAGAAAAACATTTTCATTCATATGCATAAATTAAATTGAAGTTTATGATTATATTATTGTTAACACTTAGGATTTCAAACATAGCATACTTACTGTGAGAAATCATGTTATCTCTCCCCTTTCTTTCTAAAGCAGTGCTTGAAGGATGGGGTGTGGTGGAGAAGATGCCAACAGAGCCAAACAATACTTGCGCTACTTATCCCAAAAGTCAAGCGGATTTATTTGCATAATCCATTATAGCACTATGTGTAACTTCAGTCTGTCATTAGCAGAGGCTTGCAATTAACGGTACTTTGAACACTAATCCAATTTGCTTTATGATCCTCTAACTTATGCTCATGTTTAAACACCTCATTTGCTTCCTTGTTAGGAGGTAAATTAAATGTGAGACACAAATTGCTCTTTATTTGCTCCGCAATGGTAAGCAGTTAAGATATTTTATGGAATCCCAATTAAAAGTTAAAAAATATATGAAAGTAGGAAGACATATTTGGATGCATTCTTGTCCTGTGGAAGGATAAACGATTCTATGACACACACAAAAAAAATCAAGGGATTTCATGTTTTTCAGCAGGCAGATATTAGACAACAACTTTTGATTATTTGATTTTGCACCTTTAGTGCAAAAAAGATAAAAAAAAGTTTAAATAGCATTCACACTATTTTTACCCTTAGAAACTTTTTTAACTAAACACATTTTCATTTACCTTAAAAAAGAAAGCCCGTTTATTTACAATTCATATAACTATCAATACAAAAGACAGGTTTGGAACAGAGAAGCATATATGTGCATATATCAACCAGTACTATCATATTTTTTTAAGTCTTGTATTTGTACAGTATGACATTTTTGTATGTATATATAAACTTTGGAATGTTATGTATTGAGGATACATGAAAAATTCATGTAAATGGAACAAAATATAGAGCAAAAAATTACAGAATCTTTCTTTTAGAGAAAACTATCCCATTACCAGTCATGCATTAGCAGACGAAAACAGCTTTTGATCATTTCAACCCCCAACTGTGCAAGAAAGCTTAGAAGACACAGTAACAGCACATTTTTCATTTCTGTGTGTAATGTTATGTCTGTTTGATGGAGTTGTTTTGTTTTTGTGTACTGATTTACCTTTTGAAGACCATCCTCCTTAAGGCTCACAATATCAAGATCAAAGTCAGTGCGCAGACCAGTGGTTTTGTTGAAGCACAGGCGACCGGTCAGTCCATCCCAATGAGACTGTAAGACAGAACAGACAAAGAATACTATAAGATTTAACACAGCAGGGGGGAATTCTTCTATTTCTAAATTAAGAATACAGCTATGACTCTCATTCAGATCTTTCAAGAATGTTCTATGTATTTTAACAGATGTCTCCAATGATGAATTCTTACACATGCTCAGATATTAACGCTTTTGGATGAATACACAGCGGGACCCCTTTTCCATCCACTCTCGTCTCCTGCATGCTCTCGAGGAGATGATCTTATCCTCATTGTAAATCTAAATCCTGAGCAGGTCAAATATCTCTATCTCATTTTTTCTTACATCTTTTATTTTCTGGAAACCCCTGTCTCCTCTTTCCCCTGGCCTGCATATTTCGGTAACCCCAAGTATACTTTACCTCTTGTTTAGTCAATTAAAAGGACTTTTCTAGAGATAATTCTATACCTTCTGCCTAATGTTCCTAACTTCCCAAAGTTGTTTTCAAATTCCATTTATGTTTCTTTGTCTTGTACTGGTATGTTATTAAACTTGTAAATATTGTAAAAACATGTCTTTGTCCTTTAATTAATCATATAAGTCATGTCATTGATAGATTGATTATTGTTTAAATATTGTAGTTTGTTATTTAGTTCATATTAACTCATAATTTGCGACTCATTCATCTTACTTCCTTATTTCCTAACCAAAGCGTGGGCTTTGTTAAATAATATTTTATATCTTGCTGTAATAATATGGTATTCCTTGGTCACACCTATCCTTTACAGTAAAAAATGGAGAATACAGTGTACTGTATAAACACACATACCTGTATACATAACTCATGATTGAATTCTATTTTTTAAGGAAACAAATAGGACAATTTTCAAATAATAATTGCAAATAATTGACCCATGTATTCTTTATGTTTATTTCGTATGAATGTTGTACCATTTGCTGTTCTATATTATTTGTATTATTATACCCTTGTAAAGCTGTCTTGAGTACTGAGAAAGGTGATATAGAAAATTAATTATTAATAATTATTATTATTTATAAATTATTATTATTATTATTTACATGTAATACGCCAGTTCTCCGCTGTTGAATTTATCCAGTCTAGTAAGCAGTCACACACGCACACACACATACAAGAAGAGCTTCCATTTCCTTTTTAATTACATTTTACATCCCATCACCTCAGACGTATCTTCCCCTAAGACCCCAGTTCTAATTAACGACCATCTCACTTTCACCAATCTCTAGAGAACACAGAAAAAATACATTGCAACTCATCCTCTCCATTCCTCCCTTAACTCTCAAGTCAAAAGCTCCTCCCAAAAATAACACACAATTCTCTACAGCAAACTAATTGTAATGTTTTAATGTTGAAACTAAAAATCTAAAAGTAGAAGGTCTGTTCAGACATGACTCCTTGGATCTTTAACATTATTACAAACATGCAGCCTGTAAGGTCTCTGATTGGGCTTCATGGTGTAGAGCCTGTATTTCCGAGAGCCATTAGTCACCGGATTAGTGATGGAAGTGTAACCTTCTATAATGATTTTCTACATTGATAAAACCCAACTTCAACAAAATCTGCTTCATTTAGTTTAATTCGCCATTGGTCTTACCACAGGCAATAAAAACATGAAATCAAATCATCAAAACAAACTCTACTAAGCAAAACCTAAAAACCTAGTGATCGAACTAGGCAGGAGTGAAAAACTATGGAATAAAATGAAGCAGACACAGTGTGCTGGTATAAATGCGTTTGATGTCTTCAGGTTTAACACAAAGGCTGCAACCCCTTCTGCTCCAGGGCATGAGGTTTTCACCCTCAGACCACACAATCCCAGTAAAATATTTATATTTAGTTACCACTGATTTTATGTGTTTTTCCTTAATCTACTTGCATTTATTGTTTAAATGTTCAATTGAGCAAACCTATGTTCAATATGTTCAAGCAATTGAGATGAATCAGAATTAACTTTTGGATGCCATACAATTATTTTTTAATTTTTTTCATCGATCTCCAGCACGTTCAACTACTGGCTGAGTGTGTAAGCAAACATGTGTGCAAACAGCTAAAGACAGACACACTCTAGGCCAACTCCAAGCCTCTTGTTTAGTTTAATTTTTCTTCCATAGAAACTGCTTTGTAAAGCTGTGTTCGACAACTCTAATCTGCCTATTATGAATCCCAATCTAAGTCTGTGAGTGGAAATAACAACTGATTATGACAAGCACATTTACGTGGAGAAAAAAAATTGGAAACTGACTTTATAGCATGGTTAAAAGAACGAGTGCAAACTTGCTGCAATAAATTGAACAGCACTTAAGTGAGTATGGTTTATCACGCGAGATTCCCTGTACAGAGTATAGCTAAACTCTGTATAGTTAAAGCATTTTTTTTTACCCATAAAAAGCCTGGTTCAATCTGAAGTTTTGATTTATATAGCTGTATTTGTGCTACAATTGAAGGGGGTGCATTTTTACTACTCTTAATGTTAAGTGCTATTAAACCTTTGTGTGCATTAACCTTTAAGTGACAACTCAACCACAACATTTAAAGTTTTATGCATCTATGGATAACCTCAAAGTAGCATTAATGCTTTTGAGACTTGCTATGCTCAACTTTTGATATTGGCATGTGAGTGGGCTGAAATTTCCAGAAAAATCACAATTTATTTTTGTAAATTATCAAAAACACAGACATTAATGGAAAAAATAAAGAAGTTAGCCAACAGCACCAATAGCCACTTTTGAATCTGGGGTGCCATGTCACACTTAAACACCCTGCAAGTCTTGGAGTGTCTTCTAAATCGGTATACAAAGCTGCTAAAATGCCAATCAATTGATGTCTGTTCTACATTGCATGTAGTGTTGAACTTGTAAATTCTGTAACCAAAAAGATAATGAGCAAATATTATAGATAAGCGTTAAATAAATCATGATTGCTCAAGAAAGCAGCAAATCTCCACTGCAAAGTGTTCAGAGGGCTAGCTGATATTTTAAACAAATTCCTAAATGTATCTTGTCTTGTCTGAAGAGCTTTGAGTGTTTGTGACAACAGGGCTGTGAGCGATTGTCATTACCTCTTTAATGAAGCTCATGAAGCGACCTCCGAACCTCCAGGGTTTGTGGCGGTGACACTGCAAGGAGTTGACAGTCATCTGCGGTGCATACTGGTAAGAAACCGACACGATGTGGACAGCGTCATACGTCAGAGCAGCATCTGTCTGGAATAAATAGGGGGGTGATTTGTCAGTTGAAAGGATGTGGCAAGCAGGAGAGCAAGATCTGACCAGTTGACATTCTTGTCAAACAGGAAACCAGGCCACTGCTCAAAACTATTAGCATGCTTGCATTATAATGTAAGCTGAAGATAACTCTGTAGCACTACAATCAACTAGAGTTCTTCAAAACAAGAGACACCAAGTATATACATCAGTTTTAATTATATTACATTTTTAGAGGCCAAAGAGTATGTGATAAAATTTTCACGTTGTTTGTACCATCAATTTTCATGGTTCATAATAACTTGTTTTAACTGATAAGCAAAGAATGTGTTGAAGAGTGTTGAATGTTATTATTTTTGTGTTTAGGCATAATGTAAAATTTAAAAAGGATATACATATACTTATGCCTTTAAAAACGATACAGGGTTTGCTTGAGCCAAATGCAATTGTCATCTGGTATTGTTACACACTTTTCAGATTCATACACTTTGTGGTGTTATAGTTCCAGAAAGTGACATATTCAATAAATTTTTCTGTTTATTTGTTGAATTTCTTACAGTTAGACAACTGTAACATTTTACAATTGCTTTTCTGGTATGTAGTGTTTTACAAAATATGGATTTCTAAGCTGCTCTTAGAATACTGATGTGTTATACATTTGTTTCAATAAAAAAACCCTAAAATAAAGTTTTAAAATGCAATATACAAACTGTGGAAATGCAATTCAACACTGCTACTAAAAATAAGTAAAAAAAATGTGGATGCAATTTTTATTTTATTTTGATGCGACACATTCAAAACTGGATATTAATCACGTTTACAACTTGTTCCATTGTGTAATATCGTGTGTTCTATTTTTTCTGCCCATCATCGAGTGCCTTCTAAAGCCTTGGGGTACTTGTGAACATTCAACCTGAAAAATGCCTTGAAAAAAGCTGACTATGATGGAAAAGGGGCCCAGGTGAGAATGAGCCTTGAATGTGTAATTTGTGCTAGGAAAAAGATAACCAAAACTGAATGATTTTCAATTGCTGGGAAAGGAAGTGCTGCACAAGAAATAATCACGAGATAATAGCCATAAAACCAATTTAGAGTCATTAACCATCATGATAGGATTTGTGCTTTTATACAGAACTTATGTACAACCAACTCAAAATTCTAAGCCAATTCCAATCATGAGTTCTTACTGAGACAAACTTAATCTAAAACAAGAACTGACAAAAAGTATTCTCTAAGTGCTGTTTTCTGGTATACAGTGAGTTTGAGATACTGCCAGAGTATTTCATTCTTGACTCAAACTTTACTTTGCAATACCGTCAGTAGACACATATAAAGAAGCTAACAACAGCACAAATATTTGCACAAACCCATTTGAAATCCTCATAAAATTGGATGGCCTCTATTTTATAAAAGAGTTAAGAGTTTACAAAAGGATAAACCTTACTTTCTGATCAAAATAATAAAGAAGCAAATACTCAATTTGCAAAACCATTTTTTTCTTTATACATAAATGAAATAAACCTTGCAGATCCCTTAAAAGAAGATCTTGAGTCTTTGTATTCTAGTCAGTTTAACAATCAGTTTAACTAGTCCGTTTAACAGTTTTTTTTTCTGTATAGTTCAGTTTTTGAAATTGGGAAAAATTTTAATTCTATACACACATATCATTTTTTTTTAATTGCTCTGCAATGTACAACTCTGTACAACTAAAACAAGAAGAATTAAAATGTCTGAATTACAACTTGTGTAGATGAATACAGTTAATTTTTTTCAAAGAATGAAGAAGGTGTAGGTGTTTTAACTAGTCTTTGAAATATGCTGACTTTAAAAAAGAAAAAATCTAAATATAGGTGAGTGATGAAAACTGTTGGATGTTCCTTAAAAAACATCACTGCAAGTCCATCAAAATCTGCAGTGCTGATTTGTATTTTAACAGTAGCTTTCTAATAATTCCTCCATCAAGTCATTTTAATTTATTCCCAATAGACTGTTCTTTATTTCACTGTTTAGCTTGGCAGCACAACCTCCATTATAAGTGAATGCTACGTGTAAATTTAATCAACCAGCGCCTACAGAAGCATTTTAAGCATTATTAGTATTTATATGATCATTACTTATCATGTATTTGACTGAGCTTGACCAAAGTTGTAAATGAGAATTTAGATTCCTGAACAACAAAAGAGGGAATTAGCCCTAAAAGTGTGGACTGTTTCGAACAAAAACACGATTCAGCAGTTTTGATTGCTCAAATTCCAGGTATGATTCTTTGATCAGTGTTCCTGTTAAATTCCCCCAAAAAGCTATTTTTCAGGTCTGAGAAACACTCTCTTTGTTTAGAGTGTGGAATGAACAGTGGAAAGATAAAACCCAAGTACATGCTCCGCTCTGATTCTGAGAACCCACATAATAACTGCCTCCTGGAGGGATGAGTGGTTAGAGTTTGCTTGTTGTTCAGAGAATTTTAGCTGCAGTAGATGGAGCATGTCCACAGGAAAGATGATCTGCATTCACTTCGACATCCTTTGTAACAACCTTGCCAACGGCATATTGCAACTACACAAAAAAGATTGTGGGGGAGAGCAATGGGTATTGAGTGAATGTTTGGAAATGAAGCAAGTGGACAAAAAGATTTAGCGGAATTCAATGTATTCAAACATCACCACAAAGAAATATGTGGCATCACTGCAGTGGTTCTGGATTATTACAGTAGAGTCACAGCTGGATAAAAATGTTGTGGTTGTTCACTTAGTTTGAAAGTGACATTTAAGGATCCTAATTTTCAGCTGACCCAGTGGTTTAAATTTATATCAAAGTCGTTAAATGGCACCTAGAAGTAGACAACATTTTAAGTAACATTTAATAGAACATGTAAGGATACTTAGCATTTTTTACAAATGTTACATTTTTTTGTTAGTCCCGATCATATTCATCTGGTTTAGACTGCTGTAATTTTTTGATCATTCCATCCATCATTTAATCACTGACAGACTAAAAGAGGACAATTTACATAAATATTTACACACAGACCTTCACAAGCCGTGAAGCTATGGGAAAAAAAATCGTTTCACTTTTAACATCAACAGAAACAATTTTAAGAACACATTAACATTTGCATTTTAAAGAGTTAAATTTTGGAATGTGAAAAAATAGAGAAACAAGAATCATTAATGGAATGATGTCTAAGACTTCTTTATCAACTCCTTGAGTGATGTTGCTAAGCATTAGATAACTTGCTATGGCCAAATATAAAAATATAAATTATAAACTATTCTAGTAAGTTTTGATGCAATTCTACCAGAAGAATATCTATAAAAAGTCACACAAACAACAAAGACTCCCCAAATTAATTCTGACCAGTAAGGAAAGATCCATCCATCCATCCATTTTCATGTCGGCTTTTTCCCTTTCGGGGTCGCCACAGTGGAATGAACCGCCAACTCCTCTGGCATATGTTTTATGCGGCGGATGCCCTTCCAGCCGCAACCCATTGCTGGGAAACATTCACACACTCATTCCCACTTTAACACTATGGACAATTGTTCATACTCAATTCACTTATACCGCATGTCTTTGGACTTGTGGGGAAACCGGAGCACCCGGAGTAAACCCACACGATCACGTGGAGAACATGGAAACTCCACACAGAAATGCCAACCGACCCAGCCGAGGCTCGAACCAGCGACCTTCTTGCTGTGAGACGACCGTGCTACCCACTGCGCCTCCGTGACGCCAAGGAAAGATCATGCACACATAATTTTTGAAAGTATTTTAAATTATAGTAGACTCAATTGTGTGTCTGAGTGTAAACAGTTTTTCATGTTAGCTTTTTGAAGTAACGTATACAGTAAAATGTTATCACATCAATAAGTAATTTACTTATAATTTATTAATAAGTAAGTAATTCTGTGGCATTCTCGCTGATGCGCGTCTTTTATTCTTTTGTTCCTTTGTTTTATTGGCACACTTGGTATTAGATTTCAGTGCCAAAACTTTTGTAAATAGTAGAGAAAGATGTCAAGACGATCGTGACATCAAAGTTGCTTTTGCTTGTAAGTTTTCATTGAAAGATCGTGAGGGGAGCCTCGTTTTGTGGAAAAGGACAGCAGCAGGCAGCGGTGAGTCTCCGTCTCAACCACAGTACTTGATAAAGTTTTTATACACAGGGTCTATTCACAGCTCCATAACAATAATGTTTTCCAAGATATACTCTATTTCTTCTCATTGACATTATATAGAATTACTTTATTACTGCTCATGAAGTCAACAACATATTGCTTCATTCATTATTTTAATTTATCTAATTATTATTTATTTAAATTTTATAATTTGCTAGTTTTTGTGTAGAAACACAAGTGACCTTATCTAATCTTGAGGGGTGGAGATGATGTCTTTGGCCAGAGGCCAAAGCATTAGGGACACTAAAAAACTCCTGTACATATGAGAATATAATAACTTGTGAATGGACACTGAAAGGCCATCCAAACAAAACAGTTTGAGTTGATGTAAAAGAGTTTGAGGTTCATTGTGGGAATCTCAAAAGTCTTGTTGATCTACATTTATAGCTGTTTATAAAGAGAACTTGATGAAAAATTCCAATCCATTTTTTTTACTTTTCTTGTTATTACACACTGTTCTGACCATTTAAAACAGAATAATAATAATAATAATAATAATAATAAAATGCCAGATTTTGACAAAAAAGACAAGAATACCGAACTGTTATAATTACAGTATCATTATTGGGGTTAAAGGGTTAATGGCAGAGAGTCCTGGAAAACAAGAGTCTATAGAGACCACAAACCAACAGCCACCAAAAAAGAGAAGCAAAAAGTTATTTTGGAGGATACTTAGGTTTACTGCATTTATGTTGTTTTTATGACAAAGCCTGTGTTACAAGTTACACATAAAAATTCATCTTCATGTCGGCTTCTTCCCTTTCGGGGTCGCCACAGCGGAATGAATCGCCAACTCTCTGGCATATGTTTTACGCGGCGGATGTCCTTCCAGCCGCAACCCATCGCTGGGAAACATTCACACACACATTCACTCTTTTAACACTATGGACAATCGTTCTTACTCAATACACACAAAAATAAATAATCAATCATATTTTGAATTGAAATAGTCTCTTTTTGTCTTCAATTTACATTAATTAATTAGATTTTGCACTTATTAGATTTAGAAAAGTTTCAGTCTTTATTTCGAAAAATTGTGCAATTATTTAGTTAAGGTTTTGAATTGATTGACAGCACAAAACAAATATATATATATAACATCAATATCACATTATAAAAAATGAAATAGTGAGATTTTTAAAAATATGTTTTAATTTTATATTTGTTGTAGCTGATAGTTACTTTGATGAGAATGAGAAAATGGAAGTATACCGTCATGATTCCTTCCAAGAGTCCAGAGTCAGGTTTGGGGGGGATTTGCCTCTCAAGGGACCACTTCTCCAAAATGGAAGCAACCTGAGGATTGTCCACATTCAGGATTCGGAAACCAGTCATATTGACACCACAAAAGCGGTATGGCTCCAGGTTTATGGCCATGAGATCCTAGAGGAAGAAAAAGAGAAAGAGAAAAGATCTCATTTAACCAGTCTAAATTGAGCTTCATTGTTGCTGGGTGAGAGGCTTCTTGTCTCTTTGTCCTCCAATAAAAGCTGGTGATAGAGAGAAGGGGTAAAAAAAGAGATCAAGAGAGCAAAAATAAAAGAGATTAAGGATAATACCATGCTTTCCAGGCCGCCTGGGCATGGCCAGATGATGTATGGTATAGGACAAAGACCTCTGTGCCAGCATGTATGATATCATGGAGAGTGAGCCAGGAGTCATTCACACAATAGCTGATTGAAACAGTTATTTCCTCTGTAATCCTGTCTTCATTGCTTCTATCCAGCGAATTGGACCGTAAACTCTTCACACTGCTCTGAATGCCAAGCTGACACTACAATGCATCAATATGTCCAGGAGTCAACAATAGTGCAGTATCTTTAAAAGGGAAGTGAATTTCACATTACTGGTGCAATAAAGAGACGTAAAATGCTTTGAAATGAATTTGAATAGTGGAATATGCAATAACAATTATATATCATAATAGCACAAATAATATTTACTTAATTAACACCATCCCTATAACAACCAAGCGTTTAAGTACATTATTTTTTTCATATTTATTTTTTCAAACCTAATTTTCATATTTCCTATTTTAATTACATTAATAAAGGTTTCAATGGGCTGTACTGACACAATTGTAAAATAATGTGATCGTTAATATAGTCCACAGGCCATAACCATTTATTGACTATAAACTCTTTATTGTGTATGTTTTTCTTTAGTTATTAAACAATCTATGTTTGCAAATGCCTGTGTCATGCTGATGAACACCCCAACCTGAAACAGTGCTAGTAATTCTCTCGCCCTACAGTATTTTTGTCCAGTTCTCCCTGAAGGTTTTTTTTTTCATTGTTGATGGAACACAATATCGATATAATATAGATAATAATAATATAGAAATAAATGCATCCTTCCATTTATTACCAGTTATCATATCACAGTACAGGAAAGGCAGAGATATTTTCACATGCAGTGCTTTTAGCAAAATACTAATAATGATTTCCCTCTTTTAACAGTCAAGAATTGGACTTCAAATAAAGGCCTGGTTGCTTCTTTGCATTAAATTTTATCCCTCTGCTTTATCCTAGTTAGGGTAAAGAGACTCTACTGGTGCCAACAATAAGCTCATTTCAGAGGAGTACAATCTGGACAGTCTGGATAGTCTATTGATTGCTACATTTGTGAATCAAACTGCTAAGGGGAATTTAAAGATGAATGGCTGGAGTATAACAACTTGCTGAATTGGCCGTAGCTGAATTTAATGTGCTTGTAAATATTTTTTCATTGAACTGAGAATTTGCATATCACCATTTGAGTATTGTAAGTGGAGGTGGTTCTCTTCCTTTTTAGATTTGGAGCCTACACATCCAGGGTTATGCATCCTAATAATTCATTTAGGATATACACTATTCTGGGTGGATTTGCCAGCCAAGGGAGGTCTTCTAACCATCTTATCAATGAGAAGGGTGTATAGTTGCTCTATTGTATACACACAACTTTTTTCTAAAAAAAGCATTGAATAGTCTTTTATTCGAAGCATCATTTCTGATTGTTTCCGCTCTATGTTTGTGAGCATGTCAAGGACATCATATCAATGTATTTTTGACAGTATGTTATTCAAGCTTTTAGACTCAAGCTTTTAGAGAATATATTTATTACATTATTATTTAATAATTGATTAAATAATAAATAATTATAATACAAATATATTAAAAATTATAATTATTATACAATTATTAAATACTTCAACAATACAATTATTAAATACTTCAGCTGAATAATTGCATGTCAAGAGCTCTTAACAATTCCAAAAACGCCTATCAAAACCCTCGCAAGGTAACACTTCATCAAGAGCCTCAGCTAAGCATATTCTTTTTTGTTGAAAAGGTGACGTGTCATTGGACAGTTTAAACCTTTTTCTTTATTAGTTTTTTCTCTTTTGCTTTGCTCCAGGACAACTTGAAATGCTTGCGATTTTTAATTATACTTTATAGATTTGAATAAACGCCCTATAAGCCTATGGCAGATAAAGACATTTCCTACCAACTCATTGAGAAGTGGGCTTGATTGTAACTGCTAACATTGAACTTTAAGCTGAGTATTAGTATATGAGATGGGGGAACTGTCAGGGAGGGGTTAGTAACTGTAAAAATTCCATCGGCAGCAATTTTCTGTGGATACAAGCTCCGGAGGTGATTTGGAATGTGTTGGAAAGTTCCACTGTGCACTAAAATTCTTCCAGACCCCTGCCAGACCCTGCCATGGAGGATATTGGCAAGCACAATCTGATGAAGTCAGTGTAGGTTTGGCTCAACCCCTGGCAGAAGCGACTGGAGACATCTTCGTAGCTCAGGCACACCCTCCATCAAAGCTATGCATGTCAAGTTTAGGCATCTGACTTAATGTCAAATGTGTTCCAAAAAATTAAAGGAGTTCTAAAAAGACTGGGGATTTTACATTCTTTATAATGTGGCATTTAAATGCGGGTCAAAACCAATCCTAGATCTACAATCTCTGAACAGGTATCTTCTCTAATTCCCTTTTAAAAAGTGGTCAATCTGTGATCAATCTAATGCTTTTCAAGATTGTTTCTTTATTGGCTAGGTTTGTTGCTGACTGTAGCCATATACAAAGGGCACAGTGTTATTTTTCAGGGAGAGTAGCCTTAAGCTATAGCAAATTCAAAGAGACATGTAACATGAAGACCTCAAAATAAGTAAACGTTCATAAAGTAAGTCCGTTAATTTATCAATCAATATTTTTTTATATATGATCTATAATTTTTCCAATTTGAAAGGCAAAAGAATGTTTCTTTAAAACTGACAAGGAATGGCAATGTGAGCAAAATTTGAAAAAATGTATATGCTACCTAGCCTAATTATTGTACCCGAACAATCTAACACCCACATATGAACGCTCCCAGTCTGGATTGGTATTCTTAGAACAATCATTCTGTTTGGATTTTTTTGTACCATCAGTCATATTGTCAAACATGTTGAAAAAGTGTGGGTGGTGAAACGAGAATGGAAAAGCACACTAGTCTATTTAATTAACCCCATGTTGAGGAGTAGCTATAAGAATGATAGCATCTATAAAGAAAGTCTCCCCAATAAACTTTTTGTAAGCTTTAATTGATGTGTTGCTGAGTGAAAACTTGTTCAAGCTCTGCAGTGTGACACTTTTTGAAGAGGAACTCTAATTTAAACAAAAAAACAACTGGTCTTAGGGCCCCTAAAATTTTAACAATCCAGGGTTTTTTATGGTAAAAGTTTACTCGGTAGCAAACGTAGTAACTATGTACCATATTTCTTCATCTGTGGAGCTTGACACAACAATTATTCTTACTGGCCAATTTTAAGAAGTTGTATGAATTATGATTTACTTTATGTTGCTAGAAATGATAAATCTGGCTACGTGACAGAATGTATTATTCAGTTATGAAAGTCAATGAATAAACACATTCATTGTCAATATTTGATTTTGGACAAAATAAGTTAATTAAAGTTCTATGCATCAAATCAGAATGGACAAAAATGCTTTGTACTCCGCTTGAAAGAAGAAAAACATTTAAAAGGAACAAATAATGGTTAATTTGTTGTTGGCATTCCAGTGCATTACCAGAGTGGTGAAGATGTAATGGTAGTACTCGGTCATCATCCCCATCATTTGTGCCTGGACAAAAGGAGAAGAAACAATGAGAAAGAGTCAAGCTTGTGTCAGTCATTTGAAATAATCCTGGCAGTCAAACAAACTATTTAAATCAATTGAGGCAGTAGATAATAATGACAATATATGCTAAGAAGAACATTTGTTACACTCTGTAATCTAGTCTGAATAATTTTTTTTTCATAGTTTTTCTATGTGTAGCACTGTTTAAACTCTCCAGAATTCACTGTAGATCCTGGAAAAAAAGGTGACTTTTCAGTCCATGAAATGTCCTTAATTTCTTGTTAAAGTCTTTAATTATATGTGTCTGCATTGTTAATACAATGCATTATTGCTAACAGTAGTTTTACGTTTGTCTTTTGCTTGCCTCTAGAGAAAATAATTAAAGCAGGGGTGTCTAAAGTCAGTTTTGAAGGGCAAGTAACCTAAAAAGATTTTATCTGATCACACCAATAAATGTACCCATTTCTCTACTCGCCAGATGAGTGCAGTATGCATACTCAAGCAGGATAGCAACACAATGATCCAGTGCTGCTTAGGATGAACTTTTAACACTCCCAAATCACCAATTAAACATTATGTCAGTGTGATCTGTACAAGATTTATGACTTTACATTACAAGCACAGAGGTAATTCTGCAGGACAAACCCCACTCACGACCACTGTAAAGATGAATAAAAATTGAGGTATTACTTGGCATAGTGACCTCCCCCTGTTGCAGGCTCCATATTCCATCATCATCTTAAAACTTGATTTCACAGTAGTACTAAATCTACCAGGACATCTACAGCCTGTTATCCTCAGTATAAGGTCTCACTGTTTAGTTTAATGAATTCAGAAGAATTACTGGCAACTTTATAGTTTAATTGTCTAATATTAAGATGGTGACCTTTTCATATTGTGTAAAATGTATTGTTGAATATATGCTTGCATCATAATTTACTGCTTAAAACGTCTCTCAACTTGACCCTTGTTCTCTTCTTAAACGAGATCTGATTAAATTGCCAAAACATTTGATTATTTATTTTAATCTATAAAAGACTAAACATGAATTCTCTTAAGCCCAAAATTGATATTACATGTAAAATTTATCATGTACAAAAAATTGGTTTCTATTAAGTTTTCTTTTTCAGAACTTATTGTCTGCATTATCCAGAGTGTATTCAGATTTTCTTTATTTTTATGTGTTTCCCCAAGTCAATATGTTTTCTTTAAATAACAATGCACCAATTTCCAGTGACTCCAAAAGCTTGGACTGACTGAGAATTTGTAAGCTAACTGTGGGGTGTTCGTTTTTTGGGAGCCAATGTTGATGTTTGAAATCCCCCAAACAAACATCCATCAACCAGTGGGACTTTTTGTTATGCATGAAGATTGAAAGTGCCTGCTGATTGCCTAGTAACTTGTTATGGTGTCTGCTAGCACAAGCATTTCTAAAAATCACAAACCCCACCATCAAAAAACACATGACTTTCCAATAATATGCTGAGTTGTCTCAACGCATGGTTCTTAGTCCTACAGTCAGCTTTCTATAAGCCATTAATGGATGTTTTTTGTCTTACTCTCCTGAACTTCTGTCGCTACATGTTCTTCCTTGAGACCAAGAGAAGGAGGAAATAGAGTCAGACACGGAGTGTTTCTGAGGGTCAAATCCCTGATGTCTTTAAAACCTGAGAGTCTCTCTGTGTATGAACGGGTATGAGAAAGACTGAACGTGTATGAGAAAGAAAATAACTTTGGAAAATATAAAGTGCAGGCACAGACTATTCTGCAGCCCATTGTGAAAAATGAAACAACATCGAACTTTGCTGAAACCCTGAGGTAAACAGATTTGCAGATGTAGAGAACTCCGCATTACCTTTCATGATTTGTTGTAGAAGTTGATATTATTAAACAGGACAAACAATTAGTGATGAAAACACTTTACTGTGTTGCTGAGACTAACAGTAACTTGTGCATTGGAATAATTTCAAGACATAAATGAGGGTGAATGAGAAAGAGACAACCATTTGTGAAAAAGACAATTTCTCACCTGCTTAAGAATCTGAGCAGCCATCATATGGCTACAGTCAAAGATAATGCGGAATTCTTTGCTTCTCTTCATCTCTTTGAGCAGAGATCTTGTGTCTGTGGTGTCCAAAGGGAGCTGTCGGATCTTCAGTCTGATGTTATACCTGGATGGAGCCATAATGAGCTCCTGAAGTCTGATTAAACCTGCACGAGAGGAAATGAGGGTCAGAGTCTTGTATCTAGAGTAACCTATCTAGTATTTCTTTAAAAGTTCCAATCACAACTGAGGGTACTTAAGAAGTGCTTCAAAGCAATATAGCGCTTTGGTTAGTAATTATTGGCTTAAGACTCATAACAAGATTAAAGACAGCGATAACGATAACAAATGTTGCAAGATTGGTTTCATTTGTCCTTGATGGAATTGAGTTACATTGTCATCACTAAATATTGCAGGTGTCCAGCTAACTAACTGCATTTTTGTCATTTTGAAAATATATCTTTATTTTGAAATGTCCTAATGAGTAATATAAAATGTCTAATGAATGTGGCCTCTGGCCATCATCAGGCCGTTAGAAATCAGGCCAGTAGCTTAGAAATAAATTATTCTTACAGTCTGTCATTGAAAAAGCAGAATAATTGTCATCAAATATTTGGTTAATTTCTGTCTGACATTTTCTTCAGAATAAAATTTACTCTTGAAGGTTCTGATATCAGGGATGGTAGCCCCACTCATTTAGAAATAAAACTGGTATCTCACCTGTGCTGTCATCGTAAACCACAGTGGCCGTCTTCCACTTGAGGAACTGCACCAGGTCTAAAATAGCGTAGCTTAGAGAAGAGTAATCTGGGTACAGGTTGGCATAGAAAGTGTCCCTGTTGTCCATGGGGTGATGTTTCCATCTCACTTGAATGTGTGGAACCTCCAGGGCATTGCAGATAGACTGGACAGCGTTAGACGAAGAGCTGTGAGACGGTCCAAAGATGGCCACGACACCTAAAGACAGCTGGTCACATGCTGGCAAGAGCATACGGATGGTCATGGGGGGAGAAATGTCAACAGAGAAATGTGACTGTGTACAAAATTTAAATTTGCTTTGTCTTAATTGTTTTGGTCAGTTTTTTTAATGAGGTATAAAGATAAACTCGACATGGCTTTAGCTGTAGGGGGTTACTTTTAAGAATCCCTGGTTTACTCTGAGAAAGCAGCAAAAACAACTCAATATTTTTGTGAGTGAACCTACAGGGAAAAGTTTGACATAAGACTTATGACAAGGAAAAAGAAACAAACAAAATTTATCTTAGATGCTTTATTTAGTAAGTGAAATTTGTTTGAGATCTTGAATAGTATTTGCTTCTTTATTATTTTGATCAGAAAGTAAGGTTTATCCTTTTGTAAACTCTTAACTCTTTTATAAAATAGAGGCCATCCAATTTTATGAGGATTTCAAATGGGTTTGTGCAAATATTTGTGCTGTTGTTAGCTTCTTTATATGTGTCTACTGACGGTATTGCAAAGTAAAGTTTGAGTCAAGAATAATGTGACATTGAAAACAGGACTGAGAGATTCTCTTGAGACTCTTGTTTTGCTTGAGAATGACTAAAGTATAATGCCAAATGAGTTTTCATCAAAAGAGGAAGGGTAAGGAGTAGGACTGCAATGTCCTTAAAAAATGTAATGAGGACAGAAACACCCTTCAAAGTTGGATTTCCCCACTGATGTCATATACGTTTAAATCATAATTGCTGCCAAAGTTACAAATGTAAGTAATTGTGTAATTTATTAAGATTTAAAAGTTATGAAAACCATCAGTTTACATTACATTTAATGTCATACCCTCATACACGGCCTCACTCACCAGAAAGCAAAGAAAAAATATCTTCTTTGTCTTATGAACTTCTGTTTTACACATGTGTTTACTTGTTTGTCCATAATGAGAAACTTTTGAGGAAATTTCCTGGATTTCAAGGGTTTCCAGGGTTAGTATTTTGATCCCAATTTCAAGGGGCATTGGGAGATGTCAGCCAAAGGGGTAGAGCTCAAATAGAGAAATGAAATTGGGCTTACAATGTCACATTTTGAAGATAAAGATAAAATGCTATTCTATTTTATTTCGCAAAGTCAAAAGACATTATAACAACTAAGAAATGACATGGGAGTGCAAAGGACCAAAACATTTACTTTACCTACTGATCTATTGACTATAGTTTTAGACCGTTAAGCATGGTTAAATAAGAGTAAGATTACAAAAATTGTAAAATTAATTTAAATAAAAAAAAAGTTAATGTTTTTTATTAAATAAATCAGTTTATTTTCATGCAATAAACTTCAAGTCATTTATGCAATATAACACAACATCCCTGTAGCTGTGCTGTAAGCCATTGCTGCTGACCCTATTAGGAATCTATCTCTAAAAACAGCAGTACGCATTTAAAAAATGTGCTCATTTTAACTGTGTAACTGCTTTACACTAACATTATCATGGAATAAATACAATTGTAATAACAGCTATTGTTCAGTAGTTAAACACGTTCATTTTCAAAGCTCAGATTGAACATACCTTTTCTTGAGGCCTCAAAACTGTCATAAATATTAATCCTTTGGATGTCATATGTTAATGTTGTGTTTGGCAGTAATGTCCTGTTTCTGTTGATATTGTTAACAGCAAATTTAAAGGCCAGTTCCTCAGAGCTGACAAGGGCCACTGGTCCTTCTGTTTGCTCAAAAATCCCACCTGAAAAACACAAGGGACATAAAGAATCAACCAAAGAAAAAATCAATAGACCTATTCTGTCTTCATTTACTCAACTTCACTTTACATATCTGTTATATAGCTGTTTTCAATCTTAAGCTGACTGAACCTTGAGAGTCCTTTTACTTAGTCAGTCATAGTCTATTCCGTTATTATAATATATATATAAAATATACAATTTTTTGCCTTATGCAGCCACGTAGGTTCAATCACAAGACTGGTGGTGACATCTTTATACTGTTAATGTTTTTAGCACATGCTCCCTTGCTGTTTTCTGTTTAAAAATTGTCTCAGCTTTCCTGTGAGAGTTCAGTTTGCTCACCTGGTTTTCCACTTGCTGTATTTGATTGGTTCACCTTTATATTTCTACTTTTGTATTGTTTTCTTTATGTTCACATTGCTAATTTTGACACATGACTTGAGGTTTAGAGTTTTGTTATCCTTCTGTCATTGATAAGTTTATTTTTAGTCAATGTTTCTCTAGCGTATTGGGTCTCTTCCTCATGGAAGGTTTGATTTGTTGCCCTTCAGTATTTTTGGGGCTTGTTACTTGTTTAAATTATTATTTTATACGTAGTTATGCAATTGAAGTATCTCTTTCTCACAAGGCCAGCTCGGCCTGACAATATTGTTGAAGTTAAAATGATCACTTTTAAAAAAATGTTTTATCCTACTTTGGATAGCAACAGCTGTATACTAGTAATTTCAAATATTTTCCATGCATATTTTCCATTGAACAGAAAAAAAACCTAACAGCAACCTCATAGTGAGTAAATTTTAATGTGAGTAAATTTGATTTTGGGGTGAGCTCCATCCTTTCAACTAGCCCAAAGAAAGTGAGTGAAGGAAAAAAACAGCAGATGGAAATAGTCTGTGCCTCTCACAGCTTAAGCTTTTAAAGTTCAGGACCATAATGGAGATGAGGAGAGAGAAAGAGGAAAGTAAATGGCCTCATCAAAGCTCCCTTGCCTCCTAAAGGCCTGCAGGTCACCTTTGATTCCCTGATAAAATAAAAAAATAGATTCGTACACACAAGGCCTAGAGCTGATGGATTGGATTTCACCGCAGAACTTTGAAAGTTTAAAGGCATTCTGGCAAAGTCATTTCATTACAATCTGTTGAGAATTCCACAAATGCATTATATTGTTCAGAAATTTCACCTTTGCAAGAGCAGGGGAAGTAAACTCTGGGTTTTATTGTTTTGAGCTTGCTATAGAAGCCGTGGAAAACAATAAAACGATAACATCTGGAGCACGCCAAGCAATCTCCAGCTCTCCAAGATTAATGCCGTTAAGAGTTGCTTCACCTTTCTACTGTATATCAGTGATATGACCATCTGTGTTGGGAAAAATATTGGAGAGGTGAATTCCTATAGAAAAAAATCTTTCACATACTATCACTTCATGCTATTTTGTGTTTAAAATATAATACATATAGCACATAGCACTAGCAGTCATAACCATACATATTAACACCCTTGCAAAGTCAGTAAATCTAGAATGTAAGACATTATAAATTGACAATCTATTCAGACTTAGTCTCTTCTACATAAAGTTGAAGGTTAAAAAAATAATTTAGTACACATTTGATCTATTAACCAATTCGTCTGAACATTTGTGAATGGATTTACACTTTATATACATTTTTGTTTTTAGTATGCTGAATTCTCAGCTTATGTTTTTTTTAATGGTAATGGTTAGTGTGTAGTGTAATGGTGAGTATCTTCATTGGTATTTAATCTGTTTATTGAATAGTCAGATGAATGATTGTTTTGCACTCTGTCAACTCAGTAGAACCCTTTAACAATTTGAACAATCCATTTTAACATCTGCAAGCCTATTTTAAGAGCTAGTAGCATCTCGATCCATGCAGCAATGAATATTTCTCAAGATTTCTTGAGTCAGAACTCTGTACAGGTCAAGAAGAAGCAGGACATGCCTGTTATTCTGCAAGAAGAGAAGCGCTCAAGTACACTAGATACTTGGGGCAATCACAGACATGCACTTTTTCCATCGAGCACTACTGTATTTATGACTCCAGCACTGCTGAAGAGACATGATGCATAAACTCCCTGGAAAGAGCCCCAGCGCATTAAAAGAAATGAATCCTGCCGTTTTGCTGGGAAATCTCATTAGAGTACATTAAGTAATTGCTGGTGTATAAACTAATTTCCCTATTAAGAGGATAAAATGCACATTGCTGGGAAGTACTAAAATAGAGTTAACAAAAAGGAGGATCATCTGCTGTAAGCAGAGAAAGGGGCTTGCTCAAAGCTTTACGAGCAGTCCTTTTGTTTCCTAGCTGTACATTCAAATATATTTCTCGGTAAAGACAAAAGATGCTGGATATCCAATCATTAGATTGTCCATGAATAAACATACATGACAAGTTAATAGCTAGGTATATTTATGCTAGCATTTGGCCTGGTGCTAAATGTTTTTTTCAAGGGCCAGATGTAAATTAAGCTGTATCTTTTGATCAGAGATTCCAGCACATCTTTTTCTAACATCAGATCGTTTAAGTTGCAATTAACTTGTATCCTGTTTTGACGCAGCTATATAAAGAGAAGCTAATTAATCTCTAGGGTGAGAGCCTGATAGAGAAACATGTGCTTGTTACAGATGTTAGATTTGCTAATGCAGATTCAATACAGTCCACTGCTTTCAAAAGCTTTAAAATAAGATTAAATGCAAAAAGTTTTTTTCTTTATTGAGTTCATTTATGGTAAAAAGTGATTTTGAAATGTCCTTTTGAAAGTTATTCTTGATCTAGTTATCATGCTAATACATCTAAATTTCTGATAAATGCTTGATATTATGTGATTTGTTTATTTCAATAGTAACAATATTTCATACATTTTGGTTCATTAAATAGCTCTTCTTTTTTATACATATAACATAATCATGTCTTTAGTTCATCAGCAAAATTCAAAATTTATGTCTTGTAAAGAAAGGTCAGATTTTACTATTTCAACCAAAATCAAATATAGGGATGACAGTTAAAAGAATAGCCCATTAATCTTCTATTTTAATTATGATACCTTTGAAAATATATTGAATAATAATAAATATATAAAAATGTTACTGCATGATACGGTCTGTTTAGGTTTCGCTTCTTCTCTCTCAAATTAAACATAAATCTGAAATGTTAATAGTTAGGTTTTTTTCTTTAGTTAAAAGAGTCATGAACTGAACATGATTAATAATAAACAAAAATGTAGCCATCTAAAAATATTCCTTTCACATTTGATTAAAAGAATGTAGTCAACAAACTTTAATGCGTTAGATTTTTTACAGTGTATAGCCTTAATTCCAAATAAACAGGCATATCATATACCACCCAAAATCAGACAATATAATTTAATTATTGTCTGCATATGCATGGGACTGCCAAGCTTTTCCAGGGGGATCTCTTTTGAGCAGGTTCCCAGCATGCACTGCTCCTGCAGGCTGAATGTATTGTCAAACACAATGACTCACACAAGACAATTATGGCACGCAACCATCATTGTGCACAACACTGACCAATTAAATGACTGTATATTGGCCTGTTGTCCCAGATAGAAAAAAAAGCAAACCAATTTATCTTGCTTCACCAGTGCAGATGAAAACTATACACTTTTGCTCAATCTGCTTGAGCCTTTCATAAAATTAAATAAAACAGTTAGTGTCAGTATTTACAACTCATTAATACGTGCGGAATCTGAGAGCTGGGTGACAGTATGAGGCAATGTGCATCTAGATCACCATCTACCTATTTTATTATTTTTTTTATCTGTTCTATGTATAAAGGCCTGTAAAATAGTTTTTATCTGGTCTATTTTAGAAACCACTGATGTGTCCTTCATTGCCTTTGATGTCTTACAGTATGTTCTGGTGCAACCCATTTGACAGAGGAGCAGCTCAAAATTGATGACCTCTGCTGAAAACTGCTCTCCATGGTTTGTATATAAAAGTGTGCATTATTTTCATAGCATCTAAAACATTTGAAGTTACATTTATTATTGCTTATTAACACCTTTTGTGTGTGTTTTGAGCGAGATTTACATTAAAATCAAAGCAACTGCCTTATCCTCTGTGTACAGACAGTCTAACCTGATGAATAAAATGTGTTTCATTTTCATAATTTAGTTTATTTTGCAATTGCAATTATCTGGATATTGATTGATGTTATTGATTGATAACAACATTGAGCATTCATAAACAGTTTATATGAAATAAATTAGTTACATAACAAACAGACAAAACCAGTTCTTTTTTACACATCAAAGCTACTTCTAAACACATTTTTGTATCATTGATCTGAAGAGTTTTATTTCTGGATTTTAGTCAGTTGTGTTTCAAATTAGCACATAAATGACAACAGCCCAAGATAAATTGGAATCTATGATAAAGAGTACAAACAAAATCGGTCTCCTCTGCCTCCATCAAATACTCTATCTCACTTACTAACTGTGATTATAAATGCTCATACAGATTCCAGCGCTGTGATATCTTCCCTGTCACAGAAGTGTCAGGTAACAACATGGTTGTAAAATCTAATTTTATGCTCAAGTGACTCGTTTTTTTGGCTTCTGCAGTTTATCGCAGCATGTCTTCCTCTCTCCATGGCCCAAATTCCGTCCCTATCTCTAGTATTGCAGGGTTTTTTCTGAAACATTGCATGGTTGCATTAAATATTTGACAGGATGACAAACACAAGGACATACAGAAATATGACATACTGTACAGTGTTCACCTTCTCTCGTATTCAGACGACTGAGGCTTGTACTCACATGGGCTACACTGTTTCTCGGTAAAGCTAGCATTACAACGTCTGCAAAAGCAATATTTGTATGATAATAATTGTATTCACACTATTGACATATATTGAATAACTGTATTTAAAAAAACATTACCTAATATATTAATGCATTCAAACAGCATTAAAAAAATACGTTTAACAACAACACAATCTAAAAAAGCACATCGGTTAATAAAGAAGCAATGAATATAAAAATAGTGCTTCTGTAACTAAGAATATTCAGCTCAAAACCACACCACACAGCCCTTCAAAACCAGGAGAAAAACACTATTGTTGAATGCAGGTGGTTCATTCTGGAGCCAGACAGGCAAGGTACACTGTGCCAGGTTACCCCAGCCAAACACTGCACAACAATGAAGAGGGCTAGCCAAAAAAATAATGGTCCCAACACACGCACACACTGATACACATACACAAAACCTGGACCTGTGTCTGGACATTGGCATCATCTGCATCAAGTGACAAAGGGAAGGTAGAGAGCAGCAGGCACAAAGCCAGAGTTTTTCATTAGCAGATGCTTAAACTACAGAACCTTGATAGTGAGCTCAACACTCGAAACAAAATTTCAATATGTTGGAAATTAGGAAATTATATTCTATATGTGCATGTTATATGCTATATATGCACGAAAGTTTGGAAACATCACAAGCATGATCATCAAAATTCACATTTAGTGTTCATCTGTAATAACCAGTTCATGCTTATCCAATTAACTAATCACTGAACATTGCCCCAAAAGGAGAGAGAGAATTTCATAATTTTTTTTATCACACATTATTATAGCAATTACAGAAAAAAACAGCACCAATAAGGGACCTCAAGTAATTTCAAGAAATCACACAAAATTCAAACAGTTTACCTTGGCTTTATGAAAAATATATAAGAATCTAGAATACAATGGAAATAATCTATTTGCAATATTGCCAAGCCCCAACGAAATAAATTGAATATATACGTGGGTCTAGGACACTCAATTGGTGATTTTTCTGAGAAATTCCAGAAATAAAAAGCAATGAAATTGATTTAGTAGATCAAATACAATACAATACAATTGAAGGTAGACAAAATACAAGAAAAATGTTGAGTTATTTTGTGTTTAGAGGCTTAATAGAATTGTGGGCAAACATATACAATTTTAATTGATTTTTCATCAATTTCCATATTAATTTAAATAACTTCAATAAAGTCAGTTACCTAATTCAAATGCTGTTACAACCACGGAGGTTGTTTTTCACCCTGTAAACATTTATGAGCATAAATTGTGTCATCTTATCTGACACCTGAAGGTTGTGTATAATAGAAATATATCTAATTATAAAAAAATAATAATTATTATAGAAATACAGAAAATACCTGTATGTGTGAGAGCATGTTTTGGGGGCATGTGGGTTGGGTGCCAGTGTCTGCAGTACATTGGGATACCTCTGTGTGCATGTGTTTGTGTGTGTAAGGCTTTGAGGTGTTGAGAGAAACGACAGAAGGCAAGAAGGAAAAACTCAACACTGTGTGTGCGTGCGCGCGTAAGGGCGTGTGTGTGTGTGTGTGTGTGTGTGTGTGCTTGCGCGCGCGCGTGCGTGTGTGTGTGTGTGTGTGCATGCTGGGATTTAATGTAATAGGCCTGTCCATCGCTCACAGGCATCATTTCCATTAAAGCGACATGAGGGGGTCTTTTAATTCCCTCATCCTGAACCAACAGCAGAAGGCATAGATATCACCTGAGGGTCAAACAATGCCATGATGAAAATGGATCTCCAAATCAGAGATCACAGGGTTAGATTAGTGCTAAGCACTTCCAATACTCCAGCTATCGTAATAGCCATTGATTTTACGCTTAGGGAAGCAATTAATATTTAGACAGAGTTTGGTGGCTGAATAACAATCTTTCCCAGCACATGGGTGACATTGTTTGTTCATTCCAATATATTAGCAAGCCATGCTAACCTTGTTTGCATCTATAACAAGCTGCTTTATCCATGTGTGTTTAATAAGATGCTAACTTTCAAAAATCATTGCTCATCATAAAAGTTTATGAAACAAACGGAGTGTTAATGGCAAATTATTTTCTCTTACTGTTCTGTGAAATATGAAGGCGTGAATGTCTATTAATGTACTCTGTTGGTGTGTTTTGCAAGAGCGGTACAGAAAAAAAGGTATTTCTTTAATGGAAATTTACCCAAATTCAAATTTAGTTATCCATCTATCCTACTAAGAGTACATGTGTATGGAGTAACTTTTTACATTTCAGCCTGTCTCTTCAGAAATTATTTGAAGGAGAAAAAAAAACAATAGTGTCTATGTACTACATAATATCCAATATTGCTAGAAATAACACTATTGTACTCTTCCAAAAGGTACTCATCGTGGATGGTTGCAACGTTGCGCTTATGAAATGTCAGAAATAGGCTTATAGAGCATAACCGAGTTATTGTTTGACACGTAAACGTGCTCAGTGCTAGTTTTTAGTGACACCACTGCAGAGATTACTAAAAAGAACCCCACCTCCATCTCTCCTTCAGTGCCAACAATGAAGTAAATATTGTAATTTAAGCTTGATAGTGTTATTATAATAAAACAAAGTTAACCTTCTGGTAGCATAAATACTTAATAAGAGATAAAGACAAGAAAGCAAGAGAATACAACAAATGATCATTCATTCATTCATCTTCATGTCGGCTTTCTTCCCTTTCGGGGTCGCCACAGCGGAATGAACTGCCAACTCTCTGGCATATGTTTTACGCGGCGGATGCCCTTCCAGCCGCAACCCATCGCTGGGAAGCAAATGATCATACATGTGTTAATCTAGATCACTTTGTATGCCCTGTGCAGCTGACATGAAACTGTGTTTTGCTAGCTTGTAGCATGTAAAAAAATCTAATCTTTTTCTGTATTTATTGAAATAAAATTTTGTCCAGTTTAGATGAAATATTAATGCTTCGTATTTTTGTTTGTCTTGTTTAAGTGCACCAGTTCAAAAAGTGAACAAGATCTAAAAAACAATAGGTTCTTCTTTTTTTATTTTATTTTTTTGTAATTAAATGTAACACTTGACAGTCATAATATAGGTTGCTCTTCATTCAATTTCCAGAATTTGTGCTCTGCATTTAACCCATCCCAGTGTACACAAGCAGCAGTGAACAAACACACCGTGAACATACACCCGGAGCATCGGGCAGACCGGGGAGCAGTCGGAAAACTAGTTGTGGTTGTTGAAGATGGGAGAGCAAGTGTTTCATCACTCACTACCTTCAACTCGGTGGATCTGGGATTTGAACCAGCGACCATCCAATCACAACCACAATCTCTTTACCCATCAGACCACAACTGCTGTCAAAGAAATTTTTAAGATCCTGTTTTCTAAGGACAGTCATTTGAGTTCAATAATGTAAAGTCAGACGAGAGACTGCAGTTTGATCTATATATATATATATATATATATATATATATATATATATATATATATATATATATTAGGCCAGTATATATAATAAACCAGTTTCAATACATGCATAACCTCAAAGGTCTGAATTTATTTATTGATGATCTGTGAAGCGTATTCAGCCTAAGTCCACAGATTCAGAATGATAAATGTATCATTCAATGCACAGTGTGTTACTTCAGAAACCATACCATCATCACTTCAAGATTTGAGTGTAAAGAATGCATTCAGTATTGAGAATCAATGAACAGTCAGCTTGGATACTGTATGTGAAAGGACCATTGCGGTAGCACAAAAGACTTTATTATTGAGCGAACATAAATGGCCTGTCAGCTGGAGCAACTGTGGCTTGTATCTTCTGAAAAAAAAAAACGATACGCGTGCCATCACACAGCAGGGGATCTTTTGCTATTTCACAAAGTGAGGTCTATGAACAGTGTAAGGTAACACTCAATGCCACACTGAGCAAGGCATTTGTTACTTTCAAAATTAATTTTTTTACCAAATATTGATTTATGTCTGTTTAACGTTCAATACATTTATTCAAAAATGCTTAAAGTAAGTGTAAAATAATATATACATTTCAAATGTGGAAAAAAGTATAATAAAATTGACTCCGTTGAACATAAATTATCATAACACTTTTCTTATTGTGCACTTGCTTATGAATTAATATTTGAGTGATTTGTATCATATTGTTACCGACACCAAGTTAGATTTGGGTTGAGCTAATACACATTTACAAGCCTTCAAGGTCATTGTACATCTGTTTATCTGTTAATTGCATCTGTTTAAGCACTGTTCAACCACTCTAATTCAACACTATATACTTGTTATTGCATTCGTTACCTTGACTTGTTAACTTGTCAACCTTATTATAAGATTGCTAAATTTAATAAAATGTTCAAATTAATGTTAAATAAAAGTATGGGGTAAGCAAAACAAATAAAAATACAAAACTGAATCCAGGTCAGCAAAATGGACTAAAGTTCACATTCCAAGTTTTTTTTTTTAAGTTTAAAACTGTTTTAGTTCAGCCAAAACATGCATGTTCACAATGCATGGACATTTCGTTTGTATTAATCAAGAGTTTACATCAAATCAAGTAGCAATGTTTATCCAAATTGGACAGGCATTGAGCCAACATTTACTCAGGTGAGAACAGGTTACTCTGTTTTCAAGGTGCAAGAGGACGGCGCTAAATTTAAAAACTGCCCTACTTACTACTAAAGAGACCATTCCCATGCAAAAGTAATGCAGACAAATGGACAGAGGTTTCAGTACATGTCATTTGGGACACCCCTGGCTAATTTCTGGGACAGGAGTTCCTGAAATGGAAATTGAGTATGCCTTTTGATCACTTGCAGCCCCTGGAACAACTGCTGTAATGAAGTGATGACTTTGGGTCCACCTTCCGGCTCAAACACTTACAAAAACTAGAAGTTGTAACACTTCCACAAATTGGTCACATAGACTCAGAAACTGGGTACAGGGTTGTCGCAACACAGTAGGTAAACTGCCTAGAGCCCAGAGCGAAGGGGGCCCTGGAAAGGCAATAACATGCACATGGAGTCAATGTGTGAGGGTGGCATAACGTTCTGTAACAGCACTTTGATGTGTTTCCCCTCTGCAGTAGAGGGAAGAGTACACTAATATCCAAAACAATTGTGATTGGTGACAAAATATGTTTTTCGTTATTTTTGTTATTTTTATGTAGAGCCTCAAGCTACTGCAAGGTCTTCATTGTGAATTTGTGTAGTATCTAAAGCTTATATTGTTTTTAAAAAGCTACTTTAAGAATGCACATGTTGTGCCTGCCATATTTCTGTAATCTCTTCAATTTATGTCGATATTTAATGGCAGGCAACAATTTCATAGCTTCATAGCTATCATTTGCATCAATATTTAAATAGCTTTTTATTTTTAACAATAATCACTTACATTGTACATATTATATCAGTTTATAACTTTTACCATGTTGTTTTTACAAAATTGAATCCAAGTATAAAATACTCAGCTAAAGTAATGCCTATATGCTTTTCACCAAATTCTGATGCAATAAAGTACAAAACAGGATTAACTCATTGACCTGTCATTAGCAGGTTTTATTTTTAGACATTGATACTAATGTTAACCAAGTATTGATCCGTTTACAGTTTCTTCCAACTCCAAATTGTATAATTTCTTTATTAAGTGCATTTATTGACTACATGAAAAGTATATTATGTATTAGGTCAATCAACACTGCACGTATGTCATTGTTTTTACTCACAATTATTCACAATTTTCATGCAGTATTGCATATGCATAACCTTTATCAAATTGTGTTTTTGCCTTGCCAAAAGCAAGTCTCTCTCTCCTTGATAGATCCCAAAGAAGCTCCTTCACATGGGTCCATAAGGTGGAAATATTATGTTAATCCCAAAGTCATTTTCTGCAATTAGAAGCCTCACAATTGTTCATCCATAACCACCCTAAATGTGCCATTTCTTTAATTTGGGAGTAAAAAAAGAACAGCTTTAGTGTTTTCATGTTCATGTAGTTTTATGGCTATGGTTACTATTATCAGACCTGTTTATATGAGCAAAAAAAAAATTTTTTTTCATCTTTGCAGTTTATATAGTATTTATGTAATACATATTAAACAAAGAATTGTAGCATAGATTCTGAACAAATAACATGAACTAAATTGTATTTTCATTTTAATAATGTACAAGTCTATGTCTTAACTACAAAGCCAATCACAGCTCCATCAAGACTATGTATTGTCTGCACATACCTCCACATAGACCACCACACCATTTCTAGCATTGTCATCAATTCAAACTCAATTCAAAGAACAACAGAGACATATATGTTTGAACTGTAGGGGAAAGCAAGGGTCTCTGCAAAGAATCCAAAGAATGCCATCTAAAATCATAGAGATATATGTGGTGGCTTTAAAAATTGCCATATCAAGATCTTCTGCCAAGCCACCTAATATTTTTCACATAGATTTTACCACATTTCCCAGAAGCAGTATACTGAGCTATGCCCATTGCAGTGCGAAAATTGCTCACTGAGTTCTCTGTGATCTCTGACATACAACAGGCTTGTAGACAGCTTGGACGAATGGCGCTTGACGTGCGGCAATCCTTTGTTAGAGCAGTGTAAAATCTGTTCAGCCCACATGCTTCAGTCAATATGGAGAGGAAAAGCACAATTTGTTCATTCGTCTTGGAGTGTTATCTGCTCCTATTTTAGGAATGTTTGTTCAAGTTCGAGCTGAAATGATTCCTTGAGTAACTCAAACAACTCGATTAGAAAAAAAACTATAGAGGCAAACTCTTCTGCCACGAAGCCTCTATTAATTCCTTTTAAAGTTCATGTCACGTTTTTGTTACAGATGGGGAAAACAGATATTCCACACAAAAATCGAAGACACTGCGGGAAGTAGACTGGTCAGTGAGACACAAGAGATGTGATGTTTAAAAGGTGAGTGATAATGGTATGCAAGGGATTCTAGGTTAATTTTGGCTTAGATGAGAATGGAGACAAACATATTCTGAGGCTGGGAGGGTTCATTTAGTACAGAGAGGAACCAGCACACTGTTAAAAATCCAACTAATGTTACCGAAGTTTATTAAAATATAATTTTTCCAAAAATGTAATTTCATCAATTTTCTGAATCTTTGTTAAAGAGTTACTGAGTTAAATTTTTCAGTCTCTGTTGTTGACTGAACAAAAAAAAGTATCAAGCTATCCCAGGATGATGTGTTGAGGAAATTAAAATGACTCAACAAAAAAAAATATTTGGAACTTTTCAATTAATTTTATGATGAGTCAAGTAAATGTTTTAGCGACATTCAGGGATGGTCTTGTGAGTTTGGCAGCTTTCTTTGGCTATGACGTGACAAACCCAGGAAGCTGTTAGTCAAACAACCAATGCCACTTCATATCAACAACATCATGTTTCCAAGAGTGAATATGCTACTACAAAAATTGTCCAATATGCAACAAGTTATTCATTGTTATTCAATGTCATCCAATGTTCTTTAAAAACACTATTCTCAGAAAAAAAGTATAGCTCTCTTTCTCAAACATATGGCTGAACTTTTTCCCAGAGGAATGGAGAAAAATGTGACACATGCTTCTCCTGGAATAATAATCTGAAATTAATTCAACCAATAAGGTAACAACTTCAGTATGCATGAAGTATGGCCATAAAATAGTACCAAGCCCATCAGATGTACAGTCAACAATCTGTAGCCTTAACATCTAAGGCTGGGATTAGCGAGAACATTATGAAAGTATTGTAGTTGGAAGAACCAGCAGAAATTTGGAGAGCTCTGTGGCACCAGCAGAGGGATCAAAAGAATAAATAAATTTAAATTTAAAATAAACCTAAAGCTAAAACTGGAAGCATACCATGGTAAGCCCACAAAAGTTATTTGATAAATGAACAGTATACTGATGGTTTTGAAACTACTAAAAACTAGTTTAGATCATTTCCTGGTTTGTGACCACTCAATAGCCAAGGTATCTACAGACCATTGAAAATTACTTTCATGGGCAACATCAAAACCATTGTGCTCCTGCTAATATTTATCTGGTGCTTTAACGTTTGGGGTAATCCACAGCGGTGTTGCAAACAGCATTTGTTTTAAACAAGGGCCAATAAAATGCATGGGGTCTGGTGGGAGTGAGCAGAAAACAGGAGTTTGTAGAAAACAAGAGACCCGGTGTGGCATTTGAGAAATCGGCTGAGAGAATGGAGGTTGAATCACAATGCTGAATTGAATAATAACAACCACATCAAGATCAGAAGTCTACAGGCGCAAGGCTGACAAGTTCATTACCACGGGAAGTCGCCTGGCTCCTGGAGATTTGATGGAACACTATTGCTCCATTTTTATCCTTCGAAATTGTTCTTTGCAACCACAAGCAAGCCTTCTGCGAATACCATTGAGAAATTCTGAAAGATCAGATTTATAATGTAGGAATTTATCTAAGGCCAGAAAGCTGCTGTTGTAAAAAGCTGTTTAGTGTTACTTTATTTAATCCATTTGAACTGTTGAGGGAAAAGATTGAGTGTAGTTTGACGGAAGCATTCATCCATCAAGCTTATCTGACAGGGTGATGGTCCAGTAACATATATTTCATCAGATTATCTTCAGAAGTTTTTGGTGGAGTAGCCCATTCAAGCTCTTGCTTTTAGTTCTGGGAATATACACAATGAACCAAGTATGCTTTAGGTTCTCACCATCCAGCCTGCCAGAGGTATCATGACTCACCTATGCTTCTTGAGAGAGAGGAATGACCCCTGACCCCTATGTGAACTATTAAGAACTTTGCAAGAGATTTTAATCAATCAACACATATTTTACAGAAATAAACTTGTTTGTTAATTTACTTATTTGGGAATACCTGGTTTGTGTATCCTCTTGCAGCCATGAAATACTACTTATCATAGAAATGCTCTAAATTATTTTGACCTGAAATGCTAAATTGTTAATAAAAGTGATAATTTTATAGAATGGTGATGTAGTTGAGGTGCTGCTAGACAGTTTGAAATAGGTATTTAATATCTTGAATTTTTGAAGGTTAGATTCTCTGAACATATGATGAAATGAAAATATATGTACAGAATATGAGAGCTAGTACAAATAGTCACTCAGAAATTGCTCATTGGGAATTCCCGCTGTACGGGATATTTTTCTGAAAAAGCTAACTTCGAAGACATAATGTTAAAGCTGAAACCAGCTCAAGATTCTTTTCAGTGGTTTAGAAGCTAATCTTCCTTCAAGCAGCTTTCTCAAGACCATCGCTTCAGCTCTTCATCTCAT
Organism: Danionella dracula; assembly: GCA_900490495.1. Taxonomy (NCBI): domain Eukaryota; kingdom Metazoa; phylum Chordata; class Actinopteri; order Cypriniformes; family Danionidae; genus Danionella; species Danionella dracula. The sequence continues at coordinate 2,021,288 of UELW01000378.1, read as the reverse complement.
TCTTTCCCTCCATTGCACAACAATCAAAACATCATTAAGACAACTTCCATATTGAACTATTTTTATTGAGGATCCCACACAATCCAAACCATGAAAGATCCACAGACAACAAGTTGATGTACAAGCCTTTCTGAACTCTTGTAAAAAAAAAAAACAGGCTGTTTTCTTGAGCTATCTTCTTACTTTTTTTGTTTTTCAATATTACCGTGAACAAAGACAGAACATTTTTGTTTCATTGACTTTATTCATAAGGTAAAATCATTCATATAATAGCATACTCCCTGAAATGTCTATATACTTTCTACAACTTCCAATTCATTCATATAGATTCATCATTTTCACCTGCGATAATAAAAAATGCTAATTGTTCACACAAGTGATTTCACCATTGAAAAGACAAACTCTAAACCAGGAACATATATTTTTATTAATTTCAAGGCCAATTTCAAGGATACTCTTCAGATCAAGAGAAATGTGAAGATCTAGTCAAGAGAGTGATGAGCTGGCTTGTCATGCTTCGTAGCTCGCTCTTGATATACTGCAGATGTACAGAGAGAACGAGGGCTTATAAATTGAAGCATTCACCAAGAAAAAGACACAAAGAAAAAAACACCTTGACAAAGGGTGCTATTATGCTCAACAATCAGAACCCTTTGTTGCTAGTGCCATCACAGGTTGAAAAATGCAGAGGGATGAAATGAATCACACAAAAGCTTCAGAAATCTATGTTTGAATCAGGGAAGATTAGGGTGCATCTTGCAATTGAAATTATGAGCCATTTGGATGCCTACAATTTTCCAGCTGAATGGAAAGCAAAGTGGCATGTTGCTTTCTTTTTCTCTGCACTCTTTGTTCAGGTACTCTGGCTGCTCTAGTTTCCCAAGCTTACCTGGCTCACTATCAAACATGTCATCATGATATCCTGCATTACATTTTTTAACAATAATGAAAGGATAAATATATTAGTGCATGTTTCATAGGTGGCCGTTTGACATTTTGTGTTTACCGCATTTATGTAGCATTCTGGATTGCTGTCTCCAAGAAAAAAGTTGTACTGGTTCCAACTTCTTTGTAATAAAACACTACTTGGAGGTATTAAGCAACCCCTGAAATTAATAACTGGTGTCCTGTGACATACCTGTAGGGATTAATGGAAAGGTCAAAATGATATACCGCATAAATACATGTTTACCAATAACGTGTCTGTGATATGTCACCAATAGAAGGTGAGCGGTGTACTCCATTGTATTCAGCTTGACAGTGTGTCACCATCGGATAGTCAAAAAATTGGATATTGGCAGAAAAGATACAACTGTCAAATTAGTACTATTTTGAGGCCACTCAAGCCACCCTCCACACAATTGTAATAAAGAACAAAACGGGGTTTTAAGGACAAAAGGCTCTAAATATGTTTGTTTTTTGTTTTTCTGTCAGAAAATATAGAACTTTAACATGAGGTTGTAAAGGGAGACCTTTAGACAACAATCTTTAGTTGCTGTTACGACCCCAAAATGGCAGGCGACAGAATGAAAAAAATGAAACGCTTCAAAACGGCCAGGGCCGTAACAGTTGCCAATGAGTGAATATCAGTTTCAGTTTTAATTGTCAATAAACTATGCCATAAGCATGATCACAAATTTGTTGGTTAATAAAAGCTTGCAAAAGGACATGCTATACACTGCAAAAAATGCACTCTTGGAACAAGAAAAAAAAAACTCAAATAAAGTTAAACTCTTCCTATATCAAGCAAAAAAATCTGCCAATGGGATAAGCAAATTTGACTTGGCAAGATTTCTTAAAATTAGAAAAAAATTCTAGCTGATAAATAGACAAAAACTCTCAAAACAAGACTTTACAAATTGTAAAACTGCACTGAAACTAGAATATTTCAACTTGTATCTAGTTTCTAGGGGTCTTAAAACTAGACAATCTGTCTTAAAACTAGGACGTTTTCTCTTTTATTTAAGACTAACTTAAAAAATTTAGTATTTAAATAAGAATATACGACCTTAAAGTAAGAAAGTTTGTGCTTAATTTTAGTTCTTAAAGTAGAATATGGGTTCTTAAAACTAGAAATTCTAGCTTAAAATTTTAATTTTAAATAATTTTATTATATATTATTCTGGCCTATTGATGCATTTTCAGATAGTACAGTTTAGATAGGAGAGCGGAAGAAAACTTAGTAGAGCTCTGGTGAGAACATCAGTGAAAGACCAGAGCTGGATTCGAACTCCGTCAACAGAGGTTTTAGCTCCACATGTCAGCGCTCTGACCGCTACGCTATCCTTGCTGACAACTTATTTTGATTCTGATAAGCTATATAAAACTAAAAGAAAACATTCTAGTTTTAAGACAGATTGTCTTGTTTTAAGACCACTAGTGACTAGAAACAAGTTGGAATATTCTAGTTTCAATGCATTTTTACAGCTTGGAAAGACTCGTTTGGAGAGTTTTTGTATTTTTTTTACAGCTTATGTTACTAGCTAGAAGTTTTTGCTAATTTTAAGAATTCTTGCCAACTCAAATTTGCTTACCCCATTAGCAGAATCTTTTGCTTGATCTAGGAAGAGTTTATCTATATTTGAGTTTTTTTTTTCTTGTTTCAAGAGTGCTTTTTTGAAGTACAGGTCTCTTCCATCAAAGTTAGTTCACAACTGGATGGGGTGTTAAGGTTTGGGGTATTGATGATTTATTTACAATGTAGATCCTTTTTCTTATTTTTATTTCAAGAAATCAAATGTTCTTACCTTTACTTGATCTAGACTAGAACTAGATTTAAGATTTTTTTCTTGTTCCAAGATGTATGCTTTTAACCAGTATTTAATATTGATTTCTTAAAATAAAATATAAGTAAAATTCTTGATATAAGAATATGTTGAGTCAAAAATTCTTGTTTAAAGATTCTTGTTTTAAGATCAGTGGCAAAATCGGCAACTTGTTTCACATAGTTTCTTAATTCAAGAACATAAATGACCAGAATAAGATTTTTTTTCTCCTCAAGAAAATATAAGTGTTATTTTCTCAAAATAAGCAAAGTAATCTGTACCCAAAAGGTTTAAATTAGAAAATTCTTCCAAAAATAAGAAAATCAAGATTTTCAATCTAATTTTAAGCATTTTCAGCTTTGCTTAAAATTCATTTTTTGCAGTGTATGGATGCTCTGGGTCACTTCCTATGACATTTTTGTTGGCTGTAGAAGGCAGATCTTTAAACTCCATGGCAGCTATGTTAACACTTTATTCATACCCTCTTGTTTTGTTTGTTTGTTTGTTTGTTTTTTACTTAAATATATTGATGTCAGCCTGATGTGACACCATCTATTGCTTGATAATGATGCCTATATCCTTTTTTATGGTATTCTGTCTGATTTACGTTAAATGTTTTTTGTCATGTCATCAATAATACGCTTATCAGGGGTTGGCCAAGTCATTGTTTTGTTTTCTTATCTATCTTCTCTATGTCTACAAGGCAAAACGCCAAAATATGTAAACGATCTCCAAAACAACTTCTCTTCATGAAAGGAAAATGCTCACCAGAAGTTTACTCATGTCAGCAAGCACTGGCCAAGTCACAAATGTTGATTTGTAAAGGGATTAATATTACATGAGGACCTTGAAATATGGTTTTTGTACCATCACAATGACTGACATTGTTGATTCGCAAAAAAAAACTAATAAAAAAATCACCAAAGGTTCCAAAAAATGACTAATCCTGCATTATCATTGTTTTTTTCAAATGTTGCTTTCTGATGGAAATATCTGCTAGACACGCTTCCTGTTAATGTTATGTAGTGTTTTCACAGTTGTCTTCACAACTAGCAGTTCACCAGAACTATATCTGCATGAGACTTCTGTTTAAAAAAAACCCAACAAGACATATGAGACTGTCTGAAATGACATGATGAAAAGAATGCTTGTGGTCATGCTTTTAATGATATTTCCACTAGAGGAAATTAACCATCAAATCAAATATATCAAACCTTATCATATATGAGCAAAGTTGATCTGATTGTTTGATCTATTAAGCAAACTTTGTACATTACTGTGCATTCATGTACATATTTTTCCTTTTTACATTTTTTAACTAAAGGGCTGTGTCCTCTGTCCATTAAGACGAGGCAATATATTTGGATAGGAAATGTTTGTACATATTGGCAAATCCAAGTGCTTTACAGAAGAATACAGATCATAGAAAAAAACAGACAACAAAAACAGATCATTAATAAAAACAAGGGATATGACATTAAATGCATTAAAATGACAATAAGATTTAGTTAATGCTCTTATGTGACCAATGAAGCTCAGTTCAGAATAGACCAGGCCATCTCTCAGACCTTCAGATTCTCTGCCTTCACATCTTTTGGTAAGACATGCTCATTTGAATATCATGCTGTCACTCTAACTTACCCTTTTGTAATGCACATCCTCACTATATACCGCCCACTTGGAGAACAGCTCTCCACATTTCTGGAGGAGCTTGATTGTGTGCTCTCCTCTTTTACTAAGGATGATGTCAGCCCAGTCCTTGTTTTTGGAGAATTCAATATACACCTTCATAAACCATACGCTACTGACTTCCGCTCACTCATGTCCTCCTTTGACATGACACTTGTCCCCACCACAGCCACACACAAATCAGGATTTCCAGCTAGATCACATTCGCACACATAGCTGCCCTCCTCATCATCTCACAGTTTCTCCTCTGCACAAAACTGATCTTTTCTTCATAACATTCCATCTCACACTGCCTACCTGCTCACACTCCTCGCCTCCTGTCACCTTCCTATGTAACCTTAAGTCCCTTGAGTCCTCTTCTCTCATCACCAGGAAACTTTTCCTCTTAAAACATTCATTCATGAACTAACCATTTCTGCACTACACTGCACTACATGCCTTGATCAACTATGGCCTCTCTCTTCCAAAACTGCCAGGACAACACCATCAAACCCTACACTGCCAAAGTCATCAAGCAGGTTTTCTTCAATCAACTCTCTTCCTTCCTGACTCAGAACAACAAGCTCGATGAAAACCAATCAGGCTTAAAGATTGTACACTTAACAGAGACGGCTTTATTATCTGTGACGGAAGCGCTTTGAGATGCCAGGGCTAACTACAAAACATCTGTCCTAATCCTACTAGACTTCTCTGCTGTGTTTGACACAGTCAACCATCAGATCCTTCTCTCCACTCTCTATACGATGGGCATCACTGGCACTGTACTCGACTGACTTTAGTCAGTCTCACTGGTAAAATCTCACTGGTAGATCTTTCAGTGTCGGGTGGAGGGGTGAGGTCTCCAAAACTCATAGACTACTCATCGGGGTTCCCCAGGGTTCAGTCCTTGGTCTACTCCATGGGCCCTAACACAGATTTGCGTACCACTACTACACTGATGACACTCAACTCTATCTGTCATTGCCCCCTGATGACCAATCAATAACTTGGATAGATGAATATACTTGGATGAAGAACCATCACCTACAACATGGCCTCAACATGGCGTAGAAAAAGCTACTGGTAATCCCGGCCAATCCCTCTCTGCATCACGACCTCAACATACAGTTGGGATCCTCAACAATTACCCATTCTCCTTCGGTCAGGAATCTCAGAGTGATTATGGATGAACAGCTGTCCTTCAAAGACCACATCACCAAGACAACTTGAGCATGTAGGTTAGCCCTGTGCAACAGTCAAAAGATCAGGCCCTTCTTAACTGTGCCCTCTCACATCTGGACTACTGCGACACTCTACTAGCAGGACTTCCAGCAAATGCGTTCATTTATCCAGCTGCAGCTCGTCTTATCCTCAAGGAACCGAAACAAGCTCATGCTACTCCCCTTTTCATCACTCTTTACTGGCTCCCCATTGCAGCTCATGCTAAATTCAAATCACTGATGCTGGCGTACAAAACTTTCTCCAAATCAGCCCCTGTTTACCTCAACAAGCTCATACACTCCTACATGCCCTCCAAAAGCTTGTTCTGTCCCACAAAGGCAGAAAATCTCTTAGCAGAACCTTCTCTCTCACAGACCCTGGCTGGTGGAACAAACTCCCTGATCCAGGCAGAAAAGCAGCAACAATAACAGCTTTCAAAAAGCAATTGAAAACTTTTTCAAGGTGTTCAGGAAACACAGACTATAAAAAATATATATATTTTCATTTCTTTATTTTCTTTCTGCTATGGTTTATTGATCATTTGATACAACTTCTATTATGAGCAAGTTCAGATAAACTTTGGCTGTTTAACAAATTGCTCCCCTACTATAAGTCGCTTTTGCCAAAGTGTTTGCCAAATGCATAATTGTAAATGTAACACAGAATCACCATGAGTTTTAGAAGTAATACCCTTAGAACTCAGGTGACCATTCACCTTGAGAATCTCAGCTTTGTTCCCAAAAGCAATGGCTTCAGTTTTCTCTTGATTTAACTGAAGAAAGTTTCTGTCCATCCAGCTTTTAATCTCATCAAGGCATTTACAGAGAGAGTTTTTGGGGTTGTAGGCATTTAAAGCTGAATAGATCTGAATGTCATCAGCATAACTATTATAGGCAATCTGGTATCTTGTCATTATATGATCCAGTGGTAGCATGTACCGGCTGAACAAAATAATTCAGCCTTGGGAGACTCCACATGAAACTGGTGTCCAGTTTGACATGTCATCACCTATACTGATATAGAAGTCTCTCCCAAGTAAGTTTGACCTGAGCCATTCCAGTACTGTCCCAGAAAGACCAACTCAGTAATCAAGGCTTTCAAGTTCAATGAAAGCTTTGTTGAAAGCAGCGCTCAGGTCAAGAAGAACCAGCACAGTCACCTTTCCTTTCCAAAGTCTCTATTTGAGCGAACATCGTTGAGCAGAATAGACACCAGATTGACAAAATATCCATTTGCTCATTTAAGCTCAAGAACTGGTTAAGTTGATTTAGAATAACCTTTTCGGGAATAACTCTCTTTTACTGGAGTGTTTTACTACTGTAGTATTTAGAGCCTGTGAAAATGTACCTGAATGAAGAGAGGCATTTACCACATCAAGGAGATCGTATCTAGACATTAATCTTCTATTGGAAGAGTATCTAGACTGCAAGTTGATGATTTAAGGGGCTGAAATGGGTCCTCCAAATCTATTCAATTAATTTGAAATACAATACAATACAAAATGTGTTTGTTCAAGTCACAGTTGACACTGTGCCTTTACAAAATTAATTCTACAAACTTAAGCAAGCCAATACTCACAAAGTGTATCCTTTTGTAACTTTTGTGTAACTTTTACTACTTGGGGTTTTACTGCAGTTTACACCAATGTAAGTGGGTTTTTACTACCTCCTTCTGCTCCAGAATTTGGACCAGGACTTAAATTACGTTGTCTATTCCTGTTATAGTTAGGTATTCAAAGAAAATTGAAAACTTCTTGATAAATGTAAAACTTTTGTGTGTCAAAATATTTCATTTTTGGGCTTTCTCAATCTCTCTCTCTCAGTTATGATCTTATAATTTTGTGTTTTGAACAAGCTATAATCATATGTATTTATTCATCACATCATTCTTTTTGCCTCTCTTCTAATGCATATAATTTTGTATGCCCAAAATTTATTATATTGGAAAAATCACAATCCTTATCCTGCCTATATTTGTGTATGTTGTGATTTTTTTTATCTGAGAAAAGAATCTCCCTCTTTATTTACTGTCCAAGTTATGTTGTCGCGGTTTTACTGGTTTATGCAAGATTATTGAATTAATCTCATATTTACTTGACGTATATATATATATATATATATATATATATATATATATATATATATATATATATATATATATATATATATATATATATATATATATATATATATATATTTTTTTTTTTTTTTTTTTTTTTTTTTTTTTTTTTCATTATTGAAGCGAAAGTAAGTTGTGCTAACTTCCTTCTTCTGGCATGTTTATAATGAATTGTCATTCAATTAAGCACATTCTTAGTGAATTTAGAGTAGAAGTGTCCATGAATTTAGCTTTTCTAAAATAACTGGAATCAGATGAAGTCTGGATTTAATACGACTGATAAAAATAAAAACAATTTTTTTTCTAATAGTGTGCCTGGAAAACTTTACCAGGTTGTTGGCATGAAATGTGTACATCTTAATTTACAAAAGTAATTTACACCTAAAGCATCGTTCTTATGCGTTCTGAGCTTTTAATGACAAACTATCAACACTGGAGCACATTTCAAACACTGTGCAAACAACATCAGTGCCTGAAAAGCCATGAAAAGATCTCATAAGTGAAATTGTGACTTGTATCATTTCTGCAAGCAGAGACATAATGAGATGCATACTCTCATCGCTCCATTTGTTTCCACAGCTTTTCTGCTGAGCAGGAACGAAAGAAACCCATGCGGCCATCTGTCTGAACGGCAGGCTCCTTCAGCATTCAAAACAACACATGCATCGTCCCTCGGTTTATTGTTCTCCATTCCTTTCTGTTTCTTAGATTTTTTCACCTTGTCATCTCAGCTTTTTTTCTTCACATCACAAGTTATCTTCTCTCTTCAGACTTGTCTTTACCTTCTTCCTCTTCTCATATTTCAATCTCTTTGTCTTCTACTTCTGATGATTAGAATATATCTAATTGTCCTCTGTTCTAGTCTCTTTTCTTCATCTTCTTATTCTAATCTGAGTCTGTTATTATCATCTTTATTTCTCCTGTAAGTTCTCTTGATCTTTTAAGAAAAGTTTGAAAGAAGAGAACTCTTCTCTTCTCTTTTATTTGTCCTTCATTCTTATTTGTGCTCAGATTTTTTAAAAACAAGGTCTTTTAAAAAAGGTCTAAAACAGCTACATGTTTACAAAGAGCTAAATTCCTAGTAGACACATTACAGCTTGGCAAAACTTATTAAAGAACATGCATTAGCTGAATGTCCATTTTCTCTTTGAACAAGCTTAAATTCAATAAATCATCATGGTTCTGAAAAGGATAATGGTAGAATCGGATTTATGCAGGGTCGGCTGTCTAAGAGCATCAAAATTGCCATTTTGAAACATGAACAAGCTGTTTTTTCATAATAAAGAAGATTTTCTGCTATAGCCCTCATGTGGTCTGTCATGCAGTTTCACGAACGAGTACAGCACTCTGCATCTTGCATTCAGGAAACATTCATTTTGTGAACATAAAAAGCAAAAAGAAAATGCTTAAATATCACACGGACAAATATAATACAGTAAATAGATACATTTTTTTAGATAAAATTTATAATCACTGTGATATACTAACTTATACTGTTCTATTTTAGATTATTTTTAACAGGGAAGATCTTGACATAGTAACTAATAAATCATGTCTAGATTGTCAGAATATTTGTTCTATTACACATGAACTATATTTGCAGTATTTTCACCATATGATTTATAGTCTTTATTTTTCAAAACAAACATATACCAAATCTATATCTAGAATTACTATAACATTGTTGTATCATGACTTACATGTGTTTTTTTGTTTTGTTTTGTTTTTTGCTTTCACGTTGGTCTAGTTTGAGTTTATTTTAAACATTTTGGTGTCATGCTTATGTAGTCTTGCAAGTGGGGCAGATAAAAACAAAGAAACGAGGAGGCGGACAGAAGTAGAAAGTAGATTTATTGAACTTATGTATCACACGCACAACATAACACACTCTATTTATATGGATGATTGTATCTCTGCTTCCATGTCAGGACCCAGGTCAACTTCTGAGGAGCAAGGTAAAAAGCTAAGAAAGAGACAGGAGAGGAGACTAGGTGATGATTGTTTGTGATACTCTCTTTGGATAATTCTGTGGGGAAATTCAAATAAAAAAGCACTACAGGTAGGTGGAGATGTGCTTGGGAATCGTTGGGTTCTAAAGGAAGCTGGTATTCGAGGTGAAGCACAGGCAAGCAGGGTGTCATGATACTGTAGTAAGAAGGACCCAGAAACAAGGGAATCGGTACCCAGGGTCTTTAATGACTTGTAGTGGATAAAACAAAACAGCTGTTCAACAGAGCAGGAAACATAGGTCACAGTCCCAAACAAAAACAAAAGGCTTGGCTATGGAGCACAAAAACCCAGCGGAGGGCGACAGGTCCTCTGCTCCTTCAAGGAGGTGCAGGTAGGGTTAGTCCGAGCGGTTAGTCCGAGCGGTCAGTCCACCGCGATTCTCGGTTCCTCGGGTGAGGGTTGAGTCCAGTACTCCACACAGGCTACGTAAACGAGACAAAACAGGTCAGAAGAGGAAAAACTAGGTATCAGCGAACAGCAAAGGACCAACAATAACTCACAAAGACGAGACATAACTGGGGAACTTAAATAGCAGAGAAAATTAACGGAACAAGAAGCAGCTGAGACAGATTAGCGTAATTAGCAGAGAGGCGGACAGGAGACAGAGGGAAGGGAGGAGACAAACTTAACGAGCAGACGAGATAGAGATCCTGATACAGGGTATGTATGTAAGTGTGGGTGAATGCAGGATTGAGTCCATGTAAGTATGTGATGTGGGAGTCCAGGTATGTATACAAATAGGGAGATCAGGTAGGTATTCAATGAGGGAGTCCAGGTAGGCATTCTAGGATAGAGTTCAGGTAGGTATTCAACAAGGGAGTCCTGGTTTGTATTCAACAAGCGAGTCCAGGTAGATATTCAACACGGGAGTTCTGGTTTGTATTCAACAAGCGAGTCCAGGTAGATATTCAACACGGGAGTCCTGGTTTGTATTCAACAAGAGAGTCCAGGTAGGTATTCAACACGGGAGTCCAGGCAGGTATTCAACACGGGAGTCCAGGCAGGTATTCGACAAGGGAGTCCAAGTAGGTATTCAACCGATTAAGTCCAGGTAGGCATTTAACCGATGGAGTCCAGGTAGGTATTCAACTGGGGAAGTCCAGGTAGGTATTCAACTGAGGGAGTCCAGTTAGGTATTCAACTGGGGAAGTCCAGGTAGGTATTCAACTGGGGAAGTCCAGGTAGGTATTCAACTGAGGGAGTCCAGATAGGTGCACGCCTATGTATGCACAAAGCAATGACATCTCTAGAAAGGAGAGTAGAGAACATGAAAGAGGGGAGGAGAGTTCATAAAAGTCCTGGAGTATAGGGGTTGCTCAGTAGGTGTCCCAGGATCCATTGATTGGAATCAACCAAGAGTGAAGACATTTACCAGGCCTCACTTTGGTACTCCCCACTCAGCTTAAGCCTGTAAGTGGTAGCGAATACACGTTCACTTTGGAGCAATGGAAAGTGTAACTCACCAACTACAAGCTGCTCAGAGATCTGGTGAGTGTAGGATAAAGAAGGTGAACTAGCAGCAATCCAGTACTGTCCGATAGAGAATGATTTTTTTCCAGTCTAAACACAATGCAATGTTTTATTCTTCTGGGAGATTGCACGGGTAATAGGGAAAACCCGATTGCACGGGTAATAGGATTGCACGGGTAATAGGGAAAAAATCTTGTCCAAAGAGAAGATATCAATATCCAGGAACTGAGGAGTCACAGGAGAGTTATTGCAATCAGTACCAGAAGTTGCAGTGCTATGATATCAATGAGTAATAAAGGATCCTTTTGTAGTGGGTTACTCAATGATGGAAGGCTAACAAGGAGATGAGATACATGTGTAACAGATGAAAAGAGAATAAAAGTGAATAATGTTTGTTCTCTGTGAAAGACCAACCTAACCCAGCCAGTGTCTTAGTGCAAGTATCAAGTGGAATGGTGGGGGCTAAGTTTAAGCAGTACGATAGTTGGCAGAAGCTCAACGAGGAGATGGCTGGGATGGATGGGGTCTACAGTGATTGTCTTGGCCCTCTTTCTCACTTTGGAGGAATTCAGGTCCTGAAGAGAAGGTAAGGGGGCACTGATGATCTTCTCAGCTGTCTAGACTATCCTCTGAAGTCAACAGATATCGTAAATAGAGGCGAAACTAAAAATGACAAAGATGGAGGAACACAAAAACATACTTGATGATTGCTGAGTACAACTGGATCAGTAGCGCCTGTGAGAGGTTAAACGTCTTCAACTCTTCAGCCTGTGCTGAGTCAATGTGCATGAGATATGGTGGTGCCCAAAAACTGAATTCATCCAGCAGGAGCCTGAACTCCTCCCAAAGCAGCTGAACAGCTGTGCATCTCATTATTTTTTTGACTAAGCCCGCACAGGGAGCAAGAGTCTCTAGCGCTGATTGTTCAATGAAGCTATTGCTGGGAGTGAGAGCTGGAAGCTCTGGATGTTTGATGAATCTTGTGAGAGAAGTGCTCAGATTCCCAGTTGCATTCTTGTTGACATTCAGGCTTCTCACTTGGTAATTGTATTATTGCTTGAGCTTTCGGTATGTAATGTCTATGTTTAAATAATCACTTTTAGTGGTGTGTGCTATCTTGGGCAGAGTTACAAAAACAAACAAAAGGAAAATCCATGTCTCCTCGCAGCACATCAAATCAGACTGATATACACGTTTGATAAAAAGAGCAATGTATTTAATGTAAATTCACTATACCTATATAATCATTGAACAGTAAAATGTTTTTTTAAGAGTCCAGTTCATGATCTTTTTGAATAAAAAAAGCAGATTGTCAATTAAAAAATATGCTTATGAAAAGAACACAAAACCACATCCACGCAGCTCTACTGAAAAGGTATTGTTGTGTTTATGCATCAAACAAAGATGTTACAGAAGAAAACATTAGATGGTTGATCCAGTAATGCATTACTAACAGACACAACCCACATCAAAGCACATTGTAACTTTATAATATTGCCAGCCCTTTACATACACTAATGCAAAATAGTGAGTGTTACTGTGTGTGTGTGTGTGTATAAATATATATATATATATATATATATATATATATATATATATATATATATATATATATATATATATATATATATATACATATATACAGCAAAATGTATTTTACTGTGTTTTGGTTTGTGTGAGATGGTTTGCTTGCTGCCTGTGACAACATCAGCAATTCAAACACACACACACTTGAGATGAAAGGCCTGCACAGATCCATATATGAACCTCCGAAGCAAACAGCACCACTCTCTTGTTCCAATCAATACTGGAGTGAATCTTTTCATCCTGTATGAACAAACCGACTCTGAACTCGCAGGCCTCAAGCTGAAGTGTATGAGTACAGGAGACACGTGCTGTGATGATCTGTCTATGGAACCACCCCTGCTTTACCTCAAAGCCTCAGACAAAAGCTAGAGATGGAGGAGTAGGGGGTGTTCTTCACTCCATCTGTCGGTGCACTCTTCCGGGGGCTCATTATCCTAATCCCCCAGAATCCAGGATGCTGTGTTGGTGGCATGCGGCATGTCCCAGGACACCGGCATTTTGCCTCCCAGTTAAATGTGAAAATTAATTACCGCCCAGGCAACTGCTGTGGGGAGAGCCACCATGACAGAAGGGCTTCACGCACACTCATCACAGGATGTTTCACAGGGGGCAGTGTGTGCTTGGGCCATGTGGTCAGAGCCAATCAACATCCATAGGTTACACAGCCTGAATCTTTCCAAATTGATGATGTTGCAGTGTACTAACAATTTTTTTTCATGTGACTGTATTAACTGCTTTTGTGAATAATATTTGAGAAAAATAATAGTCGTTGTTATTTCTCCAAAATGCTAATATTTAGCGAAATTGATGAAAGCCGTTCAAAATTTAGTTTATTCCTCTTCTAGGTCCCAAGTGTGGAAAGGAATGGTACATAGTAAATTGCAGGCAGACACTCAATTACAGTCATCACTCAAAAAAGCAGATTTTGCATCATAGTATCATTAATGACATTCTATACGATCAATTGTGCAATGATTTCCCATTAAAAATTGCTGCATTAAACTGTATCATATGCCTTATGATTTGAAAAAATAATATTTACACAGAAAACTGAGCTTTAACTACACTATTTACAAAGTGGAAGTGGATGTGCACAGTGGATGTGCTGAAAAATACCCACAGGCTGTTTTCTTGCAAGTCTCTAATCCACTCCTTCAGTTTCCTCCAATTCCTCTTTGCTTTCAATTAGACAAATAATCCTCCAATCGTTTTCATCTCCTGCTGCCAGTCCCACTTCTAGAACAAGCGCTTCTCCAACCCTGATGCTTCACATAAGAACAGCTGCCCCTTTATTTCACACAGTAATAACAGCTTTGTAAGACGAAGCAGATACAAAAGTGAAATTGGCTCCAAAAGGAGGAGCGTTTCCTGTCAGCTCCACTTATTTTCAGCTCATGCTCTCCGTGGCCTTCTTCTCCTCCAGACATCACCGCACAGCCTGTCACCAAGCACCCAATCAACTGTGCAGCGAATCAGAGAAGGCATTTTTCCCCAGTGGTGCAATTAACCCCAAACTGTGGGTAATTCACCCCCTTTGGCAGGTCTGTCCAGAAGCACAGTGGCATGTTCCTAAAGAGGAAAGCCCTAATATCACACCAAACCCTCATCCTGCCTTCAGCGAGTCCTGGTTTCACATCTGTGTGTCATGTCACATTCAGAAAGACAAGCATGATGACTGAGCGGGAGTTTCACAAGCACTGAAGGCCTATTTTTCAGAGTGAATTTTTGATTTAGCTGATGGCTTTGCGAAATGTAATGTCCTCAGACTAATTTCTGTACATCATTGTTTGCACAATGAAAACATTAGCCTGAAAGCTGTCTCTGTATGATTGGCCCAATGAAAACACCAATGGCATCACACAGCACATGCTAGTGGGTCTCAAGACTGAATACAGATCTTCTATTAATTGATTTTCTCAGAGTTATTTTTTATAAAACATGCCAGCATCCACATGAACGTAAACGTAAACACATGACAAATTAGCTTAGTGTTTATATACATGTACTTGTTTCATTTTGATTTAGATTTTTCTCTTGAACAAATCTGATTCTAAATTGTATTTCTAAGCTGACAAAAATATCAAAGCAAGACCATGAAGTTAAATAACTGAGCTTGGGTTTTCCAGAAGAAGCAGCTTTCTGTGGATGGGATCAGTGTGAAGAAGAGCAGGTGTTGAATAAGGTCACCTGTCAGCAGGGTCATTCTTAGCCAAGCTGCCAATCTAACAGCCAGAAACACCAGCTCTCAGTGTGTGATAGTGTCACTCTAGGTCAGTGTCTGCCCATCCCCATTCCGACTCGATTCCCTCCCACTGCTTTAACGTGGCTTCAAAGGCAAACTCTAAAAATAAAGAGCTCCCTTAGTAACGATCCGATTTGATGACGAAACAAAGGAAAGCGAATTAACATGAAAGAAAATGAAGAAAACAGACTTTTGGATTATTTAGAATTATGAAAATGAAATTTAAACAGGAAGTTTAAGGTTGCACTTACAGTATGTCTAACAACTAAAACTATTATTTAAATCACTTATTTTAGATTAATTGCGAGATGCTCAGTTTTCTGAGACATTTTAGCTTTTTTCTTTGTATGGGACCATTTGTTGTCTAAGAGCAGTTTGCATACTCAGCAATGATGTCTACAACGCTTGTACTGGCACAGGGAGTTCATCCTTTTTTATGTATAGTTAAAAAAGCATTCAAATTCAACAATACACACAGAGTGAAAGCTAACTGCTGAAAAATCAATTCTCTGATGTGCTAAGTTTAGATAATGTTTTTTTCAATATAAAATTAAAAAACTCCTTTCAGGATGCTATAACCAATCACAGTATAAGACAAATGCGAGTAGGAAATGCAGCAATTGTTGGAATCCTGGAATCACATTTGATATTGGTTATACTGAAGATTAAATGGCACTGCAAACATGACACTATAAAAAGACTCTAATATCATGTCTAAAAGTTTTAGCTTGTTTATTCAGATTCATTGTTTTTTGGTCTATCTTCTTATACAATATGTTGTTTTGCTATTAAATGGTAATTGAATACAATTTGAAATGCTAGTTGTTTTATAGTCATTATATTTTAATTAAATGTAAAGCAAGGTTGTTTAGTTTTGCCAGATTGCCCTCAGTTCAATGGTTTTCTCTTATTACAAAGTCGCAGATTTTAAAAGCATGTATGCAGAATAAAATTGAGTCCATTTAAACATTGTTTTACTTGAAGAGAACATTGCCAAAATCCTGGTAGTCTTGGCATCTAGGCCAACAGGTTAAAAAAAGGCTAATGCTTTTATTTATTATCTCTGGAGTAGGTATGGAAATCTGTGGAAGTGTGTAAAGAAAGACAAAATAGTAATTTTATGTAATCCACGATAACTAATAATAGGTATACTTTTCAACATCCATGGTTTGTAAGATGTTGAGCAACATTAGATAAGCCAAACAATGAGAGTGTTCATTTCTGCACAATCCAAGTCATTTAATTGCATTCAGAGCAAAATTTCATGCTGTCATTAACAAACGGAGCCATGGCACTCACACTTTGAACTATCTTTGGAATTGATTAAGCTCTAATTGTTTGACAAAAATCATGAGCTACAATTGCAGTGTGAGGTTGATTAAGGTAACAGGTGCTGATGACCTTGGTCGACTGCGAGGACTTTTCGACAGAGAAATAAAATTAGCATTCCCCATCAGCATGACTTGGACACACAGAGGTGAAATCCAGTCCTCACAAAGACCCATTAGTGTTTTTTCTCTCTTTTCTTTTCCTGATCATTAGCTGTGTAAGTGCCTTAATTGATGCTCATCCCACAGACAGATGACTTTCTGATTAGCAAAAGCTATCTTCTTCTGGCCAGGGGAACGATGCTCTATTTCTTCAGTGCTAGTCTCATAGGTGCCATAACCTGCTGGTGCTAGGGTTAGTTCCTGCACATATAAAAGCTTGTTTAGCCGGAAGGAGACATTTCATGGTTGAGCCTGTGACCTCATTTGTTAATGCCCTCACTTGTTCAAGCCAATTAAGTTTTTATAACTCAGGGTTGCCGAACAGGCTGCTCTCTAGTTAGCATCCCTGAGAAAAAATTTTTGCTGTTTGGCTAGGCACAGTTTTAATGACAGAAAATATATAAACTTCATAATTTTACATTGACAATCTTTGTACTGTATGCAACATACGTTAATGCTTGGATTTTTAGGACGAAATCAGCATCCTCTCTTGACTCTATTGTATATACATAGATAGTAAAAATTAGCAAAAAGTGAATAATTGTTATGAAATTTGTGCTTTAGATAACCAAAAAAAAGACACTAAACCACACACACTACAGAAGTTAAAGTAACATTGGAAAGATAAATGCAGTTTTTGGTAGCACAAAATATACATTTATTTTAGAGAGTCTTCTGTAAAAGTTTCTGTTTAACTGGAAATACAAATGAAAAGTATCTGGAGATGGTATGATGCTTTAAGAAAGATTATAACAGAAATGTGTGGTTTACATCTCTTCATATTAGAACATTTTTTTTACATGAACAAAATAAAGTTTTTTCTAACCCAAAATAAAGCAATTTTCTCTTATTCTGCCATTTCTGAATTGTGGCCATTAAACATTACTATATTATAATTACATAGAAGATGTTTGTTTTGGGGAAAGGTTTTTATTAAAAAGGACTAGACTGCATCTAGGTATACATTTGTTTTTGAAATCTAAAATTAAGCTTTTAATTGTTAAGTTTTTTAATGCTGTCTATTCACAAACATATTCTTCTTCCAAATGTGTTTGCAAGTTAGACACCAATTCATTAGCAAAAACTGAAGTTTCCAATGACCCTTCCAGCAGAACAGAGCTTTCCATGCTCAGCAACATAAGCTTGTCAGCCATGTTTACACCCGGGCATTCAAAATTATATTAATTACCATCTGGAGAGAAAATTTCTACACAAAAAAGGCAAAGCAACATCTGACTGCCAGGTACACTGCCAGGCATATAACACGCTAATGTATCCCATTACACCCCATTTGGCAGAATGCTTATTCTCTTTGTTGAATCCCAACACTGCTCATAGATTTCGCATGGACCCAGTGTAATGGTTCCAGGCTTTATTCTCTTCCTTTATGAAAGATGCGAGGGTAACCCTGCTGAGAGTCATTAGGAGAGCATTTACGCTGGGCCTTTTTACCCTTTTTACCCACAGACATTTGCAGTCTTGTTACTCTGATGCTTTGAAGACTCCACAGAGATGCTCTAGCTGTAAAAAGAGGCTTCAGGCCACTCAAATAGAACACCAAAAGCCCATCCAGATTCAGCCTGGATACCAAGCTAATATTTCAAAGATGATGTAGACTTAGTAATAGTAGATTGGCTACAGCAAAATAAGAGAGAAAAAAAATCCCTGGAAGCCAAAGGTTGGACATATAAAAATGGTCGTTTGGGTTGCATTTGCGGAGCATGAAATGTGAATTAGCATGCTGTGAAGCTAGTGATTTTGAGAAAAAAAGAGGGGGGGGGGGAATCATAGGCACTCCCTTGGCTTCCCTTCTATGGCCGCAGGATTACCATTCTGTCCTAAAATTGAATCTCCTACTGATTTGAATTCAAGAACTGTATAAGCTGTTATTTATTCATTGCTTTCTCCCCCTACATACCATTAAATCTAATAATTCGTTTTCAATACTGCTGCAGCACGCTCGACCAACTCCACATCCCGAGGCTTGTGTGAAGAGTGCAAAGAAAACGAATGAGGACATGATCAATAATGTTTTAAATATCATATTCAGTCATTGCCTCTGTCGCTAATGTCACAACTGCTGGTGCGAACCCTTTTAAAAGTGGCTGAGTTATGCATTCAGTCATTTATTTAGACAAGGCCTGTGAATAATTTATTGTTGTAATGAGTACAGCAGAATTTATGGACATTTTTCTAAATACTTGCTTCTTTAGTTAATGCAATATAAAATTAAATCAGGCAGAAACGGTTTACGTTAGAAAAAGCAAAAACACATAAGAGATTATCCTAGATGCTATTTTTGTACCTCAAAATGTCACTTTGGCAATGCTTGGTTTTCATCATCTTCTCAAATTCTTTAAAGAGGCTAAAAAAGGGTGCATCCACAAATAATTGTGAAGAGAATGACAGGTTTGTGTGTGATGTAAAAATAGCGTTTACCTGCATATGCTTTTATACACACAAAAAACTTGCCTTTTCTTTTAATATTACAATGATTTACCTTTAAACCAATTTGCCCAAACAAAATTAAATTAAAATTACAATAAAAGGAAAATGTTTTTTGATTTCCAAAAACATTTGAACTACAGGTGTTAAATCTGTTCGGTAACAGCGGCTGATCCAGGGCAACAAATCGGTGTGGTACTGCCAGATGGCTGATAAGAGATTGACATTTCTGGGAGGCTTGTCCCTCCTATGATCGGAACATTAAAAATAATAATACTCTGAAAATATAAACACTTCTTAAAGCTACAGCCAAACAGAAAAAATCTACAAGCTTGTTTGTCTTGCAGGTGATTTTTTTTTCGAGAGGTGGATTCACTGTGTTTTTAAAAAGACGAGATGATGAATGCACTTCACATTTCACTTAGTTTTTTTTTTTTTTAATCATTATTTTGATGAGGATTTTAAGAGTAACAGCTTGGACCGTTCTGCTAAGCTCATGCTTGGAAATAAAGGTTGGATATTTAAATTCTTGTTTTCAATGGGCGTGTATTCAACATACAATGTTTGAAGATAATCAATTGATTATTGATTATGAAACACCGACATTAACTCCACTTTTGCCCACATATGCAACAATTTCATGCTGAGGCGTACCTTTTGTTCACAACCTTTGAGATATCAATTGTCTTGAGTTGTAATGAAATATTTCATAATCAATACAAAATTAAATAAAACATATTAGATCCTCAAATTGCCAAAATATCAGTATTGATAAACATTTAAATAATAAAATAAAAGACAGAAGTACTTTTTATGTTTTACTGGCCATTATTGTGAAAGAAAATAATGTTACATGGATAATGACAGAAATTGTCATTATTTAACCATTTACTAAAAATTTAGCTGACAAAGTATGTTAGTTTGAATCCTTCTCAGGAATATATGCTTGATGAAAATGTATTGTCCTGACATGAATTACGACCTCTTTTGCACAATGTGAATAGAGATAGGTGCCAACAGACCCCAATGAACCTGATTCAGAAGAGAATTGGAAGTTGTTTAATATTTAATTTGTCTTTTAAAAATGTGAGTTTTAACTAAGACCTACAATGACACAGGGTGGTTCTTTTTAAGGAGATGCATTCTTATCATTTAAATGAATTGTTAAACCTGACAGGGATTTAGAGAAATAATTTGACATGACATCCATGTTTTTGTACTGTAAGAGCAATCCAATAAACATTAAGCCTAAAAGATGCAGTGCTAATCACTAATACATGGTGCTACCAACAATGAAAGGAAACAATTACCAAAGGTTTCTGAATTTAAATCAGTTAGTATTCATCAGGCTGTAAACCAACAAAGCTGAAGCAGGCATTGCCCTAAATAAAACGTTTCCAAAGCAACAGCCCTTGAGGGAAGGTCATTTAGAGTGTGCCCTATAATAGAAATTTCAGCTAACAGTCCATTCTGATACAGAAAATTTTACATACAATTGTAAATGAATTCTTAGTGTACATATTAATATATACGAACCAGGATAAAAAGCCAGCTTTGTGTTCAAAGAATTTTCTGTATGCTCTTATATTACATTAAAGAAAGATTTTTTATGGAGTAATAGGGTAACCTAGATTATAGATAAAATGGCAAAGTATTAAAATAATCCAAATTAGGTTTTCCAATCATACCCATGTAAAGAGGTGGAAAAAAAATCAGATACCTAGGCATTTTTTTAGAACTAAACCAAAGTAAGTCTTCTATGAGGCTAGAAAGTTAAACATTGAAATAAATAAGGGAAATATCTCAATGAACAGAAACTACACCCAATACAGAACTGGCTTGAATATGGAAAAGAAAATCAAACTAATACAGATCTGACCGTTGGGACTAATAGAATTACATGGTGACTTGTTTTAGGAGGAAAGAAATAAAAAGAAGTAAGGTACCACAACAACTAATCTTTTTTGTGGAAACTTTTTGATACATTGCAATTGCAAAGTTCAACTCAATCATGAAGTTCAAAGATCCATCACCAATATATATAAAATATATATAATTTAAAAAGATAACTCATAAGAAATGTTTTATCGATTTTATTGTCGGCTTTTTCCCTTTCGGGGTCGCCACAGCGGAATGAACCGCCGACTATTCCAGCATACGGTTTACGCGCCGGATGCCCTTCAAACTCACTGCTGGGAAACCTTCATACACACAATCATTTACATTCATACTTTAGGGACAATTATTTTTTCTCAATTCACTTATTTTGCATGTCTTTGGACCTGTGGGGGAAACCGGAGCAAACCCACGTGATCAAGGGGAGAACAACAAAGAAACGGCAACCGACCTAGCCGAGGCTCGAACCAGTGACCTTCTTGTTGTGAGATGACTCCGCTACCGACTGCACCCACTTTTTATTGAGATTGCACATGCAGTGTGGCTTTCGATTAGAGTGGCACTGCAGTACGTCACAGGAGAAATGAATCTAAGACATGGATGTTATCCTTTTGCAGAGCCATCGATTGTCAACAGGCAAACCAATACTAGGAGGCCCCTGAGGGCACTGATTTGGTACTAGTCTGTAACAAGTTTGTATTGACATCGGTTTGGAAATGCAAAGGTGCAGCTTTCACACTGTTTTCAACAGCCATTCACAAATGTATTAGTTTTTTCTAAAGAAAATATTTCACCAGATTGAACTGTTCCCCCTAAATTCAAAGCAAATGCCAATAACACAATTATATTGTTTGTCAACGCAGGTAGCCTACAGACAACATCAGTTGCACAGACTTTTACTAAAGCTTTTTGAAATGTCATGAGGGAAACTCAGTCATACTCTTAGACTACATTGAGATGAAAAGACTTGAAACACCATGACAACTGACAATGATGGATTTGCATTTGGTACATTTTTGGTTCATTGATGATCAGGGTCCCTCAACAAATTATTTCATTTCCAATTTTGAAGTAAGCTTTCTGATAGAAAGATATGTTCCTAAAAAGCGGCTACAGCTACAGCCAATTTTATCCTGAGAATCATCTCCTAAAACATGATCAAAAATCAAAAACATCATACAAAAATATCTCATCTGTATTTTAAACTAAATCTAAACTTGGCAAGTTCAGGATACCAGTAAGATTATGAAAAAAGTCATGGTAAGTGCTCTGTAAAATGCTTACTTCTATCATCTCTTCTAAAAAGAAGTGTTTGAGTATGTAAGTAATATCACCTGTATGCTTCAATTTCTTTGAATACAACTCTTAGTGGCAGCTTTCAGACCTTTTTTTCTGCCAAAATGACAAGCTACAGTATAATTTGGCTTGAAATAGACTCACCTCAAGACTCAGCTGTTGAGCAAAGATTCAGCCAACATATACCTTTTGAGAATCTCAGTTCATTTTAAAGGTCATCGGCTATATTTCACAGAACAAACTCAACTGAAAATAGTTCTTCGCTAACCAACTTTCACTTCTTATGGAAATAGAGTTGCAAGAGCAATCTGGATTTATTTTATTTTCCTCTATCGCTGCAACACAGCTCTATCATCAACACAGACACGTAGTCCTCGCCACTAGCACGTTTAATTATACAAATTCAGTTTTGTCACATTGTAATCTTCTCTGAGGGGACAATAGGGAGGAAATTTTCTCAGGGCAAGACAGGAAAACTAGAAAAAATGACTTGCATGCAAATGTATGAACAATGTACGGACTAGATAATTGCAGAGAGGGGAACCGGGGACCGCAGGCAGCAGGAAGAGAAAGCTCATCTCGTCCTCAACAATAGGAAAGAGAAAATGTGTGAAGAGATGCCCCTGACAAAAAACATTAGGGCACATATCCAGCGAGACACAATTGCAGCTTTCAGCCAAAGGGCTGAGGAGAAGACACAGAGAGTTTGAGGATGATGGAAAAAAAACAGGACTCCATTTTCAACTGAACAAGAACTTGCCTCCAGCCACAGTCACCACTTCATTTAGAAAAAAAGATTAGATAATAGTTGGCAGACGGTGAAATGCAATTGCACACATCAGGGGAAGGACAGTGGCTCAAAAAGAATTATGCACTTGAACAAGATTTACAGATTATCCAATAAAACCAAAACCATATGCTTTTATTGAAAAGCTAAGTTAATAAGGAATATCTGCTTCAGAGAGTTATGAGCTGAGATGCACAAATATCCTATATTATCTTTTACAACTAGAACTGTCTTTGTTTGTAAAACACATAGAATGAGTGTTTTTCTTTATTCTAGTCATTATTTCTTTGGTTACATCTAATCAGTATCGAACGATATACACTGAATAATCCTGTTTTTAATATCATCCACAACTGGATTGTTTACAGAGTTTCGTTTCTGGTCCAAATAAAATAACCAAAGCATACTACATCAATCCTAAACCCTACTCCAGAATAAACAGTAATGGTTCACTGCTTAACTATGAATCATCAAAATAACCAGATACTCACACTGCAAGCAGAGGTCTCAGATCTTCAGGATAAAATGTCAGAAATACCAAAGGTACAGTCAAAATACTAAATGCTTTTTTCTTATGCTCAATATTTTCCCTTAAATATAAAGGATTAATACATTGACTGACATACATTAAGCTGCGAAAAGTCATTTTCAAGATGCATTATAATCCATGGTATATACATTTATGTTCTTAATAAAATATGATGAAGGTAGCTTATGATTTCATGTCTTAGACTTATAGATATTTGTATTTTACACAATGTCTACCTAAAACTGTGATTGTTTTGTCAACGATGTCACCCATGTTTGTTGTAGAGCTTGTTAAAAGTCCAGATTGGGTGTAACCAACATTTTCCTTCTTGGCAGTGTGCCACTAATAACCAAGGGGGCACAAATGCCATACAATAGCAGAGTTTGCACCAGGTAAAAAAATCTTTGGTGTAAGTAGGATTAAATACAATTGAAAGAGGCAATGGCATCTGCTCTTTTTGACAACTTTCTCAATCAGCCTGTCTATAAATTCTGGTTTCAGTCACTTGTCTATCAGCGTTCCTCTATGGAGACTGCAAGGTTGCTACCACATTTTAAAACATTATTTTATAAAATAGAAAAAAGTGGAAAGTAACCTGCCTGTTATCCTGCCTTTGCTTGTCAAACATGTGATTGATACAATGGATTGAGATTAACATTTTCTTTATACGCTCAGTGGAAATTAGTCTAAATTACTATTGTACCATTCTTTAATTAGTAGCCATTTTTATCTATATGACGAATGCATTTCCCCCAGTAGTCTAAATTTGTTCCTTTATTTGTCTCTTTAATGCTTTAAACATTCAGGGCAAAAGTAGTTTCGACAAAGAAATGAAAATTCAGTGAATCTTCCCTCCTATGAGAATAATACACTGAAGAAAAGAACATTGAGTCTTTCATATAGATTAACAAAAGAGAAAATGGCTTTTTTTTCTTCCTTTCATTTCCACGTTCACTTGCGTTCAATCATGTCTCAAAATGAAATTATTGTGAATGCTATTAGAGATATTTTATTAAATTGCCTTGGAAAAAGTCATTACAGCGCCCCCATTTTGTGTGGCCTGCCCATGTGATAGACAAGAAAAAAACTCATGGTGCAAAACCTGACAGACAGATGAAAACTAGCATTTATCTATTCCAGCCATACAGTCCCATAATGCCAGAGGACATTGAGATTACATCAATTGGCCCCTACTTGTTAAAATACAATCCCTCTCAAAATCATATTGTTGAAGCATAAAAATAATCTTGGTGAATGCCTTGTAAATTACAATATTATAGTAAAGGAAAATTAAAACCTTCAGAATAGTATTCAGATAGATTGTTTACTGATGAAAAAGTATAGACAAAAATATCAATGTGTGGTTTTAATGATGGCTTAAATAAAGATAAGGTTAATTTATGAGCTTAAACACGAGTTCACACCAAAAGAAAAGTTATCCTAGTATTTCAAATATCTTTGGCAAGTTGTCTGAGGAAAGGCAGACAGACCTGGAAGTTCCTTGGGCCCTGAAAATCACCATCAAATATAAGGTAAGCCCTAGCATATATCAACTTTAGTAAACAAAATTTGGACAAGTTTTAAGCAACTTATTTGATGTCCTTCTACTGAACTGTGTGTGCAAGATAACACGCATGGAGAAGTTTACGGTTGGAAAAAAGTTACCAAGACAGACCAGAATTAATTTCACAACTAACATTGTTGTTTTTATTGTGTTTTTCCATACCCAACTTTTGAGGGTTTAGTTTGTGAATCCAGATCTAAAACATCTGTCTAAAGATGTGCAACTTCTTCAAAAATGACTACATAGTCATTTTTGAAGAAGGCAAATTTTAAAAAACATGTTGAACATGTTGACACTGGGACATTTATATATGATTTAATAATGATGTTGCTGGGTGGGGTGTTGCTTTCTTGAAACTTTACTTTAATACTTTAACGTGCAAGTTTCCCCTATGTGTAAATTAACTGGTTATGTTCCCTAAAATAACATTTTGTTTTTGCAAAAAAAGTTCTTGTCACTTTATAACTTTCATATTGGACCCGATTGCAGTTAGGGTACTTTGAAAATTGTTTTTTAAATACTTTTCTTTACCTTGACAATTCTTGTTACTTGGCAGTCTATGAAGCAGTCCCCCTCTCAGTTTTGGTCCACAATCTTCAAAGAAGTAACACAGTCTTTACTGGTTAGGGTCATAATTAATGACTAAGTTTTCCTTTAAAGATTGTGTGGACAAAAAAGAAACATTGGAAGGGTCATTCCTATATGGTTATTCCACTCCTGACATATTTCTTCATCAATACAAATATTGTTAGAGATCATCACTGTGAAACATCAATCAACCTTTCATAATCTAGAGCGAATGCAACATTTGTGAACTGGGGCACATTCACATGAAAGAATTGATATCCTTCAGGCTCGGCAGGGCAGAGAAAGTCTTCTAATCATGAGGGCTTTGTCAGGTGCACTAGCGCTGCAGCTAACATGTCAGCTAGCACTGTGAGGGCCAAGAAGGCAATCAGTCCCCAGAGGAGAGCATTCCTTCTGAAGGGAGAGCACTCTGACTTGTCATCAAGACCTGGGGAAGGCAATCACTGGCTTGATTTTTCTCAGCTTGGAGGAATAAACAGTTAGATTTCTTGGAGAAAAAAAAATCAGAAATGACAGATTCGGCTCAGTATTAGCTGAACTAAAGCTTCAGACCAGAGAATCTAGGAACTGCTTTACAGAGTTTGTCTACTGCCTTGTAAGATGGTTATGTGAGGACTACATTGTTTTTTGAGTGAAGTGGTGGCTTAACAAGTTCCAACACTTACAGCATTTTATTCAGAATTCAAATATTCTGACCATCATTGTCACCATTCTTGCATTATTCAAAATATGCCATTATGTAGCTTTGTAAAACCAGGAGTGGAGCATCAAGATAGATTTACTAGTTCCCTCTGTGGAACATAATAGAACAAAAATAGCGAACATCACACACAACAAACATTTCATCTAGTCTCTGGCAAGTACATTTCCTTGGCCCTTGTACCCCAATTAATTTTGATACATGATATATAACCATATCGTGGTGTATGGCCACAATGTCCATAAATGGGTCTTTACGGACCTGGCCTACGGCAAGTTATTAACCCTTGCATAGTGTTAAAATTATTGCTACTCATGCAGTGTTTGCGGGTCTGATGGACCCGTTGATTTTTAATCCCAGTCAAGACATTCTTTCCTAAAATACTTATATTTATATATATAATATATATATAAAATATATATAATATATTTACTTCAGACAGAAACAAGGGATTTAAACAGCTATACTATATTTATAGTTTTTTAACCTTGTTACTTCATATTTTGAATTTAAACTATGTGTGGTGTACTCATATTGTTACTTTGGCAGGGTTATATTTTAGGCCTTTTAATTCACACAATCACAGAAACTTTTGTATGTTTACGTGTGATTTATGTTTGTGTGGGAAGACAGAATAAAGGTAAAGACTTTTACTTGCTAGGGGTTCAATAGTGTAATAAAATGTGTAGGAGGGTATACAGTGTAGGGTCATAAAAAATGTGTTCTTATAAATGTTTTTCACAGAAAATGAGCCAAGGCCAGTGAATCTCAGTTTCAAATAATAATTGCTAGTATAATTTTTTTTTTAATGAAAACTGAAAACGGGTGCCATAGACTCGAAAATCATACATGGGTTAGTTGTTGTATGTTAAAAAATAGTGACGTGAGTCATTTAGCTTAGGATAATTAGTTGGTTTTGGTGATACTATATTCATTTGAATGGTTAGTCAATTGAATGTGATTAAGTGATAACATTTATTCACTTTTTCTACATCCTTCCTAACTCATTAAAGGCAGAAAATGTATAGAAAATAAATGTATTGTAGAATTTATCATTTAGTTTCGTTTGCATATGTTTATGTAAATTAAATATTATGGTAAATCAAAATTTCTACTAAATACTTAAATATCATGTAAAATGTTGTATTTCAATAGAGAATAAAGTCCCAGCAATGTTCTGACTGTACTTTTTTCCTTCTAACTTCTTCTTCTTTCGGCTGTTCCCAGTTTAGGGGTCGCCACAGCAAATCATCTGTTTCCACCTAACTCTGGCCTCAGTATCCTCTTCTCTTGCACCAATTACCTTCATGTCCTCCTTCAGCACACCCATATACCTTGTCTTTGGCCTTCCTCTTGCCTGGCAGCTCCATCTCCAACATCCTTCTACCAATATAACTACTATCCCTTCTCTGCACATGTCCAAACCATCTCAATCTGGCTTCTCTGACTTTGTCTCCAAAACAACCAACCTGAGCTGTTCCTCTGATGTGCTCGTTCCTAATCTTGTCCATCCTTGTCACTCCTAAACTGAACCTCAACATCCTCATCTCTGCTACTTCCATCTCTGCCTCGTGTCTCTTCCTCACTGCTACAGTCTCTAACCCATACATCATAGCTGGTCTCACTACTGTTCTGTACACCTTTCCTTAGATTCTTGCTGACACTCTTCTGTCACACAACACCCCTGACACTTTTCTCCACCCAATCCAACCTGCCTGCACTCGCCTCTTCACTTCTTTTCCACACTCCCCGTCGCACTGGACTGTTGACCCCAAATACCTAAACTCCTCCACCTTCTTGACCTTAGCCCCCTGTAAACTCACTGTTCTACTTCCCTCCCTCTCGTTCAAACACATGTATTCTGTCTTTCTACGACTGACTTTTATTCCTCTTCTTTCTAGAGCAGACCTCCAACTTTCCAGCTGTCCCTCCACCTGCTCTCTACTCTCACTACAGATTACAATGTCATCTGCAAACATCATTGTCCATGGAGATTCCTGTCTGACCTCATCTGTCAACCTGTCCATCACCATAGCAAACAAGAAGGGACTCAAAGCCGATCCTTGATGTAGCCCCACCTCCACCTTGAACTCCTCAGTCTGACCTACAGTACATCTCACTGTTGTCATACTCCTCTCATACATATCCTGAACTACTCTGATGTACTTCTCTGCCACTCCTGACATCCTCATACAGGACCATAGCTCCTCTCTCGGCACCCTGTCATAACCTTTTTCTAAATCCACAAAGACGAAGTGCAGCTCCTTCTGACCATCTCTGTACTTCTCCATTAGCATTCTCAGAGCAAAAATTGCATCAGTAGTGCTCTTCCTGGGCATGAAGCCATACTGCTGCTCGCAAATATCCACTTCCCTTCTTAGCCTAGCTTCCACTACTCTTTCCCAGAGTTTCATTGTGTGGCTCATCAACTTTATACCTCTGTAGTTGTTACAACTCTGCACATCACCCTTGTTCTTAAAGATTGGCGCTAGGACACTTCTCCTCCATTCCTCAGGCATCTTCTCACTCTCTAGAATCCTGTTGAATAACCTAGATAGGAACTCCACTGCTGTCTCTCCTAGACACTTCCACACCTCCACAGGGATGTCATCTGGACCAACAGCCTTTCCACTCTTAATTATCCTCAGAGCCTTCATCACCTCATCCTTTCTAATCTTTTCAACTTCCTGCTCTACAATGTTCACCTCTTCCCCCCTTCTTTCCCTCTCATTCTCCTCATTCATCAACTCCTCAAAATACTCCTTCCATCTTCTCTGCACACTCTCCTCACTTGTTAGAACCCTTCCATCTCTATCTTTTATCACCCTTATCTGTTGCACATCCTTCCCATCTCTGTCTCTCTGTCTCGCTAATCTGTACAATTCCTTCTCACCTTCCCTCGTGTCTAACCTGGCATACAACTCATCATATGCCTTCTGTTTGGCTTTTGCCACCTCCCTCTTCACCCTTCGCTGTGATTCCTTGTTGTAACAAACTGGTTATTACACATTTAATAAATAATAATAATACGGTAAGGGGAAATCAACCGTATTATCTCGGAATCAGAACCACAGGGAACGGATCAACTGCATAGATTACAAACAAGGGAAATGTCTTTTAAAGGCTTTATTAACTCTATTCTAGACACACAATTTGAATAAAAGTGAATTCTACTAAGCTAAACTAACCTAACCATTCGCGCGCACACACCCGCACACACACAATCACCGAGAGGGAGGGGGTGAGAGAGAGAGAGACTGATTAGAGCGAGCGAGTGAGAGAGAGAGAGAGAAAGAGAGAGAGAGAGAGAGAGAGGCTGATTAGAGAGACAAGTTTTGAACTCAAGTTATCTTTAAATATCAGTTTGGGCACGTAATCAATTTAGCATTCCCACAATCGTTCTGTTCTCGTTAACCGCGCTGAAGTGATTGATTATCGCAGTCTACCGTTTAGATCTTTCGAGCCGATCTGTTCGAACGTGGTCCGTGGCAGAACGAGCAGATTCCGGGAAGACAGCTGTGAGGTGTGCTCGGGTTGTGATGAGAGGTCTTCGTGTCCCAGCAACTTTCTTGAGAGTCCGAAAAGTTTCCCGTTGGATTCGACAGTCTTTATATCTGGGGTCAAAGCTCTGGGTTGAGGCTAGCCGAGTTTTCTTCGTTGAGACGGCACCAAACGATAAGCATCCCTTTTGAGGGAGTAATTAGGGGAGCCTGGCTAACAGCCAGAGGAGAGAGCAGATGGAAAAGAAAGTTAAAGAAAACGTGACGAAGAAGACTCTAAGTGATGAAGTGAAGAAGTAGAGCAGAAGATGAAGTAAGAAGAGAATTAGAATGAGAATATAAGAATATAAGAGCGCCAGGAAGAGGGGTCCTTCTTGAATTGTGAGGCGGGTCTCTCCCGCAGCTTAGCCAATGAGAGCATTCCTGAGATCGGATCTGTGATGACGTCACACTTCAGCCCCTAGCAGCTTTTCGGCGGGAGAGAAGTCCGCTTCTTTAATTTGCATCCATTAATAGACAACGTCATATCTAATCGGAAAAGTACCGGATAATTTTTTA
This sequence comes from Danionella dracula, assembly GCA_900490495.1. NCBI lineage: Eukaryota > Metazoa > Chordata > Actinopteri > Cypriniformes > Danionidae > Danionella > Danionella dracula. The sequence continues at coordinate 1,990,854 of UELW01000378.1, read as the reverse complement.
CACAATTAAATCCTTTCCGTAACGTGACCTGCATTAAATCAAGATCAAACACTAGGGGGTAGTTACGAAAATTCATTCATTCATTCATTCATTCATTCATTTTAACTGACTAAACTATTAACTGTACAGTACAAATTATTCCATACCATGAGCGTACAGTTCAGGAGATATGTATGAGCTCCGAAAGTGTTCTTAAAAGAGAGTTTAGTGTTCTGAAAGGCAGTTCTTGGTGAGCACGTACAAAATCATACCGCATCTGTGCTTTTGCCTGCTAGATCGCGGTGCTTTTTGATCCTGAGTCAGGGCAGGGTCAGCGAGTTCACACGGTGCTGGGAACCATCAGGTGACGCTGGGGTTATCTGCTGACCCCGTTAATCTTTGAAAGGTAATTAGTCCTGACTTGTTTAAACAGAGTCAGAACGCTGGCGCCATTAGATCGGGATGTGGGTCCCCAGGTCTTACATTGTAGTCCTTTCTACTTTCTTCAGTCATTTCGACGTCCCACTTCTTTTTAGCTAGCCTCTTCCTCTGGATGATGCCCTGTACTTCCTCATTCCACCACCATGTTTCCTTATCTTCTTTCCTTCTTCCTGCTGACACACCTAGCACCTTCATACCTGTCTCCCTGATCACTTCTGCTGTAGTTTCCCAGTCCTATGGAAGCTCTTCCTGACCACCCAAAGCCTGTCTCAGCTTCTGTCTGAATTCCTCACAACCGTCTTCCTTTTTCAACTTTCACCACTTGGTCTTCTTTTCCATCTTTCCTCCCCTCTTCTTCCTGACCACCAGAAACATCCTACACATCACCATCCGATGCTGTCTGGCTACACTCTCTCCTACCACTACTTTGCAGTCAGTTATCTCTCTCAGATTGGCTCGTCTACTTAGGATGTAGTCCACCTGCGTACTCCTACCACCACTCTTGTAGGTAACTCTATGTTCCTCCCTCTTCTGGAAATAAGTGTTAACTACAGCCATTTCCATCCTCTTGGCAAAGTCCACCACCATCTGTCCTTCTGGGTTCCTTTCCTTAACACCAAACCTGCCCATCACTTCCTCATCACCTCTGTTGCCCTCGCCAACATGACCGTTGAAGTCTGCGCCCACCACTACTATCTCCCCTCTGGGTATACTCTCCATCACCTCATCTAACTCACTCCAGAATCTCTCCTTTTCTTCCAGCTTACAGCCTACTTGTGGAGCATAACCACTCACTACATTCAACATCACCACCTTCAATCTCTAACTTCAAACTGATCACCCTGTCAGACACTCTTTTCACCTCTAAAACATTCCTCACAAACTCCTCCTTCAGGATCACTCCTACCCCATTTCTCTTCCTATCCTCACCATAGTAAAAGAGTTTGTATCCCCCTCCAATACTACGCGCTTTGCTACCCTTCCACCTGGTCTCCTGCACACAGAGAATATCTACCTTCCTTCTCTCCATCATGTCCACCAGCTCTCTACCTTTCCCGGTCATTGTACCAACGTTGAGAGTCCCTATTCTCAGACCTATACTCTTGCCTTTCCTCTTCTCTCTCTGCCTACGAATTCTTCTCCCTCCTCTCCTTCTTTGACCAACAGTAGTCCAATTTCCACCGGCACCCTGTAGGTCAACAGCACCGATGGCTGTCGTTGTTAAACCGGGCCTCGATCGATCCGGTATGGAAATCGAATTGATGACTTGCATATTTGGTTTTGGCATGTTTTACGCCGGATGCCCTTCCTGACGCAACCCTCTCTATTTATCCAGGCTTGGGACCGGCACAGAAGTCAATGGCTTGAAATACCTGTGGCTAGATTCTGCCTTCTAACTATATACATGTAATATATAATATATATCTCTTCAAAAAACTTTACCAAAAAGTGACCCTAAGACCCTAAGTGAAGTTAAATAGACCCAATCCCACAACAGTAGAATTTGTTAGGGTTATGGTAAATTGTTGAAGGCAACAATTGACTAAATTTAAAATAACTATTTGTTTGTGTCTCACATAAAACATTGAAGAGGACGAGTTGGAAAAAGCTCTGTGTGACACTACATGTGCCCTACTTAGACTGGCGAAGCCAAATGTGACTGTAAAAGACAGAAAATCTGAACAGAACTTTCTCTCTCACTTTCCCTGGCTGGTGGAACAAACTCCCTGATCCAGTCAGGAAAGCAACAACACTAACAGCTTTCAAAAAACAACTGAAAACTCTTCTCCTCAGGGAACACTTAAATTGATTATTTAAAAAAAAACGTTTTCCTCTCTCCCCTTTTATTTTCTTCCTGATAGGGTTGATTGATCAGCTGATTCAACGTCTACTATGAGCAACCTATGTTAGATGTTGACCGTGTAACAAATTGTATATTGTCTCTCCCCTACTGTAGTCACTTTGGAGTAAAATGTCTGCCAAATACATAAATGTAAATATAAATGTGCACTTGACACTGCATGTCAGCAGCCAGACTTTACCCAGACTCTTTTCAATATTTATGAAAATCTATTAATGAAAAAGCTCAGAAAGAATAATTAATTAACAATTGTTACAAAATAGAAACATTAAAATCCTGCCAAGTGAGGGACCAGTTGAATTAATGGTGAACAGACTACAAGATTACAACCGTTTCAACATTCTGGATAGAATACATTTTACAACTGGACAAAATAGTCTCTTTAACAGCCACTTTTACTCTCTAAAACACATTACATTGACAAAAAAAGTCACTTTCTGTCATCATAAGACCTTTTGAAAAAAGAAGTTGATATGTTGAGAGTATGAAAGGGCTCACCCTTTCCGGTTTCACTCACTCACACTGGTTAGGAAGCCTTATAATTGGAGGTAATATCTTCTCAAGTCTTTCTTTTCAAGTCTGTCAGCAGCTCATATAGATCTCTGCCTCTAATAGGCCCCATCCCGTAGCCGTCTGCTGTGTGCGGATTCTGTCATCTTTTCAATGTTGCAGCCACACCGGATTCAGTTTGAGCACTAATGCCTATTTCTATGCACGAGGCGTTCCAGATGTCATTACCGGCTGGGAAAAAGGCACAAAGACCCACTGATTGTCCCCTGGCCTAGACGTGCCTCTTTTTTTTCAATCACTGCTTCGTTTCATGTTGTTCAATCACAGGGTTTCATTCATCCTTTTTAACACCCGCAACCTAGAGTGAACTAATGTCAAACGCAACCAGTGATTTATAACTTACAATCATCTTTATCATGTTCATGTGTGGATCATAACTTTTTATTCCATAGAAAAGAATGAAAAGGAAGATAATACAAAACATTTGTGTATAATTGTGTTTAAAACCATCATGTGTAAAAGTAAACCGATTTGCATATGGTAACCAATGGATGAATAACTAAACAGAGCTGTGTTTACTTGACTCATAAATGTACTTACTGTATGTCTGGGTTTCAAGCTTCTGAATCATTTGAATGTCCGTGACATTTTAAACCAAACCAATTTAGGCATTTCAAATCTTTAAAAAAAATTTATTTAGTGCCTTTCAAAGTCCAGGCACCACATTACTGTCAAGGGCAGCAGCAAAAGCTCTTGTTTTCTTGTGTTTATTGGTAATCTTTTAGAACTGTGGATCAGAGTTCACCTAGCTGCACTCATCTCCTGCCTGAATGACTCCACACTACCCCTGACATTTCCTGTACTAGCTGGCTTATGATTCCGTAATAGCTTTATGTTCGTAGGTTGCGAGCTAGTGCACACTATATACTGTAGAAATGCAAGGATTAAAGTAATGTATTTTCAGAAAAGATCTACATTTCAGTACTTTCAGAAATCAAATGTTAAACTTTTCTGAACAAAGGTTTTAATTATGAAAACTGTGAAATCACCCTGACAAATGCCATTCAGTTACAATTTTAGTTACCGTCTTACTGGATTGTTTTTGTTTTTAAAAAAGATTATAGTTAATTAATATGTGCGTACATCATTTTGTTAATCCAAATAATACCATTTGATTGCATCTCTGCATATTCATGCCAATTGCTAAACCTTAGGATTCAGATCGATGGACTGTGTTGTAATTATTTCAAATAATTATTCCATTTAATGACCATCCTGTATACACACTTATTGTTCTAACACTGCATGTTTAATTGCAGAGATTTATTTATTGCTTCACTTCATTGCTGATGATCCTTTAATCATTGTTGATTTCACCACAGGCGTCACGGTGGCGCAGTGGGTAGCACTGTCATCTCACAGCAAAAAGGTCGCTGGTTCTAGGCTCGGCTGGGGCAGGTGGCATTTCTGTGTGGAGTTTGCATGTTCTCCCCGTGATCACGTGGGTTTTCTTCGGGTGCTCTGGTTTCCCCACAAGTCCAAAGACATGCAATATAAGTGAATTGAGTAAGAACAATTGCCCATAGTGTTAAAAGAGTGAATATGTGTGTGAATGTTTCCCAGCGATGGGTTGTGGCTGGAAGGGCATCCACTGTGTAAAACACATGCCAGAGAGTGGTGACCGCGAAAGGGAAGAAAGCCGACATGAAGATGAAGATTTCACCACAGCAAGAACCTGAAGTTGCAAAATGTACATATATGGAAGTATTCCAAACAAAGTTCTGCTTATTTTTCAATTAAATAAATTACTTAATTAAGGAGACTTTTGACTCAAGCCAATACATTTGAAAGGAAAATGATCTATAACACAGCTGTCAAACTCTCCTGAAGGTCTGGGGTCCTCCCCAGTTTCGTTCCAACCCTCCAAACTAGATCTACAACTTTCAAACAAGCCTACAGCTGAATACGTTCGACACCTATGATCTGTAATGAATCTACAGTGAAACTTGTTGTAATTATTTGTAAAAAAAAAAAAAAAAAAAAAAAATTATATTTTAATAATATAATTACTAATAAAATAATTACTACATAACATTAAAACTATTCAATAACAGAGAATATTCTGGCACTGGATACTGTTTCACTCTGCAAACTGTAGCGCCAGTATAGTAACTAAGAGGTATCGAGGAGGTATCAAGTCTTTAGGGAGCCTTTATGTGTTTGAGTTGGATACAGCATACTTTAACAAGAAAAAAAATACCCACAAACGTCATTTGTTCCAGATGTCATCAAGGAGCTCATCTTAGAATTAAATATCTGGACTCTCTAACATAGAGTTATTCTTTTGCTGAAGAGAAGACCTTGAACCCTTGACCTCTTCATCTTTGTTAAACAGAAAAAATGTCCACCATGATCCTTACCTGCCAGATAAATTTGCCACCTTATTGAGGAATGCTTGCCCCCAAAAGCTAGCTTTATTGCAAGCCTCCAGATTTCAGCTTAGACTCACAGAAACATGAAAATGTTAAGAAAAATTGTATTGTGGTATGACTCTTAAAGCTCTGGTAGAAAGATTGCAATCCATACTGTATATGATGAAGAAAGGATTTAAATAAAACAGCATCTGTGAAAAAATTGCATCTACGACTGAAGATTTGGTTGCATGGTCACTGACACAGACATATCTTATTGGATGTCTGGTATTGGGAGACTTATAGCTGGCATTTTTTGTAGTTTCACAAGTTACCGTTTCAACAAAAAGCAAAAGTAACCAAAGTGATAAGCAAAATAGTGTTTTGTGTATACATAATACAAAAGTGTTGGTTAAAAATTCAATACTAGATGCAACATCTGTCAAATTTGACATCCATAAACAGCAATAATTTGACTAACATTAAAACTAAATTTTACACCCTCCACCCATTTACAATAAATGTCCATTCAAGACAATTTGCATCTGGGTTTTGTCAATGGGATTTACTTGTCAAAAGTGATAATAGGTGTGTAATACAATGTGTATTGATCATTTAGGCAAAATAATATAAGTTACTTGAACAAGCAGGTTCACATGAGATATTTTGGTCCAAAGAGTGTGCTTTCTCTTTCATCTGAAAGAGGATGCAAAGTCAACAAATACATTGGCTTAACTTTGAACAGATTTCATGTATCTCAGCTTTATAATCAAAACTTTGTAAAAATAATTTAATAAATATAATATGCCAAATAAGAACATTTTAAGCTTTTGATATTAGGAATTCTGAATTGCAGAGTGCACGTTATTCTAACTTGAAACTTTCAATGGCACTTGTCAGTTCTCAAAAAGACAAAGGAGATGTGGGAGAAAGAGTGGTTTCCCAATTAAAATTCAAAGGCAGCCCTCATTCAGCTAAGCTGTGGTTGACCTCTATAGACCTTATTGAGTGGTGATGAAATGATGATCACAATAACTCGTGTCTTGTGCCCAGACAACGCACTGGAGGTTAAAACAAGAATCTTTTAGGAAAAATAACAGATAAGCTTCAAACTGACCTAAAGGAATTCATTATAGTTCCTCCTGTATGGTATTTTTCTCAAACCAAATGCATTTTGCATTCTGAATGTGAATGTTCTGCATGAAAGTTTTACTCTGTTTGGTCTTTCATGCAGGTTCCCAATTTCAATTTAATAATTTTACAAACAGTAAACTTGCTCACACAAAGAGTTGTTGATCCATCTTTCACAAATGTGTAAACATTCAAATTCAGCTTCTTTTTTATTAAATAGGTAACTCTTGTGAGCTTTTTAAAATTTGCTGAGTACTGTTTAAATCAATAAACTTTATTGTCACCAAAGCTCAGTCAAGCAGAAGGAAACTGACCACTTCTGTATTATTGTAAAAACGGGTGATCCATACTCTGACATATGTTTCTGTAGCCACTGGGTTTTTGGGCAAATAGAAAAAAGATCAAGCATCATACGGGAAGGAGAGAGTGAAGGGGAGTGAGGGAGGGGGTGGGGGTGTCTCAAGCTATTCTAAAAGCAAAGAGGAAAAAGGGCCTCCATTTTATTTTGCCGTAGGCAGTGCATAAAAGAGGCAAGTGCTGCAATGTGGTGGTTTTTAAATTGGGATCAAAAGGTTTAAGCTAATTAACAAACTAAAGAAGAGTCTCCTAAGCTTCGTCTGCTTTTCCTTTCTCTGTTTTCAAAAGCAGCGTAACAGAGGAAAATTTGTTCAGCACAAGAGAATGGCAGGTTCACAAGGACCAACAGTATTCCCTGCAACCTTTTCATCAACTATTGTGACAATTACATTTTTCTTGGGTGAAACACTTAATGAAATGTTACATATCTTTGAGATTTTATATAAATCTAAATTACTGTGCTGCACCTATCCTATAAATTAATCAGAAAAAATTGTAACAATACATGGTATTGTTCTCAACACTGATGGAACCTATTTTACAGTAAATCAATTTTTGATTTAGTTTTGTATAGGTACTTTAATATTTAATTTAGCCAAACACACATAAAAAGCATTAATGGCTACATTTCCATTAATTATTTGCGAAAATTTAAATAAATGTAAAAAAAACTGCTACTGCACTCCTTTCCTTTAAGTCATAAATATGTGATTAAAGATTAAGTCATTCAAAAACATTGGTGACCGATGTGAACAACACAATTTACAGCAGTTATACTGACATTTCGACCATGACATTAGAACTCATCATCTGGTGTGAAAGAAGACGTCAGCATCTTACTCAGGTCATGAATAGGAAAGCCCCTTATATGTGACTACGCATGAAACAATTTTGGGAAATAAAAAAGTAGATAGGGATCCAACAATTACACATGACGCTCGTTGTGGGATCTTTGTAGGGGTTGCTGCGCAGAGTCACTTGTTTATTAATTAAAAAAATTCGATACGTCTATGATTCCACCTCCTCCATTTTTTACTTGAAATAGTAATTTTTCCACTAGGTAAATGTAGATTTGAATATTTGAAACAGGTGGATGGAGAATGTTCCAATTCACTCTGGTAACATCATAACCTATGACCTTCAGGGTTTTCCCGCTTTAACGGTTTAATTTTGCTTGACTTTCCTAGCAGGGGCCGTTTGACGGGGCTGAGTGGGAATCGGATGCGTTAGACAGGGGCTCGTAATAAAGACGAATGGGTGGACATGAAATTTGATTCTGTCTGCTGGTCTCACACCTTCCATCAAGAAAAAAAAGAGTAATGCAGAGCATGAGTGAGATTGAAAGAGTGAGACAGAGAAAACAACCACATTGACAAGCTATGTATTTTTCCAGGAGCTGTCATATTCAGAAGGTCACATCCAGACAATAGCTGACTTTCTCTAGATGAGATTCTGGAGTACTGCTCTTTTATTTGATTCTAGTCTACCTTTTTCTCTCCAGGGAAATGAATATTACAACAATGTAACATTAGTCAGCTTATTATTTATTATAAAGAGCATATGTTCCCTAAAGACCTAGTGCCGTGGAGCATACACTTTGTGGTGTTATATGAAAACACCATCTGTTCTGAGAACAGTCAAGAGGGCTCTTGGTGAAAGGGAACACATCATGTGTCAGTGAACGAGTTCCTGTTGTATGTCTGTTCCAATGTCTGCATTTACAGTAGTTGGTCATGTTGCCAAAATCATTATAAGCAATATCAGTAGTGTGACCAACAATTCACTATAATATATATATAAAACAATAGTTAGTTATTTTTTGCAGGGTATAGTTGGTAAATTGCTTTCCATTGGATTTGTTGGATTGTTCCATTGTCCTCTACAGTCCTATAACACAACAACACTTTTGACCAGTCCAGAATATACCCCCAAAATGCTCCAGCCTTTGTGTCAATGTGCTCAGAAAGCAGACAAATGCAGACTAACTTCCATTCCTATTACCTTACTACAGTTTGTAAAATATCTAAACGAATTCTTCTTTAACATTGTATATTCACATTGCTTACCAAAGAACTCAATTGCTAACATTGAATAATAATACACGTGAAACAAATGGTCAGTAATAATTGAAAAATGCTTTAATATCTGTAAAAAGATGTGATTTTTTTGCATTTTCAGTATAAATCGCAATAGTATTTCACTTAAATTACTGGCAAGAAGCTGATTGCACAAGTTTGTTTACATCAAATTGCTAAGTCACAAGCATTTGGTGAGCAGTAAAAGCATACTGGGGGAGCTGACCAAGGAAAGGCTCCAGAGCCTGGGAGCGAACCAGGTCCGAGAATCGTCACCACCACAAATGAGAGAAGAAAAGGGCTAGTGTGGATTTTTTGCTTTAAGTGTAATGATGGGAAAACAGGTTTATGTTGTTTACAAATGGCTGATAACCGGCAACACCTTTGACCAATTGCCAATTATATGATGCTCCTATCAAAACTAATTTCACAAAATTTAATACCAGAAATTTAATTTGTTCAATTAACCTGTAGAATGCTTATGAAATTAAATCATTTTGCTGGTCAGCTTACTGTTTATTAAGACTCCTTTGATTTGAATCAGCAATTTCATTTTGCATGTCGGTCAAACCTTCAAAAGAGCAGAGTTGGGTCACTTCCCATGTTTCAATAATATTTATGATGTTACCTTCTTCATACCATCAAATTGCATTTCAAATTAATTTATATGTCAATCATTAAAATAAGTGAAGATTTTAAAATAAAATAAGTTTAGATGTTAAAATTTAGTGAAGATTTTTTGCTGAATTATCCATCCATTTTCATGTCGGCTTTTTCCCTTTCGGGGTCGCCACAGTGGAATGAACCGCCAACTCTTCTGGTACATGTTTTATGTGCCGGATGCCTTTCCAGCTGCAATCCATTGCTGGGAAACATTCACACACACTCATTCATACTTTAACACTATGGACAATCGTTCTTACTCAATTCACTTCTACCACATGTCTTTGGACTTGAAAACCCACATGATCACGGGGAGAACATGCAAACTCCACACAGAAATGCCAACCGACCCAGCCGAGGCTTAAACCAGCGACCTTCTTGCTCTGAGACGACTGTGCTTCCCACTGCACCACCGTGACGCCTTCTGCTGAATTAACATAATCAAATTATACCACCTGACACATGCCTCACTGTGCACCACTGGTTCCTTTCCTATTCACATATTCAGTGTGCCATCAGTTTATGGATAAAAAGTGTGTGTATTTTGCCCAATTTATTAATGGATTGTTTTAATGGATAGTTCTGGAAATGAAAAATGTACCTAAAGTGCTCCCAAAGGCGTGCTATTCATTTAAGCGGATCTCAGATTCCAAACAGTGACAATGACTTGAGAGAAAATAGCAGGGAGAATTTGATTCAAGGTTTCAAGCTAACAAAACCGACATCTGCTGGCTCTCATTAATGGCACTGAAGCTAATCGACAGGCCAGAAGTGTGCTGACTCTGTAAATGGAAGCGTGTGTACAACAGCTTCAGCGAAGTCAGACAGCTGTGTGAGGACGGGTACCAAACACACACCAATGGAATCTGTGTTCCTGTCAAACCCTCAGATCTTTCAAATGCGCAAAGCACAGACTTGACAATTTATCTACATTTAAAAGTTCTGGTTTATGTAATCTCGAATGTCTGATTTTCAACTAATTAGAAAGCCAGCGACATAGAATTTTTTAAATGTAAAAACAAGACAAAATACCATTTACAAAAAACTGCTCCAATGTAAGCTAAAAGAGCCTTTTTGTGAAATAACTTTAGAATGACATAGAGACATATGCATGAAATTTTAGATAATGGCTAAATGCATAGCAGAAATAAACAGAAAATAATCATTAAAGAATTATAATGGATCTTACAAGATGATTGACAGGTTTATAACTAATTACAGCATGTGAGCCAAATTAACCTGCCACCTTCCTAGCATGCAATATCTGCTTTTTATTTTACATCAGAATAACAAAAAAATAATAGGTAAGAATTAGAATTTTAAAAGCATTTTTCATAAAAGGTTTTAATTATATGACGTTCAATATGTAGATCTCATGTATGATATGTCTTGACAGTTGTTAGATCCACAACAACTAGGTTAATAAATGTGGCATGTAACCACGTCATAAAGTAACAAATAAAAAATGCTCATTTAAAACTAAAATTACTCAGATTTTCCATAAGAACTGGTGCCATCAAAAATAACTCAACTATTAGAGGTCAAACTAATAATGCCAGAGTATTCTAAATAGTCTGCATATTTAAATGAAAAGTTTTGTGTGAAATTACAAATTGCATACAAAATAAACCATTGTTACATTATTATTTGCCATAAATAGCATATGAAAGGGAATGGGAATTAGTTCATCATTTTATTTTTTGTGAAACTTTACATTTTCATGATAAAAAAATAGGTGTGTTGTACATTGGCATGCAAAAGATAGGGGAAAGCATGTGACATAAAACACAGCGTAAGATTGATTAACTGGCATAATGAAGCACTGTAACTCTGAGGTAGATAAAGTCATTGATTTTCCAATAAATCATTCCCAGGTGCTGATTCTCTCTTTTAAGGCAGGAAATTGTGTCATTAATAAAAAAAAAGGGTTGATGAGACCCTGATGCCATGAAAATATAATGAGAATAAAAAACAATTAATTTAAAAAGTTTAATTTGAGTGGCCCTTTAGTTAAAACCTAGAATACTCCTGAGATTTTAGTCATTATCTTTCAAGACGTATGCTCTCCTCCACAGTGAGGTTTGGACACACTCCAGAGATGTGTTTGTGCCAGATCTGGAGTGGATTCTGATCGGCTGCAGCTGCCCTGAATGATTCTGAAAGCTTTGAGGGATGTCACTGAATTTAAAGTAGACTGAAAAGTCAAGCTACATTTACAAAACCTAATAGCAGAGCTTAACCCCAAAACAAAAATGCTCTCATTATTTATTCACCTTTAATAAAAAATTACAAAAAAAAAAAAATTTAATTGGAAAGCTCTGGAGAAGTACTTTTTCAGTTTGTTGATAGCTTTTTCTTTTTAACAGGTGCTTGTTTTGTTCAAATTGTTCAAGTTTATTTTTCCATCTATATATATTTTTTTTTATCTATTGTCAACAAAAAATGAAATGTATAAACCAGACGAGGAGCATGGAGAGTATAAATAATGATCATATTCCTGTGATTGGATAACTATTACATATAGTCTACAGCTTGAGTTATAGTGAACCGTGCACACAAGCCTAGCTAAAATTTATGAATTATTTTCTATACAGTAAGCTAAAGAAATGAGACCCAAAACTGGGGTGGCAAAGTGGCGCAGTGGTGGGGTTAGTCGTCATACAACCAGATGGTTGGGGGTTTGAACCCCACCATGTCCATTCTGCAGTTGTAGCCTTGAGCAAGTCACTTCACCCGCATATCCCTCTATCTATCTGGTGGGGTGTGTTTGGAGTGGGGCAGGAGGGCATAGGTCCGAAATGACAGCCACGTTCTGTCTGACTGCCCCAGGGCAGCTGAGGGCTACCAAGGTAGTTTATCACTACCAGTGTGTGAGTGAATAATGCTTTGAAGATTGAAAAACGCCTTCGATATTCTGGGAAAGTGCCATATAAATTTAAGGCGTTATTATTATTCATATTATTACTACTTCTATTATTGTTGTTGTTGTTATTATTGTTGCTAGTATTATAAGTATTACAATAGCTGATTAATCAGGCTATTTTCAAAGACACCTTACATGAAATCAAATCATGCACAAATAGCAATAACATTTACACATTTTCATAATATCAAAATATCACTTTTGAGCATATTTTCCAAAAGGCTTCTAAACACTCTTGAAGAAAACATGCTGAACATTATTTAGGGATGATTTCAGTGTTTATTGTTTGTCCTTGACATGTTGGTGTTTTTAAATTATTTCATAGATGAATAATAGTCAAAGATGTGCTCAACCGCAAATGGCAATTTCAAAGAGAGTCAATTCTGCCATCACTTTGCTGCCATCACTTTGCTGCCGTCACTCCACGCCCAACCAGTCTGCCAGCAGCGCCCATTTCAGGTAATTTTTTTTTCAAAATAATATTTTGTTGAGTCTAACTAAATAGTGCCACTATTTAAAGCTCACTCTTTAAAGCTCTTTAAATAGTGCCATAGTGCACAATACATTTGCAGTACATGTTCGCAAACAAAAAAACTCATAAACCTATGATGAGCTATGTGTCCTTTGTAAAGTTCTTCCTAGTTTAGTTTGATAGCAGGAGGCCGACACAGCTAATAACACACAGGGAGAGCAGAACCACTCTTCGGCTCGACATTTACAGTCTCGCAGAATCAGTTTGATCGACCATCTGGCCTCTGAGAAGTGTCTTGTAAAAACAGTGAAATCAATGGAGGCATGTCTACTGTGGATGCCCATCATTACACAAAGCATTTTAACGCTGGAAGGCCCAACATCAAAACTTCTCACCTTCATGTTACACACATGACCCATGGATATATTTCTAAATACTTAGCTTCAATTTGAAGGTAGTATGAAACAGTTCGCTATTAATTGCTTCAGTTGTTTAACACGTTCAACTACTTTTTCAATCAAAAAGTGTGTTAAAAAGCCAAATACTGTACCATTATTACACTCTATAGCAAGCTTGTATTAGTGTTTAATTCACTAAATAGTGTTATAAAATTCAGGATGAACAACACGTTTTATTTATACTGACTCAGAAATCTTCATTGAAGGTCATTGTTTTATTTGTACAGGTCCTGTGGGAAAATGTGTAATATAAATATCATTATAGCATATCATCAACGATTTTTCTTGTCTTTTGTTAAGCATCTTTTGAAAGCAGCACACGAGCAGCTAAAACATATATTTTACTTAAGCTGAGTTTTTAATAAATCCCTGCGCTAAGATGCACACAACATGGAAACCCAAACCTTCTGTATAGAAGTTAGATGGGGAAAGAAAGTGCTTAGCACTAACGCACTCCATGGAATCTCATGTTTCTCAGCGCATGTCACTTTAATGATTTAATTGTAAAATTTATATTCAGCAGAGACAAGCATATTTGATATATGTTCTATAAGAAGCATTAACTCAAAAACTGATATTTGCAATTCCAATATTGCAATAAAAGTTATTGGGTATGTCATAAATGTTTTTGTTTATTTTTTTTGTAAATGTTTTTGTTTTTTGATTAAACGGGTAAGCTCTTAAAAGCCCCAAAAGCAAAAGTAATGAGCTTGTACCAGCAAAATACTTTAGATTTTTTTAAATAGTTGGGTGTTCAGCAAGAATAAAAAAGAAATTTAACAAAGCATTGGAAAATATTTAAGGAGGGTGGAGGGATTAAAAAATAATTTTGAGCTCAGCATGTTTGTTATTTTCCTTTTCAAATCAGAATGAGTCATTTGAGTCAGGACCAAATAAGTTCTAGTTTGATTATTTTCCCTATCATTTTTCCTGGTTATAACATATGGTTGATATACCATCCATCATCTATTTCAGCTTGTAAACAGGGGGGGGGGGGGCAGTGTCATTTAAGGCAGTGTCAATCTAAGGCAGTGTCATTTAAAACCTAAATATCAGCCCTGCAGAATTTGTGCAGAATTTTAAATCTTTTGAAAGTGGTGTTTTATATTTAAAAATCTGTCAATAAAAATTTAAAAGTATTAAGGAATTGTCACTTAATATTTATATGTTGTTTATAAAATAGTTCAAAAAACACAAAAGCCTTGAATCGAGTTTGAATACTGGTTGTTCTTTTAACAGCAATCATTCAAACCTCTTTTTTCAGTGCAGGGTTTAAAGATGTTCATCTCGCCTAGTGACATTTCGAGACTTTTTTTCTGTATGGCATCGAAGCTGTCAAAAGTGATCTGCCTTCAGACAAAAGTGTATTGATCCCTCTTTGGCTGCAGTAGCACCCCGCGTATTTCAGCTTCTCAACCAGAGAAAGATCTCTGTTTGTCAGGACGCATGTGTGCAATGCGTTTACCTCAAGTATATTTGACCTGAAGTCTTATTGCACGGTGCGTAAAGGTGAGCTTTCCGCGGAAACTTCATTCCGCGCTGTCTGGATCACCCGACTCGAAACTTGTTTGTCCCTGTCTTTAGAAGAAACACTTCCCTGGCTACACTAGTGTCACATTTTCCACATAAAACCTTAATTTTCTCCCCAAATATTTGTGATTCTATGAAAGCGATGCATCGCCATCTGTTCCTCTTGCGCACGGCGTGCTCGTGGGAGCGCGTTCATGTTTTAACATAGTCTATTCAACCCATTTTGTACATTCTTTCTCACTTTCCAGGGGCTAATTAAAATTCAAAATATGAGCGAGCACCAGTTTGAGCCACTTTTTCCACACTCAGCGGAACACACTCTTTGTCCAGCGTCTCTCTTACCTATCCGAATGACATGGGGCATCCCGAAACAGCTGTGAATCCAGAAGAGAGCCACAATAATCGCACCCCAGTATTCCACATAGTCTCTCCTGCTCTTCATGACTGGGGATCAATCCAAAAGAGATCTCCAAAAACAGTCTTCTCATCAAATTTTAAGTGACTTCGAGTCAAAAGAGGATGCCACTGACTGCGACAGATTTGATCTCATTGTTGTTGGTTCGAACACCAGCTTGCTGGGATTAATTATTTGATTTATTAATTCGGAGTGAGAGATGGAGTAGAAGCGTGTGCGCGCGCGCTCGGGTCTCTCAGACGAAGCTGCTGTTCGGTGCGTGTCTCCACCTGCGCGAGCTGAGCTGCTGAAACCTGCCTGCAGGAGTCCCTGTATCACACAATCCCCTCTCTCTATCCCCTCCTACCGTTGATGCCGCAACAGCCGGGCTGGAGTCCCGCGTCAGGGTGGATGTGGGGACTCGACGCTTCTATCGTTGCGCGCGCTGTCCGTCTATATGGCGCTGCTCGCGAATAGAGCGCGGTACCACTGGTGGAACGGCGATCAGAGCTGGTGCGCACTGTGCGCTGTGAGCGACACTGGCCAAAGCCTGTACTGACTGTACAGCCGGGTGTGCCATACATGTTTTCTTTCAAACAGAAAACATTCAACTAAGGTCACATTTTTGCGGTTTCTCAAAACAAAGCTCCGCATTATCACATCACGTGTGCGTCAAGTTGAGACACATTTAAATTGTAAATTGGTTTAACAAAAAAAAAATAAAAAAAGATAAATTAGGTTGATTTTGAATTACATTAATTGTTTTAAAATATAAAGTTGTAAATAGATCTTTGTTATTGTAATGATTTATAAAAATATATATTTATTTACGTTTTTATTATCTATTTGCTTATTGATGAAAGGAAAACTAGAACAGGTCAAAGTTGAAGTAAAATAAAATTATTAAATGTAAAAATAGTTCATAAATTATTTACAGTTTGTATTGAAATACTTCAGATACTTTTTTTTGAAGATTTCATACACTAGATACAACAATAAGGTCATGTGTCCTTAACTATTTGACAAATGAAGTATTGCACAATTAAACTAATAAAGGGTCATGTAGGTTATATAATTTTGTTTTCACAGGAAAGTACAGTATATGTGTGCCATGACCGAAAGATGTTTGTCTCAAACAATGCTCACTTTCACATCACAGAGTTGGCTGTACATTGTAGGTAAATAACTCTTTAAATAGCTGGCGTTAATTAGTATGAAGGCACTTGGATAGTTTGGACGAGTGACTTGAGAGGGTTTTTGTCAACAGGGCAGATGATAATATGCCTTTTAGAGCACCGATCCATGCTCACAAGTGTCCTCAAGTGCAGAGCAGCATGACACACTAATATTTGCACAGCTCTGATTTACAGCTGAGCTCAACACTGGGATTAAATGGGATGACTTGGTAAAAAAAATGAAATGTATACATATGTAATAAGGTGATTCCAAACCTTGATTGTGTTTTCTGTGGAGCATACATTTAAGGGTAGATTAAAGGTCACCTATATGCCTTTTTGACATTATCGGATTAAATTCAGATGACTCACCTGGGTTTGCAAAGAGAAATTTCACACCAAAAAAAAAAAATAATATAAGACATTTTGTATTCATATTAAAAAAAGTGATTTGGGGGGCATAAAAGATCTTCAACTCAGTGGTAGATCGAACCAGCAAACTTTTAATCACAAGTCAATCTCTTTATCCACCAGACCACAACTGCCCTATTTGGATAAAGTTTTCAATTACCAATGATCACACCTCGAGTATATCTCATTGGCTAGGAAGTTGTCTCTGCAAAATGTTAATAAAAGTACCATATATAGCTACTAGTAGGAAAGTCAATGAAATATCTCTAAATATAATTATTACTGAAAGAGTATTGAGGCTTGCCATACCATCAGCAACTTTGTTCAAAATGAATACCTATGAATAAGCAGTTAAAAGGAAAGAAGAATGTAAAATCCTTGAACTGTTGTTTATGATCTATCCCTAAACGAAAGTACTTTAGTAAATCCAACATTGGATTGCCGCTTGATCATAAACACTGATTTGAAAAATTTCCTCAATTGATCTTTCACTGATAACAATGAAGTGTTTAATTTTGGGAAATACAACCTAAACAAGAGCAGCCATTTGGCTTTTTTCCTTGGTGATTTCTTCTACAGGCCATTAGAAGCCGCACGGTGATGTGAAATCGACATTGGTGGGTAGGGTCAATTAAGGATATTTAATTAATATGGTAAGCGGTTGTGAGTCAGGGTCTATGATGACACCAATACCATAGTAGGGGAAGTGAGAGCTAGTAATCAGGGAGCCATAAAACCTCATTGAGGTAAGATTGGTTAGCTCAATTGTGAAAAAGTTTTCTGTTTTAATTGTTAAATAAATATGCATTTTTTTCTGGCCTCAAGTCTACAATTACATTGGGCACTAGATTTGACCATAAATGCATATATTGATGTCTCCAAAGCCTGAGTTATTGCTGCTAGCCACAATGTAAAGTCTATCAGTGTGATTTATGTGCTTATTGCTTATTTTCAAGATTTACTGACTGCCACACTCAGATACAAAAAGGTTCATTACATTGGAAAACACAATGTTGTGGGATAGAGACTGTCTACTTCTTCTGGACTGCACATTAACTTCAGCCAGAAATGAACAGATCATTAATTGTGATCAGTTATTCTGGCAGGGATGTGAGGGATGGACAAGGGGAGAATTATTGTGTTATCATTTAATCCTTCACTTTAGATGTTTTCTTGCATAAGTGCATTATCTCATGGGAACAGACTATTTACCATATGTCTTGTCGTGTTTCTGACCTCAGTCAACTTATTATGGACAATAAATAAGAGCTTCTAGTTGGTTTGTCAATAGTCAGTATAGACACATTTTGCCCCTGGATTTAATAACTTGACAGGAACCTTTGCTTCTCTTAAACCATCGTGTGAAAAAAAGCTTTAAAATATTTTTACTTTAAAAACTACATGTACATTTTAGAAAAAGTAATAATAATTTAACACGTAGTTTTCTATTTTGAAAGCATGAAACATGACTTTATTGTTGTTTTCTCCTAGTCTCTTATGTTTGCTTTTGTTGATGTGACCTCTCTCTTACAGAATCAGCCATGACGGTTTGTTGCGTAAATCGAGAAGTAACTGCTCATTATGGAAGTTTAAAAAAATGAAAAAAGCTAGAGCCTGCCTCGGATGAATACAAGGTTAATGCCAATTCTACGTTGTTCTTTTCCTATTTTTTGTTTCCTCTATGGCCATCTACATGTTTGCATGATTGAAAAATGATTGTGTAATATGTAAAGACAAAAAATAGACAACAATTTTAATCTAAACTAATTAGGTTATGTTACAATAGATAAACTGTTTGATCAACTTTTTTTTTAAGTGTAAAGTATTTTAAAGTGTGAAATAAACAGTGTCTTTCTGTTTTTCATGTCTTTCAGTGTCTCTAAAATACAGTCTCTCTTTTTCTGTGAACATGGTAATAATGTCCATATGTGCAGTTAATAGCTCAGAAAGCTTCAATACTCTCTTTGTAAACCATGAAACACTGACAGGTTCCACTTAGCTGCCTACATTGATCTGCCAGCGTCACTGGGCTCTGAAGTGATTGCAAACGACCAGAAAAGAGATCAATTCATGATAGGTGTCCTAAAGTTTCTGCTTGAACTCCTGCCACATCAACTTTCAGTTTCTTGATAATCGTTTAGAGAAATTGTGGAACTCGTATTCAGTATACACAAAGAGAGTAGTGAAACATTCTTCTCATTGATTTTCATTCGGTCCTTTAGAAAACTATAAAAGACTTCTCCACCCAGCTGAAGATAATGTCAGAATAGAAAAGCCTCTCTGCAAGAAAAGACTCAAATGAGGCAGTCGCTTATATTTAATGTGTCTGTGAATAGAGTGTCATTCTCTGACTGGCTTTTGAGAGAATAATTGCTTCTATAGGACTGCGCTGAGATTTTTGTGTTTGTCCTCTTAAAAAAAAAAACTCATGTTGTGGTTTCTGACAACTCTCATAAGAGTATTTGAAATTAACTTCGTACTCCAGAGTTAGAACTTGTTTTTTACCATAATAAATTTCATCTAAAATCTAAACTGGGCAACATGTGCAAAAACTTTAACAGAGAACATTATACAAAACATGTTTAACTTATTATTTATTTGTTTTGCTCTTTTATTAACTATGTAACAGTATGTGAGACAAACTATGTTTTAATAGCTATGTTGTGTTCTTGTTTAGAAAATGCTTATTGTCACTAAAGCGTCTGCCAAATGCATAAATGTAAATGTAATAAAATACATGTGTCTCTTTTTCTGTCAAACAAGAACACTCTACCTATTTCTTTTGGGCAGAAAGGTGGCGCAGTGGTGGAGTTGATCGTCCCGTAACAGGAAGGTTGGCAGCTGGATCCGTACCATGTCCATTCTGCCAATGTAGCCACTTCACCCATGTCCATTCTGCCATAGGCAAACCACATTACCCACATTGCCCTGTATGGATGTGTGTGACTGGTGGCGTGTGTTTGGTGGTGAGCAGGGGGCTGAAGGCTTGGAATGGCAGCCATGTCCTGTCAGACTGCCTCAGGGCAGCTGAGGGCTACCAAGGTAGCTTACCACCACCAGAGTGTGAATGGGAAGTGAACATGAGCTCTGGAAACATTATTTTAGTTAAAAAAAACATGGACAATAAAAGTTTAAACAATTACCTTAAATAAAGTCTTCATGTTGACTCTAATTGAATTTCAGTGCTAAAAAGTGTCTTAGACCATCCAGGCGCTTGAACAAAACAAAGACTTTCTTAAAAATACAACTGAGGCTTTTAAAACTAAACAATGTCTGCTTCACAATCAATGGAAAACACAAGTGAAGAACAACACACAACACAAGACAAAAACACTAACACAACCCGTCCATATTTAAATTGAAGCTGAATTAATTTTTAATAATGGGTCAACAAAAAAGTCTTCATGATGTTTTCTGACAACAAATTTAAATACCCTTTGGTTTACTTTGAATTCACCCATAAATATTGGTATTGTGTGTCTTTGTTCAGCTTGTTAATTATCATGCTGGTCTGTGTTCTTTGTGCATTTGAAATTACAATAGTGTAAGGTCCTGTGTCTCAAGTGCGGTATCTTCCCTGCAAAACATGGATTTTGCCAAAATTAACTCAAGGAACACTTTTTAATCAATTTAACACATTAATCTGACACAGCTTGACACTACAATTGACTGAACACAGTTTTTTAATCTAGTGAAAAAAAGCTGACAACTTGAACTATAACAACATTAATTCAGTGAAGAACTCTTCAAACAAAATTGAGCCAAATAAAATAAACGAGTCATGCATTTTAATTCAATGAATTAAATAATTTATTGATTTAAGTGTAGAATTAGCAATAACTGCTAAATGTGGACTTGATGGTGGACAAAAAAGGGACATTTAATTGTGTCTCTATAAGATCGCTCACTCAATTGTCTTTAAAACTATTTGTTTCACAGAAATTGATATAATCTTTCATTCATTGGACATTCAAATGCTGGCCTATTCTTAAACTGTGTTCACACCATCAACCAAAAGAGCATGAATGGTAGATGTTTTACATATTAAGTCAATAAAAACGCCATGTGATGAAACAAATCAGAGCAGATAATGCTTTTCCGCTGAGTGGAGCATGCTTTCTTGTTGTACTGGAGGAAGCAGACAATACATTTTTGAGATGTCAGGTTGATTATGTGGGTTGTCCAGAGAAAAACCTCAACAGAATGAATTGCGGCGCATCTTATCATGTGCACATGCGTATGACAGCAAGCCCTCTACAAAAACAAGAATTGTCTACTCACACTGGGCTTTATATAATGATACTCTGTTAGTTATACCAAGTAAGTAATTATGCTACTGACAAATGTATTTGTAGTCGAAGTGCCCCAAAAAAAGTAAAATATTTGAAGGAGATGAGAGAAGCATCTGTTGTTGTATGTTCTGGGCACATTTTAGATAGCCAAAGCATCCATCTTGGTGCAGGACTTAAAATTTAGCTGCTGTTCTGCTTTTTGGTGTTGACACACTTATATGCTCTAATTGTTCAGGAAATATTTTGAGGAGAAAACATTTTATGAATCTGTTTTACTGCTTGGCAAAGCAATGAGATGAACCTGACATGAAAGATACCACTACGATGTACTGAGCTTAATAACGTCTGTAACTATCAGTCACAGAACATCTCTATCAAACAGAGAGGTATCCAAAATTCAAAAGTTATGATAATGATAATAATAATGCATTACATTTTTATAGCACTTTTCCGTAGCTCAAAGATGCGTCACAAGATCAAAGATGCTTTACAATTTTTAGCGCATTAATCATTCATTCCACATTCACTTTGGTGGCAACCTTAGTAGCCCTCAGCTGACCTGGGGCAGTCTGACAGGACGTGGCTGCCAAACCAAGCCTTTGGCCTCCAGACCTCCACCAAACACACCCCACCAGTCACACACATTCATACATGGCGATGTGGGTGAAATGCCACAATGGCAGACTGGACATGGTGGGGATCTAACAGCCAACCTTCCGGTTATGGGGAGGAATAACTCCACCACTGTGCCATCTTTCCACCCCGTGTTGTAGAGTAAAGGCAAACTCCAAGGAATTGTAAAAATCTGTACAACAGTGTCAAAAGCAGTCATAGTGCAGTCATAGTAGTCAGACATTTTGCCCATATGGAACATTTATGTTAAATTCAGACTGTCCTCACAACCCTAATGGGTTCCATAAGCTCAGAAGACTCACCTCTAAACTATATTATCATATTTTATTGGAGTAGCACTAACACATATTTAAAGTGCCATTTTTTATATTTGACCCATACCAATTTTAGATTTTAGACACGTCTCTCTATGGGCACATTAATTAATTTATAAAAAAAATTGAAAAACAAGTAAAAGTGCTAAAGATTAGAACAAGAGAAATTAGTCCTGGTCTGAAGATTTGCAATCATAAAATGTGCACTTTAACTTTGTACAGTGTAAAATGTTGGACTTTATACACATTAATAATAATCAATTTGTATATACTGATAACAATGAAGTTTTATATCAAAACATCACAAGTAAAAGTAGATTTTACAGTTTGTACATAATGTAACAGTTTGTTACAAATGTCTGGAATTATAATGTATGCACTGAATCACCCTGTCTCTCCCATATAAAATGTAAACTGCCCATGCTTTGAAAGTTACCATCTGTTTAGATTTTTCTGAGATAAACATATTTGTGTTCAGTTTCAGAGATTCCTTTATTCAGCGCTTCAGAGTACCATACAATTGTGCCCATGTGGGATTCGGTTCTCTCCTCCTGCTCTAATGTCCTTGCAGCGTTAGCAGACAGACCCAGATGATTAAGTGTCTATTTACTCAGCTATGGTTTACGAGAGCAATGTCGCCACTTTAGCCAATGCTGACGGATTAGACATGGACTGTGGCCTCGTATCGCAGTACTCAAGGCAAACCGACTTCTACAAGCCTGCACATGAGGAATCACCCTCATTTGCAGATTGATCATTGTGTTAGCTTTAGCTCTGGCCCTTTTTCTTTCTGCACGATATTGTTGGATCAGCCCAAGCATACATATACTCTTAAAAGCATCAATGAATTCAAGAAAGGAAAATTCTTGCCTAATTTAAGTAAAAACTCATTGTTAAACAATATATATGCGTATACCAGACTTAAGGTGGTTCATTGAAAATAATTGAGACTAATTTATGATCAAATCCATTAATGCCATGGATTTGTGGATAACAGTTGTGCGTAAAAGCCTCACTGCAGCAAACTCTGCTGTATTATAATGTGCATTAATCTCCTCCATCTGTGATCCAAGTGTAATTAATTCTTCTGATGTTCAGAATGTTCAATAAGGATACTAATTACATAGCCAATAGTCTATGAAACAATAGTCCAGAAACAAAAGTATGACATTCCCCAAACTCCTCATAATTTTGTTTGCAATTGGTATTCACTAATAATGAGCCTTTTATGATTTATCAAGGTTTTCAAAAGTGACATAACGAGATGTATTCTTTCATCTTCACATGATAAACCCACCTTATTCACCAGAATTTCTAAAGCACATAGGGAAAAAAACATGTTATAACAAGATATATAAAATGTTATCAAGCTAAGCGAAGAAAGATAAACGTCATGATTTGCTCCCCATAAGTCAAATTTCTAAGCTGTCACAACTATTCTGTGTTCACTGAATTCACATCGAAGATTCATTCTTAAGAACTGCAAAAAAATGGCTTCTAGATTTATCTTTATCAACAACATGTGTGTGTGTGTGTGTGTGTGTGCGTGTGTGTGTGTGTGTGCGTGCGTGTTTACAGAAATCAGTATCAGCAGCGTTCTCAATCTTTTTCTTTCCGTGGACTGGTCAACACTTTACATTTCTACCATGGACCCAGTGGGTGGGGTTGGGTTACATAGATTGCTTAAATTGCAAGTATAATAATAAATGTGAATTTACTGTGCCGGCGTCACGGTGGCGCAGTGGGTAGCACGGTCGTCTCACAGCAAGAAGGTCGCTGGCAGGTGGCATTTCTGAGTGGAGTTTGCATGTTCTCCCCGTGATCGCGTGGGTTTACTCCGGGTGCTCCGGTTTCCCCACAAGTCCAAAGACATGCGGTATAAGTGAATTGAGTAAGAACAATTGCCCATAGTGTTAAAGAGTGAATGTGTGTATGAATGTTTCCCAGCGATGGGTTGCGGCTGGAAGGGCATCCGCTGCGTAAAACATATGCCAGAGAGTTGGCGGTTCATTCCGCTGTGGTGACCCCGAAAGGGAAGAAAGCCGACATGAAGATGAATGAATGAATTCACTGTGCACTCTTAGGAAACTGTATTACAGTTTCCTATTTACACTGCACCAACAATGTGACCGAAAATCTTTTCATTTCTCAAAATAAAATGGTATTTTCTCAAAATAAAAGATTTTTCCATTTTAAATTATAAATAAAACAGAAAAGATATAAAAAAAATAATTAAGATCCCGGTACCAATTGATACCTTGGGATTGGGGACCACTGGTCTACTGTACACACAATGACGTCTTGCACAAATACTTTAAGAAAGTTAACCGAGGTGCTGTGTTTCTGAAAACTTTTGAATACCAGACTCTTCACCTGAGAGCACAGATAAAAGTAATACCTGGTTAGTAACATTTTCAGCGAATATACGTCAGTCACTTCAGCGAGTCTGTCGTTATTTTTCTTCATCCTCTGTTTTCCTGTCATTGGCTGACATAACCTGCTGTCGTCTATTTTGATATTAATTAAAGTCGATACACTGCAGCTGGAGAAAGTGTGGCTCCCTGCCAGTATTTGGAAGTAAGACTCAATTAACCTGAATGACCCTTACCAATACAAACAAGCGAATTAATTACATTACATCTATTCCATTGCATTGCCGAGTGAGCTCAGAATTACTCTTAAATGCTTTCAGATGTAATCTCACTCTGGTTTGATCTATACCTGTGTATTTGTCAAGGAATTTGAACCATTAAGGATACAGGAGCATAAGAATTCATCAAAAATTCATAATCAAGCAGAAAGACTCAGTTGTATTTACTCTAGGGTTAATTTAAGGAAAAATACAATTTGCTATATATAACTAAGTAAAACACTTTTTACTTTTCTCAAAATAGCCATTGATAGTTTAGCGTGTCATTTTTGTATTTGTTCATTATTCTGTGGATTTTCATTGTAAGTGTTCTGCCTCTTTTTTCATGAGACAAGGATAATAATAACAATCTTAATTTCCTTTTAGTTTAAAGATTTTTAATCAAGATTTAATTATTGGTTCTTAAATAAATAAATTCCTTTTCTCTGGGTCCCATCACACACACGCACACACACACACACACACACACACATATATATAAAGGCAGCCAATCCCTCATTAGTCCATTCACATTCTCTTCTCTGTTACAGTAATATGTCCTTTACTTTTTATATTATAAAAATAAAAATTGTGAAGCTCTAATGGCTTCATTCCTTATCTGAACCTATTGAGCCAATTATCGAGGAGACACACATGTCACATTTTCACGCATTAACAAGGCATTTTAAATACTGGTCTCCATCAGCCAATGGAGTTTAGAAACAAATTTAATCCCATAACGGAACACTTTCTGATTGTAAAAGAAAAAATAAATAATTCACTTCATGTCATCTGCTCCTCCTCTTCTTAGTCAAAAACCTCACAACTCTGCTTTGCTCTGGTGAGAACGACATAGGAGTAAGTGATTAATGACTACATTTTTTTATTTATTGTTGTGAAGCTTCAATTTAAGTATTTACATGAAATTAAATTTTTCAGAAATGTTCACATTTTAATGCATCTTAATTATGGTTTTAAATAACACTTTTGAAGGCAGGTACTAAATTGCACTTTTGAGACATCTTTACACTGCATGACATGGTACAGTTCAGTTTGGTACTTTACCTTGGCGTTCTGGCCAAACTGATGCCTTTTTGGTACCTACTTTGAGGAGGTTCCATAATGTTACCTGAACAGACACCATAGATTGGTCAGAGCAAGCATGATGCGTAAAGCACTGCAAAATCACTTAGGGGCCTTTCAGATTGGGAACGTGTAGAATCTTCCATTCCCGACAACGTTCACACCCCCTCCTCAATCCCCCACAGTTTTATGTACACATGCTATTTTTCTGATCCATTTCGGAGACACTTACGTACATACATCACCGGAAACACGTAGCGTGAACGGTGGAAGAAGAAAAGACAAAAGCATCTGCAACTGCTCGCCAAAATATACAATTGTCAGTACATAATAACGTTGGTTACCTCTGAGTTTTTGTACGTCCTGTCAAGGTGAGAGATTGGATGCTCTCGTCTGCTGAAATTTTTATCAAACATCGAATTTCCTAGCACCTCCACAAACATCCTTTTCAGCTATGTTGATCTGTGTATGAAGAGGGAATGAGTGGAGACTTTTCTATGTCACGTTGAGCACAGACAAGTTTCTATTTTTTGATCCACATATCTCTGCTAGACCGCTAGAACCGTTTCAGAGACTAACTCTGGAAGTACTTTCGGAAATGGTTCCTGGAAACAAAAGAGTTGCTTACACACAAACTACAATGAACCAGAGCCAAGTGTTTTTGAAACAGGCAATAATGTTTCATAATTTGAAACAGGCCTCTTTTGAGCTAAGAGATTCTGCACTGCTTGGGTCAAGCAGCCTTCGCTAGCTAGGGATTTTATTTTGGCATCTTTTTAAATGGTACATTGTGTTCAGTAGATAACTGTACAATAATGGTCTGAAGGTGTATGAATGTTAAAGAACCTGATTTAGTGCTAAGTAGCAATGTTTTTTAAGGTTTACTACTGAAATGTATTTCAATTATAAATTGTTCATTCACATATGATTATGAAGATTTTGAGAGAAAAGCAACACTGTATAAATCAATGTCATGATAGATATTCTCTAAGTGATATGTTATCCATAGAACATAAATAGCAGTCCTCTTTTCCACTCTGACAGCAGACACGCCGATGACATCTACAAAAAGTCTTTAGCAGTGAGCGTCAGAAAAACAACACCTTCATCTGATATCAAACCCAATGTGAAAAAAAGCCAACACAACATCTGTTTCGAAAACAGCTACAAGGGTCTCTGAGAGAATCATGCATGATGAAAAAAACATAGTGGTCAAATCTATTCAATCCTTTAGTTTGATGGATTTTGTGTGGTGTATTAAACAATTTCCACAGTTTTCATCAAGTGTCTTGTGGCCCTTTAAACAAACATTACAGAAAGAGACTTTACTGTAGTTCAGTTTCCAGTATCAAAATAGGTCGGTCATTCGCAAGTTTTTACTCACAAACTAATAAAAGTAAGCTTATATTTTGCTGCCAACTATAGAGAACAACATACAACCAACACAAACAACCAAAATATAAATTATGATAGATTTTACCCAAACTTCACAATTATGCAAGGTCCAGAGATTTACCCTTTAATCTGATAACACTGATAAAAAAAATCTGAATTCAAAATGACAACTGCAGACACAACCAATAAATAAATAAATACATTTGTCAATTGTTGGCATCCCTTTGCTACAGTATTCCCTGATGTATTTCTAATTAATATAATTACATAATACTCAATTAAATGTTCTAACTAGTCAAACGCATAATTGAGTTTCAGTTCAATTTAAATTTCTTTAGTGTTGCTGAGCATACACAGTGTGTTGAGTTAACTGCAAATTAAGTTTTAGAAATGTTCAGTATTTTTAAAGGTGCAATGCTATTATTGTGTTCTCTATTTTTAATACTCATGAAGTATTTTATTTTCCAAATCATGTCTTATATTTGCATCTTAAAACCCAGGAGTTTGTTAACAAGAGATTGGCAAAAGCTTCCCAGAGATAGAGTTAATATAACATTCTTAATATTAAACCCAAGCACGTAAAGTGTGCTACAGCCATGAATGATTCTTCAAATCATGAGGCTTGCTGTAGTGTGCAATTACTTTTCTAAGCAATTTAACTTGCGGCTTACAAAGCCATTTCTACAATATGACAGAGCGTTGAGCCAGGGCTCCTTTGATTTGGGTCAGTAAACAACCAAAAATCGACCATACATAATAAGACGCACAGTAGATACAAACAAGAAAATCATACCAATGCTTTACAGTTGATGGTACGTTTAAGATTAGAAATAGCATGACACATTCTCACAACTTAAAATCTAGTTCTTAGAGGAAAAATACAAAATAATCATTTTTTTCAGTATATATGTATACTAGAGTAGATACTCTAAGGTGTGTTAAAAGCTTTTTAAGTCAGCATAAGCTATATACCTATTAAAATTCAATTAAGTTTTTTAAGATACAATACATTTTCTCCAAAGGTTATTAGCTCTTAATCTGGATCTGGACTCTCCTGTGGTGCAGCAGTCTGGAATGGAATGTTCTGGAACACATTAATCACAATGACAATATAATAGATGCATGCTAAAACTTAAAAAAAAAAAAATGTAACGTCTTTTTCACAGGTTTGTACAGAATCGATAAGTCTACAGAATGACCATTTAGTGATTCAAATAGATCAATATGGGGTGTGCACATTTTATAAATGATTGGGGTGGCTAGCAAGCCACTACTCAATGAGCAGATGCTTTAAAAAAGTGAAAAGTGTAAGAACACAAAGTGCCATTAGCCCTAAGTGCCATTTGCATGTTTGTTTTTGGCGATTTTAAAAGTCCACATTGAATCAAAATAATCGCACACTTTAACTTTAAAAACAAACCATATCTAAACATCCTTACTGTGTTAGTTGCAAATGCCTAGATAAGTTATTGAGTATTAGGTGAAGTTGTTCACCTAAGTTGTTGTGAAGAAGAATAAAACAAGTGAACATCATTTCAATTATAACATCATTACCATTTAAAAAGTAACAGTGCAGTACACAGTATAAACAATCAGTAAACACTAACAAAGTTCAGTCATACTTTTTGAGTGTCAATAGTTTTTAAGTGTTGTTTTCAAAATATTGATAAAATCCTAACTTGAATGTTACTTTCTCAATATGAAAAAAAATACAATAAAATTGCCCACATGGAAAAAATACACATCAAAAAGCCTACTGCTTCACAAATTGGATGTATCCTCAAATGAGATGTCAGGTCTTCAAAATCAGGCATGTAAGAAAACAGACTCACAAATGGTAAATGCATGCTAATGCTTGTCTAATTGCTTTAAGTGATGAGTCAATCTTGAACAAGTTGTTGATATTGAAAGCACTCCATACAACCTAAAGGTTTCTGTATTGAATCATGGAACCCTTTGATCTATGATGTGGACATGTTTTTCCTTGTAAAACCAAGATGACAGTGTTTCATGATCCACCCACATCAGTTATTTTTTGCACTTCTGAAGAGAACAAAAATATGTATCTCATTGGAGAACTGGGAGTATACTGAAACTTTCTCAATATCAAGTGAAGTTTTTCCATTCTCTTGCATGTTATACTTTCCTGCTTTGCACATTGAAGCTTGAGGCACAATTATGCAGCTGTTTCGTGCAACTGCTTAGAAGAAACTGACGCTACCGAGAAAGACAGAGGATTCAAATGAAGCCTCCCACAGGAACTCAGAAAAGACTTTGTTTCCCTCAGTTAAAGCTGTTCCCACTGCTCTCGCTGTCAGAGTCGACAGAAACACAAGCTGAAATTTTTGTGAGTTTGGAATTCCCTAGGGGAGTGTCATTAGGAAATCTCTCTAACTCTCTCCGGCTCTAATTAGCATGTGGCTCGATGTGGCATTTGGAAGCCTCTGTTTCAACCTGGACTCACGGGCATCTAGTTTCAAAGTGCTATGCAGATGTTTGGAGCCCTCTTTCCAAGCAATTCTTCATGTGAACAGTCTGTATCCAGCATTATTTATGGCAAATAGTATTGTGTCTGTTTAAAAAGTAAATAAAAGTGTCAGAAAACCCTGGTACAGTTTTTTTAAGTGCAACGTGAATTTGTTTGCTTTATATATTTTATGGGGGTGCAATTGAATTTTTTTACATCTCAAATTAGTGTATAACACTGAATAAAAATTAATACATTTCTGTCATGACTAGAAGGCCAGGATTTGGGGGGGGGGGGGCGCGGGGGTGAGAAATGAGAAATAAGGTAACCATGTTAATAAAGCTGTTATAAGAAGATGGAATATGAGGTTGTGTATAAAAGTAACTTTTCCAGTTTTTAGGCCAGTAGGTAGATGCTGAATGCAGGTCCTCAAATAATTTTGGAGCTGTTTCTTGGTCTCTATTGTTATTGCGAATGGTGGAGATTGCTTTACATTCAGAGATAACTAACTGAATAGTGACACTATGACTGTGGGGAAAAAAAGGTCAGAAAAAAATGACATTTGCCATCCGTTCATATCCATACCCATAATGCAACCTCACTGAACAGTAAAGTCAGTTCAAAGGCAGACTGATAGTTTGATTGTGCGTTGAAGACACAGACTAGTGTGTTTCGTCAACTGTATTACTGTACTTGTCTTATATCTACCCTGTGTATAGTTAAAGACATCCTTTAAAGATGAAAGGCTGAAGTGAAAACAGTGATTTGTCATAATAGAAAATAAATGACTCTATTGGCATGGGGCTGCGTTTGATGTGCATCGATCATTTTGCTGACTGAAATTTCTATCTGAATTAGTAAGAAATGTTTAGCCTGAACTTGAATACAGCATTTAAAAAAACATAATACATGACAAACGTTTTAAAAAAATAACAGATACCATCTGACATCACGCAACACCTTGAAATTCTATACAACAACAAAATGTGTGCCCCAGATTGCCAGAGCATCCCCTCACTGTAAAGCAATCTATTGTAAATGTACAGTTATATTCTGGCAACACGATGCCAGCCAAATTCTGGAAATACTTTACATTTCAATTTCTTCCATGAAATCCTCTGGTCATCAACTTCTCCCTTGTGTCACGAAAACCATATGTATTATTGATCCTATCTCTTATGGTCTGAAACTTGAGAAAACGTATGTGGTTTTGCTTGTGTTTCCTATGTTGTTAAACTTTAATGAGAACTGTATGAGCCGCCTGGATGCAGTGCATGCTTGGAAAGTCAACTACATGATCCACACACAAAGATGGACACAAGGCAGAGAAAACAGCAGAATGGTTTGCTTGAGGATTGAGATAAGATGCTTAGTTAGCACCTTCACTGAAAGGTTTTTCCAGGTGCTTATGAACCTTTTGTTCTGTACCAACTGAATCCTTCTTTTTCTCTCTTTTGGCAGCAGTCTTCAGCTGGTCAACAAATTCATCCCCTTAAAAGCTCAGTCCACTTTCCCACAATCCTGCACCAGATTTGGATTCTGAAGCAATGATGTTGGACATTTGCTAGAGTGTAACACAGTGAATGTGTGAGGCTGACAAGGACTGTCTTGACATTTGCCCAACACTGCTTCGCCAGGCATGTAAAAGCACTCCTGTGCATGGTAGACTGAAGATAACGTAAGCTACAAGGGCTGCAACCCCCTGAGCATTGTTATTACCATCAGAAACAACTATGCACTATTCATTCCTAGCAGACATTGGCTCAATGCTGGCTGCGATGAAATGCCAGAGCAAGACATTTTGAAGCTCGCAGACAGGTTGGTAGCGGTGCGAAAGAAGAAAATAAATGTATGCTTTTATCTCTCTTGTTAAGGTAACTGTCTTTACTCATGAGCTTGTGTAACCTGTCACAGCTCTTATTTGATGGTGCTTTTTGAAACACGGTTGTCAGAAAGCTTGGATGCGTTATCGTTGAGTCAGTGAACTACACAGCGTTGATTCATCTACAGCTGGCTCAAAATCTTAGTGTTGAAGCAAAGCTGAAATATCAAATGAATTCGAAATTGGTTTGCCCAGTAACTGTAATGTTTACTTAGTCTTTTGTTTGCATTTAAGAAAAAACTACCAATGGTTTTATACACGAGAACCGTTTGATCCAGAATTTTAAAGGTTTTGTATGTTTAAGTGTACTGTGAGTTTCACAAATAAATGTGAATGGTATTTGGCAGACTCTGGGCTTCGGCTTCTGTTTTGTTTATTTGTGTATATTTTAATTTTTTATTCAGTTTAACTTTTATGTTGGTAAAATTTGATTTACATTGGTTATTGTTGTATTCCCTCATTGTGTCAGGTGGTGTTTATGCAAATTACATGATGATGTAACCTAGCGACTTTTAGGCCAGGCAATAGCAACTTTTCTTACTGAAGAGTTGGAAACAGTGATTTTCGTTCCGAAGTTTCAAATGCTTACATGCCTCGAGCAAAACCAATGGCCTCTGACGCGTGTGTACACATCTGGCCAAGCGATGTGCATGAACAAAAAAACTGTTGGGTCTGCTATTGTAACAGATAGGTACTGTTTTCACAGGGACTGGGAATCTCATTTAGTCATTTTAATTTTTTTCTTGCAGACAACATAGAAACACAATAAACACGCTGTCTTACCTGCTGCTGCCCAAGACCCCTTTAGAAAGCCAAAAATATTTAGAAACTAAAACTAAAGATTAAAGATGCTTATCCAACATTTAAACATTATATATATATATATATATATATATATATATATATATATATATATATATATATATATATATATATATATATATATATATATATATATATCTCATGGCGGAAATCTTGAGCATGACGCAGCAGCTAGCTCTAAACAAACATGTTTTCAATAGTAATATTTTAGTTAAATTATGTGAATGGTCAAAATCAAGATAAAGTTCAAATTGATCAGTGATGGATTATGATCTTATTTACTGACATAGCGGCCAGTGAGTATTATATGTACAATAAATAAAAGTACTTAAACTTAAAAAGTACTTTTTTTCTGGGGGGGTTTTCCTCCAGTGTATAATTTCACTGACATTATTTGAACTGGTGTTTAGCTTTTTAGAGAATCTACAGCCAAACCCTATATACTCGTTATTGGTTGTTTTCACCTTAGTTATTGTTGTAGCTTGAAGATATTTTTGTAATGGATACAAGTTTGAAACTTTGTATTTACAACTGTCAGCGGATAAATTGTGGTGAATTGTTCCTTTGATTCCAGAAAGATGCTGCAAACATTAAATCCCTGTTGTGCAGGAGAACGAATTGAGCTTTAGATTTCAGTGCTGCTGTGTGGGTGCAAGTGTGAAACTTGAGGTCATGTGATAGATGGAAACATTCATTCAGTAAGTGATTATTGGATATCTTGCAGCAACATAACCCTTAACACTCAGCATAACCCCTCAGAGCGACAAATGCAAATATGCATGCTTCTTTGAGCACAGTTCTTACTCAAAAACTTTATTTTATTTATATCAAACTATCACCGTAAAAAACACTGAACACTGTCCTTTGAGGCATATTTTTAATAAATAAAAGTTACTCTAGGATACACTGTACAGTACTTACATTGGTTAATTCCCTTTCTTTGTATACAACCAATAATTGTAAATAAAAGAAAGTTAAATAGTATGTATTATAATGCAAAATGTTTAAGACAGAGGACTAAGGATTTTATCTGTTTAATGATTTGTTTTGTACATTTTGCTTTGTACATTTTTCAATGCATCATTTTCAACATTTTTGTATAGTTGATGTTCTGTACACCATTAGGTTTTTTTCCTTCAGTCATCATTGCCACACATCAGTGGTAAAAAAAAGATGAGTAGATAGGTACAGATCTGTTAAACAGCAACACATTTTTAGTTTGACTTAAGTACAATCTTACATCGTTCTCTACATTAGTCTTGACTTGCAGTGCAAATGCCCTGTGCTGGGTGTGCAGGGCTTGAGTTATTTGTCAGTCTGATTTACATATCTGTGCATGTGGGAGCCAAACTGACAAGCAGAAAGCGCCGGTGTCTGCCAAATGTTTGGCTCGCGGCTGGGAGCACAGTCTCTGCATGATGTGATCTCCACATCTTCTGGATCAGTGCACAAACAGAGCCCGGATCCTCAGTTCCTAAACCCGGGTTGTACCATTCTGGCTGCGGGGAAATACACCCACCCACTGAGAACATGCAAATCCACAAACCTGGCAAATCTGGAAGGCTGATTCACCCAGAATTTAATAAATATCACTCTGAGTTAGCATTTAAAAAGATTCTTAACTATTGTATTACCTCTTGAATTTGCATATGCAGTGAATTGGAAAAAGGACAAAATGCAAGTGCAAACTTCATTGCATATTCCAAATAGAACAGTTAAGGCCAAGGCTGAGCTTAAGCTTTTAAGTAGCCACACTTTTCAAGAATCTCAGACAGTCAATGACCCTTGAACCAATTGGGTGTAGTTCAGCTTGGTGTCCATCAGAGATATGGTCAAAAAGGCAAATCTCAAGAGGGGACCAACAAGGTAATGAAACAGGTAGATGCCCAGCAAAAATGAGACAGAATCAGTGGGATGCTGAAGAAGGTGTTTTTTTTTTGTAGAATTCAGTAGAATAGTGGAAAGGTAATTATTCACCAGAGATTATATATAACCAGTGGTTTGCTGGAACAGGTGAGATTAGCATGTTGATGACGAAATGTAAAGAAAAAGGCTGTAGTTCCCCAGCATTCGGTCACTAAGACTAATGTCTTTGGGAAGCTTCTCTAGGAGCCCTCTACTCTCTCCACACTATTTCAAAATGCCAATCAGCAAACACGCTGATGATCACGTGATAACGTTGTCCTGCATAAAGCAAGTGTGACACTCTTCTTGTTTTTTTCACACTCGACATGTGAGCGGCTCAGTGAGAGACAACCACAGAGAACAGTTGCATTATACCGTGTGTGGATTATTGGAGATCTGGTGAGTCGACGGCAACCAGCAAGGTTTTTGGCCGGATCCAGAGGCTGGAACTGCTGCACGCATCAGACTTCAGCTCTTTAACTGCCTTCCAATTCACAAGTAAGACTCACTTGTTTTGCCGGTCGTAGTGTGTTCTAAACATGTCGTGACCTTGCAAGTCTATTTTGATCGCATTGACGGATAGCCAAGATCATTGCCTCGTTTGTCCTGGGCGTAGACATGCTGAGGCAGCGATTGAGGGATCATACTGTGTGGATTGCACAGTTCTGTCCGGCAGCGCAATTAAGGTGAGGTTGGCTTACTTTCAGGCCACCACTTCCCCCAGTGCGTCCGCTACCCGCCACAGATAGTTATTGAATGATGCCCCACTTGCATCTCTGAGGACTCCTGCCCGGCTGCATCGGAGAGAGACAACTTCGAGGGCTGACGCTGCTGTGGGTCAAGCTGCCACTGTCCTGCATGCTATGGCAGCCTTTCAGTTGTTCCAAGCCAAGGCCCTGAAAGATATACAGAAGGGGAGTTGTGGCCCAGGTCTTACAGAGGATCTGAGGGCGGCGAAAGTTGCAGCTAGCACGCTTGGTCACACAATGTCTATGTTAGTAGTCCACAGCCACCATCTTTGGTTGACCCAGACTGACATGCTCCCACAAAATCGGAGGTGCTTCCTCAACACACATGTGGTCCCGGATGTCCTGTTCATTGTCGCCATAGATGACCTTGCGTCGCTGGTCTCTACGATCAGGAAGCAGGCAGAGGGTCTGGGAGAATTCATGACGCCGCGTAGGAAGGGACATGGCAGCTCCCCTTCTAAGTCGGCGCACCAAGGAAAACCTTCACAGTCCTCCCCTAATCGTCAGCCCACACGTCGAAAACATTGACCAAGAGTGGCTAAGAGGAGTTGACGGAGGAGCAGTTCCGTCCAAGGGTCCCTCATCATTATCAGGGGAAGAGGTTCCATCACAAACGGCCCTAGGACAGGCCATCCAGGGAGTCTAGCTGCTGCGTGGGCTTCGCCAGCAGTCGCCCACCCTCGGGCACCGGACCCACAGGTCAGGTCTCAGTTTTTCATTAAATATGGAAAACTTGAACTCCCTGGGTTATGTGCGCAGCAAGGAGGCTTGCATTGCACATCTGAATGCAGTTCTTGTTTCAGAGGCACATTCAATTGCGTGGCGTATGATGCAGTGCAGTCCGGAGCCTGGACGCTCAGGAAGGTCTCCACCTAGGCTCTTTTCAGACCCCACCGCTAAGTCTGCTAGTTCGCAGCCCCGCTATGGAAACTATCGGCAAAGTGCGTATGACACCTTTAATGGAGTTTCAGGAAGCCTGGTGAGAGCTTCCCAATATTTCCCCTTGGCTCCGACACAGCTATTGACTGCAGTTTGCTGCCAAGTCGCTCAGGTTCAAAGAGGATCTAATGACCTCTGTCTTACCCACAAAGGCCACGGTCATGGCGAGGAGATCGATTCCCTTCTATGTAAAGGTGCAATCGAGCCGATCCCTCTTGCCTACAGGGAAAAGAAAGAGGGTTTTACAGCCCATACTTTCTAGTTTCCAAACGCACAGGCGGGATGCGTCCTATCCTCAACCTGCGTCATCTGAAGTCAAGTGTGTTTATTGTCACTTCTGCTACATGTACAGTGCATACATACAGAGAATTGAAATTGCGTTACCCTCAGGCCCTTGGTGCATACATAAATTACACAGAACATAATAATTACACAGAATATAAGCGTAAGTAGTAATTAAGTAAAAATAAGAATTACAGATAAAACAAATGAGTAGTGCAAAAACCTGAGGTAGAGGTGGTGACTGGGTAATGAAATGGTGATGTGGTAGTGCAAGACAATTAAGAGTCAATTAAATTGGCTAGAGTGTTCCAGGATTGAGGTGGTAAGTCCAATGCCTCCAATGCTGGATAAAGTGACTGGTGCGGTGTCTGGTGGGGTAGGGTTCAGGGGGAATGTGAGGCTTGAGAGGGGGAGGGGGGCAGAGTCACAAGTGAGTTCAGCTTCCAGATTGCCTGGTGGCAGAAGCTGTTCTTCAGTCTGCTGGTCCTGGCCTGAAGACTACGCAGTCTTTTCCCTGATGGCAGCAGGCTAAAGAGGTTATGTGTCAGGTGGGTGGGATCACCTGCAAATCTGAGGGCTTTGCGTGTGAGCCTAATGCTGTGGATGTCCTGGAGGGAGGGGAGAGCAACACCAACGATCTTCTCAGCTGATCTCACTACGCGTTGTAGGATCTTGCAGCAGGATGCAGTGCAGTTTCCATACCACACAGTGATCCAGCTGGTCAGGATGCTCTTGATGGTGCCCCTGTAGAAGGTGCACATGATGTTCTTTCTCAGCCAGTACTGTAGTGTTGTCTGCCCAGGAGAGGTCCTCTGTGATGTGCACACCCAGAAACTTGGTGCTTCTCACACTTTCCACAACCGCACCGTCGATGGTTAGAGGAGCGTGCTTAATGTGGGCTCTCCTGAAATCCACAACAATCTCCTTCGTCTTCTCCACGTTCAGTAAGAGATTGTTGTCACCACACCACCTGACCAGGCGGCTCACCTCACTCCTGTAGTTTGACTCGTCTCTGTTGTTGATGAGACCGACTACAGTTGTGCCATCAGCAAACTTGATGAAGAGGTTGGAGTTGTGTGATGGTGTGCCGTCGTGGGTCAGCAGTGTGAAGAGGAGGGGGCTCAGCACACATCCTTGCGGGGCTTTGGTATTCAGTGTGATGGTGCTGGATGTGTTACTGCCGACACGCACTGCCTGAGGTCTTCTCACTCTTTCCACAACCGCAATGTCGATGGTTAGAGGAGCGTGCTGAATGTGCGCTC
Organism: Danionella dracula; assembly: GCA_900490495.1. Lineage (NCBI taxonomy): Eukaryota > Metazoa > Chordata > Actinopteri > Cypriniformes > Danionidae > Danionella > Danionella dracula. The sequence goes on along the minus strand of UELW01000378.1, from coordinate 1,953,409 downwards.
TCCTGAAATCCACAACAATCTCCTTCGTCTTCTCCACGTTCAGTAAGAGATTGTTGTCACCACACCACCTGGCCAGGCGGCTCACCTCACTCCTGTAGTTTGACTCGTCTCTGTTGTTGATGAGACCGACTACAGTTGTGCCATCCGCAAACTTGATGAAGAGGTTGGAGTTGTGTGATGGTGTGCAGTCGTGGGTCAGCAGTGTGAAGAGGAGGGGGCTCAGCACACATCCTTGCGGGGCTTTGGTATTCAGTGTGATGGTGGTGGATGTGTTACTGCCGACACGTACTGCCTGAGGTCTTCCGATCAGGAAGTCCAGCAACCAGTTGCAGAGTGAGGTATTGAGCCCCAACTTAACCAGTTTGAAGTGAGCTGTTGAGGAATGATTGTATTAAATGCTGAACTGAAGTCTATAAACAGCATTCTAACGAAGGAGTCCTTTTTTTCCAGATGAGTGAGGGCAGAGTGGAGAGCAGTGTTAATGGCATCGGTAGTCGTTGAGGCAGGATGGAGATGTTTTTTTTTTTCGCTTTAGGGATGATGGTGGTTGCTTTGAAGCATGTGGGAACAACTGCCTGGCTTAGCGAACTGCTGAAGATGTCTGTGAAAACATCTGCGAGTTCCCCTGCACAGTCTCTCAAAACACGCCCAGGGATGTTGTCAGGGCCCGGAGCTTTGCGCGTGTTGATCCTGCTAAAGGATCTCCTCACTCTGTCCGGAGACAACACTATCACCTGGTCGCCAGGAGGAGGTGGAGTCTTCTGTGCAGTTGTGGTGTTTTGTTCTTCAAAGCGAGCATAGAAGGCGTTTAGTTCATTCAGCATGGAGATGGTGCTATCAAAGGTCTGTGGCTGGGGCTTGTAGTCCATGATGGTCTGAATCCCCCTGCCACAGGCTTCGAGTATCCCTGCTATCACTAAAACTATGGGCTAGTCTCCTGGAGTACTTCCTCTTGGCCTTCCTGATGCCACGGAACAAGTTGGCTCTAGCTGTTTTCAGGTCCTCCTCATCTCCGGCCTTGAAGGTAGTGTTCCGAGCTTTCAGAAGTCTGTGAACTTCCCCTGTTAACCACAGCTTTTGGTTGGCCCAGACAGTGATGGTTTTTGTTACCGTTACATCATCAATGCACTTGCTAATATAAGCAGTAACAGTCTCTGAGTACTCCTGGAGGTCTGTGGTGTTATTGTATGTGGCAGCCTGTTTGAACATGTCCCAGTCTGTGGTGTTGAAACAGTCCTGAAGTGCTTCTGATGACCCTTCTGGCCACACTTGAATTTCTTTTTTAACCGGTTTGGCAACCTTGACTAGCGGTCTGTAGGCAGGCTTTAGCGTAACAGTGATGTGGTCTGAGGTGCCGAGATGGGGGAGGGGGAGGGCTTTGTAAACTGGTTTTTCAGTACTGCGTCCTCCCCTTCAGCTTGTCTCTGTCCCCTCGCTCCTTCACATAGGCAATTGAGGCGGCTTTAGTAACCTTAGTATGGGAAGGGCTTCGAATCCTGGCTTACTTGGACAACTGGCTGACGGCTGACCGATTGGAATCAAATTCTGCAATGCGGGTCATTTCTCAGTCCGGCTATTTTCGCTTCCGTTTTGTCAGTTTTTGTCTATAACATGTATGACAATTCTCTTTGAGATAAAAAAAAAAGTTTTAGCATAGCAATGAAATTAGATTATTGAGTCGTAACATCCACCAATTGTCACTCAACCATGTCCCCATTCCTATTACCTAAAACAGAATCTACAAATCCCACCAGATAAGTTAAATCCTCAGACTTGACCTTATATCTTTGACAGGCAAATGATGTCTTTTGTCCTCATTTCATGTCTGTTTTCTTCATGCTGTAATACAATATGGAAGAGTGCAGAGGAGATTACGGTAGAAGGATTCACTTTGACACTAACAGATTATGAGGGGCATCAGCGTCATGTGTTCAAGCGTGCTGTGTTGAATCTTCAGACGCATTCGGGCTCTGATTCATCCTCACAGATCCAGGAGACAAGCAGCACAAATTTATAGCGCTCTGTGTGACATCTCAACATGATCACTCTATCTTTACAACTGTTTCTCCAAAATGGGATGCTTCTGATAAAAAGTTTTGAAGGTTACATAAATGTGAAGAACTTCATTGCATTTCAAAAAAGAGAAAATATCACAGAAATTTAACTTCGGAGCTTCTCAAACCTTAAATAACTGCATGGTGTTGCAGTAATAATGATGTGAAGTCATTGTTTTGACTGAAAAGGCTACATAGTAGTAGTAACTTAGCATTTGGGAAATAACTTATCTTTGGTAATTGTGTGAACAAAACAGCTACAACAAGAAAAACTTCAAAATAAAAACCAATACATAACATACCAACAACATAACTTGAGTTTTTTTTTTTTTTTACCTGTCCTGTCCTACTTCAAAGCAGCCCCATGAGAAGTGAGGTGCTTCGTATGAGTTGGTCAGTTTTGCTCTTTCCAGAGAATTGAAGATATTATATATTGATTATTCCTCTGGATAGAAGCTTTTAATTTATTTCATTCGCATTCATCACAATAATTACATTAATCAATCATATAAACATACATCAGGACAGGACGGTGTTAATAAAAAAAAAAGGGGAAAGAGGAGAGAAGTAATTGAGGGGAAAACAGAGGTAGAGAAGTTTTGGAGGGGGAAAGAGAAGGTGAGAGGTAATTGTGGGGGAAGGAGTCAAGATTCAGTTGAAAATGAGAATAAGTCAAATAAATAATATTAGATACCTACCTTATTACATCCAAGTAGTTCGCATCTTTCTACAGATATGCATACAAATATAAATATACATACATACATACATACAAGCAGATAACACGCAGAATAATAATAATAATAATAATAAATAGAATTAGTAATCATATATATATATATATATATATATATATATATATATATATATATATATATATATATATATATATATATATATATATACATATATACATATATATATATATATATATATATATATATATATATACATATATACATACATACATACATACACACATATATATACACATACACATAAGTAATTGAGTGTTACAGGACAGGTGACCTAAACCTCAAGCATCTAGCAGCGACCAAACATCCCAGGTGTCGTGACTAACCTTCTATGTCCCAAATGAAATGTGGGATCTGCCTCAAGCCAAGTCCCATATATGGTCAGGAACTACCCAGATATCCAGCCCACCCCCCACAGAACGACAAGTTTTGGGGCCTGGGACCCGGAGCCGGACCCGCCCCACCTCCCCTGGCAAAGTCGGCAACCCCAGAGAGCAATGCCCGGGGCCCCAGTGGGCCTGCTGCAGCAGGAGGTCGACCAGCCCAAAGCTAGGCGGGAATGCAGCCCCTAACAGTGCGGGCAGAGACTGGGAGGCCCCACCCACAAGCACCGCCATGCCCATATCCCCCCGCGGTAGGCCCCCAGTCCCGGGCACCTCCGTGGACCCGCAAGAAAAAAGGGAGGACGGCCAAGGGACCAGATGGGCGCGGGTAGGGACAAACCACTCCAGACACCGGCAGGACCCCTCCCCCCGGCCACACCCCGACCCCATGCACACATCAACCAGCAGTCCCCCAACACACACTCACCCCTACCAGCAGCCCCCCAAACCTAACCCCACGCACACCCCTACCAGCAACCCCCCCCCCCCCCCACACTAAATCAACCCCTTCCAGTCATCCAATCATCCATCCATCCATCTACCCACTCATTCAGTCTTCCTGTCCCGGGAAGTAGCCAGTCACTCACCTGCAGCCCGCACCCGCCCCCGCAGCTACCCACACCCCCGCGATGGTGGGCCCTTACCCCCCAAGAGGGAAGACGGGGGCAGTCGTCCACCCATTCCCCAACATCTGCTCCCAGTTGTCATGTCAACATAACTTGAGTTTAATGTACAATATATACACATTTGTGTGTGTGTGTGTGCATGTGTGCTTGCATGTGTGTATGCGTGTGCGCACTTGTGTGTAGGTGTGTGTATATGTACCATTGTTGGCTGCACATCTATGATGTTAATGTCCCATTTCATCACATACGAAAGCTGCTCTATTGGATTGAGTTCTGGTGTCTGTGGAGGACATCCGGGTACAGTGAATGCATTGTCATGTTCAAGACATCAGTCTGAGGTGTATCAAGTTTTATAACATATGGCACATCATCCTGCTGTAAGTAGCCATCAGAAGAAAGGTACACTGTGATCGATAAAGAGATAGACATGGTCAGCAACAATGCCCAGGTAGGCTTTAGCATGTACAATGCTCAATTTCTACTAATGGGCCCAAAATATGCCATGAAAATATCCCATTACAACACCCTCATCATCCTGAACTGATGACACAAGCCAGGACTGATCAATGCTTTCATGTGGTAGGTGGAAAATTCTGACCCTACCATCTGAATCAGAAATCAAGACTCATCAGGCCAGACAAAGTTTTTTCCAATCTTTCATTGTCATATTTGGTGAGTCTATGTGTTTTGTACCCTCAGTTTTCTGTTCTTAGCTTACAGGTGTGACACCTGGTGTGGCCTTCTGTGGCTTTAACCCTAATCGTCCTCTAGATTATAAGTGTTGTACAATCAGAGATGCTCTTCTGCATACCTCAGTTGTAACGAGTGATTATTTACTTTAATGTTGGATTTCTATCAGCTCAAACCAGTCTGGCCCTTCTTCTCTGACCTTTGGCATCAACAAAGAATTTGAGCCTACAGAATTGCCACTCACTGGATATTTATTTACATTCTTTACAAAAGTAAACAAGAAAACACTATATGAATGTTTAATAACACAGTTTCCTTTGCTACCAACATTTATTCAAAACATGTTTTTTTGTGACAAAATGTATGTAGTTATGTAATGCAACAATTAATTCAGACATAATGGTGGAGGATAATTTGTTTTACATTTTAAGAGGAATATTAATCAGAGGCGTTGAATTAGCAATTAAATTTAACAACATTCTTTCAGAGTAGTTCAAAATAGCTGAAGGGAAAATATTCAAACTTCAGCACTGATGTAGCAAATTTAATGTGAACATGAAGTCTGCATCCTTCCCCTCCACTTCCCTCTGTATATACTCAACCTCTATTCTACTCTGAAGCTTGTTTCTCCACCATTACACTGACAGATTTATTCTCCTGATTTAATTCAATTTATCGGACAACAGACTTGATATATTCCAGCCAAGGGACAAAGGTTCAGATGTCTTCAAGTTGTTCTCTCGAGCTGAAAACAATTAAACAAATAACCTTTGAATGCGGTTTTGCCTTTTCATTAAATTAAGTGCCCTAGTTTGGGTCAGAAGCAGGACAACATTCCAAGCTCACAATATTGAAAGCCATCATTATGCACTGGATAATTGTTGTTATGTTGTGCTCAACTGTACAAGATTTTTATAAAACTGTATTATCACTGAGATTATTTAAATAAATAAAAACTAAAATACATACTGTGCATAAAAATAGGTTAGTAATCGTAAGTAAATAGTTTGTTTTGTTTAGAATTAGTTATTGCTATGAGTTTTGAGAAATGCTATTGGTTTGTGAGAGGTGTCTTGTATTCTCGAAGCTAGAGTTTATTCTCATATTGATAATGTAACTTATTTCCAGTTCTTTTTTTCTTTCCATTTCAGCCAAAAACTTTAGGCTTTTCTCTGGAACATGTGGCATTCATTTGCTACTGGCCACACAATATCTGCAAAGAAGCAGAATTAAAGGTATCTTTGATTTGTTCCCAAAGCTTGTTGTTGAGCATTTGGAACTTGGTGTATGTAACATGGTTTAAAGATTATAGTGTGGATGGAAGTGTAGGGACTAGCATAGTTATCTACAAATGTTTTGGCTGCCAATCAAATTCTTCAACCATCTGTGTTGGTGTGTATTACTTCATGCTCTGACCTGAAGCCCAACTATGTCTGCTTGACAGAATACCACATGAAGATCTATTAAAATTAGTAAATAATAATTAAACAAAATGAAATTAATGGCTACTACAATATTTAGAAATATAAAGGTGAAGGGTCACCTGAAACAGCACTGATCCTCTACTGACTATTTTATACTCTCAACAGTTTATTTCTCAATCTTGTCCAGAGGCACACGACTGCTGAAAGCACCCAAGACAGAGACAAGGTTGGTATTGGAGATTCTATAGACTGTCCCCGGCAGCGTATAAAGAGAAGGAGAGTGAAAGTGAAATAAGAGAAAACAGGTACATCTCCCGCCGGTCTCTAACGCTGAGATTAGTGTTTGCTCTGGGGCCGAGGGCTGCTCTCCACTCCACCTATACTTCACTTCTAATCTCCCCGAGCCCAGCCGGCTGACAATTGATTTTAACATTCTCTAAATCAATTACTGCTCTGGCCAAGGTCTCAGTGCCAGCAAATCTCTACTGCACATTCGTACACACGAAACTCCCCCATCATCCCCACCCCACACATACTCATGCACTCTTGCATTCAACTACACATAGAAGAACATAAAAAGCAAGTAAAATATGGTTATTCAGGTCTCTTTCCTTAGCCACCTTAACTTTGCCACCAGAATTTGCAAGAATAATATATAATAATTTATTAGAGAAACATTAAAATAAGTAAACCATTTATTTGAGGATTCTTCTTGTTGGGAAAAAGACCCCCCACAAGTCTGAACCAAAATGAAATATTTTTTTTATTTACATGACTACAATAAAAATTCCCCCTTTGACTGTTCAAATAGTAAGTGTTCAGGTAAGTAGTGTGATGAATTGGAAATAAGGACCCAGATGCAGCGGAGTTGAAGCATAGAGATGTATTTCAAGGGACAACAAAAACTGCTACACAAGTAAGTAGCGAAAAACTCAGGGTAGAAGAGACTGGTGACAGAGTCCAAACTCAAGGAAGAAGAGGGAAGAAAAGCTTGCAGAAGGAGACGCAGCTCCGGGTGTTAACAGTCAGCCTCCTGGCGACCAGCAAGACAGGTGAGTTCTTTCCACACAGATAAGATAGGGGCAAATCTGGATGGCACAAGAGACACTGGGTTTAAGCAAATACTGGTAGGGAGCAGGAAGTAGCCAACCACTTGTTCAAGAAATAATTCTGGCAGTGAAATGGCTCAGGCAAAATAGATGGCCTAATCAGAACGCAAGCAGCTGCACGTGAAGGGAATGAGCGTGAACACAGACAGGTGACAAAAGGAAAGAACAGCAAGTGACACACAATACTATCACAGGTAGATCCCAGGTAACAACCTTAGGTTAAGACAAACCAGAAGTGAGCAGAGTCTTTAGATGAGTATTCAAATATCAGAAAACAGTTTCTGGATGCAAACAGCAGGTTCTGAAGCAAATAGAGCTAAAAAAAAAAAAAAAAAGTACCTGTAGCACTAGGCTTGTAAGCTTGGCTTAAGCTAGAGTTCTAAGGATACTAGAACAGGTAACAGGGTTTCAACTAAAATGTTGCATTTTTTGTAGTTCTAATCTCAAACGTTTAGTTTTAGAGTGACAGGTAGTGGAGCACTCTTTCCCCCCACAGCTGGACATTCTGTGGTAAAATAATTGCCATTAAGTAGCAGAAGACGGCCATTCCTTTAGCCTTTAAAACTTAAGGAAACTCTGGGAACTTTCTCTCTTTGAACTCTCTTGTGCCTGCCGCCTGCTCTCTTGCCTTCAAGGAGCTCTACTCCTATTTTCTAAGCACTCCCAACTTCCAGAGTGTTCAAGACCAGAATTGAAGCAAAGGATTGTTAATATGCAGCTTTTTGAGAGAATCTGTGAGAACTTTTTTGCCTATCTTAGTGAAATCTGTAGCGTTTGGTGTGTGCAGACTTTTAGGGTGAAAGAGTTCCAATGGTTGATGTTGCTGGATCAATATTTTTGGATTCACTTTCTCTTTAGTTTACTTATCTGATGTACTGCTATATGCTATTCTTGTGTTTTTTTTGTCTATTTTGTAAATATTTGTTATATATATATATATATATATATATATATATATATATATATATATATATATATATATATAATATATAGATCTGTCTACTCTTATCTCTCTCTATCTTCTCTCTCATATCTCTACTCTCTTATATCTCTCTTCCTATCTCTCTCTCTCTCCCTCTCTATCTCTCTCACTCTTCCTCTCTATCTCTCTCACTCTCTCTCTATCTATCTCTCTCTCTCTCTCTCTCTCTCTTCTCTCTCTCTCTCTCTCTTTGTTTCTTCCTGGTGTATCCTTCCGCGTCTGGAACAGATGCTCAAAGTCACTTAATCCTAGCTAATTGATCCAAGCTACTTGCTCATTTTGGGTTTCAGAATATTATAATTGATGTTAATCAATTGATATTGATTCAAAATATTCCCCCTAGTGATCTAATTTCCTAGCAAGGCTTTTGACTCCCACAGTTTCCACAGTGCAGATTTTAACTAAAAATATAACAGCTAGGACTTTTTTTTTTTAAATAACTTGGCATGTTCAGACGAATAACATAACCTCATATTATATTTCAATAAAATTAGCCCTTTAAAGGAGCATTTATAGTCTAGAGGGGTGAAATACTTAATTATGAATTATTTAAAAGGTGTATGATTTGGCACCCGTAAGTAACATATGTTAACTGATAAAAGATTTACATTTAGTCAGTCATATTGACTTTTCACAGAAAGGAGTGCCATCTTGTGAGGAGTCAAGCATGAATACATTAGCATCTGATCACTGAGTCTATGAATGACAGAATCTGTCCTTGTACCATTTATTTTCATTTCTTCTGTCTGGTGGAACCACAGAAACATATTCACTCCATTCCCATTCATTAAGTCTCTCACACATTCAGTCTGTCAGCTCCATTTCCTCTAAGCATTTCACTGATCTGATACACAACAGAACTGATCCTATTCATGATGACATTTTTCAAAGCAACTCGTTTAAATACCTGAAAGCATTTGGTGTTGGTTAATTCAACAAACTCATTGGTTGATCCAAACTTCATTCTTTATTCTTATTGCCATAAATGATAACATTTTCATTTAAAAATATGTGTGACAGGGATGGTTATTAACCTTGTCTATTCAAATTTTGAAACATAGTTTCATATTTGCCATATAAAAGATGGAAGAAATGTAATACATTGAACTGGTGCACCTGCTCAACCGAGCCTTAACCACCAATGGAGTTACAGAAAAAGAGTCACAATTATTAAGTATGGATTAGTACAGCCGAATATGATTTGACTGTGAGAACAGTCAAAAGTAATAATTTCCCAAACTATGAAGGACATCTCTGACTGATTGCAAAGTAATGCGTCCAACCCCACAAAAATGAAATCAAATTAAAAAGAATTGTCACTCTTTCAGATTTTTATAATTTTAGACATTGGATTATTCTCAATTAAAACTATCAATTTCTTGTTTGTGAGTTTGCTATTCATTTTCCACAGCAGAAATTCATAGCAGTTTATTGCCAATTAATGTAATAAGTTCAAAATAGCCCCAAGTACTTTGCTTGACATGATATATGAAAGAACAAGAGGAGTTGGAAAATGTGGGGACTTGATTCCAGCCATAGTTTATCCCCTCAGGAAAAGTGATTCCTCAAAACTCTGGAGGGTTGGCTGTGGCCTACTCAAGTTCTGTCAGACAGATGTCTCGGCAGACCTTGCTGCTGGCAGTCCATGAGGAAAGGATCATTAATACTTCACCATGTTTTAGTGAAAATATGGCACAGATGCTGAAGTTGCCTCCTGTGACCATGCTGTTATTTTAAGGATAGTAGTATAAATACAAAAGCCAACAGATCAGTCTTGTTGCATCATGAATGACTTTTGAATTATTTTAATTGGATTTAATTAATTTTCTTAGGACTCCATATTAAATCAGTCATTGTCAACACCAATGCTATTATCATGCTAAACTGTCAAGACAATGTGAAGCCTAATACTTTTAAAGTTGAAAAGATAACGCTTCAGAAAACTACTATTAGATGTGTTTATAAATGCAATCTCTTTACATTTTATATATAAGTATATATTTAAATGTATGCCTAATTTCACTCCTTTGAAATTTTCGATCAGAAATTTGATCAAAACAAAACCTTTGTAATTCCAAGGGAAAGGACATTTAGTTAGTTTCATCAGTTTATATGTAAACCAGTTTCAACAAAATTTGTAGATGTCACAGTTTCCCCCTCAACAACAAGATAATAATCAAATGCAACAAAAGTGTCAAGCTTCCACACAGGAATTGCGCAGGAACTGGAGTTTACCCCTTTTATAGCCACATGTGCAGGTGGACTGAACTAAAGCAGGAAACAGATTGGAAGATTTATTCCTTGCTCAATATACTTTAAATCGAACACTATTATTGCATTTCAGCAAACCGAGTGTTGTCAAAATAATGCGATGATGCAAGATGCTATTTTTCGGAGATGAATGTGGTTTTAAAATGATAAAACAAATGTATCTTTGCAATTCCTTTGGTGCATAAAAGCCGGTTATAGCCATATACACTGTGTGCAGAATTATTAGGCAAATGAGTATTTTCACCACATCATCCTTATGCATGTTGTCTTACTCCAAGCTGTATAGGCTCGAAAGCCTACTACCAATTAAGCATATTAGGTGATGTGCATCTCTGTAATGAGAAGGGGTGTGGTCTAATGACGTCAACACCCTATATCAGGTGTGCCATAATTATTAGGCAACTTCCTTTCCTTTGGCAAAATGGGTCAAAAGAAGGACTTGACAGGTTCCGAAAAGTCAAAAATAGTGAGATATCTTGCAGAGGGATGCAGCACTCTTAAAATTGGCAAGCTTCTGAAGCGTGATCATTGAACAATCAAGCGTTTCATTCAAAATAGTCAACAGGGTCGTAAGAAGCATGTGGAACAACCAAGGCGCAAAATCACTACCCATGAACGGAGAAAAGTCAAGCGTGCAGCTGCCAAGATGCCACTTGCCACCAGTGTTGCCATATTTCAGAGCTGCAACATCACTGGAGTGCCCAAAAGCACAAGGTGTGCAATACTCAGAGACATGGCCAAGGTCAGAAAGGCTGAAAAACGACCACCACTGAACAAGACACACAAGCTGAAACGTCAAGACTGGGCCAAGAAATATCTGAAGACAGATTTTTCAAAGGTTTTATGGACTGATGAAATGAGAGTGAGTCTTGATGGGCCAGATGGATGGGCTCGTGGCTGGATCGGTAAAGGGCAGGGTGCTCCAGTCCAACTCAGACGCCAGCAAAGTGGAGGTGGAGTACTGATATGGGCTGGTATCATCAAAGATGAGCTTGTGGGGCCTTTTCGGGTCCAACTGCCAGTTTCTGGAAGACATCTTCTTCAAGCAGTGGTACAGGAAGAAGTCTGCATCCTTCAAGAAAAACAAGATTTTCATGCAGGACAATGCTCCATCATACGTGTCCAAGTACTCCACAGCGTGGCTGGCAAGAAAGGGTCTTGCCGTTCAATTCTATATTCAGTGAGTTGTGAGCAAAGAAGAGAGACTAATGACCCATGAATAATAATTTCTGAAAGTACACAAAATCAGACTGTTTGTTTTCATTCTTTCAATATTAAAGCTCTTCTCACTGGCATTCCCAAAATGACCATTAGACAGCTTCAACTTATTAACAACACAGATGCCCAATTTCTGACCAGCGCTAGATAGTCTGAGCATATCACACCAGTTCTCTATATTGGCCGTCAGCTGCTTGTTTGCATATTGCCAACATAGATAAATACAATAGAAGTGTACTAAAAGTCAGTTGAACTAGGGTTAGGGTCTCCAGGCGGTGTGTCGATGTCTGGCTGGGATTAAAAAAATGTAAAACCTATTAAATATGTTCATTTGAACAATGCATCCAACGGTGTTTCAGTGAAACACTTTAGTAAATTGTAGTCAGTTTTATTTACTTAAACAATGTACAGTAACTACTTCACTGGAAAGACATCAGGTTAGTAAATATAATTACATATATCGATATAAACATTTGAAAATAACTTTTCACTCCTAAATCCAAATGTTCTTGAAAAGGTAAATAAATAAGTAAAATAATCATGCACAGAGCTAAGAAAAAGGGAGAACTTGGCATTTATCTATATACTCCAGCTCTGGTCTACAGTTCAATTACAGACTGCCTTATAAATAATTTTGAAGCCAGACAGTTTATGGAGTAAAAGCCAGAGTATATCCATTAACACTTACTCATGATGGATTGGTTTTAACCTGGGGTTAGTACAGAATGTTATACAACCTGACAATCAAAAGACAAACACTTTTATTGTATGAAAGTAATTACTATAAGTTGTAAAGTCAGATTGAAACTACTGATTTCTGAGTCGTGAGGTTGTTTAGGTTTTTAAAAAAAAGAAAAGAAATAATTTTTTTTTGTTTTTAAATAACATTTCCCCCAATAACTACACAAAAAGACGTGTAAACATGAAATTACAGACAATAATTACAATGATAAAAATTATGTTCAAAACCATAGATGTACTGCATTAAAAACATCTGTTTTGATTTGTCAAGAACCTGCCTTTTAAACTTTTTGTTTGGTTTGATGATTTCTGTGTTTATTTAATGTTGGCCATACGTTTAAAAAAATAACTCAGTTCTATTAATATTACATTTTATCCTCTATCTGCTCACTTAAATGTTTAGATCTTGTGCAGTCATTAAAATATTACCTTTAAAACTAAGTTAGTTTTAAAGGTAATATTTATTAGTAAGTTATATTGCCGTTTTTAAACACTGTGATAGTGTTTACCACAGATATTCTGACAACTTCCATTGAAATGTGGTAAAAAGAAAATAAGTTTTGATTACAACCCTGACTTCATCAACTATGATCTTTTGGGTTTAGTCTATTTTATAACAATGTTTAATTATTGCAGGGACACATGGAATAAAAAGCCAGTATTATGACTCCTTGAAAATAATCTTTCATGCCGTGGTTACTATAGCTGTAAGAATGAAGAACATCCGGCTTGAGCTTTATATGAAAAGTATTTGCATGTCAAGTTATCATCGAAAGTGTAGACTCAGATTCACTGAAACAAATGTTTTTGAAAAGTGACATTGGACTGTACAAACTACTAAGCTTCTCGCACCGCTCACGCAAGGTTTCCTGGAAAGGTGTTGCACCAAACATAGTCAAGCAATTTTCATGAGGACTGCATCATGAATCTACATGAATTCTACTCAGGTTTCAAAAAAGGCTTTTATTAAAGAATCCCTAGATTGAAGCGCTAGACGCTGTATCCCAAAAAAGAAGAATTGTGTATTTCTACCAGTCGTTGCAAATTGTGTCAGGTAAAGAAGAACGTTTTGTACGAACTTGGGAAGTGGTAATGAAACTTACATTGGGACATAGTGTATTTTTAACTTTTTTTGCTATTATAGTTACACATGCATACACATATATATATATACATTGCATGCATTTTTACATCCTCTACACCTTGAACACAAATATTTGTTCAAGGTTTAGAGGACGTAAAAATAACTATAGTTAGTTTTTAAAAAGGTTTAACCAATCAGTGTATTGAAGTTGTTTGATATCACAGTTTGTAAATAATATTTTTTCTGACATTATTAAAAATACATCTAGAAGCTCCAATTTTTTAAGATGTCGTGGGTAAGCAAATAAAGACATCAATTTCCAAACTACAGTAGTTCTTTCACAGCAACAGTACAGGGCTGTATTGATCCTTTTTGAGGGAAGATCTCAGCCTCTGATTGGGCGAGGGCAGAGTGATGATTGAGAATGTGATCTACTGATGTGGAGGGCAGAAGTTCAAGGCTGAATCCCATGAGAGCTACTGAAACCCTCTAAATGATATATCACTGTTTTAACCTTGAGCAGGGCATTTCACCGCATGTTTCTCCACTAAAACTACTGCCCCAGTAATTAGTGCTCCTGTTGCTTTAGATAAAAAACCATTAACTGAATGACATCTGACCCACTGAGGATGCACTGCCTCAATCAGGAGCATAACAGTTAATTTTCACATGTTATTGTTTCTGCTAAACCATTCAACAAAATACTTTTGATTATCATGGTCCATGTGAATTTAGGCATTTCAAACTCAAATGCATATTTACAAAGCCATGCATTAAAATAAACAGTTTTTAAATAAAGTGAACCTTACCTTTTAGCTTGTTCTTATTAGATAATACCCCAACATTATTTTAATTATATGGCTGACTATTACAAGAATAGTGTAATCAGGGCTAAGTGTAATCAGATAAGATAGTTTAAAGGTTAAATTATAAAAGTTATTGCACATTTAAAATAATTTATACATCATATCAAATATACAAACAATGATTTTCTATGCAGGTTTGTCCACTAGCAAATACAGCAGAAACCACTAATTATTGAAAACCTCAAACTTTTCAGAGATTTTGACTAGCCAGCTAGTCAATATGACTAGGTTTATGTCCCTTCACTCTGAGCTAGCATCCTGTTGAGACAAATTTCAAATGTAAAGAAATGCATTGACATATGTCAAATTATTATGTTTTTTTTTCATATGCAGGAAAGATAATTGTTATGAAAACTTTCATTAAAAGTTGCAAGAACTATACATCTTTGTGAAACCACTGAACAACATCTGAATCCTGTAAAATTATCTTGGAGTAACAATAATAGGTTACCTGAGAGTAATTATAGCATTTAATTGTGGTATAAGGAAAGGAGCATACAAATAAGGAGAAGTTACAAAAGTTTAAGCTGAACCTTTAATTTAAAAATTTACTTTTTTGTTAAGTTTAAGCTGAATTCCTTAATACCTGAGAGTCAGTATACTTCCTTTCACGTTAACACCATGAGCAAAAAAAACTGAGGAATAACGAGAACTATCAAAACACTCCGAAAACAAAGAATGAGTCCTCCCACTCCACTTTATGCATTATATAACACTCCTACCTGGCTTTTAAAAGGTCTCAAATAAGGTCAACTTCTCCATGCAAATGAAATAAATCGGCAATATTAGAGTACAATCAGATTCAATATTTGCTCAAAGTGCATATAGTTTATGGATTGAAGTGTTTCTGAATAAGATGCAGACATGACACCTAACCTTTGACTATTATAAGGATTTTAAAAAGTAAATTAATATGCATTTTTTGTTGACAAAAATGATTTCAATAGATGAACAGATATTAACATATTCTTTTCCAGCAAGAACAAATTGTGAGTGCATTGACTGTTACATGACAAAACGATTTTGACACTAAATAGCACTAAATGGCAGTTTTCATGCAGATGTTCATGTTTATATATGTCCTTATGCCAGTTTTTATTGTTGTTGTTCAGCTTAGTGAATTTTTTTCCAAAAAAGCTTAAGATGTGTGAGGTTTTTTTTACAATGTTTTGAAAATCTAACAGTATAAGGCCAATTTACTGGGAGTCCTTTCATCAGATATTTATCATTACTAGCAACTAGTTAAACTGTATCTTTAGGAAAATAATTTTCCTTTAGCAAAGCATTTTCTCATTTCTTGAAATGTGGAATAGCTTGCTTCCAAAATGCAAAAAAAAAAAAACATTTTCATATTTCACTTTTTTTTTATTTTGGAACTTGTGTAATGGTTGAAACATATTTACAGAATTTAAAAATAGCCATTTACTTCTCAGTTAAGCATATATTTGAAGTGGAAGTTTAATGTATTCCCAATGAATACATGCAGATTGCGTAAGTTAAGATTCACAAAATACTCCCAAAGAGGTTCAAAAAGAATTTGCTTTTATAACTAGCCTCTAGTCACTCAGTATGGATTTGCAGAGCGCATCAGATTTGAAAAAGAGGGGAAAAATGAGATCAACGATCAACATTTCTGTCAACTATCAACAATCCCATCTGTCTCTGCAGATAAGAGAAGCCAGTGCAGTGAGTTGAGCGTAGGCGACTTGAGGAAATGTGATAAAATTAGAGATGGCCTCATTAAAGATTGAATCTGGTTAAATGTTTGCTTTAATAGATTTTCCAGTCACAGACATCTAAGAAGAAACACATAAAGCATCACCCATTCTGTGTAGCGGCATGCCGGGTAGACAAACACTCACACACCTGTCCTTTTCTCAGCTATCATCTGAAATGAAAGAGCTATAGTAATGTAGTCATTGAATTATTATATCTGTAAAGAAAATGATTCTCTGAAGTAAGGCATGAAATGTTTCTCAGAAAGAGTAATTTTATAATCAAATTGCTTCAGAAAATCATATGAGGCAGATCAGAGTTATAAAAGCTCTCTGAAATTGATTCTTTGAGTGTCTTAGAGACGCTCCAAATCTGTCTTTTATTAAATTGTGCCTTTTTGTGAGGTAGCAAATACACATAAAACAATCAATAATCTATACGAAAAAGACAATGGTGTGTCATTTCATCACCCTTGTTGGTAACCTACTTGAATACACAGATTGTAGACTCAGATGTTCTATAAATATACACTGATTTAACTGGTAGACTACTTAGCATATTTAAAAAAGAACAGGTGTTTGCTGGGCAGTGGAAAGCTGATGCAGCTGGGATTTGCCTTAAGCCTGACTTATATTTCATACAGAAGATCCTTACTTCATCATAAAGCCATTTTTAGGCTTCTGACTTTGAATGATTTGTGTGATAGCAGAATGACCACCATCGAGATGAATGGGTAACTTAGTCTTACATGGACAGATCATTGACTCAATGGAATAAGGTTGAACCTATAACATAACTTATCTGGTCAGAAAACTACCCACATTGACAGGAAGATTTGTCTGTAGGACAAAATCGAAAAATCAATCACAGTTCACTTTGTTTTTTATGTTCCTGTTAGGAACTGGAAACATCTGGCTAAAGATGACATTACAGTCACAAAGCGAATAGTTTGTGAAAAGGTATGTGGAATTAAAGATTCCAACTTAGTCTTAAATTGTAATTATATCTGATACCCACAAATTGGTGCTGAGTTTGACTAGCTTATTTACAGATTTTACAGTCACAAATCCAGCCAGCCAGATGTGTAACAACAATATGTATAAAAAACTCTGTTGTTTCTCATTGAATTTATTAATTTGGTATATTGTGCTTTGAGTCTTGTAGCTGACTTGTAGGCTTTAACAAAGCCATGCAAGTTTTATTCAATTATGATAATAGATAGTTACAACAGTACCTCAGGTAACCCAACAAATCGCCAAAGTGAAATATTTTAACATAATAATTTATGTTATTTCCCAGCGATGGGTTGCGGCAGGGAAGGGCATCCGCTGCGTAAAACATATGCCAGAGAGTTGGCAGTTCATTCCGCTGTGGCGACCCCGAAAGGGAAGAAAGCCGACATGAAGATGAATGAATGAATGAATTTATATTACGTTTATGTTAATGTATTATTTGAATGCGGGTTTTCTGGGAGGCCTGATCAAATAGTTTATATCAAGAAAGACTTTGTTTGATTATTGATGTGAGAAATCAAGACATCAGAGTGAGAAGATTAAAATAAGTGTGTATAGCATTTTGCAACTGACCGAGTTTTAGCATTTGGAATGTATTCATTTGAAATGCATATCCCTCACAGCCAAATGGTGTCCTTGCTTATTTGCAATGTAGATTGAAAGAGCCCCTTTAAAAAGCCTTACTTGCTTCATCCGTGTCACAGATTTGGATCCAGTTCTCAGGGTTCTTTCCTGCAGCACATGTTTATATGATGTCAGGAAAATTAAGTCAACTTGAAGTGGATATTCATAACATATCAAAGGTGTCTGCTTTTAAATACTACTGTTTGACTGAATGTGTGTTTGTTCTCTGCTCCAGAACAGAAATAGCCACAGGCAACTGATCATTTAAACGATGCATTGAATTTACATGAATAAGTGTTCAGAAATTCAGCTGTTTTAAAAACCTATGTTCTTTTGGAATAGTTACAAAAAGAACTACAGTCATTCCTTTACATTTGTTGGTTTTAAAGGCATTTTTACAGTAAAGTCTATGGTAACAAAGAAATGCAAAACAAAATAGCAAACCTAACCAGTAGAGCTGTAGTACTCGAGTCCTGTCTTTCTATGGACTTGTCTCATCTCTAACTCGACTTTGTTTGAACTCGGAATCATATCGGTCTCGTTTGCTTTTAGATTTAATCGTTGGTCTCAACCAAGTTCAATGCCACACTGCCAAGAGAAAAAATACGAATAATGGCCAATCTATACGTGTGTATCAAGTCTACGAATTGGCCTCTGCGAAGGCTGGGCTTTCAGATAACCTCAAGGCTTCACAGAGCGCGAGCTACGTGACTGAAGTGGAGCAGAGGGAGTGCTCTCACTCTCCACTTGCGTACATTATTAAATCACAAAGTAAAACTGTGACGATGATGTGAATAACTTTTTTTTGCTATCAGAGTTGTGTTTTGGCAAATTAGAAGCCAGCATTATTAATACGCCATGCTGTAATTTTGATCAGAGCAAATACAGAGCTTCAACAGCTGCAGTGTGTGTGTGTGTGTGTACTGTGTATGATGAGGTAAATAAAATCTGTCCTGTGCAAGCATCCGTGTTGAGTTTTGGTTAGCTAGCAGTCAGCATTTTTAAAACGCTAATATTGATCAAACAATCACAGTGTGCGAACTATAGAGGCTTTAATTTGTTGACAAAAAGTGCGGTGAACCCTCGCCTAACAGTTCACGGGTTAGACGATATAGATTGCTTCAATAGTCTAACCATGCACTTTTCCTGCTTTCCGATAAGACATTAAGAAACAGTTTTCATACTAGAACCAGTGTTGGACAGCCCGCATGCTGCCTTGTCTATCCAACCCCCCCCCCCCAAACACACAAACACACACAAATCAAACTCGTTCACAGACTCGATGTCAGGAAACAGTGGGATAACTGCATTCGGATTTACAAAATTGCTGCAAGGAAGAGGAAACATAAATCATTTTTAAAAATATATTTGACCATGAATTCAAGATCAAATCAAAAGATGTGGTTGTTTTCAACACAGAGTTAACATTAAACAAATTTTGGTGGTGTCTTGACTGGAATAATGTTAACATTAGCTCGTTTCAAACCATGACAAAAAAACATTATGAAGACATTATATTAGAACTATCATAAAACTGCCACTATCATACATATAAAATGTAGCTTTCACAACTGGTGATAACTCAATATATCTTAAAACGCATTTGTATGAAAGACTTTCATGTTGAAACCGTTGAAGATTTTGATGCTAAATTTTAAATTATTCAAACATGTAAACAATTTGTCAGTACTTTACTGTGTGATATGTCTTAGTGAAGTGATGAGCTATCTGACTAAAGATCCACTTTTACAGCATTAACAAATTATAGCAAAACCAGACTATGGCACATTATGAATAGCACATTAGCTGACTGGGTTTAGGTTGTCTAGATTAGTTGTTGTATTAGCTATGGAGCTACCTAAAAGGTCACTATATTACACTAAATATGACATTATAATAAGTACTATGAGTAATAAAGTATTTTTCATATGAACATTATTAACACTTAACGTATTAAGATAAAAAAACATAATCCAATATGATGTAACTTTCTCAATTGAATTTATTTAATTATTTGTTTCATGAAGACCAATTAGAAAAGCTGTCTTTGATGGAGGAATAACTGTTTAGTAATTTCCTATTAGGCTTTAGGAGGGAAAGGGTATTGCAGCTTGGTTTTGGCCTGTTTTGGACTCAGACTTGGACTTGACTCAGACTGGACTCGGACTTGACTTTGACTCGAATAGCATTGGACTCTGTCTCGACTGTCCTGAACTTGGACTTGTCTTGGACATGACAATGGCAGACTTGACTACAGCCCTACTAAAAAGCAAATAAATAAGAAAGTAGGGCATTTCCTTAACAGGAGTCTGCAGACAAATTACATCAGACCACGTGGCTTAAAGTATTTCATAAATGCAAAATAATTAGAAACATGCTCTTTTAATGTTTTTTTTTGTAATAATGGACGTCCTGAGTGGGTGGGACTCCTGTTAGTATCAGCTAACTTGACTTGGGACTAACCTGTGACCTGGTACTGGGTGGCAGTGCAGTTGAGGTGGAACTGGAAAATAATCTCTTCAGTTTGGTGAACATGTGGTGGGGGGTGTCACACCAGAAGAAAACCAGCTATGTTTTCTTATACGTGGTGTCTTAAGCATGCCCAGTAAATAAATGAAATAAATAATGGGTTTTAGTTGTCAGGGTGAAATGTTTGGTACTATAGACATACCACGTCTAACAAACTGGATTAAACCTATTCACACAATCTGATAATTTAGCCACCTCCTCAACTGAAGACAAATACAGACTACCATAAGGACCAGTTCAATCTGCTTGGTTTGAAATTAAACATTGCCAACTTGAATTTGTTGGACTAATACAAAAATAATATTACTAACCTAGAATATTTGTCTGTTTTTTTTTTTTTTTAGATTGCATTTTCTTCCATACGGTTATACAGAATGCCCAGTTCTCTGTAGTTGAATAAAAACACTGCAGCATTGGAAATTTATAGTAAATATCTCAAATTATTTAGAATTGTTTAAGTTTCAAAACAGTTTAGCAGAGTGGCTGATCTAACGGTCTCTGATCCCTGGCTTCACATTTACCTGTCCATTACTTCAGGTGAATTGTCTTCGGGCCCCAGCTACCCAGTATTACAGGAGAAGTTCGGAGGCAGCGATTGGAGTCAGCAAAGATGCTGACCAGCACTTTCTGCTCTGTCAGAACCAATCAGTGTCTATGTAGTTAATGGAGAACACAAAACCTGTTTAAAAGCTACATTTACCACTTGGCTGATTCCATTACATTGTGTAATTTCCAGGTGTCACTTTTCCCCTCCACATGTCTGTCTCTGTGCTCCCCCAAGCAGCCCCTGATTAGTTCGACTCTACTGACTTCCCAAATCCGGCTGAACCTCAGCGGGAGAAACCCAGCAGCGATCCTGGAGACGAGACTGGATAAAAAGACTGCTTTTCTCTCACAGCCATGGCTTTTGATCCACATTTCTTGATGCAAAAATGGAAACGGAGTTTTAAAGACTGTGGCACTGAAATTGATTAGGCATCTCAAATTGAACAACAGAAACAGTGTTTTTTTATTATTATTATTATTATTATTATTATTATTATTTAAGCTACAAGAGATGAAACTGTGGCTACTAACAATGAACAGACAAAGGGTCTTTAGTACTGGCAAGTTCACTAAATTATGTAATCTACTACTTAGCATCCTGTTACTTCATAATATTTCATATTATGGTCATTTCTGGAAGGATAGACATTGACACAAGAAAATACATTTAAACTTGTATTTTGCAAGTCATAATTTGAAAAGTCTCTTGTTCAAATGTAAATATTTTCAGAGGATGAGTAAAGGTATTCACTTATCTTTAAAACCTTTGAAGTCTGGTATGTTACTTGAATTACTTGTAATTTCAGACCTTTATTCTATTGAATCGCATATTAGAAATCAAAAGCTTGAATGCTACATTTTATTAAAGATTATTGATGTGTGTTCCAATTCAAGGTCATTTTTGCATTTAAGGGTAAATGAAATATTTTGACAAATATTGTATAATTTTTATTTTGAAGACTGTATACATAGTTTTCAAAGGTAGTTTTTTCTCTATAAATTAAATATATCATTCAATGTGTATATTCAATTCCTCTGAAGATATGTGATGCCATTTCAAAGACTAAAGAATGCATACTGACAATTCTACATGGTGGTACAATGGTTCAACAGAAGAATATGCATGTAATTGTTGTAATACTTTTTTTCCATGTGGAAGGTAGTTGGACCAATCAAAATTCAACAAAAAATGGATCTATACATTTCACCTCTTGTTAAACTTTTTTATTTTCTATGAATCTTTTATAAGATCAAGGTTAAGATCAAGGTTTGTTATTATAGCCTTTGGCCAAATAAAGTTCTGAAAATGCTTTTATTGATAATTGATATCTAGACGAATCGCTTGAAAGAATAGTGGTTGTCCTGACGGATTATAAAATAGATATGGTTTATCCATTTCATGTTCCTTATACTGAGTGCCTAATTGAGATCAAACTAATTATAAGTCTCGAATAAAAAAAGCACATTCATTAGAAGACAAAACAATCGTCTTCACAATATGATAAATGTTTTTTTGTCTATCCACAGGTGCAATACCATGATGCTTATGACCATCTGAGCTAAACCACAAATCCCATCCACAGGAAAATTGAGATTATGATTGTTTTATTTATTAGGAAGAAGGACGATATAACAGAATTAAACAGTGCTTTATGAACAGACAGCCACCTGGGTAGCTCTGAAGCAGATGGATGGCATTGAATTGCATGTGCTGTTGCTCCTCTTCTATGGCAAAACATATACATGCATAATATTATTTGAGGCTTGTTGAAAAGCTAAAGCCACCCAGCTGCCTTGGGAGCAGTTTGAGATCATTGTTTTTCTTGAGTATGTGAGGTTGCCTTTTGTTGGTTTGGCTTTGTTGACAGTAGTTAGGCACAATAGCATTGTAATCATTACATTATCCAGCAAGAAAGTGTTTTTAAAAGCTTGTCTTTTTACTTACAATAATTACAATAATACAATTAATTGCTGCTTCTAAATTAACCTTTGTTAAAAAAAATGAGACTAGGGACGAAATCCTCCGAGCATTATTTCAAATTGTAGATTATGTTTAAAGCCAGGGATCCGCAGCCATGCCCACAATTTATTCATGAAACACACCTGATCACACTAATTTAAGGGCCAAAGATAGAATAGTTGAGAACAGTATGCATAGAGCAGGGTTGTACCTAAAATGTGCAAGGTTGCGACCCTCCAGATCTGTATTTGGAGATGCCTGGTTTAAGCCTTTTTTCTACTTCGCAATCTGCATGTTTTTAGTAGTTTTGTCTCTATAAATCCTAAGCATTTTGTTAAAACACATTACTTACTATACATTTGGTTCACATAAATTTTATTTACAATATTTAACATGTTGACATTATTTACGTAGTTTATATTATTTATCAATTTAAACTAAATTAGCATGTTTTTGTCATGATCTCCAAGTATCTATGTTGTAAATCCTGGTTTTTAGGTGACAAATCATCAACAGTCCTTCCCTCATTTTAGGTTTTACCTTGTTTTCTGTTCATCACTGTTTGTTTATTATATTTATCTTCTTGTTTGCCACCTTCAGTCACATGGTTCAGATCACATGACTGATGGTGGCCATCTTTGATTTATTTTGTCTTTGTTTGGTGCGCATGTGCTGCTTCCCAATCTGAACACTTATACTTTACATTAAAAGTGCATACATACTTTTTTGTGAAAGAACGAGAGTGTGCACGACACACTAAAATGTCACGTGAAGAAAGTAGTTGTGCCACCCCATTACGCACGATGGGAACTTCACTCCTTCTTTCCCATTCCTTCTTTAAAAAATATTTCAATAATAAATATAACACTCTCTATATTACTATTATTTATTATTAGTCATATTACAAAACGAGCTTGTTTGTTTTGGTTCAAGAGACAACTCCTTCCACTTGAGCACAGTTGATTGTGGGTAATATCAGTCAGTTGAGCGTTCATCTATCTTCTTCTTCTGAAAAAGTACACATCCAGGCACTGCTCGGACACCTTTTTTATGTATACTTTGGTTTGGGATACCCTTGCACACATTAAAGTGTGGGTGGTGTACCGATTGTGACGCGGTTTAGTCTTTTGTTGTTCCCCTACTTTTCCTCATCCTACTTTTCTTTAATGAAATAACATTTTAAATGTTTAATTGAAAGGCGTCACGGTGGCGCAGTGGGTAGCACGGTCGTCTCACAGCAAGAAGGTCGCTGGTTCTAGGCTCGGCTGGGGCAGGTGGCATTTCTGTGTGGAGTTTGCATGTTCTCCCCGTGATCGCGTGGGTTTTCTCCGGGTGCTCTGGTTTCCCCACAAGTCCAAAGACATGCAGAATAAGTGAATTGAATAAGAACAATTGCCCATAGTGTTAAAGTGTGAATGTGTGTGTGAATGTTTCCCAGCGATGGGTTGCGGCAGGGAAGGGCATCCGCTGCGTAAAACATATGCCAGTGAGTTGGCGGTTCATTCCGCTGTGGCGACCCCGAAAGGGAATAAAGCCGACATGAAGATGAATGAATGTTTAATTGATAAGCAGCTGGGGTCTGCGCTCATCTCTTGGACTCCACGGTCTGACAGTTTTGCTGAGCAAAGATGAGTCAATGGAAAACAATCATTGTCAGAAACATCATTGAGTTTAAGAAGCTAGATATTTTATATGAAATTTGAAAGTATTGGAATGTAAATATTTAAATATCATAGTATTGATTTCTACTAGTGTGATACCGCAATTTATTCTACAATATGTTTTATATGTGATTACACTCTTACTGAAGAAACAGAGAGTAAACTATTAATAAAAAAAAACTAATCAATTCTTTATTTGATTTATAAGGTTTAAAGACCTTTCTTTTTTATGTGCAGCAATCATCAGTGAATTGGAATGTGTTTTTGTAATTGCTACCTTCTAGCAATGTAACCTAGCAATCCCTTCAACCTTTTTTATTTTTTGTGTGAATGATTTATCCTATGATGTAATGTCTATCTGTGGCTTAAAGTGAGGGATCTGAAACAACATCAACAGACTGCTGACCTCACTTTTGGAAGAAGTGAGGTTAAAGCGTGAATGAATACAATTTATATTTAATAATATATGTATAAAAGCTATGGAGTTGTTAGTAGTATTTTCATCTAGTTGTTATGAAAATGATACATATATGTGTGGTTAAAGTATTATTTATTCTATTTTCAAGTTTTTTGCTAAATGCATTAAGGCTTTCATATTATTTAAATAATAGTTGCAAAATAGCATTAATTGCCTCAGCCCATAAGCATCTTAATCTCACTGTCAGGAACACCAGTCAACATAGGAGAGATGAGTGCAACACAGTTTATTGACAAAAACTAAATTTCCTCCGCAGACGTTGATACAGATGGAGATGATGAAACATGTAGGAGATGACAACAAAGGAGAGCACAAGATTAAATGAACAAACATTTCAGAGTCCGAGAGGTTCCACAATGGAGAAAAACTTACAGGAGTGCAACTTCCGGCAGAAGGTGAGCAATGTGAAGTGTAGTGCATTTATGTGTGTCCAGTGAAAATGCTGTACATTTTTTGGTTGACTAGTTGGATACCTCCAACAGATCTCTGACTCACACTTGTTCCATTGTCACAAGACTATTAATTATGTACAACACAGCAGTCTCAATGCATTAAAATTTAGTCAGCAAGATTTCCTTGTTAATCTGCATTTTTGAATAGTCCATGTTGTCACATCATGCAACTTCAGCAACTCACAAAAAATCATATAAAAATAAACATCTGTTTCATTAGCTGCATCTGTTAGGTGAGTGAAAGCCTGAGAATACAGTTTGTGCTCTTTTCCTGATGCTTACTTTACCTTAGATACTTGTGCTCGGAGAGGAGGGAATGGTTTAAGGTTTAATCAGTGAAAGCCAGTGGCATGAGGGTCAGAAATCAATTTGCTGTAAGGATACAATAAGGTGGTTTGTTTAATTTGTAGGATCTCACTTCTTCAGGACTTCAAGCCTTTTCGAAAAAAGTAAGAGCATTCATTTGACCTGCAGTCTAAGACCTTTGAATAGATTTAACCTTATTGATTTAAAAAGCTTTCGTTTCTCTGTTAAACAAGCATGCAGAACTAATGATCTAATCTGTTATAGGAACCTGTAATTTGTTTAAAGAGTCTTAAAGGGATAGCTTACTAACAAACTTATTTTTAGTTATATTTTGGGGGCCTATAGTTGCTTTCATTTAAGGATATTATAAATACATACAATACATATCTTTTTATATCTAGACTAATATCGGTCTAAACTTGGAATTCATCTAAATCCTAATTCTCCAAAGGCATTTAGAATATGTGTGTTACATATAATGACTAAAAGTAAGTACTTGAAAATGGATTTTAGACAAGGGGCTCATCTCCTGTTTCCAAAATGCATCACAAACTGCTGTTCTAATATGATGATTGATGAAGAAGATAGTTTAAGTTCTATAAGATATTCTTGTGTCGTGAAGTTCCCAGTTGACATTGGTGAAGTGTACAGTAACGTTGAGGATTCGTTGTTGACAAATGTCCAATGGTCCCCTGTCAGTCCTACCTCTACCATCTTCTTGTCTTTTGCAGAGTGCTGGTCATGTGTTCTCATGATAGTTTGCCTCGCAGGTTTGTAAGAGATTAGTTAGCTTGGAGCTAGGAAGAAAACCCGGCGGCTTCACAACTCCATCCATGTTACCGCATCACGTTTGATACGGTAACATCACAGTAGGTATAGGTATGAAGGTATGTACAGGTATGAAGACTGCATACATCTGCTTCAAATGCTGCATATTGTAGCTTCAGCCAGGACATGCTGGCACACACATAGGCTGTGGTTATTTTAGAATTTAACAATTCGAATCAATTTTCAATATTTGCAAGTTGCTTGCTAGTTAGAATAAGCTTTTAAAAGTTTATTTTACCAATTAATCAGATAATTGATTTTTTGGAGATATTGTGGGCAGCTAGCTGAGCCAGTGAAGTTCAGATTTAGAAGGATATAGAATGTAATATTACACTGAAATTGCAGCACAGAGACATTAAAATAGGATTGGTCAAGTGAAAGCAGGGCAGTAATGAGAAATGCAACAACACAAAACATTTAAATAGGATTTAGTTGAGATTGCAAACTCCATCCACCAAAAGTATGTAAAAGTGTTTTAAGGAAAGTCCATTGTTGTTTTGTGTTAGACTGATATCCCTGACGCGATGTAAAGTACGAACCCAGTGAAGAAGATTGTAAATCAGATGAAAATTACAAAGAAAAAGGAACATTTTTTAGAGAAACGAATTAATTACACAAGACTCTCACAAGAAGTGAAAGCTTTTCCAGACATTTAAATTCCAAAACTTCTTCAGAAGGGGGCTTTTATTGTGATCCATCCTCAATGTGATTCATCCATTTGGATATAATTGATGTCATTCTGAGTCATAACAGTCACCACACACTGGTTACAGCCGAACAACAGATGGAGTAATGTTTTCCGTTAGAGCAGAGGGGCTTATTAGGAGGTCAGGGATCAGTGCAAATCGCACCCCTACTCTAGGGTCTCTAGACACTCTACACCTTTATAATCTAAGAGAGTCCTAGTACTAGTGAATACTTCTTAAATACTCTGGCAAATGTTTTCATTAAAGGTTTGAAGCATTCCGTTTTTCAAGACAAATATGTTATAGAGCATATTTTATGGTGAAAATATTATATTGTAAATGAAGAGAATTACTTCTGACAAGGTTTTGGCCAGTAGAGAAGGACTTGCATGCCCTGATGACCCACAACTGGTCAATGGATTGCATATACTACCATACACACAATTTAAAAGTAACCAATTAGTCAGAGAATTCTCAAGAGATCTGAGAGCCAAGAACAGTCAGTACCTCAGACAAATGCCTCATCAATGCTTAGGGCAGGAAGCTAATGGCCGCATGGATTCAGTCTGGGTAATCATTGATATTGAACAGTCCTGATCTATGACAATCCCAGCTGGAGCCCAAGCAGCCAAGGGCAATTAAAATCTAACACAGAGAAACTCACAGCAAATCTTACATTATGGAAACAGTAATGTTTAGTCATCAACCACATTTATTGTTTTATTGAGCATTTTCAAATTTTGTCAAACTAATCCATTAGTAAGGTACACATTTGTCAACAGATATATTGTTGCATTGCAATGTCCACAATATAAAGTAAGTAATTTTACATGAGCAAATTATTCAGTTAGAATATAATATAATTATATATATATATATATATATATATATATATATATATATATATATATATATATATATATATATTATAATGTGTTCATTTTTCCTTCACACAGTTTACATGACAAATACCAGTTTAACAACTTCAACTTATTGAAGCTATTTTAAGTTTTCTGCTTTGCCCCACACTTTACTTCATTAAAGAAGTTACAAGGTCTGAATCTGAAAATATGTGAATACAAATGTGATACTCTTAATGAGAATAGTTTATTTAATGAAATTACACTAATGGCATAAATCTATGTATGTGTGGTGAATTAACTGAAAAGGTCTTGTGGTCAATAGTTTATTGCTAAAAAAGTAACATTATATATCATATATCGTCTTCTCCCGCTTATCTGGGGCCGGGTCGCGGGGGCAGCAGTCAAACCAGGGATGCCCAGACTTCCCTCTCCACAGACACGTCTTCCAACTCCCTGGGAGGGATCCCGAGGCGTTCCCAGGCCAGCTGGGAGACATAGTCCCACCAGCGCGTCCTGGATCTTCCCCGGGGCCTCCTCCCAGTTGGACGTGCCCAGAACACCTCCCCTGGGAGGCGTCCAGGAGGCCTCCGGAATAGATGCCCAAGCCACCTCAGCTGACTCCTCTCGATGTGGAGGAGCAGAGGCTCTACTCCGAGCTCCCCCCGGGTGACGGAGCTTCTCACCCTATCTCTAAGGGAGTGCCTAGCCACCCGGCGGAGGAAGCTCATTTCAGCCGCTTGTATTCAGGATCTTGTCCTTTCGGTCATGACCCAGAGCTCATGACCATAGGTGAGAGTAGGGACGTAGATTGACCGGTAAATTGAGAGCTTTGCCTTTCGGCTCAGCTCCCTTTTCACCACAACAGACTAATACAGCGACCGCATCACTGCAGATGCTGCACCGATCCGCTTGTCGATCTCGCGCTCCATCCTCCCCTCACTCGTGAACAGGACCCCAAGATACTTAAACTCCTCCACCTGAGACAGGAGCACTCCACTGACCTGGAGAGGGATATAAATATATATAATAAATGTAGCAATCCCATCATGTAACTCAACAATATATACTGATGGAACCTTACAATCGCCAAGATTATCTGTTTTATTTTATTTTTAAATGTACAGGATATAGTTTAACAGTGCAATAATCATGCTGACTTAAATGTAAAACAATAGCAGAATTCATTTTTCCAATGAGTACTTCCTTTACAATGAGTTCCCCATCAGTCAGTCACTACGACTTATGTCGGTGATGACTATGAGAAGCTCCGCTAGGGCTGCTCTACTCAATCCACACTGTTTTCAAAATGCCAATCAACGAAAGCGCTGATGGTCAGACAATGTCTAAGTTGGTTGGCTGCCGACTCCACGCTCAAGGCAACAAAAGTTGCAGCTAGCTTGCTCGGCCACACAATGTCTACGTTAGTAGTCCACAGCCACCATCTTTGGTTGACCCAGGCTGACATGCTCCCTCAAGATCGGAGGCGTTTCCTCAGCGCACCTGTGGTTCCAGATGGCCTCTTCGGCATCGGTATAGATGATCGGCATCGGGTCTCTACGATCAGGAAGCAGGCGGAGGGTCTGGGAGAATTAATGACGCCACGTAGGAAGAGACGTGGCAGATCTCCTCCTAAGTCGGCACCCCCCCACCGCCTGCTCGACGCCGGAGAAAACCTCCTCAGTCCTCCCCTGATCTTCAGCCTCCTGGTCAAAGACATTGATCAAGATCAGCTACAAGGAGTCGACAGAGAAGCTGTCCTGTCCAGGGTCCATCGGAAGCGGCACTATGACAGGCCGCCCAAGAAGTCCAGCTGCTGTGCGGACCTCACTACCAGCCCACACCACCACCATCAAGCAGCGGACCCACAGGACAGATCTCAGTTTTTCATTAAATATGTGAAACTTGAACTCTCTGGGTTATGTGCACAGCCAGGGGACTGGCATTGCAGATCCGAATGCAGTTCTCATCTCAGAGGCACATTCAAGGGTGTGGCATCTGATGCAGTGCAGTCTGGATGGCTCTCAGCTTCCGTGTCGGAGTCAGCCTCGAGTGTGTCCTCCTCGGCTGGAACCGGATGCTGCTCCGAGGTCGAGCCTGAACGCCCAGGTAGGTCTCCACCAAGGCTCCCTTCGAACCCCAATGCTAAGTCCGCTAGTTCACGGCCCCGCTATGGACACTATTGGCGTATGACGCCATTAGTGGAGTTTCAGGAAGCATGGTGGGAGCTACCCAATATCTCCCTTTGGCTTGTACGCACTATCCGGCATGGCTATTGACTGCAGTTTGGTCAGCCACAGATGCAAAGGTGCAATCGAACCGGTCCCTCCTGCCGACAGGGAAAGAGGGTTTTACAGCCCATACTTTCTAGTTTCCTAGTGCACAGGCAGGTTGCGTCCATTCGTTGACCTGCGTCGTCTGAGGGCTCAACTTCTGAGACGTCCTTTCAGGAGGATATCCCTCAGAAGCAACGTCCACTCAGTTTGTCCAGCTGATTGGTTCGTCAAAATAGATCTGAAGGATGCCTATTTTCATGTGAGGAAAACCCTTTCTTCAGCACAGACCCTTACTTCAGTTTAGCCTAGAAGGTCGAGTGTTTCAGTACTGCGTCCTCCCCTTCGGTTTGTCTCTGGCCCATCACATCTTCATAAAGGTGATCGAGGCGACTTTAGTATCGTTAATATGGGAAAGGGTTCTAATCCTGGCTTACTTGGATGACTAGGGTCTTATGCCACCTCAGCCGTCTGGGGCTTCGGATCAACTCAGAAAAGAGCCGTCTAATCTCTGGCCAGAGCATATCTTTTCTGGGTATGGAGCTAAACTCGTTGATCATGCGAGCACGCATCTCTCTAGAGTGCGCCTTGAGCCTGCTGAAGGCAGCATGCAGAGTCTGCACGAGATTAGTGTTCCCTCTGAAGAAAGAGGTCCTAGTGGTGGCACCTTATTGGCCCAACCGGTTCCTAGAACTCTGCTCCCTCGTGACAGTTCCTCCCTGGCCAGTTCCCCTGGGATCAGATCTTCTGATCCAGGGATGTGGGAACAAGCACCGGTGTCCAGATCTCTGGAATCTCCATGTCTGGCACATCATATCACGGAGGACCCCTGGGTAATGACAAGGTCTGTTGTTCAAATTCTGAAGCTTAGGCCTGGATATGTGCCCAAGGTTCCTACCATCCCCTTCAAAACTCAGGTAGTTAACTTCCAAGCTCTGCCCGGAGAGGAGGCAGCATCAGCCCCTGGTCCCAATTGCCCATTTCGAGCACTGAGGATCTATATAGAAAGGACCCGGAACTTTAGAAGTTTTGATCAGCTCTTTGTATGCGTTGGAGGACAGCAGACAATAGGGAAGGCTGTCTCCAAACAAAGGTTGGCCCACTGGCTAGTGTAGGCCATCTCTACCGCATACACAGCCTCCGATGTCCCTTGCCCCCTGCAGTTGAGACCCCACTCTATCTGGGGCTTCTATGTGTTGCGGCTTTCTGGGCATTGGCAGGGGGACTCCGCTGGCAGAGATCTGCAAGGCTGCGGGTTGGTCGACACCCAACACCTTCGCCAGGTACTATAACCTGAGCGTTGAATCCGTCTCTTCAGCCATGCTAAGTGGTGGTAGCATTGTCTGAGATGTACGAAGGGGTGACCAGCTTGGGTTGCGCCATTCTTAGTGATGCGTGCGCTATTTTTGCCCCTGGAGATAACCTCCAGCTTTTTGGCTCCTCTCTCTCCAACAGGCGTAGTAGAGTAAGCGGCGTATTCCTACGTTCTGTCCATGTGTGTGCCCTCTATGCGGGACTACTGGCTGAATCTCTTATGGGCACGGGAGGGCTGAGCAGTTCCCCGAAAGGCTAACTCTCGTAAACTATTGCTCTAGCTAGTTCCATCTATGCTATCTTCCCTCTGAAAGACCTTTCCCCAGTGGTTCAAGGCGTATTTCCGTAGGTCCTTCAATTAAACCTTGTGTGTATTAAACTGCCAGAAGTCCAGCTTTCTAGGTGGCAAGTACGGCCTTCGCGCGTCTCCCTTCAGCTCTGGGATTGATGCTCCATCCTCTGGTATGAGTCGGTATCAGAAAAAATTGCTGATTGCCCATTAAAAATTAAGTCTATACTTAAAGCCAGGATGGAGGAGGGCCCGTTCGGTGCCGGAATACTGATCTGCTCGCCTTGCCTGGCTGTTGGCCGATGTGGAAGGACCTAGGTTGTGGCGTTTTGCATGGTGTTCCAATATTCGTTACTGACATAAGTGGTAGTGACCGACTGATGGGGAACGTAATGGTTACTTTCGTAACCCTCATTCCCCAAATAGGGAATGGAGACTTATGTGCCCCAGCCACAACCGTAAGGTCATGAGCAAGTCTGGTTGCCTATGGGGTGACTACGGCTCCAGCGTCACAACAGGAAGAGACCACGCTCGCGTCCGGTTTATGCGGGACGGTGTGACCACGTGACCATCAGCACGTTCGCTGATTAACATTTTGAAAACAGTGTGGAATGAGCAGAGCGCCCCTAGCGGAGCTTCCCATAGTCGTCACCGACATAAGTCTCCGTTCCCTATTCAGTATTGGTATAAAAGTAACCATTACGATCAGCAATTCAGTTTTTTTTTTTTATTTAATGAGGTACATTTAAGCTTTTGATACTATTGAAAATATTACACATTACCTTTTTATGAAGTTTTTCTTATAAAATCAGATTATGTTGTGATATATGATGTAATATAATTGATATAATATGTCAACGTAAGCTAAGATACTAAGAATTGTTGCTGATTTCTCTAATGTCATAATTTAATTTAGTTTACTTTATAAGTGTTGACAATAACATTATCACACACACCATACATTGACACATTACAAATCTGGAGAAAGACATTTTGTTATATACTATTTTTAGACCTACTCCTTACTAATTCATTTCAAGGAGGAGGTAGAGGTTAGTTCAAATTATGATGCATTTTTTTCTCAATTTTATTGATTTGAATAATCACTTTGAAACTTTACAAAGATCAGACCTAATTTGAATGCTCAATTTGATTTAAAGTATGCCTCCATTGCTGTCATTTCAGCATCTCTTTATATTCATATCTGCAGCATTTCACTGACACCCTAGAGCTAGTTAGAGGTTACTGAAGTGTATCAGCACTTTAAAGTTATCTCTCTCCTATTGTAGTTCCTCTGGCTGGCGATGTGAGCTTCACGCTTCTCACATCTGTCTCTTTTAACCGACATAGAAGACAAAGCCTCACAGGATGCTCATTGACATTGACATAAAAAAAAGAAAACCTTCTTAACAAAATGAGCTCTGTTCGGTCATAAAGGCATATTATTAAATAGTGTGTCTGAGAAACATTGATGGAGATTTTCCAAGCTTTTATTACTCCCGATCCCCTTCGGTGCAAATAGCAGGTCAAACAGGTTGATTTGCAGGTTGACCTGTCTCTTCCTGACTGTTGTCCAAAGTGGACTGCTGTGAAAGTATATTAAACACACTTAATGGGTCTCTGCCATTTACCTTGCTTGGTATGCAGTTCAAATGCTACAACCCGAATATGTCCATCACAGCTTAATTATTCCTTCACAGACCAATAATTAAATCCACCGGGCTTCAAAAGAAGGTGTTATTAATGCCACTATATTTGCTGTTATACTTTTGTGTGGCATGTGACATAAAAATGCTTTGTGATGTGTATTTGTTAAATTGTTTGGTGGTTTGGCAGGTCTGCTTCCTGGTCTTCCAATGAATATTAACAATAATGGATAATGTTGCAGTGTATTACTGCTAGCTGCAGTTTACATTTTTATTACATCACTAACATGTTCTTTTTCATCAGCAATAGCAAAACGACCTAGTGAAAAAAAACATGACAAAAATAGGACATGATTCATTATCAGTTTACAGTTCATAAACAGTTGTAAGACCAATGTGTACATTTTAGACATCTGTAAACTGATCAGGGTTTTTGTCAGTGTTTTATGACCTGATTTTAACTCAAATACATGCAAATAATACTGTTTATTTTACAAGCTATAAAATAAACAACTGAATATGTATGTATTTTTAAATTCTCAATATCATACTATCTATTCATGTTAAATGTATTATATGTTGTCTGAATAAGTCTAAAGTGCATATAATACATTTTCTATGATAGACTGTAGATTTTACTGAAAAAAATAATAATTCACGCAAAAGTCTCCCCATAAGTGCTTGGGTTGAAATGTAATTCTTCACTTTAAGAGATACTTTTTGATAAATTCTATGTGAAAGGCTTTTCTGGCCCTTGGTCTGAAAGCACAAAAAAACACTGGCATTCATCTTCCCATGAGAAAAACACAGGACAGTGCCGCAAAAGCATGATAAATAACAGGAGCCTTTATTCTCTAGCAACTTTTTTTCTGCTAAAGCCAAACAGAAGAGGTCCCCCATAATGGCATGCTTTAGTGCTTGAGTCTTAGTAAATGTATAACCCAGCGGGCTGAAATGAATATTCATGCAAACTGAGAGTGCATATTCATCACTGAATGTGCAACTTGGCATGTGTCTCTGCTGCCCCCTAATTGAATCAGTTGGCCTCTGAGTGGAAACACAGCAACATTAGGGCTTTTTATAATCAATGTATAGCTTTCTGAAAAGAAGCTTATTTTCTAAATGAGACATATCGCTGTGTGTATCTGCCAGCATTCTGATAAACACAATTTTAGGCATAGAAGAATAAATGTAAAAATATTTTTCCAAATACTGGTGATATCATACAAAGCTCATGCCACACAAATAAAATTAACCAAGCTGTATGTTTCTGTATATATGACAATTAACTGAAACAAATTAAAATTGGTTTATTGGCTAAAGTAGTCATGACATGATAATAAACACAGCTGCAGCATTTACTAAAAGAGCTTTTTAAGTTATACATACTGGGTGCATGTGATTCCAGTCGTGCGCTCACGCATGCGTGCTGCTCCCAGGAGAGAGAGGAGAAGAAAAGGGACAGACTAAACTAAAATAAATTGATTAAATTTTTTTTATCCAAAATGACACCCCAGACCCCCTATACATTTTATATTTTCATATGGCTGACCATCCATAACACTTCAACCTGGCTGACATCAATAGGTAATATTCAACCGTTTTGTCATGATTCAATAGTATAAACTTGAGCTTGGCAGAAATTAAATGTAAGTTACAGCATAGACAATGTAAGGAAATCGATATTCAGGAGTTAGATGATTCACATCCTAAGTTCATACTATGGAGGCTTCATACATAAAACTCATTGTTATAGAAATGTATTCCAAATCATACTACTAATTTAGCAA
Source organism: Danionella dracula (assembly GCA_900490495.1). Classification (NCBI taxonomy): domain Eukaryota; kingdom Metazoa; phylum Chordata; class Actinopteri; order Cypriniformes; family Danionidae; genus Danionella; species Danionella dracula. The sequence continues at coordinate 1,918,235 of UELW01000378.1, read as the reverse complement.
TTTAAAAATAAAACTTAAATATTTATTTAAGGTGGCCCAAAACTGTCCATCTTCCCTTGTGGTTTTAGGGAAATGGCCCATTTTAAATACATTTGTTGTATTCGATATATTTTATCTTTCATGAACATGGTTTCATTCCATTAATTACTGGGAAATTAATAAAGACAGTAAGGAATTCTGTTTAATCAACTATATGGTACAACATGGTGCGTGTTAATGTCCTTCTAAGAAAATATTATGAGACGTTTATTAATAACAGTTTCTCAGGAGAATTTGTTATTAAAACAAAATGTATTCTCTCCAAAACAAAAATCCACAACACAAGATTCCTGTTATCTGACATTACCATGCACACGTATTCAGTCTGCAACACAACATTCAGCTTACTAGACTTCTTTAAGCTTATGTTTTGAAACACACCACAACTAGCTCCACCTCCAGTTTAAAACACTAGGGTGACTCTTTGATGTATACTTGATGTACCGATGGCTTCCCTGTTGTGCAAGCTATTCATTCCATTCATTAATGCACAGGTGGTTAGGCAGGTGATCTGCTTAACTGCCACTGATTTACAGTAGAATTTCCCTGGGTCTTATGTTAATTTAACAAACTAGAGCAACACTGCTCCACAATTGACCACCGGTCCGACCATGCTTCCATACACTTGGGACAAACTCAAGACAACAGTTCTCCTGGGACACCAAGTAGTGCGGGCACATCAGATCCAGAGAAAGAGCCAATGGGGCAACATTTTCAAATTACTATATGCTGGTCTGTATTTCCCAATTGCGATCCATCCTGCAAGAAAAAAATACAGAGGATTTCATTATATTAACAAATTCAATCAAAAGAAAGACTTCTGTAAATACTTTTTACATGTAATTTAAACCAGATCACACATTAGGTATTCCTTGCCAAGACCCAAATATTAACTGCTGATACAACAGAGGTAAACAATGTTTATTTAGCAAATCATGTTTCAAAGTAGAGTATATTTCCTATAACAAACATTAAATGTTCCATATCATGCCCCTTTTAAATCATTTATAAACTTTTTTACCTCTTTAAACAATCAATGCACCTTTAATAACCTTCAAAAGGTAGTATTTATAGCAAGCAATGTCTTTGAATAACCTCAAATGTTTGCCAAATGACCCCCCTCTTTCTGCATGATCTCACCACACCCCTTGCTGGGTTGTGATTGTTGGCAAACAGAAAATTCTCCCATTTCTGACAAATACATTCATGTTTTAATAAGCCAAAAAATATATATAATTTTGCCAAGGACATCCGAAGGCACTTTTTTTTCATTGTTTATCTGACGCAGTTCTGCTTCTGGGTCAGTACATACATTCTTCATGGAGATATATTAGTTAGTGGAGGGTACATGACCAATGGGTGTGGTCATCAAGCCGGTTTGAGCTACCATAAAAAGAAAACAAGATTACATAAACATACATGAACCAATATGAATATAGCTTATGGCATTTTTTTGATAAGAGAACAATACTAAGACATGCAAAAACATTACTTGAGAAAAAGGCAGAGCTTACAGGTTATGACAACTCTATAGAAAGCTTTTTTAGCACTAAGAACTCATATAGAAGTCAAAACTTACCTTTGGCCCAAGTCAAATCCTATTACAGAATTACAATTGCTGATATCTTTGCTTGTCAATATGAAAGGAATTGGATAGTCAGATTAAAGATATGTCAATATGACTTCCCATTGCTTTTCTGATAATGTCTTGAATAAAAGAGAAATGAAAGACGAAAAAGAAGTAGTGAGTAAAGATATTATTTTTGCTGTGCATGTGTCCTGCTATGTGGGTCTGATGTTAACTCAAAGAGAGTTCATTTGGAGGCTCAGTTTCATCTTAGGTGCACTCATTCATTTGAGGCTAAGTTAAAACAGAGCCTCCAAAGTAGCATGACTGATTAGATCCATCAGAGCAGCTTATCGCAGGATTTGGCTTATTTTCACACTTTTCTCTCAGTTATATATCTTCTTTAAGATGATAAACTGTAATATAAACATGGGAACAAACTTCAAAATGTCTTGCATTAAGCAAAGTGATAGACTAAACTGACCATAATTATTTTTTAAATAAATGTTAAGAATATGAACACATCTTGGTTTGTTTTTATTTAATAGATTAGTTTTTGGTGAAATACAATAAAACCCTTAAATTTCAATAAGTACTTTTAGCTTTTAAAAAGAATAGTGTTGACTTTACTAATTCAAAAACAACTTCATTTAAAGTATGACTATTCTTTTGGTGGAATGGCGAATGTATAATTTATCTAAACTAATTGCTGAGATTGATTGATTTATTTATGTATGGCATTTTTACTTAAATACAGTTTATATGTCATAGCTGAAATCCTAATCCTCTCTGTCTCCCTTTCTCTAAAAGTGCCATGTGTATTGCTGATGATTGTCTAGTGCTCGTTTTCCTTTCATCAGAGCCTCTTGAGTTCAGGCAATCAATGGTGGCCCTTCCCTTTTTTACCAAGCCCATTTCCATAGCAACCGTCCTCTCCTCACCAAACACCTTTTCATAGAATGACACTCCAGTGACCTATTAGTGCATCAGCAGAAAACGGCCTCCTGGGTTGAAAGAGTAGTATTAATGTTTATAATGTCCACTTTATCGACTCAGTCGCTTTAACAAATCTAACTGAGCAGGTTCAGTTCAAAAGACTACGGATCTTTTATCATTAAAGTTGGACCAGACGCAATTTTAAATGGAAGACAAAAATACATGAATGTAAACAGATACTTTCCTCCAAAAACACCTAAATGGAAAATACGTGACCATTGAAAAGCTCAACATAATGTGATTCATGCATATGCTTATACAAACACTGTCACAAAATATTTTCTATTTAAGATGTCATTGAATGTTAGGGTTAAATTCCTTTATAGTGTTGTAAAACAATATTGTTTGTATATTGAGTGTCGACTGCTGCTCTGTAGATATTGTCATACCACACTACGGTCACTTTTTTAAATAAGAGCTTGTGATCATCCTCCCACTCTCTGTCCCGTCATCCTTGATTATGTGTACATTTCGAAATGACAACTGTTATTTTCATCTTTAACCTCAACAACAGCATGCTAAATTATCTTAGACATTGTTGACTTTGATTCTTACTGAGACTGGTGTGGTATGACATATTAACCTGTGCTGACATTAGGAAAATGTTCTAACTTGTTAGAGGTCTGACTATGTTACCCTGGTGGAAAGTCCATGAAATATCAAATAGGCTCACAGATCTGTGTAAATTGACTGCGCAGTGCAATGAAGCGAACCAGTTGAGCAGGGGCATGACAAACTAGCAAGGAAGCAGCACTGAAGCCCCACCAAGAGTCCTGTATAGACAGCGACAGCAAACACAAAATTAAGCCAAATTCAAGATGAACATTTAAGAACCTAGTTGAAATCCAGACATTAGAAATGCCTTCATCAGTGTATACACGGCATTTTCTACATTACTGGGTCAAAATTAAGTCACATTATCATCATGTCACTCACAACAAAGAAAACTTGGTAATCAAAGATAAGGACTGTAAGTTGAGTGATGCTTTTATAGAACATCTGTCAATACCTGTGAGCTGGAATTGTTCAGATGAATGTTTTGCAAAGCTCTAGAATGGCTCGACAGTATGATTTTGACAGTACATTTTTTTGGTGAACACGAACCACTGGAATGAGTTCAATAATAAAAGATCTGTGCAAAAAAAGCTGATAATCTACATTTCTGTTTAAATATCTACAAAAGTGAAGTATGCTTCGAATGTCACCTTCAAAGGCCTGAATGATCAAAAGGCAACCAAAAACAATTCCATTGGAAAATGAAAAAAGTACAGGTGATAGACCCCCAACTTCAGAGTTTTCATGAGCCTTGAGGGACGCTACAGGAGGAATCATGCATTTGTTATACACATGGAGATGCTCCCTGAAGTTTCAGTGTTCATGGCATCCCTGACAGGAAGCAGTGAGGCATCACTTCCCCCTCAGGCGAGCAGCTGGTTGGACCGCCGTTGGTGACCCTGGCGGCAAAGATTGAGAACATCATACAGTGACCTGACTGTTCTGACACATTCATTATCTTCACAAATTGTATTGCCAGAGAAATCTATAGCATGTGTGATTGATTGTTCATTGCTCCATCTGTTTATCTGTAGAGACAAACTAAGTTCTGACTCAAACTGTGAGGGAAGCAATTATATCTAAGTCCCAAAACCTACCAACATTAGTTATTATATTGGTCAGCTGGATTATGGGACGGGTTAAAGGTAAAATGTATTCAACCCGTTGTTTCGGATTGTCTATTGATCGTTCTAGTGCATGGTTGTCAGATAAAAAATCCTAAAAATTGTATTGGCCAATTGTACAAAACACATACCTGAATTTTAAGTTAAATCGATATTTGTTTGTATTCGTGTGTGTGTTTATATATATAAATAAAAAAATGCTGTGTTTCCATCCACGACAGAATATTGAACCTACACCCCATAGTTTTTCCTGCAACTCTCACCAGGCTGCAAAAGACCCAGGCATCAAGAACTTGGTGGTAGAGTGAAGGCCCTGGAAACCAAACTGTATCCAGAATTGTAGCCAGAGAACATTGTTATGAGGCTACTGAGCCAGGTAAAACTGGAACAAGCCTTGAGTGCCACTGGTCTAATAATTTATCCCAAATGTAAGGCCACATTGTGGCGAAATTTTGCAGAGAAAATGTGACAGGCCTGCTAATGATTTGCTTTTTATTTCCAATCAATGTTTTCTGATGGGCCTGCACAGATCAACGGCTAGATAAGTTTGCTACTACCTTATCACCTTGGTTTGTGGATGTGAATCTTTTGCTGACATGCGAGAAAGTTCTGAAGTTGCATAAAAGCATGACTTGAGGCCACTCTTCACTCATTTACTCACTCTCTCGAAAAGCTTCCTAGACACAGCAGCGTAGAAGAAGAGCCAGGAGAAAACATATAAGTATTGTTAACTTTTTTGACCTTTAAAAACCTTTCCCTGTTGCTCTGGTTATTTTATTACTTTTCTTCTACATTGTGCCTGTTATACACATACATACATACACATGTATGTGTAATGTTGGTTTAGAATTATATTTTACAATTTGTACAGCTTTTACATACAATCCCACTTTTGAATATGTTATTACAGCTTTACACATTCTGTGTCTATAAAATATTTTGTTATTACAATTAATATAATTTAATTAATTACAGTAATGTCTTTGTTCAGCTGTTTGACAAAGACAAGTAAACAATATTCGTTTACTACTATAAAAATGCAACTTGTATCCCAGACATGGAAAGGCTTTAAATAATCAATTTGTAAAATAAAATCACCTCACATTAAGTGCATGGTGTGATTAAAATGTCAGCAGTAGCAATATTTCACTATTTATCTTTAATCAATTGGGTAACATCTTGTTGTAAGATAATTGATGGCGCTATTGATGCAATATAATAGTCTAATTTCAAGTGTTAATGAAATAAAATTGATTATTTTTCTAATTGTACTAGAAAAATGCAACAAGTTGCATGTTAAAATGCTAGAAAAAAAACTATGTAGATGCATTCAGACAGTATGTGCATGACAGTTTATATGTTTTGAAACAGTTCATACAGTTTCCAAGTACAACCCACAAGCAAGTGTGTCAATGAGGATTAAATCATGAAAGATTAGAGACGGCAGAATTCACAGAGACATTATTTGTAAAACATATTTTAATTGCAATGTTGTGTTTGTATGTGTATCAAGTGCTATTTCATTTCTGAAAGAAAAGCAAAGATGGATAAAATCATTTTATCTTATATGCACAGATACACAACAAAATACATAAACAAAATATAAATGTTTCATATGATCTACAATTATGGAAGATGGTTGATGCTTTACTTTAAAATATATTAAAATATGTTTTAAACTTACCTATTTACTCAGTTAGTAATGTTCTAACATGCTGTTACTCGTTTTCATAATAATTAGCTTTATTTCTTTGTAAATCAACATCTATACCTTCAGCTCTGCTTTTGTAAATTAACAAACAAACCTCGGTTTGCACGAGAAATCATTAGTTCCAGAATCCATTTGTATAAGCTCCGTGCATGTGCATGACCTCTCGATGAAGCTCTAGAGAGATAGAATGAACTCTTCTCTGGGTTTTAAAGCACACATACCAGGAGTATGTTAAGTTTTAAGAAGATGATAAGTTAACTTTCCTTTCTGGAACTCTGCTACAGCTATAAGGTTTATTTACCAGATTCTGAGGGTCGGTAGTCTATAACTCTGAAGTGCTCGGCTGTAAACTCTGTGGTCAGAGATTTTTCATTGCTCCCTGCCATCATCCCTAATTTACCCTAATTCACCCGAATGTGACCGCACCGTAACTGTGAGTCTGTCTCACATCTGCTTAACACACACTTGGAAACACTTGGGATATGCATGTAACAGCGCAGCATTAAGTATGCAAATTTTGGCAAATTTAACTAGAAATTTAAATAGAATTGTTCAAGTAATTAAAAAAAAATAATAATTTTCTATACATAGACAACTGGTAGGATGCTATATGTCTTCTGAGGAAATTAACGACCTGTGAAGTTATGTCAGTGTATTTGTCAACCACTGAGGTCCAAAATATTATCTTTACAAAAGCTTACTTTATTATTGTATGTTATTATTATCATAATCAAAAGACAAATTTCAAGTTAAATAATTTCTGTCTAATTTTAGGCTCAAATAGTTTTGAGTAATTTCAAAGAGGTTGCACCATAGTCAATTTAGTGTGCAAGAATAATTGTTTGTATGTTTAAATTTTGTGTCCTAAATTTTGCCTGGCAAGTATTTTTATTCTAAAATGACAACAAAGTGTCCTAGTTCATGAGCAAAAAACACAACAGCAAAGACAACAAAAACACAAGCAGAGCCACCAGACAGAAGAGTGAATCACAGCAGCAGCCATCTTTCTCTTAAAGCAGAGTTAATGCAATATGACACATCTGCTCCTCCTCAGCCCCACAGGTAACATGTATGCGATATGCCACTCCACAGTCTAACTCTTTCTCCAAGCTCCGGCTGTCTCTTCAGGTCAGCTATTATTTCACCTTGGCTTTTTTTTTTGTGGTCCATTCTGAAACCTACCATTAACGGATGCAGACCACTTTGCTTGGCCTTCATGAACCATCATGACATAATAAGGACATTGAGTTATAAGCCTGTTTCTGCATGAGCAGGTGCCAGATTTGCTTAACATCTTTATATGAATAACTATGAGCATGCCTGTTTTTGGCAATGGTAAACATCGTAAAGGGGCTTTAAGCTATAAATATATAATAAATACTCACAATCCTCTACAGAAGAACGGAAGATGACCAGTTATTCACATATTATAGGTTCTCTATTATGCACACACCACTCTCTGAGATTTCTACCATGTTTTGGTATTGTTTTTCATTCATTACATACTTGAAGTCGTATTAATACAGTTTCATACATATTTGTGAAATTGTTTATTCCTTTTCTGAGAGCTCAAAATATTCTCTGAGAGCTTGGCGAACATATTCCCACCATTGGGACATATCCCCACCCACTAACCAAACAGAATAGCTGCAAAGATGTTTGGTTAAAAAAATTGTGTTGAAGTTCAAGAGCAGACCAGTGCATTGCTGATTATTGTGTTTTTGATAAAAGGGTTAATTGGTTAGAATAAAAATTAATCTGGCAGAAATTGGAGGGATTTTGTGTATGTCAGAAAACTGAATTATTATTATCTTCATGTCGGCTTTCTTCCCTTTTGGGGTATATCATAACCCTCTGGCATATGTTTTACGCGGTGGATGCCCTTCCAGTCGCAACCCATCGCTGGGTTGCGACTGGAACCCACACACACATTAACTCTTTAACACTATAGGCAATCGTTCTTACTCAATTCACTTATACCGCATGTCTTTGGACTTGTGGGGAAACCGGAGCACCCGGAGAAAACCCACACGATCACGGGGAGAACATGCAAACTCCACACAGAAATGCCACCTGCCCCAGCCGAGACTAGAACCAGTGACCTTCTTGCTGTGAGACGACCGTGCTACCCACTGCGCCACCGTGACGATTTGAATTATTCAGTAGTGATATTAATTCACACATAGCGATGGTGCATAGTCACCTTGTCTTATTTATTACACTATATATCCATCCATCCATCCATTTTTTTGTCTGCTTTATCTCTTTTGGGGTCGCCACAGCGGAATGAACCTCCAACTATTCCAGCATATGTTTTACGCAGCGGATGCCCTTCCAGCCGCAACCCATTGGGAAACATTCACACTCACACTTATTGTGTTTTCTCAATTCACTTATATCGCATGGACTTATGGGGGAAATCAGAGCACCCAGGGAAGAACGTGCAAACTCCACATAGAAATGCCATCCAACCCAGCCGAGGTTCGAGCCAGCAACCTTCTTGCTGTGAGACGAGCATGCTATCCACTGCAGCACCACGACGCCCACACTATTGACTAGTCAGAATTTGGCGTAAACAAAATGAGAACATGGATCCATCATGCCTTGCCCACTGTGGTGGTGATGGTGTAATGATGTGGGGGATGTTTTCTCGGCACACTTTAGGCCCTCTTAGTGCCAATTAGGCATCGTTTCAATGCCAGGCCCACCAGAGCATTGTTTTTGACCATGTCCATCCCTTTATGACCACCATATACACATCCTCTGATGGTTACTTCCACCAGGATAATGCACTATGTCACAAAGCTCAAATGATTTCAAATTGGTTTCTTGAACATGACAAATGAGTGTCTTTTTCTTTTTTAGTTATTCAATCATTGTTACAAACTAATTTTGTTAACAAATATACCTGATTTAAATCAACAAAATCATGGAGAAATGTATTTGCGGTGTCTCTTAAGACTACAAAGAAAACCATGGTTCTCATCCAGGACTGCTGTGACTTATAAATTGAATGTTCATATCTGACCACATGACTCCATACACCATCAGACAACATCTCTATGACTAACCTAGAGGTCAGGAAAATCCTGTGAGCTACTGGTTCTGAGTCTTCCAACCACTTTCAAAAAATACAGAAATAAACAACACAAAGTTATGCCCTCCTGTGTAATAGAGCAATGCAAAGAACCGATTGATTAAAAAAATGCCTTGTTTTCATCTTCTCACACGTCATTATTTCAAACAGAATAAAGCATCAGGCCATTTTCCCTGATAAACCCAATCTGAGTACATTGCTTGGTAAACAATCACTATAAAAAAAATTCCATTAGATTATTTTTGTATTTCAATCCAGGCGATATAAGCTTTAAAATTTTGTCCAGGTAAAAAAATAAATTAATGAATTAAACAGCAAACTAGTTTAAAGGGAAGGGAAAAATGTAAACCCTGTAACCATTGCAGACAAATTGATGCAAGTAAATTAAGGAAAATTATTTATATATAAATTGTTTAAAACAATTTCCTCCAAACAAGCAGATACCTTGATGTTTTAGACACATTTTAAGCTACAATATTTTTTTTCCGATGAGCATATTGTTCATCTCTTGAGTACAACTCAAGTTTACGTTCCTAAATGTTAATGTGTAATGAAATTTGGGTTTCAGTCAATTTGCAGTAAAAAATCATAGTATTCTTTGATGCCTTTATTTTATAAACAAGCTTAAACATGCACACTAAATTGTATTTTGTATTATGTTATACAGATATTCAATAATTTTAAAGTAAAATATTTGAAAGACATTAGAATCATTTAACAAAATAGTGTCTTAGTTAAAAGTACAAAACTTTTAAAATTCTAATTTACAAAAATTAATTTATGCATTAAATCAAACAGAGAAAAAAGGTATTAATAAATGTATTAAAAGGTATATTTGTCAGGGTATTATTTTATTATTAATTTATTCTTACCTTCACACAAAAAAACTAATATAATTTCTATAATCATATATATTTTTCTTGCATTGGGTCTTTCAGAACAGGTTAAAAGCAGGCTCTTGGCTACAGTCTTTGATATTAAAGTGTCATGACATTCACGTCTCTGCTGATAAAATCTTTTGTCTCATATTATAAATGTCTTTGGTTTGTCTAAAGTTTCTGCTTAACATTGTTGAATGTCTGAGCCTTTTAAATCTAACAGGAGCATGGAATTACCTTCACCGTATCCATGTGGTCTAGATCGAGAGGGAGAATATATTAAAAGGTAATCGGGATCTGAAAACCACATATCACTTTCATATTCATACAACGATTAGAGGATCAGTCAGGTAAGGTTTCGGATGAGTCAGGCTCACTTCTTGATAATTTAATAGGAATAAGCCCCTTACATGTGTTCCCTGACTGAGGGCAGCTCAAACATCCTCCTGCTAAATTGATTTAATGGCATATATTAGCATCTCATCTTAAGGAGCTCTTGTGTTTGGAGCAACTCAAAAACGCTCTGTATACATTTCTATCAAGGAGATGATCGCTCAAATCCTATTGACTTTTGTTATAATATGCTCCAATAGTGTTTCTCTACCTTGAGATGTTGTAACGCATTTTTATTGCTAGGTGATAAATTTGAAAAATCAAGACTAATTCTCCTATTTACAGTTTTTTTTCTATTAGTTGTTGGGAAAACAAGAGAGCCTTGATGTGTGAAACAGGAACTCCATGTGTGTGGACAATAAGGTGGATGTGTGTGATAAGTTTGGCCTCCCTCATAGACAGAAGTCGTACTAAGTAGTTTGAAACTACCCTTCCAGCTGTCATGTACAGTAGTTCTTTCAAACAGTACCATTCCTTAAGTATGTTAGGAAAATAATGTGGAAAAGTTATTCACAACATTATGAAAATATGTGCAAATGCAAGTAAAATAAAATGAACCACAATCCTGCTTATATAAAGCTAATGTAACAAGTTAATATAAGTGTCAACTGACACTGAGACACAGAAACTAATATTTAGACTGATTATTTATCAAAAAATAATAATTTCCTCAGGGAGGAAGGCACAGACCACTCACTCAGACTTCTGGTCCCAAGTCCTGCATGTTCTGGTATGTTGGACCCCAGAGGAATGACCTAGAGTTGTATATCTGTGCATTTTGATTGTGCTTGTTAGACAATTCTGAAGATCTGAGGAAAGAAGATCTGAGATGCTGCCTTGTGGAGCTTGTGGTGACCAACATATTTGAAGTAGAATATGATCTCTAAGAATTGCCTCTAAACCTCTAAGAGGTCCTTTATGCATTTGGGCTGTTAACAAATTGTAATTTCCAAAATTGGGGGGATAACTATTTCGAATCCATTGTCCCCTTGTATAAATCGCAAAAAAACTTTGAAGCTGATCACTCCTCAAAACAAAAGCATAACATGTGAGAGGACAACGTGTGAGATATTCTTTCTAATAAAAAAAATACAAAACCATACAGCAAAAAACTGTTGATGTAGCATTTCTTAGAAGAAGAAAAACATTATTTCACTTTTTTTTTACAAAGACTGTATTTTCACAAAGACTCTCTATACAGTTCCGTATCAGATAAAGGTTCTATAGAAGGCAGCAAGTAAAGCAGGATAATTACCTTAATATTCCTTGATATTCTGCTACCTTAAAATGCATCCTCTAAACACTGTATTCTCAGCTTCAACTCCAGTTTCGGGCAGACACTTCTTAAATCCGTTAGCATGATGCTTGACATGTAAGACCCACAGAGCATTTCTATGAGGACCTTCATCTCTTGACCCGTGAGCAACTCATCTGAATGTAGTATAACGAGGGGAGAGTGGCAGTAGCGGTGGCCAATCACAGGGTGGCGCTGCCGTATTTAAGTGAGATAGCGGGAGTCACACGGATACGTCATTCTCCAGCTGACTTCCCGTCATACGGGCAACCTCACTCACCCTTCGGGAAAGTAAAATTGCAATCGGAGCAGCATTTACTGTGCTGGTGGCACCACCGGTTGGGGGATTGGTGCCGACAGACGGCTCGATCGGAGTCAGTGTGTTGGGCGTATGTTCGCTACGCTTCCGTTGCCATGGAGGGCCGTTAAAAACGGCAGCGAAGATTCCCGGGATCTGCCCTTTCCTTTCCTTTTTCTTTCATTTTCTTTTCGTTCTGTTTCCTTTTATTTTCCTTACATCACCGTCCCACTTTAGTTTTCTTTTCGGTTTTGTTAAATTGTTTCCCCTTTGGACTGTTGCCTCGGAGGGCTACTTTATTATCTCGCCGCCTCGTACGGTGCACGGACCAGTCACTCGGCAACAAGCAGCAGAAAAGTCTCTCGCATGATTCGTTCTCGCTCTCCTGCCGAAGCGTTACACCACCCGAAGGACCTGCTGCTTGGAGGGAGGATTTTGAAAGATAAGTGCATATGACGCCTGGTATTTCGCCAGTAATATGAACACTTTTAGCTTTTGGTGTGAATGGTTGGAATATGCCTTTGTGAACGTGGGGCCTGTGAATGAGTAGCACTGTGTCATTTTTAGCATATATATACATGTACGGGGGAAATTCTTTTTATCTGATTTGTGTGTGGCGGGAATAATTGTGAAGGTCTGTTCTGGCAGGGGCGTGGTCTTTGCATCTGGGTGCTGGTACCCTCCAGGAGAAGTGGCCCTGCTGGTGGCTGGGGATACCCGGGTGCACCTGGGTCAGGTGTTGACACGAATTCTTTGGCTTGCCTCCTCTTGCTTGACGTGGGTGGTTGAGTTTCACTGTGTGCGTTTGCTGTGGAAGGTATCTCCCCTCCCCCATGCAGGTGTCCTCAACTCCTGGGCAGGTGCCTTCTGCCCACGGCCCCTGGTGGTAACTTGACCAAAATTATCCTGCTATATTGAATTGTTGTTTATAACGTATGCCTCCGAAATGATCAAATAAAGTGTAACCAAAGAACGAGTCGTTGGGTTTTGCCTTTTACACGTAATAAGAGTGTCTTATCTGCGTGCCTAGTGCTTACAAGTTCTCCAGGTGAAATTCCTGGGGTGGCGTAGTCGGTTGTTAATCTTTCTATGTGAATATTGGGCAAACCTATCAAGAAATCAGATATAGTGCCTAACGTTTAGACAAAACCCTGTTACCATTTTGCCCACATTCTGGCGTAGTCGGCAGGGTCACTCTGTAAAAGGCAAACCCTTGATCAGTTCATTTGTATAATATTTTGTAGGGGGTTATATATTTTTCTATATGTATCTTTTTTTTTTTTTCTCTCTCTCTTGGAAAGCACTACGTTTCAGTCTCCATCCAAGTACGGCATTGCTATAGTCCGTGAGGGGGTTAGCGATTCTGTTTTGGGTGTTATTCTCTCCTAGTGAGCAAAAAAAATAAAAAAAAATTTATAAAAACAAAAAAATGGAGGATGAGATACGAGAGTTGCGACAACTAGTCGAGCAGCTGCGGGCAGATAATGATCGGCTGCGCCAGGAGGTCGTCCCAGTGCCTGGCCCTGTAGTACAGCCCGAGTCCGTAAATAGGGAAGGTATGGCTCGCCCGCATGCCAACCTGGTGCCCCCGGCCGCAGAAAGGTTTGTATTTGTCCCTCGGGATCAAACCTGTCGAAAGTTTAGCGGTCGGTCGGGCATCAGTGTTGGTGAGTGGGTAGAGGAGGCGCAAGCCTGTATGCGGCTTCGCCATCTCTCGCCCGGGGATCAGGCGTTCTTTTTATTTGATCACCTGGAGGGGGAGGCTAAGGAGGAAATTCGATACCGTTCAAGTGAGGAAAGGGCAGATCCAAACAAAATTATACAGGCGTTAAAGGAACTTTATGGCTGTACGGAATCTTACGTGGCGCTGCAAGAAGCATTTTTTTCACGCCGGCAGCTCGAAGGAGAAACTCTTTTGGAGTTCTCATTGGCGCTAAGGAGTTTGCTAGAACGTGTACAGAGTCAAAGCCCCCATGGCGTTCCCAATGCGGAGACCCTGCTGCGTGACCAGTTCATTGAACATGTAAGGGACGGGGCGCTTAGAAGGGAACTTAAGCAATTAGCCCGTCGTGAACCAGCCACTACGTTGTTGCAGGCGCGTAGTGAAGGAATGCGCTGGGAGCGGGAGGGGATGCCGGGAGGGGTACGGGCCCGTAGTCAGTCGGTTCCATTGACTTATGGCCTACAATATGGCGTTCGTGGACAGCAGTGCGACACGGCCATTGCTAGGTCTGACACAGCAGAGCTAAGTGAGCTACGGGGGATGTTGGTACAACTACAGCGCCAGCTAAACCAACTTGCAGAGGGTATGTCACGGATACAAAATCTCCAGCGCAATACCCGTCCTGTTCAGTCCAGGCAAGTAATTTGTCGGCGGTGCCGCCAGCCAGGTTATTATGCTCAAGATTGTGAGGGGGAACATAGGTTGCAATCGGCATCAGTACCCCCCAATGCCTTGCCACCATCTAGAAATAGGCAGCCTGCAGGCAACCCGCCATCGGGAAACTAGTCCCCACCAAGCCCGAGGGTCAAGGTTTGGTTGGGGAACAGAATGGCCCAACTAATTTCGGAGTTGCACCACAGTTAATGGCATTGTGCCCTCAGCTTACTGCAATAATGGGTGGTGTTGAGGTCCCTAGCTTAATAGATACCGGGTCTATGGTGTCTACCATTACAGAAAGCTGTTTTCTGGCTAATTTTAACCACTGGGGCCAAGAACGTCTGCGGTCATGTAATTGGTTGCAACTTAGAGCTGCGAATGGGCTCAGCATCCCTTACAGGGGTTATCTGGAGCTGGATGTGGAGTTGTGTGGGCAGATAGTTATGGGGTGTGGGGTATTGGTGGTCAGAGACCCGCCTGGTGGCATGTGTGCTGAGGTCCCAGGGGTTTTGGGCATGAATGTCCTGAGCCGCTGCTACCAGGAACTCTTTGGCCGGCATGGCGCCCACCTCTTTGAGTTGCCAGCTATATCCCAGGCACCCAATTCCGTGTTGAAAGCATTGCAGTTCTGTCACCATACCAAACATCGGTGCAATTTTACTTTGGGAGGGCGAGTGAAAGTTAGACGTGGTCGAACTTGGCGTATTCCTGGTGGAACCCTTAGATGGGTGCCCACCACATGTGCCACCCAGGTCCCTGGCACTACCATGTTGTTTGAGCCCCCGGAGGAAGGTCTGCCTGCGGGTCTACTCGCCTCAACGTCTTTGGTGCTGTTAGACCGGGGTACAGCGCATGTGCCAGTTGTAAATGTGGGTACTCAGGAAGTCCTCCTGTACCCCAACTCGGTTATCGGCACTTTAACCAGTGTCGATGTCATTAGCCTGCCACCTGGTGTCATGGAAGTCCCCTCCACGGTTGTGACGGTGAATTCACAGGCAGGATATGCTTCTCCGTCAGTGGAGGATCAGATTGCGGGGACAGATCTGGCAGCGCTATCCACTGATGAACAGGCGCAGGTTAGGGCATTGCTGGAAAAGTACTCCAGCATATTTTCAAGTCATGATGGAGATTTGGGGTGTACCAACCTGATCTCGCACGATATTCCCCTGTTGGATGACACACCAGTCAGGCAGCGGTACCGGAGGATTCCACCCTCCGAGTACGAGGTGGTGAAAGCCCACATCAATCAACTGCTGGAGGCCCAGATAATTAGAGAGAGCTGTAGCCCCTTTGCTTCTCCGATTGTCTTGGTGAAGAAGAAAGATGGTAGCCTGCGCCTATGTGTGGACTATCGCCATCTAAATGCCAGGACAAGGAAGGATGCATTCCCCCTTCCACGAATAGAGGAGACGTTGGACTCACTGGCGGGGGCTCGTTGGTTCTCCACTATGGACCTGGCCAGTGGTTACAATCAAGTTCCGGTGACTGAGGCGGATAAACCAAAAACAGCCTTTTGTACCCCTTTTGGCCTGTTTGAGTGGAATAGGATGGCCTTCGGCCTCTGTAATGCCCCAAGCACATTCCAACGCCTAATGGAGCGGTTATTTGGGGACCAACAATGTCAGTCTCTTTTATTGTACTTGGATGACATTGTGGTCTTTTCCTCCTCAGTCCATCAACATCTGGAACGCATGGAGTTGGTCTTAGGTCGCCTCCAGAAGGAAGGGTTGAAGGCGAAACTCTCAAAGTGCACCTTCTTCAAGAGGGAAGTGCAGTATCTGGGCCATATCATCTCGGCAGAAGGGGTCTCTACAGACCCGGGCAAGATTCAGGCGGTTGCAGAGTGGCCCCGTCCCACCAGCCTAACAGAGCTCCGCTCATTCCTGGGTTTTGCCAGCTACTATCGACGGTTCGTGGGTGGGTTTGCCAAATTGGCGGCTCCTCTACACAAGTTGGTAGCAGGGCTGGCATCCCAGAAACGCCCTAAGCAAACTGGGCAGGAGTTTGCCCAAGCTTGGTCGGGACAGTGTAAGGAGAGTTTTGAGGGTCTTAAGAGTAGGCTCACAACGGCTCCCGTGCTGGCATATGCTGACTTTTCGTTGCCATTTATTTTGGAGGTGGATGCCAGCCACGGTGGGCTGGGGGCAGTCCTTTCTCAGGAGCAGGAGGGAAAAATTCGACCTATAGCATATGCTAGCCGTGGCCTACGACCCACTGAGCGCAACACCTCCAATTACAGCTCAATGAAGTTGGAGTTTTTGGCGCTCAAGTGGGCCATGACGGAGAAATTCAGAGAGTATCTCCTGGGCCACCGGTGTGTCATTTATACAGATAACAACCCTCTTAGCTACCTGGCCACCGCCAAGCTTGGTGCCATGGAACAGCGCTGGGCCGCTCAAGTAGCGTCCTTTGACTTTACCATTAAATATAGGTCGGGAAAGTCTAATATAAATTCGGATGCCCTGTCACGTCGTCCTCTACCTGAGGTGGAGGTGGTCCAGGCTCTGGTTCCTGGGTTGAGTGTCCCAGAGGATCTACAGAAAGCTGGTTCAGGGGTGCAGGGACAGGTTAATCAAATTTCATCATTCCCATGGGTTGGTGCAGTGAATGTTGGCGCCTTGCAAGAGGACGATCCGGTCATTGGGAAGCTGTGGAGGTGGTGGAGGCAGAAGGCACCCCCACTTGGGGGAGCGAGACAAGGTCTCCCCAGACCCCTTATGGCCCTCCTGAAGCAGTGGGACCGCTTAGTAGAGAGGGATGGTGCTCTGCATCGACGGGTGTTTCGCCCAGATGGGGGAGAGGAATCGCTCCAAGTCATCTTGCCTGCTGCGTTGAGGAGTGAGGTATTATCTCAACTCCATCAACAGCATGGACATCAAGGAGTGGAGCGCACCTCCCAGTTGGTTCGCCAACGTTGTTTTTGGCCGGGGATGTCTATAGACATTTCCCGCTGGTGTCAGGAGTGTGAGAGGTGCCAACAAGCCAAGGAGGCTCGCTCTGCCCCCGGTGGTTTTATGGGACACCTGCTGGCAGCACGACCTAACGAGGTGCTGGCTATGGACTTCACCGTCCTAGAACCCTCTAACTCCGGTCTTGAGAATGTCTTGGTAATGACCGACATTTTCAGTAAGTACACGTTGGCCATACCTGCGAGGGACCAACGAGCAGAGACCGTGGCCCAGATATTAGTGGGGGAGTGGTTTTGCAAGTTCGGGGTTCCCTCTCGCATCCATTCTGACCAAGGCCGCAACTTTGAGTCTGTACTGATAGGCCAGTTATGCAGGTTGTATGGGGTGGTGAAAACACGGACTACCCCCTACCATCCGGCCGGAAATGGTCAGTGTGAGAGGTTTAACCGAACCTTGCATAATCTCTTGCGAACCTTGCCTGTAACTAGCAAGGGGGATTGGCCTTCCTGCCTACCCCAGGTCCTGTTCTCGTATAACACCACCCCGCATCAGTCAACCGGTGAGTCACCTTACTACTTAATGGCAGCATCCATAGGTGGGTGCTGGAGCACCAGAACCGGTTGCAGGCTGCTTTTGAGGGTGCTCGGGAGCGGTTGGCTGCAATGGCAGTGCAGCGGAAGGAGCGGCATGACAGGCAGGTGCAGGAGGCACCACTGAAGGAGGGTCAACTGGTATACCTTCGTGACCATAGTGTCCGGGGTAGACATAAGATCCAGGACCTGTGGAGCGCAGTGGTATATTCTGTGGTGAAGGCACCAGATCCTGGAGGGGTAGTGTACACCATCGCCCCTGTCACCGATCTCACCCGCCTAAAGCATGTGCATAGGTCTGCTCTGAAGGCAAGGCTCCCTATAGGATCCCCACTTAGAGATTTGGTAAAAGGTTGAGAACTCAACTCCAGGTCAGGAAGACTCGACAATGGAGGAGGGGGACTTCCTCGTATTGGTACCTGAAACTCCTCAAGGAAATAGGGGTCCACAGCAGGAGGCAGGGCTATCCGGGCCTCCTACCTTAGGGGCTTGCGGGGTTGACCAGCTAGAAGAAACCCAAGAGATGGGAGAAGCGCCACCAGGTCTCAGAGGTGATGGTGCTAGGGTTGATAACCCAGTTCGGAGAACGAGTCGGGGCAATGCTGGACAGCATTCAAATTTGCACCACCTCCCGCGGTCAGCTGGAATGGGTATGGTGTCTTCGGTGGTTGGCACCAATAGGGTGGCCTGGTTTCGACCGTGGGATTAAACTCAGTGATCAGCTGGCTAGTTCACCGTCGGGGCGACGTTGCAGGGCCCTGGGGTGGATTGTAGTATAACGAGGGGAGAGTGGCAGTAGCGGTGGCCAATCACAGGGTGGCGCTGCCGTATTTAAGTGAGATAGCGGGAGTCACACGGATACGTCATTCTCCAGCTGACTTCCCGTCATACGGGCAACCTCACTCACCCTTCGGGAAAGTAAAATTGCAATCGGAGCAGCATTTACTGTGCTGGTGGCACCACCGGTTGGGGGATTGGTGCCGACAGACGGCTCGATCGGAGTCAGTGTGTTGGGCGTATGTTCGCTACGCTTCCGTTGCCATGGAGGGCCGTTAAAAACTGCAGCGAAGATTCCCGGGATCTGCCCTTTCCTTTCCTTTTTCTTTCATTTTCTTTTCGTTCTGTTTCTTTTTATTTTCCTTACATCACCGTCCCACTTTAGTTTTCTTTTCGGTTTTGTTAAATTGTTTCCCCTTTGGACTGTTGCCTCGGAGGGCTACTTTATTATCTCGCCGCCTCGTACGGTGCACGGACGAGTCACTCGGCAACAAGCAGCAGAAAAGTCTCTCGCATGATTCGTTCTCGCTCTCCTGCCGAAGCGTTACACCACCCGAAGGACCTGCTGCTTGGAGGGAGGATTTTGAAAGATAAGTGCATATGACGCCTGGTATTTCGCCAGTAATATGAACACTTTTAGCTTTTGGTGTGAATGGTTGGAATATGCCTTTGTGAACGTGGGGCCTGTGAATGAGTAGCACTGTGTCATTTTTAGCATATATATACATGTACGGGGGAAATTCTTTTTATCTGATTTGTGTGTGGCGGGAATAATTGTGAAGGTCTGTTCTGGCAGGGGCGTGGTCTTTGCATCTGGGTGCTGGTACCCTCCAGGAGAAGTGGCCCTGCTGGTGGCTGGGGATACCCGGGTGCACCTGGGTCAGGTGTTGACACGAATTCTTTGGCTTGCCTCCTCTTGCTTGACGTGGGTGGTTGAGTTTCACTGTGTGCGTTTGCTGTGGAAGGTATCTCCCCTCCCCCATGCAGGTGTCCTCAACTCCTGGGCAGGTGCCTTCTGCCCACGGCCCCTGGTGGTAACTTGACCAAAATTATCCTGCTATATTGAATTGTTGTTTATAACGTATGCCTCCGAAATGATCAAATAAAGTGTAACCAAAGAACGAGTCGTTGGGTTTTGCCTTTTACACGTAATAAGAGTGTCTTATCTGCGTGCCTAGTGCTTACAAGTTCTCCAGGTGAAATTCCTGGGGTGGCGTAGTCGGTTGTTAATCTTTCTATGTGAATATTGGGCAAACCTATCAAGAAATCAGATATAGTGCCTAACGTTTAGACAAAACCCTGTTACCATTTCGCCACATGAAGCTAATGTCCTGTAGCTGTGCTCTAATAAGCTCAGGCCAGGGGAGAGATCCCATTCATTACCTTCATCAACCAAACTCCTTCATTTCACATTTTCCAGAGCTTAGATGTCATGCTAGCTTGTAACAAAGATTGTACACTGTACAGTTATATAACTTTTTTCCTAATTGTTTTAGAGTATTTAGAGTCTTGTATTAGTTAAGACCAAACCAAACCTAAAAAGCAGTTTCATCCCGATGAAAAAGCACAACAAGCCTACAAAACACCTTTAAAGGACTCGATACCTTGGATTTACATAAGTTGAATATTATTTAATATAACTTTATTGTCTTTCAGATTTAACCCTGGAGTAAACTGTACAATCTTTTATTTGCGATTTCTGACTTACTGTTTGAAAATGAAATTCTTAGGATGTGACGTTTTTGTTGTACTGAGCTGTTGTTGATGAGATGCTGTTCATCATAACTATTAATGAGATTGACTTCTGTTATTCTATGAGAAGATGTGGTGTGTTGATTATTAATGACAACACTTGACAAGTCCCGTCAACTCGCAAGACCGCATAGTTCTTTGGAGCTCAGAATTAGTTGCAGTGGTTTGTTTTCATGGTGGAGCGGTTCTGAAATGTTTCATGGGTATCTCCTAAATGAAGCTTCAAGCCATCTGTTTTTAGTTCTACCATTCCGACACTGGTCCGGTTGGTGAGGCCTCTCTTTCTGCCAAATTGTCCTCGGTTGCCCTAGTGGATTTGTGAATGTTCAAAAAGATAAGGAAGAGGGCCTGCATCGCTAAGCATGTCTCAGTTTCACCCAGGTGATTCTGGGGGAGAGATGTTCTCCACCTCAGCAGAGCCCTGCAAACTGCTTTTGCAGCTGTTTTCTTCATTATCACTATCCATATTTGTTGTCAGGGGTTGTTTCATAACGGTCGCTAGTGCTTCTTTCCCTCTCCACCAAGCCACACCCAAACCCCACCCTACTCTGTGCAGCTGTACACTCCCATATTTTGGGCATTTTTTAAAAATCATCACAGCCAGAAGTAGCTTGAAATAGGCAGGGCTCATGGCCTTTTAAGAGAATGCAATTATAATACTGTTGACCAATCGTCTTTAACAGAGCAAATAAAAAAGTTGGAAAAAGAGATCAACCATGAACATTTATGTTTTTTTTTTTTTTTTTTTTTTTAGTATGTCAAGTAATCGTACTAAGTATATTACACATTGTGTTGACCAGCTATGATGCAATATTATAGCACAGGTGGTGGGCAAAAAATTGGCTTATGCAAAAATCAGAATAAATAGGATGACCTTTTTTTACTTCATCATTTTCATGCTCTAAGTTTGGTTTAATGATGTGCCAAATTGCCTGATGTGTCTTTAGTGCATTATGGTTTGAACATATCATTACTGATGGGGATTCGAATTTTAGCACCTGCAAAGAGACCTACAATGTTCTATAATTACATACAATTCCATCTTTTCACTTTTTTCTTGTCACTTTCCCCTTTTGTCCTAGTCAACACCCATCATTACATTTTTCTCTGTGATGGACACATTCGTCAAAGTAAGCAGTCTATAAATGCATCTAGAACTTAAGGATTTTACACATAAGTTGTGAGGCTACTATGGATTGTGGTAAATTATTCACTCTGGGACATTTATCCTAAATTTTATTAAATGTATTCATAATCCATATGATTCGATTTAATATTAGATGGTAGTTATGTGATCAAATAGGAAAGTCTTGTAATGGATTTACATTTACCTAGTTGAATGTTGAATATTGATTTATATAAAAAAAAATAGTAAATACCTTTTAGATTTAAAATAGAAGATTTTAAATCCGATAGTCTAGTATGTAGATGGCACAAGTGTGTAGAATCTGTTGAGGGAATACACAAATCCACCAAACATTTCTCTAACAATGAGAGCTATTTAAAGAAGGCATGAAATAATCAACCATAGGGAAAATTACATGGCCTTCAAATCACTGGAGCATAATTACATACTATTAGAAAGCAGAGCCCACCCCCTATACCCCCCTTCCTCCCCCCAACCCCCCTTGATTCTGACCACAAGCACGTGCAGTGACACACAAAGAATATGTTTATGGTGTGTGATTATGTTGAGCTGGAGCTGGCAAAAAGAGTAAGCCAAACTATGATGCATTTTATTTTTAATTACCCTTTAAAAAATTCAAATTCATTAAAAAAACCTAATTATGACCTGAACACATATTGTTCAAATTCAGTTAAGCTGGATTAAAATAAACACCCCATAATAGTTCAATTCTGTAATTCTACATTATCAGGTCTATGATTCTTTTACACTGCAGTTTACATTGCAGTTTATAAATAGTTATAGCTGTAAAACAATCATTGATTCAAAATATGGACAGTAGTTTATAGTTTTTCTAACATACAACTATACAGTAAAATAACTGTACATTTTTATTGAATCATATCATTAATTACATTAATGGCATTTTTTTTGCCACAAATTCTCTTTCAATTTAGGATTGAAAAGGGATTTAGAAGATGTCACAAATTTAGCATAAATACAATTAAAATTTTGTCTGGGGTAAAAAGTTGCTTTACCAGCAGCTTACGGGTTATCATTAATTTGTTTTTAACATTTATTAACTAAAACAGAAACACTACAAAAGTGTAGTGCTCTTAAAGCTATGTTGTTTCCTATTTCATTTTATTGGTCTTCTGTCCTCACTCAATCAGTGCCAAAATGGCTACCTGCTAGGGTAGAGAGGATGGATTTTCATTTTCATGTGTGAGACCATTTCACCTTCACTCTCTTACTTGCATTGTGTTGGTCATTCCTATCTAGCTTTTATGATAAGTGGGAAAATTAAAATGTTAATTTGTCTTACTGCCAAAATATATCAGTGAACCATAGTACAAGGTCAAAAGTGCTCATATTTATTTCAATAGTGTTGGCATTTTGTCTACACAGGAGAGATTTAAACTCATCTGTGTATCTAACTGGGCATTCGGACCAAGACTGGAAATTGCGTGATTAGCGAATGATTTAAATGTCAAGTCAATGGCTAGAAGGTGTATTGTGTAGGACAATGCTGCATGACGAATAGCACTGTGGAGCGGGACGAAGTGTCATATTCATTGAGGCATTTTCCTTTTTTTTACTTTTTTTACCATTTTGCAGCTACACCAACCAATCATGAGCTTCGAAGGCTAGTCACGTGAAGGAAACCTATGGAAAATGGATGTACACATTTGCAGCATTTATTCATGAACATTATGCACATTATCCAACTGCTGCTTTGAACATGGCTTAAAGGCTTTACTTATGGATATTAAATTCTAAAACACATGTTGTACTTCAGATTTGGAAACTGAATTTGTTACAGCGTCCGCATTTCTGGCACCAATTGTGTAATGCAGTTTTAATGTACAGCAAATGTTAAATATACAAGAACTGTATGGGTATTCCTCAAAAGGCCATATTCTTGATCAAACTAAAAATTCAAATTAGTTAAAGATTATATGCAGTTTAAAGGCAAAATGGTATCACAAACATTCAAATAAATATGTTTGATTGAAAAAAAATATTATATAACCTAATAATAATACCAATATATATTATTCCCATTTCAATGAAAACATATTTGACATTTGACAAACAATAAATTATTCATCGGTTGAATGTTTTCTATTTGTAACAAACAAATTTTCTTTTTTTTTTCAAAAAAGTTTTCTTTCCTTTTTTTCTACCTTTAAATTATAGAATTATGATTACACAGTTACACTGTTATTTATTAATAATTACACTGTCATTTTTGTTAAATAAAGCAAATATATTGTTTTTAAAAAGCACAAACACTGCAAAAATGCATATATTTTCACAAACATTCCATGTTTTAAGTTAAACGTGTTTGGAAAAAAAAATTTTTTTCACATAAACTACACTACTTTTGTTAGATAAAGCTTCAAACACCACTACAACTGAATTTAGCTGAAATTCTATGCATTCCTTTTTGAGTCTGTAGCTTGTTGAATTCCACACCACACATCAACCTGCAATCCTCTATTCATGCATTTTCACTTTCAGGTTTTTTTTTTTTCTCTTCTGACTTTTGCCTTAACGGTCTGTATCTATTCCGTCGTTCTCTCTTCTATTTCACCCATCAGGTCACAGGGCCCCGTTCTACCCGCCACACGCTGAAATATTCACAGGCTCTCCACCTCAGTCTTGCCTGTTAATATTGGATCTGTTGAGGAGGAGGAGGGTGAAGATGAAGGTGCCCGCAGGGAAAGAAACTAGTGTGTTTATACAGAGAGGGTGAACTGTTTTCTGACACGTAGAGCCCTCTTCTGGTCAGTTCTTAGAAAAAAGCTTTCCTGAAAGGTTTACTGAAAGGTAAAAGCAAATGTCATCTTTACTGCTGCGTCATTATTTACAAAAATTACAATACATTTATCAGATATTGCAAATAACATTCCTTCATAGTTTATCATCCTTTCACAGGTCTCAAATACAGAGAATCTCATTAGAACAATGATGCATTCAAAGTTGTATAAATAAACATACTGTCTTTTAAAATTATGCTACAACCATGATCTGTATGAAGAAAAAACAGCATGTGTGATATCAGTTTGAAAATAGCGAACAGTTTACATTTATTTTTGTTACTTCCAGCTAATGGTTTTGTGTATTCAGCATTTTTTATATATATTTGCTTGAGTAGAACTGATTAAATCCTTGTATTCAGTGTGTCCTAGGTAATGACTGATTTTCGAAACACCTTACATTTTAAAATTATCCATACATTTTGAATTAGGGTTTTAATCCCATATGAAATATCATCATTATTTTATAAAGATTATCTTCACCATTGTACTTTTAAAATCTCCTCATTCGTTTCCCAGGACTGCTGCTTTCTTGATAGTGCTATTAATGTACTGCTTCAAGCCCTTGTTAATTTACAAACCTACACTACTAACTGTTTCTGTCATATGCAACTTTATAAACCTATAAATAAAAGACACAGTCTGACTTTCTTGCTTTCTTGTGCCAGATGAGGTCGAGTGGCTGCAAGGATTCCCATTGCTCAGAATCCAGATCCAGAGTAGAGTGACACTCAAAAAGCCTCAGACTTAGACAGCAACCATTACATCCTCAGAAATTATAATCATGCCAAACCAGAGACTAATCAACGGATGAACAACATATTTCCCACAGATAAAAGCTCTCTGGTGGGTTTTCTCTGTTTATCACTTTTTGCCATTCAATCGCAAAACTCATGCACAGACAGAGCATATTCTGTACATATTTAAACCTGTTCATTTTTCAATATACAAAATATATATGCAGAGGGTCACCAGTCAGATTGTCTTACTTTGCCCCGAAAGTCTAGCATAATACCGTATACAGGAAATTCGACATGGTAAAAAAAAAACCTCTGTTATCATTGTTGGTGCCAGATGATACAAAGATGCAGATTTTCACAGCAAGAACCGTAAACTATTTTAACAATCACTCCTTCACTCAGCACATCCAACCACCTTCCCCCTCGATCCCATCCCCTCTCACCTTCTACAAACCATCTCACCTACTATCACACCTGCCCTCACTCACATCATCAACTCCTCAATCACTACCAGCATTTTCCATAACACCTTCAAGGTGGCCAGAGTCACCCCGCTTCTCAAGAAACCTACACTCAACACATCACTGGTGGACAATTACAGACCTGTCTCTCTGCTGCCCTACACTGCCAAACTCATTGAGCTTGTCATCTTCAATCAACTCTATTCTTTCCTGACAACCAATCAGGCTTCAAGAATGGATACTCCTACTAGACCTCTCTACAGTGTTTGACACAGTCAACCATCAGATCCTTCTCTCCACTCTCTCTGCGACGGGCATTACTGGTACTGTACTCGATTGGGTTAAGTCCTATCTCACTGGTAGATCTTTTAGTGTCAGATGAAGGGATGAGGTATCCAACACTCATAGACTACTCATAGGGGTTCCCCAGGATTCAGTCTTTGGTCTCCTTGTCTTCTCCATCTACACCACCTCCCTGGGCCCTATCACCCACAGACACAGATTTGCGTACTACTGCTACACTGATGACACTCAACTCTATCTGTCGTTCACCCCAGATGACCAATAAGTACCCACACAACTGACTGCCTGAACGACAACTCTACTTGGATGAAGAACTATCACCTACAGCTCAACATGGCCATGACGGAACTTCTGGTAATCTCGCCCAATCCCTCTGTGCATCACAACCTCACCATCTAACACTCACACTAACACAGTGGTTCTCAAATAGTGAAGGGGCATGAGGCTCCGTCAAGGGGGGCACGTTTAAGCTCGGGGAACATGCTTTTTTAGAAAAAAAGTGCAATACCACTCCACTAAATTAGGGGACAGTGGCTCTCTTATTGGCAGAGTATGAAGTGTAGACACGAAGTGTAGAAGACAGGCGGAGAGAAAAGGAGAAAAAGAGACAAACGAAAGTCTCCCAAAAGCTAAGACAATGAAATATGACGATGCGTATGTATCGCTTGGCTTCACTATGACTACGGTGGGAGACGAGGAAAGACAGGTGTGCTTACTGTGTCTAAAAATGTTGGCAGCGGACAGCATGAAGCCGAATAAATTAAGGCATCACTTAAAGACATTACACCCCAATCATGCTGAAAAGCCACTTGAGTTTTTCAGTGAAAACGTGACGAATATTAAAAGCAATCATGGTTCGTCAAACAATGTTTATGATTTTAATAAGGATGAAATTTTTTTTTTTACATTTCAAATGTACCTTAAATCTATTCTACTACAGTTAATAAAGCTAATCTTTGTCATAAGTTGGTCCATATTTCTTTCTTTTTTCTCTTATACGTTAATAAGGATACTGTGTTATGCAGAGGTGTACTTATAACAAATTTAAAGACAAATAATACTATTTATAGTTGCGCGGGGGGCACGAGATGTTTTTTTTTCCTTCTAGGGGGGCGCTGCAGAAAATAATTGAGAAACACTGCACTATTTGTGAACGTGATGATTTCACTACACAAAATATCCTTGATTCACTAAAATGAAGCATTTCATAAGAGTTGTTAGTTCGTACCAGTGACACAGTTTATCAAAGTTTTGGACAATGTTGAAGATGCAAGCTACTGAGAAACATACTTTGGAAAATAGTTTACAGTTAAGCTGTTAGTCATAAATATACACAAAGATAAATGTTTCATTTTGTTAAAAGAGCCATATTGAGTCATATATGTGTGATTTCAGCATCTCACTGGTTGTACTAAATGTATTTGATTTACTTAAACAAAGCAGTTCAAAAGAGTTATTTGTTTGGTCTATGTTTTAATAGAAAGACAAGATTTTGTTCTACTAGTATATACAGGTGAACAAACCCCAGAGGGGGGCTTACTGAACAATGGAAGGATGTGAAACAAACAGTGCTTGTAATTAAATGTTCACATTTACGGTGGTGCATTGTGCTCACTCTCAGTGTGGATGTGGTGAGATGTTCACGGATTATAATCTGGAGGGGACAGTGGTTAGTGACCAGTAGCGATTGATCTTTTTTAGCTAAAGGTACAGCTTGGTTTATCTGATCAGTGCCTGATCACCCAGAGCTGAGATCGCTTGCCTTCTAGCTCACAGGTGTCAAACTCAATTCCAAAGCCCTGCATAGTTTTGAGCTAACCTTAACTGAACACACCTGATTCCTTTAATAAGCTACTCTTGGCTTGTTTAATGCAACTCATGTCTCTCTTGGAATATGGTTGGAACAAAAACCAGCAGTGGCTGCGGCCCTCCAGGAATGAGTTTGACACCCCTGTTCTAGCTCTTTTAGGTGTCCGTCCTTGGTTTCCAGTGAACGTCTGAGGCGCGTCACTTGACTGTAACTCAGAGATGAAAAGAAAATGAACAATTTCTGTGCTCACCGCAGATACCTGTGAGTCATTGGCCATTTATTGTTCGTTTTCTGCTTATCATTCATTCTTAAAAAAAAAATTATAATAATAATCTTACAGCTTCTTGAACCCAGGTCTCCCATACGATAGTTAAACATGTTACCTGAAACACCACCACAGTAGGTGATTTCTTTAAGTAACATCCTATTTTTTATAGATAATGGCATCAACTACTCAACTTTATTTCGGAAATATTCAGGTAATAAAAACATGGATGTATTAAAACAATGACGATTAGCTAACTTGAGACAGATAAAGAAGTAATGTTAAGTTTTGAGAAACTTTTGCAAACTTAACCAACCCGGACGACTGTTTGCTCATTTATAAGGTGAAGGCGCCACCCAGTGGCAGTGAAGCAATATGGTTACTTTCACGCAAGGCCCACGATCAAAATGGTACCGTGTCTGTCATTTTCATTGGTCACTATCTGTATCTATCTAATGAATTGAGTCATAGTAAACTATTATTTTTAAATAGCCTTTAATTAAAGGGTGGGGAAAGCTGAAATGGTTAAACCTGTTTTCAGTGAAAGCTTTTTTTTTTTTTTACAAAACTGACAGTATGGACCTCACATCTTAACATGTAGAATTCTCATATAAATGCAAAACTATATTGATACATATACATTTCCATACTTCATTTTACAATTGTTTGGATTAAAGCATGCAACAAGCATTTTTACAAACTTTTTCAAATGATCAAAAAGGATAATAAAGACTTGTGATTATTTGTAACACTTTTTCCAGTCGCTGCATGACAGAGCATTACCTTTCACTTGTTCAGACAGTATTTACGTTCAATTTCAGGTGGTGGAGACCATATTCAGTTTTTAGGAGCAACAGCATGCTTAAAGATGTTTTATACCAGACTTCTATGGCACTATGAATTCCAACTCAGAATAAATCCCTCAAGAGAATGGCTTTATGCATTCGGAGCATTGTGCTGTTTTAAACTAGTGTGCAGAATGGAAAATAGTGATCTGTGGGTGCTTGTGCTTTTGCAGGCTGCTTGGCTTCAAGGCGAGTGTTCTTCACAAGCATCTGTTGAAGTAGGAACATCAAGCCTGTGGAGTCAAGGAACTGTGTTGGAAAAACTCAGGGAGTGGCCTGGAACTGGGATAATAAGGGAATGAGTGACAGGCTTGCTGAGAAGTTGAAAGTATAAAGTGCCTCCTTGCAGTCCTCTAACTGTTTCGGTCTGCCTTTGCCCTCAAGAGTACTTTGGAGAAAGTGTAAAAATATCTATCTAAGCCTATACAAAGTGTACTATTTAATTAACTGGTGAAGAATTTTTTTTTTCTAGTATTACAATAATTTAGGTTACCCACTGTCTCCTAATTAGGGCCTGAGCACGCCACAAAAGGTGTGCGGCGAAGTGCTATTGTAATTGTAATGATTACTAGGGCCCAAGCACGCCACCGAAGGAGTGCAGCGAAGCCTTATTGTAATTGTAATGATTATTATTATTATTATTCCGAGTCAATTGTTGCAAAAATGACCCCTTAGGCTTGCTTGAAAACTCACCAAAATTTGCTGTTAGGTTAAGCTCGTTAAAAATGGCTATCTGGCACTGTCGGTGTGAACATAGCGTGAACAACGGCTCTGCAGTGACCCCTAGAAAAATGGGGTGGGCTTTCCAGTTTGACCTACAGTTAGAAAAATTGGTACACATACGCATCACCTCTATACAAGAACAAAAGTCTACAGGAATAGTACAGGAAGTGCACAATTTTAAAAAAAATCTGCTGTTTTTGAAAAAAAACAAAACAAAACATCCCTTTGCACTTTAGCGAACTCCTTCTTGACGAAATGTCCAATCCAGCAAAAAATGGTGTGGTTACTCGTAGGGCATGAGAAAAACAGTTATCAAAAGTGAAGAATTTGCCCCCACAAATTTCACCCTTCAAAAAAGGCAAAATAAATGACATGTTTTTGTCTATATCTCCATTCCAGTTCATCCAATGTCCACAAACACAGCCTGTCATGATTAGCCTGGCAGGCTGAACAAAATGACATGCATCACTGTGGCTGCACTCAAAGAATGGGTTCTACAGTGCCCCCTTGAATGTTACAATAATCTTTGTTTCAGCCGTTTTGACCGCTAAACATGTTTAAAAGCCCACTACATTTTGCCCAAAGGTCATCCTTGATAAACATGGCAATGTTACACTGTTGCTGTGATCATAGCATGAAAATTGTTTCTGCAACACACCCTGAGAAAAAAAAGAGAAACGAAAATCTTTATACAAGAACTATATATACTTTATACAAGAATTTTTTTTTTACATATTTTGGACTATACCTCCGTTCAATGTAATTCAATTTCAACAAAAACAGCCTGGCATGATTAGCCTTGTCAGGCTGAACAAAACGTTATCCATCACTTTGACTGCGCTCTAAAAATTGCCTCTACAGCGCCCCTTTGGATGTTGTTTTAGCTGTTTTGACCAGTTGAACATGTTACAAAGCCCACCAAAATTTGTTCAAAGGTCATGCTCAGTAAGGATAGTAATCTAACACTGTCACTGCAATTGTAACATGGACGACAGCTCTGCAGCGCCCCTTGAATGTGAAACAGGTTAACTCGCATTTTAGCAAACTCCTCCTAGGAAAATGTCCAGATCGAGCTGAATTTTGGTCTCGTGACTCTTAAGGCATCAGGGCCAGAAGTGATAAAAAACATAGAAATTCGTCACACGGTCTTGTTGTGTCACTATAATGAATTTGACCTTTTTTAAACAGATAGGGCTAAATGGAATTCTTACAGTAGCTTAAGTAAACTTTAGTGCCACCTACTGCCTGTGTATATTTGTGGCTGTATCTCTCACCATTCATTGTACATGAAAAAAAAATTAAGCATTATAATCTTGTGATCCTGATCAGATTGATAAGATAATGTTACAGTAATCGTGTAACACAAACTTTTGCTTTTATATGAGTTGTTTGTGTAACAATGAAGATCATCTTTACATTTAAAGCCTTGTTTAATTAGCTTTTTAAATTTAAAGACAAACTAGTACATAATAGAAGTAATCTTAGCTGATTATCTGAAAACATAATTAATAAAGGAAAATAAATGTTCATTTAGAAGATGTCCAGAGGGTTTTTTGTTGTTGTTTTATTGTGCTTTTTTGTTTCAAATAGAGTTGTTAGCAAATTTTTTTATTAGAGTGACTGTATTTCTAAATGGTCAAGATGCATTTTCCATCAGCCAGACAGAGTGAATGAGACTTCTGGTGAGAAATTTCCTGTGTTTCTGAGAGAGCACTGCGAAACATTTTTCATGCAACTATGTATGTTTGAAAGACATGTACAAGCATTTGAAGCAACCATTAAGGTTAACACAACACATAAGCATAGCATAAGAATCTTTATTCACAGTTATATCGCAGTTGATGAGTGTTGGATACCTCACCTCGCCACTTGATGCTGAAAATGTACTTGTGAGATAAGACTCAAACTAGTCGAGTTCAGAGCATGTGATGTCCACAGCTGAGAGTTGAGCGAATGTGGTTGAGAGTGTTAAACATTGCAGAGAGGTCCAGTAGGATGAGGACAGATGATCTGGAGTTGACCCTAATGCCTCACAATGATTGGGTCACAGACAGTAGAGCTGATTTGGATTCAAGGGAGAGAGTAGAGAGAAGATTAGGATTCAAGAATGAGCACTCAACTTAGGCTATTTTAATGCTCATAGAACTCACTAGGGAATCATTTAACAGTGCCTATACTTTTCTGAAAGGTACCATGTGACAGGAGGAGTATCCTTTCAATTTAAGGGAAAGATTCTGGGAGGCTCAACCAGTGCTTTGTGAACTGACACACTCATCATATACTAAGAGACATGGGGAAGTTGACTGTGAAAATTAGCCAAAGTGGATGCCAATGTCTGCCATTGGAGTTCACCTTTAAAAACCTGCCAGAGCCTGCTACTACTGTAGGGAAAGGGTGTCTGACCTTCAAGGTACAAGCAATCCCACAAACCAGCTTTTCTAGGGATCCTGACTATCAAAACATAGTAGTCCAGGGCCCCTGGACAGGTGAATCTTACTTCCACCTGTTGGAAGTATAGGATTAGCATTTATTTCAATAACTTTTTTAAATACACGATATGTTATGACTTGTTGTCACTACACACAAAACAGTGACACAAAAAAAGAGTCCTAAACACATATTGACCTTGTGAAAAACATGTTCATAAAAACTGGAATGCCATGGAGGCAATCAGCCTTTGACACTATTGAGGTGTTAATAGCTTTGCTATTGGTCTTAATTTTTGGATTCAGCTTATCTGCATTTCATGGTCTCGGTTCCCTCATCGTACTCTTCACAAAAGCCCATAGATAAGTTGTTAGGCGAGTTTGCCAGCCAGAATAGTGCAGTAAATTTGGCTATTAAATTAGATGTATTATACTGATGGTTTTCATTTTCTTTCAAATTCAAATACAATCACCAACACCCAAAAACACATGAAGCATGAAGTATAACATGCTCTAAAATTATCTTGGTAGACAGCCGCAATGATGACTGCGGACAAGTTAAGACAATGAACCCACACCAGCAGATGGCATGGCTGCCCAAACCCTTGCTGACTGTGGGAACTTCACACTGGACTAGACTTTGACTTAAATTTTGTGCCCTTCAAATTTTCCACCAGACTGTGAAAGACTTGATTTGCTTTTGTTTGAAAAGTGAACCTGGGCAACAGAGCACCAGACTTTTTCTCCTATGCCCAACACAGAAGCTTCTGGTGTTATTTTTTGTTTGGCTAGATTCATGGAATTCCACCGCTTAAGTCAATGTCAATCAGATGTCTGTATGTGGTGGTTATTGATATGCTAACTTGAGCCTCAGTCCACTCTTTTTGGATTTCTGAATTACCCTTGCTTGACACATCAACTCAAAGCTGCAATAATAATGCCTTCCACTTAGCACTTTTCAATTTACAGAGTATTATTCATTCACTCCACATTCACACACTGGTGCTGATAAGCTACATTGGTAGGTCCCAGCTGCCCTGGGGAAGCCTGACCAAGAGACAATCTCCTGCTCTCCCTGCCCCTGCGCAGTAGGAAGTGACTGGAGTGTAGTACTTAGATTGGCCACAAGGAGGGTAGGGTCAGAAATGAGTAGGTTCTCATTTACTCCAATATTCAAACTGCACTAATTTGGAGCTGAAAAAACATGTTTACACCCCTGGTGCTGTAATTTTTTGTTATTTAGATTCGCTAGTTTTGACTTTAATGAACACTCTGAGGGGTGGGTAATTTTTTATTAGTTTGTTTCAGATATATTAAATTTAAACCATCAGCTAATCACATGCCCCACCTCTCTGGACCCATTTTTGGTTAACAGGAAGTGATGAACCTTCATAATGATGATTCAATGAGTCTTCATAATGATGTCAATGAGTCTGACAGAAGACGTTATAGGACGATCAACTCCATCACTAGCTGCCCAAGATTAATTCTACTTGTGGGGGGAGTCATTGATGGCCTTTTACATAAACGTAATGTCTCCCCCATAAATCTGAAGCTTACTAAGAGCCAAATAATGTGGTAAATGAATTTCTTGAACTAAGCTATTGTAGTTTTGGCACATACCTGTGTACTGTAGTTATAGAACACTTGTAACATTGAGTAACACACTGCACATTCATTTATAACAATGCATTCTTTTTTTCGGAAAGACTTGATTTTTAGCTACTTTTAATCAAATGGTGCTCATGGCTTTAGAATGAGAGTAAAAAAAATTAAACATATTTGTTTTGTCACTAACATACCTGTGACATGATTCCTGTTCAGTCATTATTTAGTTTAATATAAAAGTACTTGAGCTGCAATTTTCTTTATAACTTGGGAAAGGGAGCCCAGCATGGGCAATAACTGAGCCCATACACAATTCTGTCTAAAAAATATGAGTGCCAGTGTGTTTGATTGTGTGGATGATGGATACTCTTGAAGGAGCTCAAGGTCTGAAAAACAGCTTCAGGTAGGGTCAGATGGGTCACAGAGCTGATGGAGACCAAGTAAAATGTCAACTCAACAAAAACAGATTACAACAGCTAACAGCACTTTAACAAAGTTTCTTGAGTTACAAGCATCATTTAATTTTAGCTGAGCTTTACAAATCAAAGGTTTTTTTAAACAGTGTCTGTCAGCCAAAACAAGATATTGTTGTATTAACAAGGCACAATATAAAATGGGATCAATAAACTGTAACAATTTATTTAAATCTGGTCAGAAAAAGTAGTGTAAATATGACATTAAAATTGGAACTGAATCGGCATGAAAAACATGTATAATTATCTAAACCATCTGAGAAATATTCATTATCAAGTAGTGTTTATGTGCCTACGTTCATGTTCAACCCCAACACAATAATATAATAGTATAGGGCTATGGTCGATAATGGTACGCTGTTGTTATAGTAGACCTTTGGGGGAATGTTGATCACAGGATTTTAAAAGTTGTATACATACAAAGTCCACTTTCAAAACAGTAATCAATATACTTGTTTTTCTTTGACTGATCATGTGAGGCTGGTGCCAGAAATTACCAGATTCCTATAGACACCTAAAATGTCCAACATTACAGGTAGAAAAAAAAACAAAACACTAATGCCTGGTGCCAAAAGTGGTTTTGATTCATAGCCCTAGTTTTGACGCCTATTGACATCTATGAGTGTGAGGAATTTTCATTAGTTAATCATTTAAGTAATATTTTGAAATACTGTTTAATAGAGAGCTATTCACTAGCACTGCAATTTTATTTTAATAATTTTCAAATCACCAAAATTCAACTTTTATGCTATTTAATACTCTTTGGCAGTGAAGCTCTGCAACAAAGGAAATGTTTGTTTAGCATCATGAACAAGTCATTTTGCTGGTTCTTGAAGCCAAATTCATTGTAGTTACTACATGATACATCTGTATGAATCAAAAGGAATAATCACTATTAGGAGAAAACTACAATCACTTCCTCAATAATAATCACATTGGTGGAGTCCTTGCCAGACTCTGTCCATATATCATAGTGTAAGTCTGTGTAGACAGAAGCTTACAGCTGGAACAGAAAGAATAAGAGATCACCATTATAGCCAGAGGCCTCTCCTCATGTCACATCTGATGAAATATTAATCTGCAGTTTGTAGCTAATGATAAAGCACTGTGAAGCATGAGGACTGGAATGAGGTAGTCAGGCAATCATTGCTCTCTCATCTGTGGTTTAAGAGGACAACCTAAAGCACTAATGAGCTTTAAATCTACATCTCAAAGTGGCTGAAACACACTGAAAATGTAATCGCTACATCCTTGAGCCCCACATATTTTTGCCCTGTAGGCTCATCATAGCCTGGCCAATTATAGATTATTTTAAAGGGATTTTTGCTTTTTCCAGTATAGTTTTTATATTGGAGTTATCCCCTTCCGATGAATATTATTGTATAATATTAATAGTATCAGTGTTTTTCACTCCATGTGTTTACTTGATCATTGGCTCATTTGTTTTAATCCTATTCCAGATTTTTGCAGCTTTAATCAGGGTTTAAAAAAAACATTTGTTTTGTGTGACTAGGGTGCTAGCAATGGTTCCTACAAACATTGCAAGCCACGGCTATAGTGTATTTTGTTAGGAACGCACCAGGCAAGTTTAATGTAGGTGTTTCTTATTGACGGGGCCCTTTCAAGTATTAAAACCTTACTTTCAATTGATCCTACTCTTAATTTAATTTATTTTAATGACTAAGTAAACACATTGAAGTTAATAAGATGCAACCGTATAAAATAAATGGTATTATAGACTGTGTTCATCTGCAAAGAATTTAGATTTTATGTAAAACTGCACATACAACAACCCCATACAAGATTATTGTTTTTATTAGTCATATTAATTCTAAGCATATATAATTTGAGAGATGCTTAAAATTTTTAATCTGAGCCAACTGTTTGGAATGGTTAGCATTAGCCCACACTTAACACACTGAGATCTGGTCTCTGCCTCACAACCTCTGTTCACAAAGCTAAACCTTTATAATAAGGATTGTGTTTGTGCTGAAGCATTTAGCCTTTTGAAGCTGAGAAGAACAGTGAGAGAGAGAGAAAGAGAGAACATACGAGAGAGGGGGGCAATAGTCAAGAATTAGTGCCTTAAAGAATGGCATACAGTTCAGTCTTAAATTAGTCTAACTTTTAACCTAAATTCCAGAAAAGACCTAAAAAAAATTTTTATTGGGTAGTTTTTTTACTAATTTTGTTCTTCATTTTTTATTGACGTAACTGAATTTCTTCGTTGTTGCAAATGGTACAAGTAAAAATATTTTAAAATGCTGATGGTTTCTAAAAAGAAAAAAATGTGCCTATACACATATCAATATACCTACAATTTTTTTAAATTCTGCTTGATTTTGAATTTCTTGTTAATTCAAAGACAATGAGGCAATAATATATACTAGCTTTTGAATCAGGTTAATCAATGCTGAGTCCATCATAAAAATCATAAGCAGCTCAGTTTAAGTCTTCAGAAAGCGGTTTCCTGTATGAATTGGCCACATCTCTAAGTAATCTGTTCGAGCCTTTCTAGAGTGTCCTCCACTGACCACTGGCTGTAAAAACCTGGCATGAGGCCTCATCCAGACAGTTCTGAGAGAGGAAACAGATGGAGACAGCAGAACGTTAGGAGGGAGCACATCTCCATCCCATAATTCAACTGCCCGAGCCATGAGATGCCAGCTGCATTGGAGCCCCTGAATTCTTTTGACAAATTTATGTTTGAGCACTTTAATATCTTGAACTAATTAGCACTATTTATGTAAAAATGCTTGCGCTTTCTGTATTTGTTGAAAGTGTGAGAATTTGAGTTTTATAGATCAATTGTAGACACAGGAGCATTGTGGCAGTTGTGACAAGATGCTGAGAAATCGGAGAGGTGGTTAAGTCTTGGCGGTTGGCGGTTTGATCCTGCTAGGTCCATTCTGCCGATGTGGCCTTGTGTAATAGAATATTTAATCATTGTAAGTAATTCTCAAATAAGATTGAATTTGTATGTTTTCTTGCAACAGGAAGTGACGTAGAGAGGCGGGATTTATACTGAAGGGAACCTCAAGGGGATAGGCGCTTTTCGCTCTCTCTCTCTCTCTCTCTCTCTCTCTCTCTACTCTAGCGAGTGGATGTGCGTGCGCTGCTTGTCTCTTTCCTTTTTCTCTTCTTTCTTCCTCCATGATGCTTGCAATGTGATCACATTCTTCATTGAGATCAAGGTATGAGCTTAATTCATGTTTGGAATAAGTAATACATTTCCGTTTGTGATTGTGTTCATAAATCATGTCTCATGAGTAATAAATATTTCCATTATACTTGGGAAAGCCACTTCACCCATATCACCCTGTATGGATGAGTGTGACTGGTGGTGTTTTTTTGTATTCTTTTGACAGATTTAATGAACAAACAGACAATAACGCAAACACATTTTACCTTAAACACTACTTTGAAACTGTGGCTGTTTTCTAAAAATATTGCATTCTGATTTTAGAAAAGGTCCAGTGCTAGGCTAGACAAAAATAGGCAAGACAAAAATATGGTTTAAATTGGTTCTGAAAATTCCCCAATAAGACCCCTTTAAAGTGGTGTGGCATGGGTGAACATTTTTTATTAAACATTTAAAACACACAAAGTACTAAAACTATAACACACTGCTCGAGTTGTCCTTCATATTGGCAGAGCAGAGGAGGCAGAGAGTAAGGTCTAATCGAAAGTGAAACCCCAAGGTTGGTTGAGCACCAAACAGCACTGCATCCATCTGCTCCCTGCATTGCCAAGATCAGCTCCCAGAAAGATTCTCAATAATTGAAAATACGTAATTAAAATCTGTCAAATCTACACACTCATTCATACTCACTTAGAGCTTTTTTCCCCCTTATTTTACCCTTCATCGGATCACCTTATTTCTTTCAGTGCCCAGGCAGAGACCATGAAGCTGTTAATATCAGGAGGGTAAATTAGACTCCTTTCAGTAAAACAAAATAAAGCAGATTACGTGAAGAGCCATGGAAGAGTTAAAATCCGTAAACAAAACAAACAAAAACACCAGTGTGGGTCGGAAACAGCTCAGAATGTCAGCCATGTTCATCCGAACCATGACACAATTCCTACTCGAGTTGGTCAACACTCATCAGCGGGAGCTAGTTAAAAAATTAAGCGTATTTTTCCCCTTGATAACGAAGTATTGATCTTAATTATTTACTAATTTTAAACCCTTAGCACTGAAAACACATGGTTGTGTTAAGGCCTACTGTATGCAGATGCTGTTTTACATGGCTGCAGTGCATTTCTGCTGTGCAATTTCGTGTTTTTTTTTTGAGAAAGAGAAGAGGTTCTCTAATTAATACTAGATGGTGTGCAAATGGACAGAGGAATTAATGTAAACAAGAAAGTACTTTTTTATTCTTTTTTCAATATTTTTCATTCCTAAACGTCACAAAAATGTATAAATTCTATAATTTATCTCGCTGGATAAACATTCTTTCCTCTCTGATATGAACAACAATGCCTCAAAAGTGATTTTATCTCCTTTCAGAGTTGTTGTAAAATCCTGAATATTTTACCGCTTTGTGATTTATTTTGTCAGTAAGTATCTACA
Organism: Danionella dracula; assembly: GCA_900490495.1. Taxonomy (NCBI): domain Eukaryota; kingdom Metazoa; phylum Chordata; class Actinopteri; order Cypriniformes; family Danionidae; genus Danionella; species Danionella dracula. The sequence goes on along the minus strand of UELW01000378.1, from coordinate 1,879,700 downwards.
CAATTAATTAAATACAAGTTAAAATGTAGAATAAACTATATTTTTTAATAAAAAAAATAAAAGAATGTCTGTATTTTGCACCACCTCCTAGCAAATTAATTACAATAGACCAATATATCTGTTTACAAATAGTACAAACAGTAATAACATACTAAAGTAGTAGTGATAGGAATAGCATTTGTGAATGGGGTGAAACATGAAGCATGATTGAGACAAGAATTAATCCCTTTTATTCAACAAACAAATGCACCATTAAGCTCTGGTTGATTCTCTTCATATTCAAATGAAAAACTGTTTATGTTTTATTTTTAACTCACCAAACTATGAATGAAGATTTTAAAAAGAATAAAAATGTATTTCAATATTCACCGCAGTGGTGACTGGTCTATTACATTGAAAGCCTATGTAGAGAGATTTTGGTATTGATTAACAAATGAAACCAATTCATGATGAGAGAAAGACAAATTCCTACCACCATACACATAGTAGCATTATCACTTTAGTTCCTGGATTGAAACATAACATATTTAGTAGTCACTGGATTTATGTTAACTGCATTATCACATTTGATTAGAGCGAGTGGATGAAATGGAATGTTATCAGGCTGCCTCTGTTCATGATTTGATTGTGCTCAAGAGGAAAGCTGTTAACTGGCTACAAGAAACCTGCAGGTGTGCCTGATATAGATGACAGCAGAATTGAGCTTCGTCTTTATCAGATTGAATTATAACTCCTAAATGAGCAAACCAAGGCAATCACACGGTATTTGCAATGCACTCAATCACATTTAGCTAACATAAAAAGAGAAGAAACTGACTGCCTTTGCTAAGATTAATATCCCCCTACCATCTCAAACAACTTTGTTTAGAAGCGTGTATTATCCTTAACCCATCACCTTTACTGTCACAGGTCTGTCACCAGACACATATCAGTGCTTTATCACTTCTGCCACCATACACTCTAACATCACCATTCTTGTTTGATCACAGTCAGCATGCATAGCAATCATCCATCATGCAAATTGCATAAATCCATCCAACTAATGACTTTTTCACTGTGCATCCTCACGATTTTCACCATTCAATTTCATAGAAGCAAATGCATTTAATAATTAGTGTGGATATTGCTGTTTGGGTGAGAAATGAGTGTTTTTTTCATGTTGTACATTTGTTTTGTCTGAGGTGAGATAATTCATCCCCATTTCATCAGGTTCATATTTTAATATTGTTATAACAAAGCAAAATGAAAAGCCCCAATAAAATCTGAATATACTAAGGACTTTTGGCAGGTCAGGTCTACTATCTCTGCATTCACCTGCCATCAACAAAGCGGTTGTTTTGCTCAAGCGGGGAATCTGTTAAACCCCATTCAGTTTTTTATTTGTTTGTGAAACAGTCATAGTTAATTGATTTTGTTCACATTTTCCCCATAATGCAGGTTATTTTTGAGAAAATAATGAAACAGCTTGTATTGCTAGTGCAAGTGAATTTTTTTTCAAGTAGTGATGACTTTTTGGAGAAGTAAAACCAATATGTAAAGAACCTAGAGTGCATACCTGAGAAAGAGTTTAGATTATATTTTATAGTCACTTTTATGACTGAGACAATAACAGAAAACATAAATTGATTAAATTGGGTGTCACGGTGGCACAGTGGGTAGCAAGAAGGTTGCTGGTTCGAGCCTCGGCTGGGTCAGTTGGCATTTCTCTGTGGAGTTTGCATGTTCTCCGTGTGATCAATCACGTGGGTTTACTCCGGGTCCAAGGACATGCGGTATAAGTCAATTGGGTAAAAACAATTGTCCATAGTGTTTGAGTGTAAAAGTGTGTGTGTGCGTGTGGTTGTGGATGTTTTGGAAAAACTAGTTATGATATTAAAAATAGAATCCCCTTCGCCAGACTCGGTTTGGTCTATATACTGTACTATATAACATCCTGGATGTGCCATGGAACATGGAATGTTTATTGTAGACTTCGTTGGACAAAAAGTTTATTACTTTAGTGATGATGATGATGCTTTATTCTGATTATAAGTTGCATTGTATCCATTTAAACGTGTGGTTACATTTTTTTGTTTTCCTTGAAACGACACTTGGTAGCTATACTTATACTCTCTGCCTCCATCTCACATTCCTTTTCTTCTCCATGGCATAATAACCTCCATAATCCACTCTGTTGTTTCTAATTTATTATTCCTCATCGATTTTCATCATGGTTTTCACAGGGCGTCATGAATCACCCAGAGCTCTTCCACTCATACACACGCTGGCAAATGTTACACAGCTCAATCGATTTACTGCCCTGAGCATTGCAGCTACTTTGCTTTCACTGTTTTCAGCTCTATTGTAACACATTCCATCTCAAGCTCTTAATTCTGCACGTTGTGTGTGAAATAGAAAAATCTCATTTAAAGGTGTAGACATCATATGTTTAATTTGATGTGAAACAAACTGAAATGTTTATGTTCCCTTCAAAATATTTTTTTTAAAATAGGCATAGATTTTTAGTTCGGTTCAAATGTTTTTCCTAATCAAAGTGAAACTGCAAAATGATTTGATGTGTTGTACACAGTGAATAAACTACATAAGACTGGCCTTGTTATGTTTAAAATTTGTTGTTGTTTTTTATTAAAAATCCTAAGGAGACATTCATATTATGCCATTTATATGTTTGATAACAAATGCAGGCTAACAGTCTAATCCTAATACTACCAAACTATACCTGGATCATACGAAAAGTCCTGGCCACAACATCTTTCCATTTACATTTATGCAATCGGGCAATGCTTCTATCCAAAGTAAATTTAATATTTAGAACTGAGGACGTTTGATCAGCTCTGCAATTTCTTTCTGAGCTGCCAGGAAAAAGACCTCATCTCTAAGGATGCCCTCGGACCAAGAGAAAGCTCATCTTAATCACTTGTTTCCAAACGCTTAATCTTTTAGTTAAGAATATAAAGGTTCAATTCTCAATCAACTTACTGCAGCCAACGGGTTTGTGTATTTTAATAATGTTTACATGTTGTACTCAGTCCACTAAATTAAAGTGATTTATTTAGTCATAAAAAGTGTAAAATAAGAAGCAACACAGTTTCTCAAAACACACAAATTTTAAGATTGGATTTTTCCAGTATAACCAAAGAAATAAAAATTGTTAAGAAAAAAACATGTTAAGCTGAGGGATAATATATGGAATCGCCAAGGCAATTATCAGGTTGAAAGTTTCTCACAGCCTTTCAGAAACAGCACAATGATATGCAATCAATATTTACTGTGAGTAATAGATGGACTTGTACAGAACGACTGGCGGCAGAGCAGGTGAAGTATTTGTTAGCAAGTCACGCTCAGTGGATTAGCGACTGCCTTAACTCTGATGGAGTTCGCTGTGTCAACAAGGCAAGTAGCTTGTAAAGCAGCAACTAAATCAATGCACTCTCACTTACAGGGACGCTTTAGAGGTTATGCAAATGAACAAGGCTGGAATGTGACATTTTGAAAGCCCAGGATGGATAACCCCCATTAGCACAAGCTTTGTCACATCTTAAAAGGTACTTTTCCCTTCTATGATGGAGGCCTGCTTTACACCACCCTTTTTTTCAATGATTTGTGGATAGCGAGGTGAGACGGGTTGATAATAAAACAAATAGAGCTCTTGTTGGCAGGGATCTCCTCAGAAATACGGTTGAAACTGTATGGCTGACAGGTTTAATAGCATATGAATGCATATTTGCTCAGAGGACAAGCACACGTTACTTGTTCGCTTGAAAAATTAGCTTTGCAAACAGTGGAGGGGAGTAAAATGAATAACAGGTTTAAATTTGTCTCATGTATAATTAAGGAAAGTTCATAATACCTTGGCTTAAATATCTTACACCAAAACCGCTCAGTGTCCTAAAATACATAAAATCAACCAGTGTGGCCAACTTTGTCGCTAGATTTAGCGACTTTTCAGACTTTTTTTGTATCCTAGCGACTAGTGACAAATCTAATGGCTAGTTCTTGCGGTTCCTGGCGACTTTTTTCGTTCTTGTTGATGGGGGCTTTGGACGGAGGAACGCGGCTGCAATGACTGAGCTGAGTCTTTCTGTCACTCACTGTCTTTGCCCCCACCCCTAGTCTGCTCCCCTGTCAATCCTATTCACTGTATATAACAATCAATGCTCCCAAAAGGCGACAAGTTCTTCGTCTGCTGTTTAAAGGCAGTTTGCAAGTCTTCTTAAGGATGCATTACTGCTACCAACTGGAAAGTAGTATGAACTATATAGAAAGAAAGGAAAGTTAACTTTTCCTGTTATTATTAATTTATATTCTAAAATGATTCATAGTCTATTTAGGAAATAAAAGGATTGGCTTATGTATTTTTGTTTTGTTTAGGATTTTGATAATAGGTGATAGGTTCTGTTATTATTTCCCTAATCTTTTTCATCATTTCTTTTCTTTCCATTTCATATGTGTTACATTTAAGTATTACATGTTCTATTGTAGGCATCGCAGTGGTGCAGTGGGTAGCACGGTCGTCTCACAGCAAGAAGGTCGCTGGTTCTAGGCTCGGCTGGGGCAGGTGGCATTTCTGTGTGGAGTTTGCATGTTCTCCCCGTGATCGCGTGGGTTTTCTCCGGGTGCTCCGGTTTCCCCACAAGTCCAAAGACATGCGGAATAAGTGAATTGAATAAGAATGATTGCCCATAGTGTTAAAGTGTGAATGTGTGTGTGAATTTTTCCCAGCGATGGGTTGCTGCAGGGAAGGGCATCCGCTGCGTAAAACATATGCCAGAGAATTGGTGGTTCATTCCGCTGTGGCGACCCCGAAAGGGAATAAAAGCCGACATGAAGATGAATGAATGAATGTTCTATTGTTTCCTCGACTCCACAATTATTACAATTATCGGTTTTCCCAACGCAAGGTTTCGAGATTGTGGGTCTTTATTACAAAAACAATGAATACTATAAAATATTTTGTTTACATATTTGCAAAAAAATAGAAGCCATTGCGTGTGTGAGATTTTCTTCCTCACACAACATCCATCATCATTAAATATAATACAAGTAACCCAACCTTTTGACACTATAAAAATACTTTTTTAGATATTAAGTTCTTGACACAAACCATGAAATCAAAATTGATCTAAAGACATGATTAATTGTAAAATCACAGAGCTTACCTTTCATTTTCAAGCAACAGCAAAACGTCATTCCATTCTCATTGATTGAATTATTATTTAATTTTATTTAGCATTACATTTTTGTTTTATAACGCCATTTGTGACTTAATAGGGAACGGAGACTTATGTCGGTGACGACTATGGGAAGCTCCGTAAGTAGCGCTCTACTCTCTCCACACTATTTCAAAATGCCAATCAGCAAACATGCTGATGGTCATGTGATCACATCATAACGCATAAAGCGAACGTAAGCATGACGCTCTTCCAGTTGTGAAGCTGGAGCCATACCCCCAACCCTAGGCAACCAGACTTACTCACGACCCTATGGTTGTGGCATTCGGGGAACGGGGGTTACGAAAGTAACCATTAAGTTTCCCATCAGTCAGTCACTACGACTTAAGTTGTGACGACTATGGGAACACCCTGCAAAACGCTACAACCTAGCCAATGACCAGGCAAGTCCGGCTCTGACCGGGCCCTCCTATGCCCTGGCCTTAAGAATAGACTTAATTTTTAATGGGAAATTGGGCAAAAATCCTCTGATACCGACTCATACCAGAGGAGGAAGCATCAATCCCAGAGCTGAAGAGAAACGTGTGGAGGCCTTTCTCGCCACCTTGAAGGCTGAACTTGGAACTTCCGGCAGTTTAATACATGTAAGCTTTTATCGAGGGACCTATAGAAAATGCGTCTTTAACCACTATAGAAAAATCTTATAGAGGGAAGCAATAGTTTTCAAGAGTTAGCCTTTCGGGGTACTGCTAGGCTCTCTCATGCCTAGGGTCATAAAAGATTCAGTCGGTAGTCCCTCATAGAGGACACACATGTGGACAGAACATAGGAATACTCCGTTACTCTATTAGGCCTGTTGGGGCAGGAAGAGCCAAAAGGTTTGAGGTTATCTCCAAGGGCAAAAATAGCACATGTATCACTAAGAATGGCTCAACCCAAGCTGGACACCCCTTCGTACATCTCAGACAATGCTAACACCCCCTAGCATGGCTGAAGAGACGGATTCAACGCTCAGGTTATAGTACCTGGCGAAGGTGTTGGGTGTCGACCAACCTGCAGCTTGCAGATCTCTGCCAGCGGAGTACCTCTTGTCAGCGCCCAGGAGGCCGCCACACCCCTGATAGAGTGGGCTCTCAACTGCAGGGGGCAAGGGACATCGGACGCTGTGTATGCTGTAGAGATGGCCTCCACTAGCCAGTGGGCCAACCTCTGTTTGGAGACAGCCAACAGTAACATATGTATCACTAGGTCTGAACTTTAAGCAGGTTTCATCGACAGAAAGTGCCTGCAGATCCCCCACCATCTTAAATGAGGCTAATGCGGCCAGCCCTGTCTTAATTGACAAGGCAAGGCAAGGCAAGTTTATTTGTATAGCACATTTCATACACAGGGTAATTCAAAGTGCTTTACATTGGAAATAAAGAGTTAAAAGAAAGTACATTTAATAAAATCAATCATAAAAAAGTCAAAGTTAAAAATATAAAATCAAAGTGATTAAAAACTGAAAATTTAAAAACATTGATTAAAACAAAGATTAGTATAGTGAAGTGCAGAGTTAAAATAGTTGTTCAGACGTTGGTGCTCAGTCGACAAAAGTTCAACTAAACAGGTGAGTCTTTAGCCTGGATTTAAATGTGACTAAAGTGTTGGCACCCTTGATTTCCTCTGGAAGCTGGTTCCATTGGGGGGCTGCATGGTGACTAAAAGAGTATTTACCCTGTTTAGAATTTATCCGATCCGGGGTAGATCTAATTTATTTGAACGGAGGGATATCAGCTCTCTGTTTGGTGTGTATTCACTGAGCATGTCTGTTAGGTATTTAGGTGCTAAGTTATTTTTGGACTTATATACGAGTAGCAGAACTTTAAAATCTATTCTGAAGGACACCGGTAGCCAGTGTAGAGACTTAAGAACTGGAGAAATGTGTTCTGACTTTCTAGTTTTGGTTAGAATTCGAGCCACTGCATTTTGAACGAGCTGGAGCTGTTTAATGGTCTTTTTGGGAAGACCGTTGAGAAGGCCGTTACTGTAGTCCAGATGAAACTGGAAGATGAAAGCATGAATCAGTCTCTCTAAATCTTGTCTGAAAACAAAGCATCTGATTCTTGCAATGTTTCTGAGATGGTAATAAGCTGATTTGGTCATTGCTTTGACGTGGCTATTTAGACTAAGATCAGAGTCCAGAATCACCCCAAGATTCCCGACCTGATTTGTAGTTTTTAAGCCCTTGGCATCGAGATACGTGTTAACCTTAACAACCTCGCTTTTGCTTCCGAATGCAATGACTTCAGTTTTGTCCTTGTTTAATTGAAGAAAGTTGTTTTCCATCCAGTTTTTAATCTCATCAAGACATTGGCAGAGAGAGTTTATGGGGTTGTAGTCATTCGGGTAGATAGCTAGATAAATTTGTGTATCATCAGCATAACTTTGGTATGATATCTGGTTCCTTCTCATAATTTGGCCCAGTGGAAGCATGTACAGGTTAAATAGTAAAGGTGCAAGGATTGAACCTTGAGGGACTCCAAAAGACACTGCAGTCCACTTCGACATGTAATCACCTATGTTTACATAAAAGCCTCTTCCTTCTAAGTATGATCTGAACCATTTTATCACAGTTCCTGAAAGTCCGACATAGTTTTCTAGTCTATCAAGAAGGATTTTGTGGTCCACTGTGGAACCAGGACAGTCACTTTTCCTAAATCAGTGTTTAACCGGATGTTATTGACTATCTTCAGTAGTGCTGTCTCTGTGCTGTGATGAGCTCTGAAACCCGACTGATAACAATCTATGTATTCATTTTGGGTCAGGAATTCAATCAGTAGTTTTGCCACAATCTTTTCCATAATTTTACTAATGAAAGGGAGATTTGAGATGACCCTGTAGTTGATGAGTACAATATTGTCTAAGTTTGTCTTTTTCAGTAGTGGTGTTACCACTGCGGTTTTAAGAGGTTTGGGGAAAAATCCGGAGCACAAGGAGGTGTTTATAACTTCTTCCTTTTCTAGACTCTCTAGAACCATTTTTAAAAAGACTGCTGATAGAGTGTCAAGACTGCATGTTGATGTTCTAAGGCTCTGAACCATCTCTATTCATGTTTTGCTATCGATTAGATTAAAGGTGCACATTGAGAGTGGAGGCTGAGGATGTCTATCCCCAGCCCTGCAGGAGGAAGCACTAATGCCTTTTCTGATGTTAATGATTTTATTGATGAGAAATGAAGCAAACTCATTGAATTTATCCTCAGACAGAAGCTCATTTTGAGTCTGGTTTGGTGAGTTGGTTAACCTCTCTACTGTTGCAAAGAGAGTTTGCGTATTGTTGAGGTTGTTATTAATTAAGTTTGAGAAAAACTCTTGCTTAGCTGTTATTCATTCTAAATTAAAAGCACGAAGACTATCTTTATTAAGGTCGTAGTGGATGACAATGTAACCGGGTGCATTAATTAACAACAATCGGGCACCAGTCCCTAATTATGCGTTAGCCAATCGGTGGCATTTTGAGTATGTATTTAGACTGCCCTCGACCACCTTCGGGTATGCGTCACTTCTGCTGGGAGCCGCATCCGGTCGATGATCTTCGACAGAGTGGGAACACTCTGCCGAATTGGGTGTTCAGGTGAGGTGCTTCCGGGTTACCGGAGCAGTCGAGTGTTTGTTTGTGGTTGTGAGCACGGCAGCTCTAACGTCCATCCGTGGCTTTAGGAGGCTGCTGGGGTTTGTTTCTGCTGCTTCGTGAGGCAGAGAGGAATTGGTTGTGCACTATAACTCGGAATCCCCCCTTTCCCCCCTTGTGTTTTCCCGTGATTTTCTCATTTCCTTCATTCCCTCTTTCATCCCTCTTTTTCACTTTGGATTCTTCCGCTGGAACGAAGGTTGCGTAACCGCTTTGATCTGGGATTTTCTTTGGAGCGTGGCCAAGTCTCCATCTCAGTCGCGGTGACTGTTCTCCTAACTCGCCGCAGCAGCGGCTCGACTACCCATCGCACCGGCCCGACCAGGTTACTGCTCTTCCCATCTATACTGCAACGGAATATGTCGGGCGAGTGCAGGATCTCTGCACAGAAAACTGTATTTTAATATTTGTTTAAATACGAGTGGGAATGTGTGTGTGCAGACATACCCCTGCCCTCGGTGATTATTTTAAGTGTTTATTGGTCCTATGATTCAACGCTGCTTCTGGGGGGGAAAGGAATCACACTAACAAAGCTGTGCAGCTTGCCCTGGTTATGCTTGTCTTAAATTAAAGGTATGCCAGGCTTGGAGGGCGCAATAGTAAATTCAGGGGTGCTGGGCTCTGTGTGTGGGAACCACCTGCAAGAGTGAGGTTGTGGAGTGTACGAGCACTTGGTGAGCGTGATTTGTTATAGTGTGCAGTGCGGTGTAGTGCTGGTCTTCTAGTTACCGCTCCTGGTAAACGACGAGTTTACACGACGAGCTACTTCATTGTGACCGCTAGGACTCCACCCTTTCTGTCCTGGCGTGTCTACTCTCCTCTATCCCTCTTCGAAGCCGGTTGGTGAGCGACACTGTTATTTTAAAGATGTGTGGATTGGTGTCTATATTGAAATAAAGCATCGTGTTGTGACATAGCTTTCTGGTCCCTGCCTCCATCTTTCACTTTGCATGAGGGGACGATCCTGATGGTCTTGAATTTTAGTTAATTGAGACTTAAGTCTCAGCGGGGGCCCTACACCCTCAGGTCACAACAAGTTTGGATTTTCTCCACCTTCTTCCAGCCTTCATACTTTGAACTTTTGTTGAATTTCTCCAGGGTTTTTAAAATATTGTTGCGTTATTGTTGAGAATGGCAGCATTATTATCGGGCTTGTCCACGTAAATATTAAAACCCCCAGCGATGATAAAAGAGTCAAACTCTGAAGAGATGGCTAAGAGCAGTTCAGTGAAATCATCGGTAAACCCTGTAGGGTGCCTTGGAGGCCTGTATAGGGTGGTGAGAAGTACCCGTTTGGTGCTTTTTAAAGCTATGCTCAAATATTCAAAAGATGTGTAATCCCCAAGATTGACCTGTTTGCATTCAAATACGTTCTTGTACATACGTGAGATTCTGCCTCCTTTCTTATCAGAACGAGAAGCATGACTATATAAGAAGTTCCCTGGTGCAGCATCATTTGGTATGGTTGCACTAAAGCTATCATCTAGCCATGTTTAAATTAGCAACATATAATCTAAGTCATGTGTTAAAATTAAATAATTTATGAGGTGTACCTAACATTTAAAAGTGCTATTTTTACCCTGTTTTCTATGTGTTCATATATGATCGTCTCTGGCTTACAGTTTATTTTAATCAGGTTTGGTCTTCTTGATTTCTAATTTCTAGCAGACCTTTTCTTTATCGCTAATAAAGTAAGAGCTAAAGGGGCTGAGGACATCTGCCTGTTCTGAAAACATTCCCGAAGGTCGCCGTCTTGAGGCAGAATGTCCTTTTTATCTCACTGCTTGTTTGGTGGAGTAATGGTGGGTTGGGCATGATTTTGCCCCAGGCGTTTGATCGCAGAACTCTTTCTGCTATAGGAGAGGGAGGAGCCTGCCTTTTTTGGGGCGATGGTCGGGGGCTTGCCGTAAACGAGTGGGAAAGCTTGGTTTCTGCAGAGACTAGTTTTTCAAGCTGCGCTGGGAAACTGAGATCGGGGGATCCTGAAGATTTGGATATTGTTGATGTGTCCTCCAGGGAGTGTTTCTGTTGACTCCGGTTGTTGTTCAGGGGGTTATCCTCGTCCTCATACGGTGGTGACGTGGGCCCTGAGTTGTCCTGGTGGCTTTGCATGTTATCCAAATGTTGATCCCCATCATGTCTAGCGGAGGTCAGATAATCCTCATTCAGTGGTGATGTCTACAGAGTGGGTGACGTAGGCCTTGGTGTTGAGTTTCCACGGTTAATTTGATGGCTCTTGTGTCTTTCAGACAGATAGCGGAGGGAGAAAAGCATATTGTCCATGAGCATTCTTGTTCCAGATCTGTTTAGCTGCCTCCCATCTGATGTGATTAAATCTGGCTGATTACAGAACACATTAAAATGATCAATATACTGGATTGATCGGTATCCACAGTCTATAAAGTTTCAAATCTGTTTCGCAGCTGTACTTCCTGATGAATTGGTGTAGATAAGCCCAGTCCAAACAGAGACTATTTCTATTTCTCTGAAATTGCCAGTTTTCAGCCTGATCAGGACTTTCTCCTCGCTGATCTGGGTTCAGAATAACATGCTGAGAAATTGTAAAGTGCTCACCAGCTTGTTGTTTGTTCTTGTTCAGGTCCGGTTCTTTAGAATCCACTGTCCTTTGTGATGGAAGCGCTTGTAGCCGTGTCTCCAAAACTTCAGTTCGTTGAAGAAGTGATTGAAGAAGCGATATGCTGTGTTCACAACATTTTTCACAGCAGTGGATCAAAGACATTTTTCACTCGTCTGTGTCTCCAACTGAATCAGTCTGTTTGTCTTCCCGAGGAATGCGAGCTGCTGATAGAATCCCGTTTCTGTTTATCCAAACTTTTCCAGGTTTTACTTTCAGAGCATTAGAAATAGCGTTGTCTAAATAGCTTAAACATTTAAAAACAGAAAAAAGTAAGAAAATAGATAAGCTGAGGAGTGAGGACGGGCTTTCGGCTTCCAGACCAGCAGTCTCAAGCTTGTTTGCTATAAAAAAAATAAAAAAAAAACACAACAAGTGTCACTTTAAACATGTGTTATTGTTTTAAAACATTATAATTGACAGAAACCGGCTATGCGTGATGTAACATCACCTTATATGTGTGAACCAGAGTCTGACACGGAGTTTGAGTCCACAGAATTGAACAGAAACGGGAGGAAAAAGGCTCCTCAGCGGCGTGTTTACATGTAAATCAGACGGGCTTACTCTACATTATATGATTTCTATTGTAGACGTTCTGTTTTATGAATTATTTATTTTGTTATAGATGTATTTGTGTAAAACGCTAATACAGGGGTGTCAAACTCAATTCCTAGAGGGCCACAGTCCTGCACAGTTTTGCTCCAACCTTAACTGAAGGTTCCACTGATTAAGCTCCTCTGGGTTTGTTTGAAGGTACTAGTGTGTCTCCTGAAACAGGGTTGGAACAAAAACCTGCAGGGTCTGCGGCCCTCCAAGAATTGAGTTTGACTACCCTGCGCTACTACAAGATCTAGTTGCGAACTTTACCTTTTGATGTGCGAGCTTTGCACAGTATTGTGTAACGTTAGTAACATCTTTATAGTGTGGTTTCCACACGATTGACTGTTGTAATGTGTGCCTGATAAAATGCAGAGTCTCTGTGTGCTGAAACCAGATTTCCATATAGGGTTATAAAAGCCATGTAGTGTGTGCTCGCCTTGATGTATGAAGTATGTATGAACATTTTTCTACATTTTCTCTGATGGGCAGACACAAAATCGAACCATATCTGACAAATACAGTCATTCTTTGATAATCCAAACAAAAGGATAGAAGGATAGGCTCCGGACAGCCAAAAACACACTTCTCTGGCATCATTTTTCCAGCACCAGTCTGCTGCTGTCACAATTCTGGGTCAAACCACATTTCCTGCTCATCATAGGGAGGGGCTTTACTAGCAATTCATATGATTGACAAGAGGGTGGGGCTTGGGCGGGATAAGGAAAAACAGGCGAGGATAAGGAAAACAAAAACGTTTTCAACTTGGAATAAAGGATTACTCAAACATGCATGAACTAATCTGAATACTACTTGACGCATGTTTTTGATGAGGGTACAACACTTCAAGATGCCAGGAATGTCAGAAAAGTCACATTATCATTTATTATTTAATGTTTTGCACCTTTGCTCTCTAACTTATTTCCTCTAGAATGAATTCTGATAAGTTAATACATTAATTCTAGTAAAGTATACTGTGTGTAAGAAAAGGTTTTTTAGTTATAAATGTGAAATAAGTAATCAGATTACCATGTATCTCATAATAACCCAACATGCATCGATAACAACAGTCTCCAAAAAATTCAACAACTACGTTTGTAATTTCCACAACCTGAAATGATTTCTATGCTAATTATTTTGTAACATCCCATAAGCGCTACATAATGGGAGAAGCTGTAATTATATTTAATTCGTTTGCACATGTCAATGTTTTTTTACATGTTTGTTAAGTTGCCTGATGAATGTTCTGTAGCCTGCAAAGACGATTGATCTTCTTTGAACTTCTGAACAACTACCTTTAAATTGAAGGAGGTTTTGGTTTAATTTGTGATTTGCCCTTTTATGGGTATTGACATCTTTATTTATTTCCTTAAACTTGACATGAGATCTAATAATATTTAATGTATATAATAAAATATAATATATACGATCTAATATATTTTAACAAATCTGGAAACCATGTTCTGTTACAGGGTGCAACTGATGACTGGATACTTTAGTGCTGTATAAAGACTCTCTACATAGTTTTGTGGGGGTTTTTTTTCAGAAGAAACAATTTTTTAAAGGGTTCTAATTTTGAAAAGGCAACTTTTTAAAGGTGTCTGAGACCTTTTAGACTTGTTAAATTGCATCAGGTCATATTCTAAAAAAATTAAGTAAAATGGAATCAATATTATAAGCTGTTTTCAGACCAGTCAGTTTATGAACTGTGTAGAGCTGTGGTAGTGAAGTTTGGACTCAACCCCTTCTAGATTCCATTTTTCTATGGACTCGGACTCAACTGTGTTTGAACTTGGAATCGACTCGGTCTCGTTTGCGTTCGTACTCGGACTTTATCATTGGTCTCGACTGAGTCCAATGTACGGAAAAAGGATTAGGCCCACTGTAAATAAAATTTAAGTTCTGACTTTAATCTCAGAATTCTGACTTTTTTCTCAAAAGTATGAGTGCCCGTGGGGATATTTTTCATATAAGTTATGTTTTTGCGTGTCCAAGGGGTCTCGGGGGAAGACATTGCATTGCTTAAAGAACAGAATGTGCTGTCTATAAGCCTTTAGCTTACTTAACATGACCGAATTGACACTTTTTCCACTCACCTTTTGTTCTTCAAGCAATGCAATGGCTTACTCCAAGACCCCCCGTACACGCAAAAACATACTTAAATTGGCCATTTTTCAGCTTCCTTCAGCATTCACACCATCTACATTAGTCGCATGTAGAATAATGTTAAACATAACTGAAAAATGACTTCGCGGGCACCCAAACTTGACAAAAAGTCAGAATTCTGCGGAAAAAAGTCAGAACGTCTATTTTATTTTCTACAGTGGCCCTAATCCTCTTCCGTACCAATGTTACACTGTCAAATAAAAAAGAATAAAGGCCAATCTTTGCTTGTGCGTCAAGTCTACTAATCGCCCTCTGCAAGGCTGAGCATTCACATAATCTCGCTGATCCTGCTGTGAAGCCTGCCTCTCGCGTCATTGAAGTGAAGCAGAGTGAGTACTCTCACTCTCCGCTTGCGTACATTATTAATTGTGAAACTGTGACGATGATGTGAATAACCTTCATTTGTTGTCAGAGTTGTGTTTTGGCAAATTAGAAACCAGCATTAGTAATAGAGTTACAGTTTTTCACATGTAAATAAAAATAGTCTGTAATGTTGTTTTTTTTTAACTGAAACTTTGCACTTCCAGGAGAGTCATAGCATTTAAACCACATCAAGTAAAAATGGCATAACAGTTGGCTTTTAAAAACAATCAATATTTGTAATGTAAACATTTTATTAGAACATATTGTTGAAAAAAAATCACCAAAAATATTTGGTGAAATAATATCCAATGGTTTCAGGGATAATTTCCATTCCTAGGCTTTGGTTTCGTTTTAAACATCATTTGGAGATTCAGCAAAGAATGAAAGCTTGAAATTGTTCAAAGCTGATCTTTTCTTGATGTGTAGGCTCTTTTAATCTCAGGAGAAAGCAAACTCTTTACCAAGCAATTTCATGTCCAACAATTCATGCGTTATATCTGTTTGATAAATCTCTGTGCTCAAAGACTCCATTTGCAAGCCTCTATGAAGAAGAACTTTTTGAAGTCCCTACCAAGATTTGACAGACAAGACCAGAAGGCATAATTTGAGTTTAATTTCTCACCCTTAAACTTATTAGAGAACTTGCATGAGCAGGCTTTATTAAATTCCTCACCATTCTCAGATGGCTGATATGGTGTGACAGATTTCTCTGGCCTCTCTTCATAGACCAGTGCATGCCCTGCCAAAGAATTACTTAAGAATGAATAACAAGCCATTTAAATCCTTTGACCACATGATGTTCGATTAGGTTTCTATGAGCTCTGAAATGAGTACAAGCTCTAAGGCTGGTTGAATTAAGGGAAATCATTCATGCTTCACATTTTTGATGTGTTATCCATCAAAAAATACCTGTATAGAACTCAATAACTCTAAAATTTAAATATTTACCTTCTAAGAGGTTAGACATCAAAATTAAAGCTTTGTCTTTTATCCCATAAACCTATGGTACCTTGAACCTGTTTCGATTATATTTTAAATGTTGCAATGTCAGCTAAATTTGACATTTTTTAAATTTATATTTAAAAGCTATGAGGCTGCACTGACTTAGCCACTGAGCTATCAGGGTTCAAACTGGCTCATGCGGGGAGCTAGAAGATGTTGCTGGCTCTGGTGTAGAGGTGGTAGTTGGCACTAGCATTTGGATGAAGCTGGGAGATGTCATTGACACTGGAGCTGATAAACTGCACTGGTTCTGATATGGAGCTTGGCATTGTCTCTGGTGTAGAGCTGCTAGATGGCACTGGCACTTATATAGAGTTGGGAGACGGAACTAACACTGCATGGAGAGGGGAAACAACACTGGTTTTAACAAGGAGCTCAGAGATGGTACTGGCTCTAGCATAGAGCTGAGAAAGCCACTGATACTGGCATAGACATGGGAGACAGCACTGGCTCTGGAAAGGACCTTGAGAGGCTGACCTGGCTTTAGCATAGAGCTGGGAGATGGCACATAGTCTTCATAGCACTGGAAAACTACACTGGTTTTGACATGGAGCTGGAAGATGGGACTGCCTCTAGCAAGGAGCTGGGAGAGCCACTGATGCTGTCATAGAAGTGGGAGACAGCATCGGCTCTGGAAGGGAACTTGGGAAACTGCACTGGCTATAGTATAGAGCTTGAAGATGGCATTGAGACTGTATGGTGCAGGGAAACTAAAAAGGTACTGATGTGGAGCTGAGAGATGGCGCTGACTCTAGCATGGCCACTGATACTGGCATAGACATGGGAGACTGCACTGATTCGGGAATGGAGCTGGGGGACAACACTAACACTAGGATGGAGCTGATAGATTCCACTGGCTCTGGAATGGAGCTGGGAGATGGCACCGACATTGGCATGGAGCCATTGTCATGGAAGATGGCACAAAAAAGATTGGAAAAAAGAGGTTCCTTCCAGCAATCTCAAACAGCAGACTTGGGTGATAGAGAGGATGCAGTGATTCCCAGGGGCAAAACCTTAGAAATGTATGCCATTTTTAGATGGAACATAATATTAATAATATTATGAACATGCTTTTTAAATGAAATTAGATTGTGCATGAAATGATGGATGAAATGATAGTCTTTATTTATTATTATGCCAACTAATTAAATTGTGAATCTAAACATAAAATTAAGAATCTCAAATAATTAAACCCAACAAAAAATGTCTACTATTATAGTGCAGATAAAATGTTTACTTCTTAAATGTAGTGAACAGAAACAAGTATGGCATGTTATTTTGTTTTTGCCACTGCTTTGTTCGCTAATGTGAAATATATGCTGAAACAAATACACATCACCACTCCACCCCCAACAAATCTGGAATTTTCTATGACTCTAAAGCAACAGATCATTACCTGTCACCTATTTCCAGTGTCTTGTGCCTTTGAGTCCTTCTGTAATTTGAATTGAATGTGACAAAGTGGCACTCCAGGCCGTCAGGAGATCCCCTACAGTGTTTATTAACTTTGTGAATTGAATAATTACCCCCGGTCACTATATAATTGAGTCGACCTCATAAAATCACAGAGGGAGGGTTCTGATGTGCCAATCTAATGCAGTTTCTCCTCCTGTGGCCACTCATGACCCCAAACTCCCCATCTGCTGGACAGATGCAATTATGTCAAACTCATTATGAAGACTGCAATAATATATCTGGGCACTTTAAAATGTTTTCTTCATGGGCAAGGTCAACAGCTGTCAGGCTTATTTTGAAGAAAACTAAAGCAGAGATTGATTGGGTAGGATCTTTGCAATACTTGCTTATCGCCATATCCTGTTTTATGTTTGATCCTTTGTCCGCTTTATTAATTGTTATATATTGCTTGTTTTGTTTTGTTTTTTACCACATTCTGTTCTTCACAAATTCCGGGTAAGGGTCACTCCTGGTCAACTGCTAACTTTCACTTTGATTGTGACAAAGAATGTTTTCTCTATTTTCAGTTTGAGCTATTTAACTACTGGTTTACTTACCTGAAACCGCTTCATGTTGAGCTCTTCACCAGCTTTTACCACCTACATAAAGCACCAGGTGCATAGCTGATTGTGTGTTTGGGTGTCAGGAGAAAATCCCAAAAATACCTTCTTATCAACTTTATATTAAAATGTTCACCAGTAAAACAAAATTTAAGGAAAGTTTTGTGTTAAAACAGTGTATATTAGATTATTGTAACACATTCATAAATTGCAATTTTCAGAATTAGATTAGGATTCATTTCATTAGACATGTTAGCAAGTTTATAGTTAACAATAATATTGTTTGTATTCAATATCTTTTTTGTATTTCTGTTGACAGAAATTCCTCGTTATTGTACCAAACACAAAACGTAACATTTCATTAATTCACGTACTGTTTCAGCGAGGGACTGATGGAGCCAACCATGGCAAGATCATTGGAGGGAAGATTGCATAGATAGAACAAGCCTGAGCTCCAGTTTACAAGAGTCAGGGAACTGCTCGGTCCATCTGCTTCGTCCTCCCTGATTTTGTACGAAAAGGGGAGAGGAGGTTTACTGGTGGAAACACATTAGCTTGAAAAACCAGAAAGGCCGCCATAGCATGCAGGGCAGTGCTACAGCAGCATAGACTCTCGACGAAAGGTCCAGCGAAAAACCGAGCTGGCAGGATGGAGGCCTCAGCTGATTATGCCAAGCTGCAAGATTGCCCAGGCACAAGAACACTGCAAGAATCTTCTCTACCAGGGGAATTGTGTCATAACCCCATGCCAGCAAGAGAGGGGATGCTGGGTGACCATGTTGTAAGAGATGCCTTTCATGTTCCAGCCAGCTACCTATGCACTTTTAGGGGGGCGAAAAACAGGATTGAGGGTGGCCGCAAGGCATCATAACCATGGGAAACCAACAACCATGCTACCAGTCTGGAGATCTAGACTCCAAGGGACTGGACACCTGTCTCAGGTGTAAATGTATAGATTACATCATCAAGCAGTCTATCATCTGTCATCTTACACTGAGGGAGTGGGAAGAGCAAGGGGCTGGGCCTGGCGCTCGAAATTGGCACTCGCTACTTGTCGGCTCTTTTGAGCAGTGGCTGGTTGAGCCTGAAAGTACGCCAGCCTCAATCTTAGTACTTTATTGGTCAGAACCGTGCAATCAACACAGTCTGCCTCAGCATATCTACATCCGCAACCATTTGAGGTATTGATTGTGGCTATGCATCAATGCAATCAATTCACTGCAACCAGAGGATCTTTACCATAGTTATGTTTGGCAACACATTTTATAAAAAAAAGGAGGTTTACTTGTATGATTTTGGAGGACATCGAAGACAACAAGAACTTTGGCTTGCAGCGGCTCCTCGCACACTGGTACAGAGGGAGAACCTTGCTGGTTGTCATAACATCAGCCAACAAAAAAAAGCTATCAGCATTTAGCTTGGTGCTTAATTTATCGCTTGGACGTGGGTGAAGTACTGCTCCAGAGCAAAAACAGAAAGCAAAAAAATGACACTATTCAGCTTTGTAGTTTTTGTATTTCATGCTTCAGTTTGTAGTCCACGAACGTGATGATGTAACCAATCAGTGTTGATACGCTATTGATCTTTTCCAAGTGTGTGGAGTGAATGGTCGGACCAAGATGGAGCTCCCATAGTTGATCATCAACATACGTCGAATGACTGACTGCAGGGGAACAAATATGCTAAAAAAACATTTTGACAAATTCTGCCATACAAATTGTAAATAACAATTTCAATACAATTCAATCTTACAATTTCGTCTGGGAAATGCAACATTGTCCTTTCTCCACTTTGTCACTCAAAAAAAAAAAAATGCCCCAACCATTTGAGCAGTAATCTATAAGTAATCTATAGTAACTTCATTAGTAGATTTTTAAATGTGTCTGTTATCAACCAATTGTGTCGGAAATTTCTGCAGTATCTCTACCAGCTAATTCCTTTAGTAAACACACCCCTTAGCCTTCAGTAATTCCTCTTGCTAAATATCCAATCCAAAATCCAATTCCCTGAACACATTTTTGAGGATGTGCCCTCTAAAAGTAAGTCAAACATTACATTATATCACTTTAAATAAGTTTTCTAAAATTTTCTGAATTAGGCAGGGAATCAGATAACTTCTTATGCAACAGTGACATCACCTCATTTCCTAGTTTAGAATATATGTTTAGAGCAAGACAGCCAATTGTTTTTTCAAATTATTGCAAATAATTGAACAGTTATGTTCTTGGGTGAGTTGATGTTAATGTTAACTCTTAGTGCAGCCAAAGGTTTGTAATCTTTATGTAATCCATAGAATTCTTATAATGACTGGTTTATGGAGGGTGCTTAAAAAGCAACAGATGGGTTTTAATCATTATGGGAGAATCTTAAGTTAAGACTATGCCATTATTAATGTATTGTGAAAAACGTACATTTTTTTTTACAGAAAAATCCATGCTATTTTGAACAGTGAAACAATTTATCTAATTGAATAGAATAGAAAGTGTTCTGAATTTTAAACAATAATAAATCTGTAAACATATCCCATTAAAAATATGTTCAGATCAGATCTTCACAATGTCTTTTGGTTAATAACTAGTACATTTACATCTTTTCATTGTATTTCTTTTTGTAAAAAGCTGAGAATCATAACTCAGTAGCTGGATCTAAAAGGATTGGTTGAATCAGCAAATCACTAGACAGCCTTGCTCTGATTAGATCATTACAATCAGCGAATCATTCATCTGAGGCTTATTCTGAAAGAATCATTTGAATCAATGAACCCTTAACTACAAACTCGCTTTGATTAGATTGTTACCATCAGAGAATCATTTATCTGAGTCTTGGCTGACTGAGCATTTGAATCAGTAAATCAATAACCAAAGTCTTGTTCTAATATGAACAATATTAGGAATCAATTGTTCTTTTATTATAAAAAAAAGTAAAAAAAAAATGCAATCCTATTATTTTAACCATATATTTGAGTCCATTCCATTTCAACCTGGACATATCGTGTTATCACTTTTTTTTTCAAGTTATGTTGTAAGGAGGAGATACGTGAAAATATGTGCATAAATCATTTGGTCGTCTCTAATCATAAAAGCATACATGAGATCAAAATGTATTACTTGTAACAAATGGTTTTTTTAACAGACTTAAGTATTTTAGTCAACTGTTAAAACAAACTATATTAAGTTGAAAAAGTAAACCAGCAGAAATGATGTTGGGTAAATGCTAACAGACAAAGCAATTTGTAACACATCTCTGTTAACTAAACAAAAGAAACATTGGTTGTCTTACTTTTTTCTTTTTTAATTCTTAGTTCCAAAAAATACTAAATTGTGCTCTTTATAGTTTCAAATGACCCGAAAATAAAAACCATTGTCATGTTTCTGACTGGTTGAAAATCTAACTATATAACATTCTGGATTACAATAAATAACAACAACATTATAGTTTTCTTTAAGGAGTGCAACCAATCATTTACTGGTATGCAATTTATTAAACTAGACCTCTTAGAGTAGTATTTCTCTACTTTAATCTAGGTTATATATCTCTTTCTGTTCAGCTGACTGTACTTTTTCAAGGCTGATCAATCAATAGAAAGAGAAGGTTAGGTTAAATAAATTAATTATATGAAAAATAAAAAAATTCACGATAAGAAAAATATCTCATCTCTAAATAAATCTCTCAACAAATAACTACAATAAACAAACTAAAGTGATATAATTTGTAGATGGGCCTTCGTATGCTGAATTTTTTCATATGTCAAAGCAAGTTTTACATGTAAAATGCCTAATCCGTTCCAAGCCACACTAAAAATGTAAAATAACATGGAAAACCAGAGAAAAAAACTAGAATTCTTCAATTCTTTAAAAGAAAACATTATAAATCTAATAAATAATAATAAAACAAAGAAAACAGAGTAATATAAATGAAAAATAACAATCCTTAAATTTTTAGATAGACAATGTCTTAGAGGTTGTGGTAGGGAAGGAAAAAGGATGATAGCAGAGCCACGACCATAAAATACGCCTTGCCAAAAAAGCAACAAGAGAATATTAACTAATTTGACACCAACTTGACACCGAAAGTGTGCATGAAGAGAGGGGAAGTGCTTCTGGAAGACGTCATAGGGCATCAGGCGACCAATAGGAGTGCAGGATACTACGCATGAACTCATAGTATCAGGGCTGGAACTGACCAATAGGAGAGCATAGTATTTGTTGGCGGGTTGAATGCAGTCGCATAATGTTGTTCAGCGTTGTTTTCCTCCTAAATATCAAATGTTGAATATCTATTTCTTGTGAGTTTTTTTCGTATCCTGAAATGTTTTTGTATCATAAAACAATACATTTTTTTGCACAAGCATTTGTTTCTCGAGGTACCACTGTACTTATTTTCTTAAACCTCCAACTTAGCTAAACACCTAAGCTAATTTGGCTTCAGAACCCACTGCTTGAACGTGCATCATTAACTAACTGTGATTTAGTTTAGTGCAGCTACAAAGTATAAGCTCCTGTTAGTAAAAACTAAAGATAATTTTAATAAAGTATCATATATTTAATAATATTGTCTCACCACAACGTTCATCTATTTCCAAAGAACAATTAAATCGCCATCAATCATTCTGAATGAGCAGAAATTGAGCTTCAGATCATTCTATTCAAGCCAAAAGATCCAAGACTAAGGAACAAGTGTGTTAATTTCCGCATATGATACTTCTAGACCCAGAAGGACACATGCTGCTGTAGTGCACTGCAGTTTTGTGACTGACACTACGAATAAGGCAGTCACACACACACATGCACGCACGCACACACACACGCACACACACACACACACACACAAGGCTTCCCAGGTGCAAAGATTCTTGAGTTAGCTGCATGATAGGAAAATCAAGACTGTGGTCCTCCATGTCGGCTCTAATGTTACATCACGTCGTCAGTCAGTGATGGTAAATGCCTGTCACCCACAACCCAAATTAATGTCTCCGGGCCTCTGCTGACTTATCAAAGGAGAACAAATAGAGTGTAGTTCAACACCTTCTGCCAAGAAGAGCAGTTACCATTCATCGTCAACTGGAATCTATTCTCAGAGTGCCCATATCTCGTCTATCCTGATGACTTCCTCCCAAATAATTCACATATTAACACCTTAGACTACCATCTCATAAACCTAATAACAAAACCTATGAGTCCATACCATGAAAACATAGAAAAACAATAAAATAACTTGGTTACCCCTAATAAAAGCATAAATATAAAATTAGACTACAAAATACCACCCCTTGTCAGACAGGCTCGCTGTGATCTCACAGAGAGGTTCTTCACAGTGGGAGACATTTTGTCTGCATTGTGTGTACCCCATAGAATTATCCAATAGGAATTCCTATTTAACTCTTAATCCACATAAGGCCTTTGTGAAGATGCTTTGATGCAATTGCTACAAAAAAGTGCTATATAAAACATTATTGATTGATTTATTGATTGACAATATTTTGCCTTAGAATGTGGCTCCACCATGAAGTCAATCTATGAGAGTCCATTATTTCCAGGGATTTCCTGTGGAAGACACTTCTCAGGGTAATGAGTTTTGAGCTTTACCTTGTGTCATCTCACTGCAACATCCTCCCCTGAGTCTCTACGTCTCTAAATAATCACAGCAGGAGACACAGTTTCACATTATGTCACATGAGACAATTCAGGGAGCAATTTTTTTTTTCTATAATAATTTTTCTTTGTGTGAGGAGCCATGGGCTGGGGCACATGCTCACCAAGCAACCCGGCATATTATGACAGATTCTGACAACACTTTACAATTGAGAATGTACACTAGGTGTGCCTGGATGTATGTGGCCTTTTGAAGTGCTTCTCTGTTATGACAGTAGGGTCTACTCTTTAACTGCAGTGTCATGGTATGTGGATGGAGTAGAGACAAGAGGAGCAGGTTATGCTGTAATTTTAATTCTGTAATGTTTAAATGTGACAACATTAATTTACTGTGAAAAACTTATAATTTTCAACACCTTGCTTGTCAACACTGGAATATAATTTGTTTCTTTTTACAGAAAGTGCTGCATTATAAAACAGGACAAAATGAAACCTATTTCAAACCTTTGACTTGCACTAGATTTGTCATTGTCACAATGGCTTGACACTTCGTTTAGTTGAATTGCAATTTCATAATATAGTTTATGCTTTTACCATGTTTTCCACAATGTTGATTGTTTTAAGCAATACAGATTCAATCATGTTCAATGATCTTGGGAGTCCCTTGTGAGAAAAGACTGGCAATGTTTTTAAAAAATTGCTGCAGTCAAGATTTTAAAGCAAATCTAACACCCACATCCATGAAAATAATGTTATAGATTGATATTGATTCTATGGATTGTCTCAGTCCTATTATTTATAATACAGAGACTTGTTTTGAGCAAAAGTGCAGGTTTAACTGAAAAGGTTATCGATCCAAAAATATGAGTGCATGCGAGGGCAGACATTATAACACGCTTATTTCCAATCCGCAGGCACTTTTAAAAATATAATCCTAACAACACAAAGTACCATTGGTCCAATGTTTGTTTGCTTTGAGGACTTCAGCTGTCAACATCGAATCCCAATGATTTCCCACCCCACCTTAAAACTTCCTTTCAAATTCTGTGTTGAATTTGTACGAAGTTTGTTACTGAATTTGATCGGTGTTACATTATTGTAAATTTCTCCCCACTGTGCCTTGAAACAGTTATTTTCTTTTATTTCTCCCATAATTAAAGCAAAACTTTACTTTTGAAAAGCTATGTCTAAGATATGCAAATCTATCTTCTTTTTTTTTATGGAGATGTCAAAATCCATGAGTGAGTTTCCACTCATTGACAAAATGTGCCTTTTCAAATCAGCAGAAAGTTGTTGATTCTCAACCAAAGCAATTCCTTTCCGGTTTGGCAGAATTCTCATTTTGTGTTAACTTCAAATTGATTTAGAATTTGTCATTGTATTTTCAGATTTGTTATTTTGTATTCTAATTTGATGGAGTGGTTTCTGAATAGTTGTTTTGTTTTAGATTTGTAATTGTGTTTTCACATTGTTGTTTTGCTCTCATAATTGTGCTCTCACCTATTCCCACCCATGCAAGATTATTAACATAAGGTGTAACGTTCTTTTCAAGGAAGGAGAAGCGAACTCCCAGTAAAGCCTCACTGCAGCTGTATTTCAGGATGTATTTCCCAACACAAGACGCTTTATTGTTACCAGCAAAAGAGAAGCTGAAGAATGTTTTTTGTTGTTGTTGTCTGTGCTTCAGTGCTCAGTGCGGACTCTTCATCTAACAGCAATCAAATGTTGGGTTACAAAAGATTTATTTGTTTTTGAAGGATGGGTCTTGTACAACAATCCACTTAAAGTATCCACTTGAACAATTACACTAAATGTCCTTAAAACAGCTAACTTTGAATCTAGATCTTCATACTAAATGGTGCTACTAGCAGCAGAGCTGTAATCACGTCTTAAAGGTTTGACCCAACCCAGCCCAAGAGAATTTGATGTCTTATTTATGAGTCCGACCCGATTAGTCAAACAAAAGTGTGGCCATTTATGTATATCGTTATGTATACATATATATTTATGTATATCAAATATATATATATATATATATCAATATATATATGTTGTGGTGGACATACTTTAAATGAGTTATGAATAAGACATAATGACTATGAGAAGGCATGGAGGATGAACACGTTACAGCACACGACACACATCATGCTCACGGGAGACCGCTGTGCTTCTATGATCAATGACAGCTACTGAGGCATCACATCGCTCTTTGTTGAAAGAGAATTTGTTTGGTCTAACTGTATCTAAAACTGAGGAACGGCAGTCCACCGAGATTTTGGGGCAACTAAAGCATAGTACATCCAACGCTCACTAACTAATAAAACAGCCCTGTCTCTTGTCTATGTGTGTGCGTGTGTGTGTGTGTGTGTGCTTGTGTGTTTGTGTGCGCATGCGTGTGGGTCCACTGTCAAGGTATGTTGCATAAAATAAAAATATGTTCAGAATAGTGTAAAAAAATATTAAAAAGTTGAAGAAGTAATACTTGAATAATGTAATGTAAGTAAGTGGTAATGCCAGTCTTGTGTCACTTGCAAAATTATGGAGTGAGCAGAGAACAATCAACCTACAGATAAATTCAAACATGATTTTACCGCAGACTAAAAGGAAGGACAGCACTAGTCTCACACGGATGAAGATCATTACTGCAATTGATCCAAGGTATAAGACCTAATGTTTCTTCACTAAGCAAGCTTTTAATGGTAGAGTCCTGGAAAACAAGAGTCTAAAGAGATCACAAACTAACAGCCACCAAAGAAGAGAAGCAAAGTAAATTTGGAGGATATTGATGGTTTTTTGCAGGTGTGTTGTTTTTATGACAAAATCTGTGTTACAAGTTAAACAAAAAACTCAATAAACAATCATATTTTGAATTTAAATAGTCATTTATAGATTTTAAAAAAGTCTTATTGTGATCAATCGCGATTAATTTTTTAACCAACAGCACTAATATATATATATATATATATATATATATATATATATATATATATATATATATATATATATATATATATATATATATATATATATATATATATATATATATATATATATATATATACTGTGTGCAGAATTATTAGGCAAATGAGTATTTTGACCACATCATTTTTGCCATATTTCAGAGCTGCAACATCACTGGAGTGCCCAAAAGCACAAGGTGTGCAATACTCAGAGACATGGCCAAAGTAAGAAAGGCTGAAAAACGACCACCACTGAACAAGACACACAAGCTGAAACGTCAAGACTCGGCCAAGAAATATCTGAAGACAGATTTTTCTAAGGTTTTATGGACTGATGAAATGAGAGTGAGTCTTTATGTGCCAGATTGATGAGCTCGTGGCTGGATCGGTAAAGGGCAGAGAGCTCCTGTCCGCCAGCAAGGTAGAGGCGGAGTACTAATTTGGGCTGGTATCATCAAACATGAGCTTTTGGGGCCTTTTCGAGTTGAGGATGGAGTCAAGCTCAACTCCCAGTCCTACTGCCAGTTTCTGGAAGACACCTTCTTCAAGCAGTGGTACAGGAAGAAGTCTGCATCCTTCAAAAAAAACATGATTTTCATGCAGGACAATGTTCCATCACACGCGTCCAAGTACTCCACAGCGTGGCTGGCAAGAAAGGGTCTAAAAGAAGAAAAACTAATGACATGGCCTCCTTGTTCACCTGATCTGAACCCCATAGAGAACCTGTGGTCCATCAGCAAATGTGAGATTTACAAGGAGGGAAAAGAGTACATCTATCTGAACAGTGTCTGGAGGCTGTGGTTGCTGCTGCACGCAATGTTGATAGTGAACAGATCAAAACACTGACAGAATCCATGGATGGCAGGCTTTTGAGTGTCCTTGCAAAGAAAGGTGGCTATATTGGTCACTGATTGGTTTTTGTTTTGTTTTTGAATGTCATAAATATATATTTATGAATGTTGAGATGTTATATTGGTTTCACTGGTGAAAATAAATAATTGCTATGGGTATATATTTGTTTTTTGTTAAGTTGCCTAATAATTACGCACAGTAATAGTCACCTGCACACAGAGATATCCTCCTAAAATAGCTAAAACTAAAAATGACTTCCAAAAATATTCATCTTTGACATTAATGATTTTTTTGGGTTCATTGAGAACATGGTTGTTGTTCCATAATAAAATTAGTCCTCAGAAATACAACTTGACTAATAATTCTGCACTCCCTATATATATATATATATATATATATATATATATATATATATATATATATATATATATATATATATATATATATATAAAGGCAAAGACATAGACCATTTGAAAGACTAATAAAATAGTAGTATAATTTTTAACATATCACCTCTAAATAAGAAACAGTGGTGCCAATTCACGCTCGCAGCACAACTAACTCAAAACAAGGTCATAAACTAAATAAAAAATTACAAATTGAATTAACTAGAATTTAAAACGAGCTCAAGCACATGTAAAATTATAAGGATGTCCTGATCCAATCATGTGATCTAAAATAGGGCTCGTTCACATGACTTCTGACTCGATCTGAATCGGAAGTGGCGCTGGCTCTACAGAGCCTTTCAGCACAATAGATTGACAAAAAATGTTTTGTTTTTTCGCCGTGTGGTTCTAAAGTTACATGTCCAGGATTTCATGGATCACACAAGCATATCCAGCACATCCTGGCCAAGTGTCACAGGGAGTCTCACACATTTTTTCACACTCACACACCATGTGATTTCTCAAACATAAAACTACACACTAGTGTGTTTTTTACACACTAAAAAACTACACCAGGTTACACTAAAACTACACTTCAGGGAGAATTTTGTGCACGCCTATTTTGCAGCAGTGATTGTCAAAAAAATGTGCGTTTCACATCATGGTAGCCAATCTAACACACTTCTCCTACTCAAACATCCACTGACGTCTGCAAAGAGATCTGCTGCAATAATCCAAATAAAAACATGGGGCTGGTGCTCTCTGAAACATCTCCACAAGAAGAATGAATGGAGTAAAATAAAAAAAAAAATAAAACAGTTGTTTCAAATAAAACATCTGGTTTCTTCTGTGTGCTTTAATCTTTCTTTATGTATCAGAAAAGACGGGAACGGTATAAGCAGATCTTCAAATCAAATGATGCTGACTTGGACTCAAAGACAAAACCTCATCAGACAACCCTGTACAATTATACAAAATGAGCTCAAACCTGACTCTATTCATCAGATCCTTGATGGGCCCAGCCAGGTTCAGGCAAAGATCTTCAGATTTAACTTGCAATTTATCAAGCCATGTAAACTATTTCAGTAAACATATAATTATATTTAGAGATCTCTAATTCAGTTTCTTATTATTCAGTTACTTATTATTGTAATTAGAATAGCAGAAATCTCTAATTGTCTAGGTATCTCTCATGACAGCACAATTATTGTAACATTTAAATATTCATATATCAGGCAGGTCATACCATACTGTCAAAATGTATTTAGTTTTTCTTAGCCATTTGGAACAGGAATAAAACTACGCAGTTTGTTCCCACCACTGAAAATGACTGTTTTAAAAAAGTAATTATATTTTCTGATGTTCAGAAGAGCCTTAAACCACATGTCACGCTGGGAGACAAGGAAGACTGAGATGATCTCTTTCCACAAGGTTTATTCACAAATACCAATGAAGTAAACAAACAAGCAGAGGATCACTTTAACATGCACAGTTCATGGAGGACCTCCAGGAAAACTCCACACAAGCTTAGCCTAGTTGACACGGTGAGAGGGATAGACGTGATTAGCGTCCAAACCTCCGTGGGTGATGATAAGGCATAGAGTTGGTGAGAGTCAAGACAGATCCTTGAACTGGTAGATAAGTAAAGACATCCCTTGATCAGTGCGTAGCTTACGAAGACTCGGAAGGAACATCCATGAAAGAGGAAAAGACGAGGGCGCTTGGAAGACAACAACCATCAGACTTCAATACCGGGGCTGATGAGTGAATGGAGAAGGTGAGTTTTTATTGTGTCCTAGACAATGATGAAAAAGGTGCGGGTCGCTAGAACTTGGGGGAAGGTTCACGGGATTGGTTGGGACCAGTTTTGGGTGGTGAACTGTGATTGGGAGAGTAGGAATGAGCCGGGGATGTGACACCACATAACGTAAAAAAAAACATTTATTTATTTATTTATTTGACTCTGACAGCTTGATAAAATCATTGAACCTGTTTATGTTAAATGTGACATACCACAGCTTACTCTCAGCAAAGAATGTAAAGTAGAGTGGCGCTAGTTTGATCTCCCATTATTCAAAACCATGCATGTCATATTAAATGCCAAGCGTAAACTCCCCACAGAAGTAAAAGTCAATCATGACTTTAACAGAGATCCATTTGTATGTATAGAAGAAGAATGAATGTTTCTGGAGTATTTCTGCCTAAAGCCCCATTTTCGCTAGAAGACACTAGGGGAAACCTGCAGCCTTAAATAAGACAAACATGGTTTTCCGATTAATTCATAAATAAAATTCATAATTTGCATTACTCTTGTGTTAGACTGTAATTAAACTATGCATGTATTGTGATATAATACTATTATTGATTCAGTATAATCACACTTTATTGTGTAAATGTATTATACCTGTATAAGCTTTATTATTCAAATCCTTAAGCACAAATGACTTACTCATCAGTATGTAAACAGTCACTGAGCCACAAGTAGATGCTTTATTAACAAAGCAGCCAATATCCCCTCCAAAAAAAACTATTAACTCTGTCAGTGAGCATCCCTGGCCTGGCCCACAACAGATGGTTGGACGTCTGTGATCTGTGTAAGCAATTTTGCGCATGACTGCCACGTAATTTCTTAGGGTGACATCTCATGCTGGGGTTCAGTCTGTACGTTGACCTTGAAATTCAATGAAATTATGAGTGTCTGAGAGGATCATTGTAGGCCCTTTTCAGGAACAAGAATCAATCACTCATGAACCTCAGAGCCAGAGAGCATGACTCATTATGGAGCTCAGACATGCTTTATGGCTGACTGTTAATTTTTACTATATGATTTCATCCACTTCCGTTGATTTACTTATTGGAGTATTTTTGAATACTAATAAACTACTGAACAGTTCATATCAGGAAAAACTTGCATTGAAAATAAAGTTAAACATATTTTTAGGCGAAAAACATTTAACATTACAGAACAAAATCCTAGCAAATGTTAAAAAAACATACAAACTGACACAATATATTAGCTATCTATAGCTCACTTTTACTATATTTACTATATTACTATATTTTTATTTACTCTGCCACAGAATATATCGCACATTTTATTTATTTTTTGGTTAATTTGTCTGATTATAATAACCTTGTCGGAAATCAGTTTTGACACTGCATGGTAAAGAGCTTCTTTTCTGCAGCTTTAAGGCTCACTTTTAAGGACCAGTAAAAAAAAAAAGAAGGAAAAGAGTTTATTTTTACAAGGAAAATATTAAAACAGCTCATGAAGTCCACTACTTGTAATCAGATTGCAAAAGTGTCTTCATATTATATTTGGTAATATATTACTATTTAATCAACAATTATACAAGTAATTGTACTAAAAACAATATCTCCAACAAAAATATGGTTGTTGTTGTTTTTACTTTAGTCTGGAAAATATAAACTGCACACTTACCTAAATGTATTTTTAATTCTTAAAGACTTAATTCTTTTTGAGCTTAATAATAAATGTTGTAAATGAAAAGCAGCTGCTGCTGCCCCAAAGATGGGGGCTGTGGACTACTAACGTGACATCGTGTGGCCAAGCCCCCATCTTTGGTTGACCCAGGCTGACATGCTCCCTCAAGATCAGAGGCGTTTCCTCAATGCAGCTATGGTCCCAGATGGCCTCTTCGGCATCGCCATAGATGACCTTACGTTGCGGGTCTCTACGATCGGGAAGCAGGCGGAGGGTCAGGGAGGATTAATGACGCCGCGTAGGAAGCAACGTGGCAGATCCACGTGGCTCAACGCTGGAGCGGCTACAAGTAGTCGATGGAGGAGCAGTCCTGTCCAGGGACCCCCCCCAACGTAATCAGTGGAAAAGGGTCCATTGTAAGCGGCTCTAGGACAGGGAGTCCAGCTGCTGCACAGGCCTCGCCACCAGCTCAGTTAGCTCAGTTAGTGAACCTCCAAGCTCTGCCCGGAGAGTAGGCAGCATCAGCCCCTGGTCCCAATTGCCCAGTTCGAGCACTGCTAGTTCCATCTATGCTATCTTCCCTCTGAAAGACCTTTCCCCAGTGGTTCAAGGCATATTTCCGTAGGTCCCTCTTTGAAACTTTGCGTGTATTAAACTGCCGGAAGTTCTAAGTCCAGCCTTCGAGGTGGTGAGTAAGGCCTACGCGCAACTCCCTTCAGCTCTGGGATTGATGCTCCCTCCTCTGGTATGAGTCGGTATGAGAGAAAATGGCCAATTGCCCATTAATAGTAAGTCTATACTTAAAGCCAGTGCGGTGCTCGGTGCCGGACTACTGATGTGCCCAGCTAGCCTGATCATCAGCCGATGCGGAAGGTCCTCAGTTGTGGTGTTTTGCAGGGTGTTCCCATAATCGTCACCGACATAAGTCGAAGAGACGCTGTCCCCCAGCCACAACCGTAAGGTCGTGAGTAAGTCTGGTTGCCTAGGGGGTGGGTACGGCTCCAGCTTCACAACAGGAAGAGCGTCATGCTTGTGTCCGGTTTATGCGGGACTGCGTGATCACGTGACCATCAACGCGTTCGCTGATTGCCTTTTTGAAAACAGTGTGGAGAGAGTAGAGCACCCCTAGCAGAGCTTCCAATAGTAGTCACTGTCATAAGTCTCCGTTCCTTATTCGGGGAACGGGGGTTACGAAAGTAACCATTACGTTTTGGAAGTAACCATTGCGATTTCTTTGATGCCTTGTAACCAGTTCACATTTTGTTTATATTCAATTTTTTCACAAAATAGTTGTTCTAAAATATACAAAAAATTGTAAATGCAGTAGTCAGGTATTGTTAATGGTTTGAAGTCACACAAAAAGCATTGGAGGAATGCTAGATGTGCAAGAAAATAAATTACATTTCAGAAGAAAAAAACGAGCACATTGGATTTGACCTTTATCGGTTCATGAAACTCTTATACAGTTTGACATAAAATTCTGCACATAACATGGAGCATGCAACAAAAACAAATAGAAGACCGAGTCATTTCATCCTAGGCAACAATTGCTGGGCCTGAATCTGTTATTCTTGGCACACAGAAGATGTGGATGGACACCTAGCACCTGTTTCTGGATCGAAAGTAAAGGACTTCACCAGCTTCTATTATTATGGGTAATGTAAGATACAGAGCTAACAAAATGTACAAGCTGTCAACAGCAAGCAAGGAGCCCAGGGAACTATAGGCTAAAGTGCTTTCTAGAAACCTGGCACAACTCCAGTTCTTCGTGGCACTGGATAGATTTGTCATTACGTGTGCAAACGGAAGGGCAAGCAAAAAGAATAAGTGAGGAGAAGAAAAGCAAGCTTGATTTGATATGGTGGTGAACAGTATGTTCAAATCCAAAGACATGGACATGCTAAAGAGCAGGTTTGTTCTTCAGTTGTAAGGCTATTCACGGTGGGACACGATGTTCAAAGTGCTGTTTTCCAGGTCTTTGTTTGGCCACTGAATGCTTTTCTCTTTAGATGGAAAAATTGGAGGGCACAGAGCTGCAGCGCTTTGGGTCGAATTCGCCAGATTCCAGGAAGTGGTCAATTTTTTGGCAGATGATGGCCTTCTGCGTCCTATCCTCAAGATAAGGAATGAGACAAAGGATTTGCAAATAAATCCAAGTCAATTTAGGGAGTTTTAATCTGTAGATATTTCTTTTAAGGACAATGTCCTATACAGTTTTGGACTGGTTAATGTTCTTTATGCAGATACTGACACAGATGCAAAGAGCACCAGTTTTGAACAAGAACTGATTTAGTCTAAGATAAATAGGGGAGTTTGGAGAGCAAAATAGTAGTTGGTAAAATTTTCTTTTATATAAAGCACTGTTGTTCTTATCTTTGTATGAGCTGTATTTCCCACCCATTGATGTGCTTCAAAGCACTTCAGAGAAGCTTCTGGCTTGCCAGCTGATCTTGATTGAACTGACCGTCTCTTTACAGAGTTTTAGGAGCATTTCAGCATTTTCGAGTAGAGGTTTTGTTTTAAAAAATAACCGGGTATATGTGGACAGTGACATTGACATGACCGATATCTTTTTACTTATACTTACTTTATTACTTTACTTATAATTTCAACTTAATAATGAGAGATAACAAATAAGTATTTTAATGTTTTTTTTTTTTTAGATTTTGAAATTTTTGAATATGTAAGCAATTTCAGGGAAAAATTGCCCTGAGAACGTCACTGCTGTTGCTGAAAAAAAAAAACACAACGGAAAAAACAGTTATTCAGTGCCTAAATATTCCAAGTAGATTTTTCATAAAATTTTTATTTTACTTAGGTAGATTTTCAGATGGGTAACTTAAACTTGACATTTCCCTAAAGTAATGAAATACAACTTTTACCTTTTCATTGCTGTTGTTTTTTTTCTCAGACTGATTCTCACAAAAGACAAGAAATTCATGTCTTACAAGGACAAATCATTCCTTTTTAAAAACTTAGTTGTTAAAAAAAAGCAATACAATTGACTTGATTGTGTTTTACACAACAATCATGATTAATTGGTTTAAATGTTCCACAATTCCTGGAATTTTTGAGAAATATTTGAAAAAGTTATATATATATGGTATTATATAATATAAATTTATTATAATATATAAAACAATTAAATGAATAATGTAAATTAAGATAACCAGTCAAAAATATATATCATGGTAATATGTTATTTCAGAAGATTCTCAGTTTGAGGGACAAAAGTTTATATTCTATTTAGACAGTCTGTGAAACTATTAAGCTGCAAAGCAGACATTTGTTGATGTTTATATGTCTAAGAAGAAGGGAAGATAAATATATACCTTACTCCCCTCAACTGGTGCTTTCTATTTCTGTTCATTTATTCCTGCCTGATGTGTCCTGTCTTGAAGTCAATCTTCTTCACAAAGGAGGAGCCCTTTCTCCCAGGGGACATCGTTTATTCATGTATCAGATTTATTTTTGCCACCCCTACCTCCCAGGATTCACACTGCATTTATTACACAAGGTAATGAAAATGGAATTTATACACTGGAGCATGCGTTTGCTGTGCACTCATGGAACACTCATGGATATTTTCAGTGTACTTTTTTTTCAGTAATGATCATCTTGTCAAAAAAGGGGAAAAATGAAACGACATCAAATTTTTCCTGATTAAAAGCTTCAATAAGTTTCCTTTTTTCAGTATGTTATGCAGTTTATATGGTATAACCAAATACTAGTATTTTACTTCATAGGAGAAGTACATAACTTCTTTGTCTACAAACCTTGTCTACAAACCTTACCTTCCTTTTTATACCTTTATAAAAGAACTATATATTTTAGAAAGTGTTGCTTTAATTTCTTTCAGGACTTTGCTTCGGATGTTTAGATTTATATTTGAACCTCTTTACTAAATGTGTCTTTCTCTTCTGCATGTTTTTAAAAGACAGCGTTACAGTATTGATGAAAAATTATGGGACATACTTTGCCTTCTTTATTGCTAAACACATTAGTGAACTGGGCATAATGGCAATTATGGAAAATAATACTAGTTAAAAGATGGGTAAAGATGATAATTTTCCTATGAGTGCTCTTTTAAAGTGTTTTAAAGCAGTTAAGACCACATATCAGATCGTTTTGAAGGAATGCGTTGGTTTATAAATACCTCACTCTTATATTTTATAGAGTATAGGTCCTTCGGGATGAGCTATTGAATCACCCACATCAAAGTTTTTAATATTATCTGGCATTTTACCTTTTCAACTATTAATTGAACTTTGAATAATGCTTATCTGAGTTAGCCCTAGTCTGATTACAAGTTTCTCCAACTTCCTTGAGAGTGTTGTGTGTAGTCTGTTCTAGTTTCAACAATTAACTATAGGAATTTGCAGCAGTCAATCACAGTCCATCTATTTTAAACGAGCCAATTCAAGCTAATTTGATCAATGTGAAGAAGCGTACTATGCAAGTGGCCAATAAAAGGTTTCTCTCACACATCCTGCTTCCTCACAACTCCGCACTAATAAAAACCTTTTTAGTTTTATATTTACTTTACAGTAAATATTGAATGATTATATTTTCAAGATTATGGTCTGTAATTGTTCTTACTGTAATAGAACGACTGTCATGTTTGCTAAATATTACATTTTATAATAAAGTGACAAGACTGAAACGTTTTTATCTATAAATGTAAAATGTAATTAATTAATGTAAATTGAAGACAAAGAGACTATTTAAACTCAAAATATGATTGTTTATTGATTTTTTTCTGTAACTTGTAACAGGTTTTGTCATAAAAACAACATACCTGCAATAAACCAACAATATCCTCCAAATTAACTTTTAGCATTTCTTCTTTGGCGGCTGTTAATTTGTGGTCTATTTAGACTCTTGTTTTCCAGGACATTATCAGCTCGCTTAGTGAAGACTCATTCCTTTCATCCTTGGGAAAAAAACTTTAGGTCTTTAAACTTTGGAAACCTGACAGTTTGGTGCAGTATGAGGGCCATACAGAAGTAATGTTAGTCTCGTGGAAGCAAACAAATTATAAGCACCGTAAGTGTGCTTTAATTTGACCTTGCTTTTCCATTCTCTTGCAACTTCAAGACAATGATCCACACATGTCTTCTTGTTCTGCTGTTCCTCAGTTTTACACAAAGTGGTCCCCCCCATGAGTGCGATGTGTGTAGCGTGCTGTAACGTGTCCATTCTCCGCGCCTTCTTATAGTCATACAATTATGTATGTCTTATTCATACTTCGTTTAAAGCATTTTCGCCACAACAGAAATCCGGAAAAACTGAAATTGCATAATTTTTTTTTACACCTTATACATTTCAAATTAATTGCATGCTTTAACCCATTAATTTTGAAAGCACTAGTTTTTATACTTCTTCAATCAGAATATTCTTTTATAAAACATCATACATCTTCCATACAAATCAATGTCATCATCAAAAAAAACTTTCTCCTCTCCAAGATAATTTTCCATTGTGCTTCTATTTTCCTGAGGCATGTCTTTAATTCATCACTCCTCCACTGTCTGTTGCCAACACCTTGATGGACTTAGCTGTTTCAAACAAGCATTTGTCATTCAGGGGACACGCCTGTCTGTCCTCATACTGGAGCGATGGTGGCAGGCAGACAGAGGGAAGGAGAGAAAGGATACAAAGCAGACTGATAAACA
The DNA here is from genome assembly GCA_900490495.1 of Danionella dracula. Lineage (NCBI taxonomy): Eukaryota > Metazoa > Chordata > Actinopteri > Cypriniformes > Danionidae > Danionella > Danionella dracula. Next base: position 1,843,170 of record UELW01000378.1, on the reverse strand, counting down.
GGTACAGGCCATGGATCCCATCGGCAGGAAATTCAATGTACCTATTTCCCAAAACGCTAAAGTCCTTCAAAGGGAATATCTCACCGTAAGAGATAAGCCTTCAAAAGTTCCCTTATATGGTGCCTAAAAAGGCTAAGTCCTATTTATGCATTTCAATTCAACTGACTGAATGTTTAAAAAGTAAATTTTTACGTGCATGAATTTATCATCAAAATTGCGTGCTTCTTAATTGAGAGAGTTAAGGAAGAGATAAGTAATTTTTTTCAGTTTCACCAGTTTGTTCAACTTTTGAGCCATTATAGTTTTCTGATGCGCCTTTAAACTTCAAGAATGCACACACACATAAGTTGGCCTTAGATGCAAGCAAGAATAGTACAATGGGAGAGTTGTCATGAGTAGGGCTTCGCGTTCTGTGTGTGATAGGAGCCCCACTACTGCGCTGCTACTAAGTGTGCGGATGGGGTGGAATACAGTAAGTGCTGAAATTGTTAAAGAGTAATAGACTCTTTAAAACACGGTAATTCTGAAAATGGAAATATTGTACGTCACTCCAATCAGCATGTAAGTTAGTTGGCTGAAACGGTTAAACAATATCCGCCATTAGTATTTGTAAAAGTTCAAATATTTGATCCTCCACAATCTCAAAGGGAAATTCTGCTATATCCAAAACACTGAAATGCAATATCTTCACCACAAAACCCACAATACCCACTCTGCTATCTCTAAATGAATTGAAGATGTCTTCTTATTGACTTAACATATAAATCACAGACAACTCAGGCAACTTCCATTCTTGGCATAAACGTACAGTAAAATGAACCTTGTCACATAACCTTATTGTCTGTTTCAGTGAACACATGCACATACAAGACTCACAACAGCTCCACATACCTGAAAACACATGAACTCCAGAGTCATAAACGTTTGTATCTTGTTCACTCATGTGGGTATAGAATTGATCTCTTTGTTCACCCTTCTCCTGGTTTCTTGTATTTCCTCACCCAAACAGGCAATTCAAACCTCTGTTATCATATAGAACACTACCATTGTTCAATGCTGTTTGTTCAACAAACCTGATTGTACACTCATCCATTGGTTGTTTGTGTAAACATTGGTCTATTACTTAAAGTAGAAAATCCTGTATAAATACTGTAATAAATACTACAAAAAGCTGCAAACCTAGCAGCCTAAATTTTGTGTATATTAAAAATTAAAATTGTACGTTCACTTTGTAATAGTTGAACTGGGAGGAAAAAGTGTTGATAAACTATTCACTATGCTATGCAGATAATTGTGAAGAAAACCTCACAATCTGGGGCAACGCCAAATACATATATATCTGTATTCAGTACGAGTACTGTAGTATTCCACATTATTACACATTTCAAACTGTTTAGCAGAGTTTAAATCAAAATGCTAAGATAATATATTGAGCTAAAAGTTTTTGGTAATGTTTCACTTGCCAGAAAGGTTGCATTTATAACTTTAATTCATTCCGAATGTACTATATACATTTATTGTTTGTTTAGGGATTTGTTCAATTGAAACAGTAGCCATCCTGCCACACTGTCACAACAATGCCTCTTAACTGGGATAAAAGTTATTGACTGTCAACTGTTCAACTCTAGTTTGTCACTTTTAAATTACATCAAGAATAGTTGTAGAACTCACACCCACAGTATCCAGGGATCCAAGGAAAAGGACTCTTTAGTCATAAAACTAAAAAAAGAACATAAATTATCCAAGAGTGGTTAAACCTACATTAACTAAATACCAGTTATTTAGTTAAAGTAATTCAGACAAAAAAAACATGAGAGGGAAAAATGAGAAAGCTGAAGCTAACATAAATTCTATAATAAGGCTGAACAAACAGTAAACTAAAAGACCACTGAGTTCAATGTAAATCTCACGGGACACTGATGGGTGGCATCAACTAACAAAGCAACAATGAACTAAAAGAAAAGAAGACATTAAAAGGAGCCTAATCAAACACTCCTACATGGCCCCCAAAAGCCTGCACTCAGAGAAGTAACAGTGTCTTGGGGTTCCGCCCCATAAAGGCAGACATTTTTGGTGGAACAAACTCCCTGATCCAGTCAGGAAATCAGCAACACTAACAGCTTTCAAAAACAACTTTATTAAAACAATATATAGTTTCCTCTTTTTTCTTTATTTCCATCCTGCTATGGTTGATTTATCAGCTGATACAACTTCTACTACGAGCGACCTGAGACAGACTTTGTGTACAAAATTTCACATTGTCTCTCCCCAACTGTAGGTCGCTTTGGACAAAAGTTTCTGCCAAATGCATAATTGAAAATGTATACTAATTAACAGAAGTATTCTGTTAGAGAATCACACCAAGTGTTTGTCAATGCAAAGAACATATTTTTGGATTTTCAAGGACTGTGTGTTTGTGAACTGAATATCTAAAGACAAACATCACAAAATTAAGAATATTGCAGAACTAAAAAGCTGCAAATGTGAGTGTTCATTCTTTCAACCTACAATATGTTCACTTGGCTAACCACTGTAAATGCCACAGCTCTAACTAGGCATGCTCAAGATAAAATCTGTATGACTGCTCTCCTTGTCAGCATGTTAATTAAATCAGATGAGCTTCCTAATTATTCTAATTGAAAAATTACAACTTGATTATGCCATATTACAGCAATATGAATCCCTAACACTCATTTGCTCTGCAAAAATGTCTTTGGCTTGTGTGAAATAAAGCGAGACAGCTCTAGCTTGCGTCAACCACATGGGGAAATACACCGAGGTTGTTCATTTATTTGCTGCTTCAGAGCTGTCGTTTGAAGTTCTCGCATGATTTGTCTCTTTTAATCACCACAAATCCACTGAATTAAGAGATAATTCCATTTCATCTGAGCAACTAATCAGGGAAAACGGGTTCGAACCATAAAGCTCACGCTGTGATTTAGTCCAAATGTATTACCTAGGGACCCCTGTGTAATTATGTATAACAAAGAAAGGCTATTGAGGGGCAAATAAAATTGAGTCTTGTTTCATATATGTCAATTCTACCGGTACCAGTTCTCTAAAATGTGTGCATACAGTAAGATATAGTTTTTTATTTATTTTTATAATTCACGAAATTGCAAAAAACAAAGACGTGAAAATATTGCACATAAGGTCTGTGCACAAAATATGTGAAATATTTTACTAGCTTTTTGTTGAGAAAAAAACACAAATACACACTTACCCAAAAAGATGAAAAAGGGAGCTGCCAAAGATAAAAAATGGCATACCTGCAAAATCCTCAGTGTTGTCAACAGCGAAGTCAACGCTCAAAAAGAGCTATCGTGAATTTACATAACTCACTGCCAATAGTAATCAATCAACAGTTTCTTAATTGGAGTAAAAATTACTTTCCTCTTATTATTATATGGCATATAACTTTCCCCACAGTTCTTTCCAAAATCTAACCAGTATTTTTCTGCCTGGAAGAGGCATTATCGGCTATGTAACTGATTGAAAATGATAGAAACCAGAGAGGAGAAACCAACAAACAGTAAGCACTGGCTGTATGTGGGTGTTGGGAAAGAGAGTTGGGGAAGCATCGGCCCAGAGAGACCTCATTAACTGTTAAGCTTTCACCGGCTGATGCTATCTGGTGCAGCCATTCCCATCCAAACAGGCGTCATACTACAGAGAAGTGTGAGGGCCTTGCTGGAGAGGGTTTTCGGAAGGGGCTGAAGGATTGGAACAAGGCAGGCGTGATGGACTTCCATTTTAGAGTGTTCAACTTATGTGTGCTGAACTGAACCCTGTTTCAATCTATTATGTCACCTCCTATCTGTACCTGGCTTTAGAGAAATTGACTTGATCACTGAGTTGTGTCATGTACAGTAGTTCTTGTGTTGAGGAACAGGCTAAGGGTGAAAATGAATTTCATCAAAATTGTAAGTTCCTAAAATTAACTGAGTGACTCAAGGTCTCCTCCTCATTTTATTCTTTAACCTTTATCTCTGACAATTTTTCAGTCTAATGGTTTTATGACAGAGCAGAATGTCAACTAGCTGCTCATTTGACCTCAAATAGCAGCAAATTCCAGTCCTGCAATCCAGTTTAAACCCTAATCATGCTCTTTTGATTGATGGGTTTTGTTAAATGTTATTGTCTAAGCTTTACTCATCCCCAAACATTTTACATGACTGCAGCTGAAGCCAATTCTTTTTACAATGTAACATGTTGGGTCATCTTTAGCTGTTGTAGATAATTCACTATTTGCAAAATTTTAAAAGTAATATCTTAATTTTATTAATTTATTTACAGTTATCAAAATAATTATACTGATTATTTTAGCTTGTAAGATGGTTCTTTGTCCACTTCCTTCGCTTACAAGAATGGCGCGAAGCTAACCACTCTTCCCAGATCATTCGGGTTTGATGTTTAGGCACCTTCAAGACATCGTATTAGGTTTCGTTTGCAGCTCTGCTCTTTCCACAAAATAGGGATTTTTTTTTAAATACTTCAGAGAGTTGTGCAATCTTTTAAAGCATGGTTCTTTCTACCCCTGTGATTTTCCAAATTAAGGTATTTTTCATAAACTCTACCTGATCATTTGGTTCATTTTGCCTCCCTGTTCTTGATGTTTTTTCAAGACCACAGAGTCAGGAAATCCTCTAAGGGATGGTTCGCAAGTGCATTTTTTTTTTTGCTTTTTAAAAAACTAAGCTTTGTTTATCTTAAAATATTAAAATAATTAGCGCTAATGCAGCATCTTCATAATACCTTTTTGTTTCTCTCATTTGCAAGTCCCATTAAGTCTGCTAAAGAAATACATTTAAAAATAGGAAAGTGGATAAACCCCATTGAACCATTGAGAGAATGCACGCTTCTACTCAGATAAGCTCTTGGCTAAGATAGAACCAGCAATACTAACTAAACTCCCATGTTTCCCATAGGGCTGAACTATTACCTAAATATATTTGAAACATTGCATGAGTTCAAACCCCCCAATTACCCCAATGATACTCTGCTGTCTGACTCCTCAAGAGCATTGTATATTTGAAATAATGCCAAATTGTAGATGTGCTTGTGTCCTCCTACTCTTCCTTCAGGCTTCCCTGCATGCTTTTTATACGATTACACAAAGAGTGTGTATCGTACAGCATGCTCCTCCTTTTAGAATCAGACTAGCAGTTTGGCCTTGGGTGCTAGTCCTACTCACCATAATCCTTCAGGATTAAGAGGAGCCTCTTCAGTGTTTGATTATGAGACATTAAAAATAGAACACTTGAGCAAACATGGGCTGTAAACAAAGCTCTCCAATCAGCACTTCACAAAAAACAAACAAGAACTGGAGGCCTAACAAAGACAAATAATGACTAATGGGTAAAAAGCACACGAGTTATAACATATTGAGATGAAAATTAAAAAGTATTTAATTTAAGTAAATATTTTTAGTAAACGTTATATAGTTTCTATTTAACACCTTGTGGCTGTTTATTTTGCATTCGAGTTTTCCTGTTGCTTTTAAATGTGAATATTTGCAAAAGACTATGAAGGTTAATCGGTTGAATCTGTATCAACAGTTATAATTAGAATGACCTTGCAACAAAAATATTTTATGATTTTGACTTCATTTAATGATATCTTCCCATTTAATCAGACAGATTTTATTCTGTACTGTAGTACATGTTTTTTACACTTTAAGGTTAATTAAGATCCCTTAAGAGCAGAAAAAAGAATCGAAGGAAAATATGTTTGAGGGCTTTTTCACTCCCATCAGATTGCTCTTCACCAGACATCAGCACAAACAGAAGAAGAGATCAAGGTCAGCAAAGATACCCAAACCTAAATTAATCATGAGAGGAGTCATCACTATATAGCCTCAACTACAGTTCTGCGTCATTGAGCAAAAGAAGTGTACACACTGCCAAGCTATAATGAATTAAGCTCAGCTCGTAAAGGTAAAATCCATATTTGCTGAAACAGCCTTCCGTGAACCTGCTAGTTCTTTCTGTATTGTTGTTAGTGTCATGTGAAGCAGAAAATAGTATTAGTTCTGAATAAGTTACTGAATTAAATTCTACGAAATTAAATGACAGACTGAAAAATTCTAAATTTGCTCCAAGACAAATTTCTTACAGTAAAGGACCAAGATTATAGCAAGTTAGTTAAATAACAGAATTTAGTTATTCTACTCATTACCCCACATTCCATCTATAGTTGGCATTTACTGTAAATGGCCACAATCACCATTCCCTATGGATGCATTGCTAACTCTACTAGCATGAAAGGCTCCCTATAATCCAACTTCTACTTTAGTGAAGTTCCGTGAACTTAATTTCAGGAGAAGCGATCATATAATTAGCGAACAATCTACAGGTGTTTTCAATCTTTGTGTCCTCTCCCAGTTATAAAACCGTAGTCACTGCACTTCCAATTTGGCAATTAAATACAAAACTCCCCCCTCCACCCCTGTCCTCACACCTCACGAGAGCTTGCCGAATACGCTATTCCTAATCTTATTTTATAAAATTGCATTTTCTGGGCTAATTGTATGTAAGCAAACTCGTGAAACAGATGTTTGAACATAAAGTGTTTATGGATGGTGTGAATGGACTTATGTTAGAGTTTTTAAATCAATCAACTCTTTTTGTAAAGGAAAAGTGCATATAAAGTTCAGAGTTTAAGGCGCATTACAATGCCTTTTGTGGACAAATAATGGCAAAAGCCTGATTATTTTGTTTTAACAGCTTTCTGTATTCTCGTAAACATTTTTATCTTTTCATGTGAAAACAGCACTGAGCACTGGTTCTTTTAATATGTGTACCAACATTCCTTTTGCTATTCCCCCTCCTAAATGCCATATTGTCAAAAATAAAAACATGTAAATGCATTATAATGTTAATATCACGTATGAATAAGTAGTCTGTTTTTCAGCAATCACGTGGAATCCTTAGGCATTTTAAAATAGTTAAATAGAGTTAAATGTATTTTTATCTCAAACTACACTGGTTGTTTAATTATAATTCCGTTACTTATTAGTGGGGCCTGCTATTTGATGAAATTATATTTTTATGTTAAAATCTGCCTATTTAACAATAGATTCCAGCTGCCGCTCACTTTCCCCACCTTCTGTAATTTTAATTATCCACTTCGCTGTCAATGCTGCAAGTCAAGCTTGTTTTCAGTCACTCGTCCACCAGTATCGACTTGCCACAAAGACTCACCTTTATTTATATTTGACCATCCATCCATTTTCTTTTTGGCTTCATCTCTTAATCTGGGGTCACCACCACGAAATGAGCCTCCAATATTTCTAGCATTACACATTTCAGTCAATTTTAGCTTACCCAATTCACTTGTACTGCTTTGGACTTGTGGAGGAAACATGTGGGGAAAACATGCAAACTCCACACAAAAATCTAAAGCTAGCTGAACACAAATCTTTAAAATAAGATTAATTGGACACGCCCTCAAACTGGGAGGTTTTTAGTAACATCTCAATTTTATTTTAAAACTGACACTTGGCACTTTCAGGAGACCCATAAAATTAATACCACAGCACACTCAAACGGGAATATTTGGTGCCAAATATTTGGCTTTTAATCTTCTTGCAAGTGAACAAACATAGAAAACTATTTATTTTACTCGTAAGCCCACCCACTAGCAATAAATACAGAAAATTGTTCCTTAAACTGCCCAAATAAGATAAGATAAAAAGTTATCAACTGCCCATTTGAGGCTAATTACAAAATGTGGTCAATCCCTTTCTTAAGAACAAAAAATAGTTATAGCCTGTCACAGCCTTATAACTGCACACATTTAGTGGAATGGTTATGTCTTGATTGGACTTTCTCTTCTCTGCCAAAATCCAGCTCTTTTCATACTGTTCATTATCTGGGAATAAAAGCATCCAACATAATGTTTCGTTTTAATGGAATGGTCTAATAGTCATGGACTGAATGGTCTTTGCTTTCAAACTCCTGGAAATTTGTTTATCATTGATCTATCATTCACCTTCCCCGCTGTGATCCAGAATTCTTTATTGATTTGGATACAGGGTGCCCAGTCTAGCATCGCTTTATTCTTTTTACTCCAGTCATTAGGCATTGATCCTTCCAAACTTTTCGTTTTGCATTCAGATGTATTCACTATGGCGTAAAAATACTTTTCATCCCAGTAGTCTCAAAACAGCTCTAATTTTAGTAGACAAGCTGCAAAAATTGCTGTATTGATGCAATTAATTGATTCAGCATTGTCAATATGTCAATTTAGGCAAATGTTGACTCATTTTGGATGTTACGTTATTCTGAAAAATCTTAGAGATTCTCTAATCAATATCTAAATTAACATTATTTGTGAAATTCCCATGTCATTAATGCTCATTGTAAATACTGTCTCATTGACACTCATATGTGTCTTTCCTCCAAATTATTGATTTAAAACACCATATAAAACAATGTAAATGTAAAACTAAAATTATTACACTTGAATATCTGTATAATATCTAAATGTTAACCTTGAAGTTTTTATTCCCCAATAAACTCAAACTAAGACATATTGTGCAGAATCAAGGAATAGAGCGTTCGTAACATGATTAAAAAATAACCAAAGAGAGAGTATTTCACATATAAAAGAGATTATAACTGTGTTTTGTGGAAGTGGAGCATGGAATTCTGACAAATTATAAATGTGTTTAGGAAAGAGAAAACATTTTGAGATATTAGGGGTGTGCTGCACTCACATGTGTTCTGGTAGACAGTTAAATCTGTAATGCTATAAGTTTATTTGCTACAGTGTATTCTGTAAGTCAGTGGTCACCAACTCCAATAGAGGTCTGCACATTTTTTGCAACCTTTTTCTAGCATGCATACTGCTCTACCTTCATACAAGCAAAACAGACCTTAATTGGTGCAACAGGTGTGTTTCACGATGGTTGAATAAAAAAATGTCAAGTGCTAAATAATGATGAGATGTTCCACAAATTTTGTATGTTGTAAAACCGTAACTGCATCACCATCTGCCAAGTCTAAAATCAGTGAGGGCCATTTCAAGAGCTATGAGTTAAGTATAATCAAGGGCAGGAAAAAAAATTCAAAGTTGTCTTTTAATGACTGAATAGCAGCTGTACAACATTCTAATGGAATTTTTCATGCATAAACCATCAAATAACCTAGGAGCAGACAGATTTTTTTGTGAACATAACAGTTATTCAACCATTAAAGTAATATTGAACTTTCTTGGTTTACCATCTACGACCAACTCTCTGTAAACATGTTTGGGTTTCTTTCAGTTTCTTTGCTGAACTCTACCATTTTCTGGAGGTTTTTATCCTTCAGTGCACTCATTAACATATCCGCCCAGAGACTAGGAGGAGTTCCAGCTGCTGTCATTTTCACATGAATTAGAATTCACAAAACAAATTATGTGTCAACAAACTTACACCAAAATGGTTAAATCTCAGTAATTTTGAGCATATATACATTCTGTGCTTCGTCTGTACACAATGTTTTAATAATAAATCCTAGCAAATATTAGTACATGAGGACCCAGAACTCTCACTTCCACTTTTCAACATTATTGGCAATAGACCAGCATGCTTTAAAAGTGTATTTACCTACCCAAATCTTTCACAGTTCCCTGCACCATTCATTTCAGTAGAGAGATGAGTTTTAAGTACAAGGAGTTGCATGTAACTTCGGACAAAACAACCTCATATCAAGTACTCATACTTATACACTCGACGTTGTATTTGTCTCTAGTTGAATTAGAATACAATTGTAGAATTCAATGTTAGATTTGATGTCATATCGGCTGTAATTGCTCCATGGACCTTGTAATTGACATATACAGTATGGTCTAGAGCAGGGGTCGGCAACCCGTGGCTCTGGAGCCGCATGTGGCTCTTTAGCGCTGCCCTAGTGGCTCCCTGAAGCTTTTTCAAAAATGAAAAAATAAAAGGAAAAAGGTAAATATGTTTTTTGTTTAATATGGTTTCTATAGGAGGACAAACATTCTTAAGGTTTTCCAATGCTGTAAAAGAGTGTAGAATAAATATTTAATTTCAACATTTCTGTCAGCGAAGATTTGCGTCATCACCCGCGACACACGTTTCTAGCGGGGCGGGATGCCAGGTAGGTGGCTGCTGTAAACAAACCGGCGGCTGTGTGGTGGGCCCTGGATCCCAAAGAGAAAAAGAGAAACATAACTGAGGAGAACTGAGGAGAACTGAGGATTCAACGGTTCTTGGACCGAATCATTTACATTCATTGCCAATGCGGAAGGATTGCCTGAATGTTTGCTCTGTATTTGGAAGTTGTCTAATAACAAGAGTAACGTGGAAAGACATTTCCATGGAAGGCATGCACGTATTTAGTAACAAAGTGGCTGTGATTTTATATACTTCTTTTCAAAAGGCTGCTGTTTTATTTTTATAAATGTATGCTGCGTTTTTTCACATTGTTTGTTGCCCAGTTAAGGGGCACGTTGTGCACGTTCCATTTTGATGTAGTTTTTGTGAATCCTCAAAATAAAAATGACATCAAAAATTCGATTTCTTTATTGCATTTCTCTAATTTCATCAAAGCAATGAAACATAATTCATTAATATTGTAATCGTACAACAGAGTAGTCACGTGGTGCGTCGTTCTCTACAGGATTCACTGCATGGAAAATAAACATTTAATCATGAAGGCTCATTATGTATTCGTAGCAAACTTAGTCATTTTTATAGTAGGCTAATATAGATACATAAAGCACGTGTTGCCTTCATTATAAGGCTTATACAAGGCTTTTAATTTTTTGCGGCTCCGGACCTATTTGTTTTTTTGGTCCAATATGGCTCTTTCAACATTTTGGGTTGCCGACCCCTGGTCTAGAGGGATACTTGCCAAAAAATATATCATTAATCTACAATTACAACTAAGTAGACAATACCTTGTATTTTGAGGCCAGTGGTTGATCATACACCTTAAAAGTGGAAGCTCTGTGAAATTTTGAAGTGTCCTAGTTCTGATTTTGAAAGTTTCATTATTTGATTTTGAGAGTCTTCAGACATATACACCCTTAAATAATCAAATCTAAATATTTGTTTTTAATCAGAAAATAAAGGTGAAAACAAAAAAAAAATTCCTGGAGTTTCACAAGTGATAATATTCCTAGTGGTTTTACTACTGTGCAAGTATTTCTAGTTTCAAGGTCTACAGAATTTTCTGCTATCCTGCAACATAGGTATTGATTTAAAGCCAGTGCAGGTTTTGATTTTTACACTTTGATCCTTCCCAAAGCCCCATCATGAGTAAAGCAGATGAGCAAACAGTGTCCCAGTGAGAAGGCCTTTATCTGAAGTGGAGAGAATTTTAATGTATATATATATATATATATATATATATATATATATATATATATATATATATATATATATATATATATATATATATATATATATATACATATATATTTTTTATCGTACATAAATAAATAATAGATCACTTATGTATGATTTATGAGCCTACACTTCTGATAATGTAAGGATTAGTCTAAAACAGATCTAAAGCTTAGTTAAAATAGTCTGCTACAAGGGTATAAAGGCATAAAAATCTGCAGCTGGTATCTACATATGATATTTGTTGGCTTGTTTATCCTCTTCATTCACATTCTGTTCTTCAGCTTCTCTTGGCAGAAACCTTGTCCCTCGGTGTGAATTTCTAATGCTGTTTCCTTCACTTTCTTCTGCAAGGAGATGTTTTTTTATTGCAAGAAATCTATTTTAACAACAGCAGAGCAGATTAAAAGTTTTCAAATGCATGATATAAACTATGATAAGAGGACCAATAGTGTGTATTTAATTATAAAATGTGACATCAAACAGTTGCATTGCTTATATGTGCATTCAAAACTAGTTAAATTATTTGACATAACAATGTTAACCACTTGCAAATATGGCTTTTGTCATAGTGCCAAAATATAAGTAACCTTAACTTGAGTTACATTTTAAAGTCAATAAAATAATTTCTCTCTCTATCTCTCTCCTACTCTCTCTCTCTCTCTCTCTCCTACTCTCTCTCTCTCTCTCTCTCTCTCTCTCTCTCTCTCTCTCTCTCTCTCTCTCTCTCTCTCTCTCTCTCTCTCTTGCTCTCTCTCACTTTCTTCTGTCTGTAAACATGACCGCCAGCATGCCCAGGTGATGAATGGCCACAACTGAATAAAGTACACAGCAATAACCTCCAGGCAACCTGCAACACACGCAGCAATGGGACTGTGAATTTATCATTCAATTGTCTGAGGATTTTATCAACTAGGCCTTCCACTGCACCTTTGATTTATTTAACAATTTATTATTCTTAATGTCAGAATGTGAAGCCAGGATATTTTTCCTCCTCAGAGGATAGCCCGTTAAATAAAGCATGCAAGGACACACGGCATCACATCTGGATGGAAAGAGTAACTCTCAGCAATTTACCATGTATTAAAATATCCAAGATATTCTTGTCAATGAGAAATTCATCACATCCACTTGCGTCTTGTCCACCAATTTGCATGGACAAATTTTCCATGGATGAGTGAGATTGCTGGTGGAAACACATCCATCGGCATCACACTAGTACAGAGAAAATCGTTAAAAATACACTTTTTTATTGAAAAAAAAAAACGGTTTATAGTAAATGTTATGAATAAATGTATATATTTTTTATCTGTTGGCTGCTATGTATTATATTTTTTTATATATTAGTTATAGATGCAATCTTGGATCACAGTCGTGAAGGTGATCAATTTCCTGCAATTCCTGCAAAGGCCAGAGCTTCAGTCTTTTATTATACATTATACATCTTAAAATAGTGCTTAAAGATGAATAACATTTCAGAAATCTTGGTATAAATAACATGGAGTTCAAACTGTGTGTTTAGGTAACAGTAACTTGCTTTTAAAAACTTGGATCAACATTTAATTTGGAAAATATAAAATGTGAAAAAGATTGGTGAAACCCAGAAAAAAAACTTTCCAGTGACATTTTTATATGACTCCTATTGCTTATGGCACTGCTGTGGTTTCTTGTGTGGTATGATGAATTCCACAGTCCCTGCTCATCATCTTGTTAACACAATTAACCATACTGACAAGGGTTCTCATTTTGGGATCTTCTAGTAGAAGTGGAAAGTTCAGTTTAATTAGATTTTGATGTTTATTGCCATATACTGTCTACCTGTCAGGTGTATATGGACAAGAATAACACAGCGTTACAATCACTTAGATGGAGTTTATTGAACAGGTATTAATTAAACAGATGAACCAGGAGGTAGATGTAAACAAAGTGGTTTGTATTGTCGCAGACATACACAAATATATAAATACACAGTCACTGAGATGCAAAAGAGGAAATACTTTCCTCTACAGGGAAGTGGGATGATGGAGGTCAACCAGGAAGATGAAGGTCTTGCCAACAACAAGGGAATGACAGGTAAGGAAAACCAAACGGTTTGAGCAGCCCAGGAGCAAGTGAGCAAGCTAGTGGCTTAGACGAGACCAGACAGTGAACTGTGAGAGTGAGACCTTCATAGTGCACATGGTGATGGAACAGCAGGCGATGGAATCAAAAGTCAGGTGAAGGTGATTTTGGTGATTGTGGGGGCTAATTGTGAGTGGAGCCAGGTGATTCCATGACACTACCAGATTCTGTCATTTTGCAAAATTTTTGCAAACTATTGTTGTGGAATGAAAATGGAACTGAAGCCAGAGGAAACTAGGTTTCTGCAACAGAGCAGCCTCATTGATTGAGAGGAAATGAATAGGTTTGGGCTCTCGACACAATGACTTTGAAAGCAACCCGAATTAAGGGGAGGAAATGGTCTCATACAGTAAACACATAAAACAATTGGTTATTTAACCTGCAGGTGTGCTTCAACTACTCTTCAACTATAATAAGTATATTGCTTGGATTAGTTGCAAGAATGCCTTGTAAATGTTTTTATACCATCAAGATTCCAGATCACAGTATTGGATTCTGAGATGTTTAAGACTGAATGTTATGACTACCTGCTGCCAGAGCTTTAAATTAGATGTGAAAGATAAATATGCTCTGTTACTCTTTGTTTGAGGCAAACCAGGTGAGACAATACTTGGCCGATAATGTATTTGGCCATTTATTCCCTCGGTCACAACTACTCAATGACCACACCAACAAGGGCTGATATTTTAATACAACCAACAACTCAAAATGTGTTTTAACTGCCTTTTTTAGCTCAAGCATAAAGATAAAGAAGAGTACATTTGCAAAGAGTTGATGAAATATCAACAAAGTAATGACTTTGTATGCTGTCACACGATGGTGAAAATGGCTTCTTAACCCCTTCAAACCTGAATTATTTTCCAGTTTTCAGAAAGATGCACAAGTTGCCAAGATCAATATCTGATGAAGTATTTAATATTTTTGTGGGTTTTTTTACATTATACAGTTTAAGGAATCCTGATATTTAGTTTGCTATCTATTTTAAATTATATTTTACCCTTACAATCTGAATCACCAATCCTAAAAAAACTGCCTGGATTTGAAGCTGAAAAAATCTTTCTCCCATGACCTGTTGAAGGCCAAGTTATCACATTGTTTCCTAGCCATCCATACCAGCTACTGTCTGCACCTGGTAAGTTTATGTTGGTTACACTTCTGAATTTCCTATAATCTCTGCCATTCACAATAGCTTTACTGACTGTGTTCCTGTCAAAAGACAGCTCAAAGGGGTTCCTGTCACCATTTATCTCTCGGCATGTAGTCCTAATCTCAATGTTGATGTCAGACATCAAGGAAAAAGCTCCTTCTAACAACAATCTTTTATCTCATATTCCATCTTCTTTGGACTGCTTCATCAGCTTGTTTACCTTTTCATTCACGCTCTGACTACACTGAAATGAATAACAAGTAACATTTACTTAATTTTTATTTGGTAAGTTTGCTATTTCCATTGTATTACATTTGTTTTATGGAGTAGTGATTATTTTAATTCAACAAGTCATGTTTATAAAGATTGTGACAATACTCTTGATTGCATATTTTATTAAATCATCTTTAATAGCATGCAGTTACAGAGACATGTAATGCTTAAGAAAACATTTTAAAAGTAACAATTTAACACTTTGAGCCACTTCAAACATCTAACTTAAATTACTTTTTGTATAACTTTTCCTTAGATATTATGCAGATCCTGGATCTTTCTGTTCAGCCACTATTGGCAAAATAGCAGGGCACACGTGATAACATTCTTGAATTGAAAGAGAGAAAAAAATTAGAGGCCATTAATATTTTGTGTAACCAAATATGAATTAGTACTTGTATAGTACTATACAATAAATAGTAATTAGGCTCCTTTGGCAATGAAACAAGAGAATTGCAAATTGGAAACTAGAAATTGTGTCAGACTGAATAACAGCAAACAAATAAAGCACATGTTACTCCTATGCTATTCTGATGTTTGAAGATCAAGATCAGCCCTTGATTGACACATCTATTTAAAACAGTTAAATGTTAGATGATTTCTGTTAAATGTTATGTATTGTGGATTATATGGATGTGAGTTATTGTTATTTCCCTCCTAATTCGAACGATAACCCCATCATTACCTCTTAATCCAAACTATGAATAAAGATTACACAAAGATTGTACAAAAACTAAATAGTTTATGTTTTTTAATTATTAGTTTTACGTTTTCAATTATTTTAATATTCACTGCATTTTTAGCGGGGCTCGCTCCGGAGAACAAAGTGAAGCAGCATAAATGCATAATGACAAGGTTTGGTTTGAAGGTGTTAATGATAAAGTTTTCTAATTTACACATGACGTTTCACGCTGCTAACATTTCAGCAAAGAGGCTTTTGCAATGCACAGAATTAAGAATGAAAATAATTCCTAATTATAAAAAAATTATAATTAAAATAATACTAAAATAACATAATAATTACACGTAGGGGATATAACAAAGAGTTGATGTACCTCTCAGTAGGATAAAGATGAGCTGATGTTGGGAAATGCGGAAGGTGGGTTTTCTTCTCTTACCACCTGTTATATACAGTAATGATCTACATGTCATGCGACCTGGATAACCTGATGACATGCACTTCATTATTTTATTACAAAGTTATTACAAAGTTTTATTAGTTAAAGTCATGTATCAGTTGTAGGTTTAATATTTGCTCATCTAAATTAAGCTCATTTTCTTAAGCTCATTTTCTTAAAATCATTCTAGTTTTCATTTCAATAAATTCATTTAATTTCATTTTTTTAGCAAAAGATACTGATTTTGTCACAATACCAAAAAGCATAGATCCGTTTTCCAGGTTTTATTAACACAGCATAATCACAGGTGAGGAAATAGTATATACGTTCCTTAAAGGCATGAAGGAGAGCTTATCTGCATTGTAGTCCCCTTGGAATGAGCAGTTCAGACCAGAACCAAAATACTGGCACACAACAGGAACAGGTATGTAGCAAGGCTGAAAGGATGCAAACACAAAAACAGCGACCATACATACGCTGGACTAGTGCAATCCAAGGTATTATATAGGGCCTAGAATTCAGGTAATTGGCAGTGGGTAATTTTTGTATCCCTGACAGATTTTTATTTAGTTTTATTACTTTATTTAAAACAATTTTTACAGTATAGCAATACTGGTATCTTGGCTGAACATTGGTACAGAACAAGCCAAACCCAAAAATTCCACGCACCAAAAAACTTTGCTTTCATACCTGGGACAGTCTTGTACTGTGTTTTTATTTGATTTTACATTAATTTAAGTAGTTAAATGCAACATGATAATTAAGACTATGATAGCATTGCAAGAAATCAGGTGTGTATCATATTTGAAAGAGAACAAGAATCGAGCAGTTCATAGTGTCTTGAAAAGATTTGATTTGGACACATTTGGACAAAGAAAAGGACTTATATCACTTTGTGCTGCAGTCTGAATGTAGCCTTAGAAAAAACTGCAATTCTGGAAAAAAGAGTATTTACTGCTAAAAATCTGCCTAAATCAAGCTTTTTGTCTGATATGAACACAGCTCTTCTTTTAAACAAACAGGTCTGTTTTAACTTTGGCTTGTTTACTAGGCTGTATATTCTCCACTGGATGTGAATTAACATTTGCTTTCTTCAGGTTTCCAGATCAAACATAATTGTATGTACATATAAAAAATAGTTGAAAGATCAATAAGACAGACATAGCATGGAGTAGCGTATAAGTACATAGAGGGTGCTTTTAAATGTGAAAGTTACCATTCTGATCAATAAAAAGGGTTATACTGTGAACTTCAGTGGGGTGTGCATCAAAACAAAGCATTTGTCGGAATAAGCGAAGCAGCCACTCGCAAAGCATGGTCATGGGAGAGCAAACTCTGAGTCAAGCAAATGTCAAGTAGCTGGGTTCACACTGTTCTTCTCCAGTCGTGGTCATGGAGTTTTCAAGAAGCCACTCTGGGCAATGAAGCTCTCTTAATTCTCTTTGTACCCCTCACTGTCTGAATCCTGGTCAAAGGTGGTTGTTTTGCATTAACTCATAACAGTGTATCTGTTTTGTGCTCACTTGCAAATTAATATTTGTCTGTATAACCAAGAATAACATAATAAGTAAGATAAGTAAGAAAATAATTAAGATGTTAACAATTATAAGGAATTATAAGATAAAATGTGATTTATTGAAATCAGCGTGTTCTCAAGTTTTGACCGAAAAGCAGATTGTTGGACAGCATTTACAATGAGAATTACATGGATTGATTTGCTTGTTTTTTTTTTCAGAGCTGAGGAATGTCCAATTATAAGAGTCTATAATAGCTCAAAAATATGTTAAATATAAACATTCATTATTTAAAACTATTTTAATTGATGAATTACTTATCATTATTCTTGAATTAATATTATGTAAATCAACCAAGTACATGATATCAGCTGATCATATACCAAATGCTCTCATGTCTTTAAGTAAAGACAAAAAATGAAAAAGATTACACCTTGATGGTTGGAAAAAAGGTTAATAATCTTTTTCATACAATAATTTCCCTTTTGGTTACTCAGCTAACATAGAGAACTAAAAGCTTTTTATCAGTCATAAATTGCCACCAGATCCCAAATGTTCTTTATTGCCAATGGGTTTCTAAGAGCGCTTGAGCAGTTTGCGTTGTATGGGCCTCCGACATGTTTCAAGTATTTTACATCGCAGTAGTTTTGAAAACATAGTTTTGGACATTCTCTCTAGATAGGCGCATGTACATTTTTCTTTGTTCTCATGTGCTGTTAAAAAAAATTATACATGAGAAATCGAAAGTGTTTGTGACAAAGGAGCACAATGTTTGAGACACAGATCAGTTTGTGAGACTTGACAAAGTTTGAAATTCATTTAAAAATTGTATAGAATTGTCTTCCAAAGAAAATACATATTGTTTCAATAACTTATGGAAATATAAAGTTTCCAGTATTATTAACTGAGCCAAAGGAGGAAAAAACTGCAGATTTTCTTTATAGCAGTATTTGTGTGCGAGTGTCGACAAGTGATAATATGTGTCAGAGACAGCTGAACATCAAGACACCAAGAAAAGGAGCATATATTTCTAGGGAATAAGTCTTTGAAATATTAAACTCGCACTGGGTTATTTTGAAGTTTTGGGATAAAATCCAGGATGAGCTGTCACTGGAAATCATTGTGTTTGGTCCTTTGTCCTTGATGTTGATTCTGTGAGAAGAAACTAAAAAAAAGGAAAATCTAGAGCATCTAAATTTAGAATGGAGACGTTTAGGGTTAATCACCCATCACCAAGCAGCATGCCAAGAAAACATTGATCTGCTATGTTTCGGGTGACAAAATCACTTTAATACTTAGACTGGAGTCACTTAAAAAAATAATAAATGCATTTATTAAAAAATATGAAAATTTTACTAATTGTTACTAATAATCATTAATAGCATGCAACTTTAAATAAAGCGTAGGTGACAAAAATGAAAAGGTTAATAAATAATTATTAAATGACATATTACATTATTTTTAACTATAGTACAATATAATGCAGCATTTTATAATGCCTTCAAATAGGGCAGCAAGTGTTTCACAGATAATTTTCTTATTTACTATTACTAGTAAATAGACATGTACAATAAGCTGAATGTTCTAAAGAAAATTTCCCTAGAAAGATTTGTTCACCATAAGTGAATGCACAAACAAAAATTAAAAATCCTATTCACCCAGAGACTAGTTGACCAAATGAAGTATGTCTTTTCAAGTTAAATTCGAATATGAGTAACATTTCTGTTGGAATATTTTATCAATCATGTTGATAATGATACAAAATTAAAAATGTATTAAACGTCATTTGGTGGTTTTACCTTCTTATAAAAACCCAACTGGAATAAATAAGTTTAAATTTAATATAATATTATGCAATTGACTGCAGAAATTGTGTGCTTGTGGTTATACTTCAAACAGATATTTCAGCAGCATATTTCAGAGCTTTTCTTTCGGAAGTAATTTATTTATTCACACTGAATTAAATAAATCTGTATCCATTATTATGACACTTAGCTTGTTGAAAAAAAGTTTTAAATGTCCTCTTAAATTCTTACAGGGTATATGAGAAAAATATTGTACAACAGATATTTCTTTTTCAAAAGATTGTCTTACTTGGGCATACACAGCAATCCTTTAGCACCAGTTCACTGCAGTTTAGCGCTTGTGTCATCAACTGCAGGCATATGGTGGTGTAGTTTATCTTGATCTTGGTATATTGTGGATGTCAGATAATTTTTTTAAGGTCTTCAATAATTTTTCTTTGAATTGGGAAACAAATTACTTTATCTTAGTGCAAAAACTTTTATATAATACGTAAGATTTGCAGTATATGTTCCTGCAAATAATAAGGTATACACCCTGCGGCCTTGTTGTCTTACCTGTTGGAACCTGGCCACTGTGCTGGTTGGAACAATAAAATTGTTAACTTGTTGATTATTTGACACTTTATTGCCAAAATATTTGCCATGTGGTCGTATAACAGCTTCTACTATTTTAGGAAATATGTCCAAAAATGTTTAAACGTGTGTTTAGAAAATCAATATTCCAGAAGCCCATTTGTGAGGTCACACACTGATGTTGGACAAGAAATTCTGCCTCTCGGTTATTTTGGCATATCATGTAACTTCTAAGATACTGACAAGTAGAGAATGTATGCAAGTAAATGCTGACAAATTACATATTTTGTAACCTTCAAACGATGATAACTCAAGGCTTTATTAAAAGAACTAGATTAAAAAAGTCATCATACCAAGGCAATGGCCAAAACTTACTAAAATAGTGGTAATTACTGTATAATTACTTACTATAGTTAAAGTTTGTGAATGAATATCACTGTTTATATACTATTAGATTGTACATTTTTAAATTAAAGTCAGATTTTATCATTTTGTATTTTTTTCCTCAAAAACAAAATAGACCATCACACATCTGTCAAATTTTCACATGTACATTTCCACTGCTGCCCTGAGTCATGTAGCTTCTGTTTCCTACTTACAGTTCCTGGACATTGTGGAGCAGCTGAAAACTACTGGCTCTTTTGTAGATGCCACTCTGCTAAAACATGTAACGGTGTATCCATTTTTAAGAAAAACCTAATTGAGTTTATTCAGCATTGAATAATTTAAAGCATAATTCAAATATGCCATTAAAAAAAGCCATTGAGAAGGCTGTTTTCAACAAATTACAAGGTTTTGTTGAGGAAAATGAAATGACGTAATATATTTAATCTTGCTTTCAGAAAATGCACTCCACTAATACTTCTCTGAGAGTTTCAAAACAATCACCAATTATCTTGAATTCTGTAGGCTTTAAATACTGCATTTGACATTTTTGCAATTTGTTGACAATGCCATTTTAATCTCTTGTTTTAACTGTACTGGTATTATGATCATTGTTCTATATTTGTTTAGGTAATTTAAAAAAAAAAACTAAGTTTTTCTGCTAAACTGGATGAGGCAACCTTAAACTCAGCAGCATTATCATGTGGTGTACCTCAAGGCTCAATTCTGGCCCCTCTTCTGTTCACTTTATAAATCATGCCTCTCGAACCCATTATGAGGAAACATGTCAATTCAGAGATATGCTGACTACACTTGTGTTTATCTTCCATTCAAGCGTAACACAGCCAGCTGTGGGAATCTCCTCGCATGTCTTAATGAAGTTAAAATCCTTTCAAGTTAAAGTTTTCTAATTCAATGACAATAAGACAACTATCATTTGGTTTTGCCCCTACCCTACCAACAATTTTATTTATTTATTATAATTAAACAACTTAAGCCTGCCATACCCTCCAGAACTCTAAAATCTTTTGACCAGAGACTGTTGGCTGTCCCTAGGGTTCAATTGAAATGTGGAGGAAGGCATGCCTTCTCCACTGACTCTTCATGGCTCTGAAATGTCCTGTCTAAACATCTGTTTGTTTTAAGCTTAACTGCCTATGTCCCACTTTAGTCAGAGAAAGTTATTATTACTGTGTGCTCTAAATAAACTGTCCTTGTCATTAAGTCATTTTCCAGCAATATTCTGAAATGTTACATAGGTACAACTTATGTGTGGTACAATACTGATATTTGGTGGAAACCTTTTGCAAATTATCTTTAAGAGATTGATTTGGAAGTAGGCTGTCAATTATCAAAGACTATTTCGAGAGATTCTTTATACTGTACATTTTTCATTAAACTGATATAAAAGATTTTCTTATATTATAAAGATCAAATTATAACTACTGTGAATAGTTTAGTTTATTATTTAGTTTTTCTTTTCTAATGTAATATCCTAATAGCTTGCATCATGGGACTGCTTTTCATTTTAAACATGACAATGATGCACAATGTAATTTTCACTAAAAGTAATCCAACAAAGTTTACAACTTGTGTGCAAGAAAGCCAGATATATACTTACACTTCCCATCAGTGTGTTCAAAGTAATTTTATAGACATTTTAGATGCTCTGGCTCAAAGGAAATGACAGCTCACACTATCAATTCTGGATTTCATCAGCAGTGTGTCAGACAAACCGATTTGCAGAGATCAAATTTTCTTTGTGCAATTTTTCGGATATGTGAGATGGAGATTATCCCTGACTCAGATGAGGATCTATATCTCCAGCCAGATGCAGGCAGGAGGTTCAGTCAATGCACAGAATTCATATCTGTTCATGACACATCCCACTGTGCATCAAACCAAAACTGTCAGTGAAGATGATGCCAGACTTTGATTTTGAGGCAGCATAGCCAGCATAACTATTATAACTAGAATTAATTTTTAAAAATTGAAAGAGAAACTTAAAGTTGAATTGCTGTCATCGTAGACTTTAATTTGCTAACTGAAGAGGACCATCAAATTTCAATATAAACAGGTACTGGTCATTTAATTCCATTAATGTAATTGCATTACATGAAAATGGGTGGAAACCCATTCTGCCTTTGGGGCCCTGGACAAGCCACTTCACCAAAATTGCCCTGTAGGGACAGCTATGGGTTACCATGTTAGCCAATCACCACCAGAGTATGATTGTGGAATGAATTAATAATGACCTAAACATTGTAAAGCATCTTTGAAGTCTAGAAAACCGCTAAAAAATTGAATGCATTAATATTGTTACATACCAACTGATAAAAATTAAACGTTTTTAATTTAGATGGTTTTAACTGACAACTAATAAAAATCTGTAAATAGGTATCTTCGAAAATTGTAATATTGCTTAATAACAATATCAAAAAGTCAGACACCTGGTGAGCAACGGAACTTTGCACCTGAATGAAATCAAGAGCTCATCAGGTGTCCATGCGCAGCCAGCCAATAACCTGAGTACTAATCTAAGGACTTTCACTATATAAATCTCCAACATTGACAACACCCTGTGCTTCATCGTCAACACCACTATTCTGATCAATCCTGTATTCCTTACATGCCTGTTCCAAGAACCAGAATATTCTTGTCTCCAGCCGTGTCCGTTTCCATTCCGCACCTCCAGATCTGCGCTGTCATCACGTCTGCATGCTATACTCTTCACACAATTCCAGAAGCAGCGCTGATCTGAAGCCACCACTGCAGAGAACGAGATAAGCCTACAATGCCCTTTTAAAGGAATGTTCTTATTCTGTAAACTTGGTTTTAATAAAAGGTTAAACATCACTGACACGTCTCATTCTGTGATCCCTGACATCACTCAATATGCTAGTTCCTCCAGCTCCATTTCTAGTTATCTTCTTTGTTTTCGGCAATGTTTGCTTTTATCTGACGAGAGAGAGAGAATACCGAACTTCTCTTCACAGTGTAAGACAGCGTGAGAAGTGTGACACAGCAGTGGACAGAGAAAGGAATGGAAACACAAATGCACTTTTTAGTTAATTTATTCCTCTTATTAGGAGTTTTATTAAATCCTACGTGTAACAAAAACTCTTGAAGTTCACTTGTAGAGAAATTGCCCTTCTCAGACTGTGTAAACAGAGCTAGTGCTCCTCTGATATAGAGCAAGAGACTGTATGAGACTTTATACTCTCAGAAATAGGAAGACAGCACTTTCAGGTTGCATTCAAAGCACTCCTCGTTTTTTTTTTTTTTTTTTTTTCATTTAATGGAACACGAAAAAAACGGAAAACAAGAACAGTAAGCTGTGAGTTTGAGAGATTAAGCTCTCTGCATGCATTTATAATAATATTTACATCACATCTGAATGAGAGAATGTATGTCCCTTGAAAGTTGCCGTACAAGCCAGCTTCCATCATCGTATAAAACAAGCAAAAAGAGAAAGGTAATCTGTGAGTTTGAGAGATTATTCTGTCTGTGAGCGATCGATCGTTCCACTCATAAACATAGACATGCTGCAATCCTTGTTTTGTTTTCATCTCAAGGGACCATTGTGTGTCGTTAGCAGCAGTGAGACCCGGAACTGAATGACCCTGCATCTCCTGCTGTGATGAAAGTTGTAGTAGCATATTTCAGTAATTTTACCATACCTTTCTACCTCCTTTAATATGCTTTGTTGTCTTCACCCTGACCTGTGATGGTCATGATGTTGGGGAAGCATGGACAAGCAAAAAAAAATTGCCAATGCCTGATATGACACCTACAACAATGCCATCCTGGGCAATAGCACTCTTGGACCATAGCTAAACACCCCATAACAAACAGGTTGACCTCAGCCTCTGTAGCAATGAAGGCAGAACTCTTCAACTCTTTGATTTCCCGAAGACAACCTCTGGATATAATCCTGAGCAGGTACTTTTACTCTGTATACAGTCTTGAGCATGAATGTCAAGACCCATTCTGAGAAACAAAGTTATGATTGTATACTTATTACTGAAACAATTTACAAAACATACAGACAGCAGAGCTTTAGTTTTAATTTAAATGATCAACATTAACAATTCAACATTTATTTTGACATTTGAAATTTTTTACTGAATAAGCCAAAGTACTTTCCACCGTAATTCAAATTTAATTAATTACAATCACAAATGTAGGCGCTTCTTTGAGTATATTACACTTCTCCTTTAAGTAGCCCGAGGTCATTATTTGAAGTACAAATAGTGTTTGAATTCCACAATGTAACTGTGAAAGTTCAAACTTCGCCTCTGAAAACTTGATGCCATTGGCGACCGTGAGCTCATTTATCTTTAATATCTGGGTTGAGTTTGACAGTGTGAAGAGCACAGATCCGCTGAGCTGAGCAGTGCTTGAGTGAAGGGAGCGAGTCGTTGCCCAATATGAAGAAATTCTGAAAGATTGATGAGCAGAGGTTTGGGTAGCAGTCTGAAAAATTGAACTAATCCATACTGGCTTCTTAAGCAGATAAGGTCTATTCCATTTATGTATACAGCATTTCATTCTAAAGGGATGATGGAACTAAACGTGATTTTTGAACATTTTTGTTCTAGATTTCAGTTTATGTTCAGAGTTAACCAAACGGTCAAGTGAAATATGTAATATGTTATTTTAATGAATATCTTTGTCTCTAAAGCCTATGAAAGTGTTCTAAACAAAGTATTGTAAGGTTTAATCCAGGCAGAAAAGCACATTGTTTTTCAATGCTGAATCAAATGTAGAAGCAGGTACAACATGAGAGAGGATAGCTTTTGAGTTGGCTGCATCCCACAGTCATCTCTTTGACTTTGTGTGTTTTAAATACAACCCCCCTTGAGCTGTCTTTGCGCTCAGCAGCTTTGTGGCAAAAAAAAAAAATTTAGCTTAAACAGCCTCTCTGTCTTGTTCTTTCTTTTACGCTTTTACTCATTTATATGTTTATGCCCTCAGTTGACTTGCTTATGGGGTAAATCTGATGTCAGATTGCCCCCTGCTGGTGAGTTGATGCCATCTTGCACCACTGAGAGACAAACCAAGCATGAAATCATTCTGGCACCAGCCCTCGAATCTACAGCCAATGGCCTCTTCCTGAGCGCCATCTGTAGCCTCCGAGGGATGAAAAACTGGATGGTTGTGTGACTGGGCTCCATATCCACGACAAAGCCCTAAACACCAGGGATGGGACCACACAGGGCAATACTCAATCATTTGTGCTCTACATGCCTGGGCATGCACTTACAGGTTGTTCTTTAAACATCAGGATAACAAAAACGTACAGTACATGGATTCAGTGTATCTCTCCTATATAATCAGAATAGGATTAATTTAAAGATCACATAAGTAAAAGTTTTCAAAGTATAACTATTTATCAGACCTGCAGCTTATATTTAGTCCATGTCTAATTAAGCTGAGTACCTCACTCCACACTTTCATTTGTCATTTTTATGTGTTTCATAATTTCACCCATTTATTTCTTTATTAAACATGTATGACTTAAAAAATAAGTTTCTTTGAAAACTATTACACATGCAAATGCTTCCTGGGGCTTTAGTCAGTCAGTGAACACAATCTTGGGGAAAACTGCTGACTTGACAGATGTCCAGAAGATCAGTCACAGCAGACATATATTTAAATAGACCAGCATTCACTGAATCTTTCATCACTATGATGAACAAAAAAAGAAAAGAAATGTAAAAAAGTGTACCTGCAAATGGATAACCACACACTTCCTTGAGACAGCTGTGAGAAAATTTCCCATTAGGAACTTCATAAAGAGTGGCCTGATAACGAAGTTAGTGCCATGTTATCTGCTGTTATAGTCCATCAGGTTTTATAAAGTTACTACAAACAGAGCAATTTACTGCAAATTAGAACAAAAAAATAAGGGTTTATTAGTTAACTGCTAACAAAAAAAACACTAACAGTATCTACTTCAAAGTGGTCATCTTATATGCGTTGTTTAGTTGATAGCTAAATGGGTTGTTTAGTTGATAATTTAGTTGATATGGGTTGTTTAGTTGATAGCTATATGGGTTGTTTAGTTGATAGTTATATGGGTTGTTTAGTTGATAGATTAGTTGATATGGGTTGTTTAGTTGATAGCTATAAGAGTTGTATAGTTGATAGTTTAGTTGATAGCAATATGGGTTGTTTAGTTGATAGTTTAGTTGATAGCAATATGGGTTGTATAGTTGATAGTTTAGTTGATAGCCTTAAACAGCGGCCTGTACCATGATTGTGGCTGAACAAACACCAGACTGGTTTCGACTTGACAAAACTGAACCATTTCAATTATGCTTAATTAGTACCATGAAGCAGCTAATGAACTTTCTTTGTCAAGTCAGGCTTTGATCCTGAAGCTATGATTAGTTCACGGGCACATGCACGTTAAAGATGTAGGCATCGAATAGCCAAAAACAATAAACATGGATAGAACAAGAAAATTGTATTTCTGTATGGAGGATCAAGACATTATAGTTTAAAAATATGATACGTTTAAATATATATTTTGTGTCGTAGTAATACTGTGGCTGCTGCCAAAGCCAGACAAGATTTTTGGCAGAAAATTAGCTGATTTTGTTAATGCATACGTTATAGAAGCACATTATGTATTAATGCAAAATTGAATATCATGCGTGAAATGTGTACATATAATAGTAACCGTAAATAACAGTAGTATATTTGGCGTGTTAATTCCTATATGCTCAACTTTTTTATGTAATGTTAACATGCTGGCGTACAAAACTATCTTCAAATCAGCCCCTGTTTACCTCAAGCTCATACACTCCTACAAGCCCTCCAGAAGCACTCAGAGAAGGAACAGCAACTTGTGGTTCTGTCCCACAAAGAAAAAAAAATTGTTCACACAACCTTCTCTCTCACTGTCCCTGGCTGGTGAAACAAACTCCCTGATCCAGTCAGGAAAGCAGCAACACTAACAGCTCGAATAAAACAACTGAAAATTCTTCTCTTCAGAGAACACCTACAAAAAAACTATTTTTTTTACCTGCTATGGTTCATTGATCAGTTGATACAACTTCTATTATGAGCAAGCTGAGACAGACTTTGACTGTGTAACAAATGTATTTTGTCCAAGTGCATAAATGTAAATGTCTATGGTTGTTTTACAAAATAAAGTAAATGCTTATTTGTTTACATACTAAATGTATGTTTACATTTAAAATGTGAATGTTTATAAAATTGTTTTTAGTTTTTCTTTTTTGGAAGATTTAACCCCAATGCAAAATGATCATGGCAGTAGATAAAAATTAGGGACTGGAGCAGGTTAGTTAAAGAGACAGGTTAGCTGTACATCACACCATCTATCAAACAGTAACGGAGTGACTTCTATGTGTCACATTTGGACTATGCTGTAGTCGTGTGTCGTATGTAACCACAATGACAAAGATTGATTAAATCCTATTTTAGTACCCAAAACCCAGGATTGATGCAAACTAATCCTAAACTTAGCTAACCAGCCAGTTAATTCATGGTACAGGGCCATGACAGAATGACTAAAACAAGTCACTGTTGTTATTGTGACCCATAAATATTAATAGTATTGATTGGAAATCGAATGCATAAAATATAAAAAGTAAGTACATTAATATACATAAAAAATATACTCAATATCCATGAAAAAGGTGTGTGATATATTGATTCATTATTTTATTTCGCTTTTTGAAATAATTTTTTAAAAGGCCTACACTTTAAATATTATATTTTTTACCCTGCCATTCAGATTTTTATATTTGAAATCTTTGATACTGTGACTCAACTCTGTTGAGTTCCTAAAGTTGTTGCTACAGTGATCTCGT
Organism: Danionella dracula; assembly: GCA_900490495.1. Classification (NCBI taxonomy): domain Eukaryota; kingdom Metazoa; phylum Chordata; class Actinopteri; order Cypriniformes; family Danionidae; genus Danionella; species Danionella dracula. Next base: position 1,815,032 of record UELW01000378.1, on the reverse strand, counting down.
AGGCGTCAACACCCTGACCCAGTTCCTGTCACTTTCCTCTGTCTAGATCAACTGTGAGAGCAGAAAACTCTCCGAATGGAGAGATACGCAAAAAAACAAGACATCTGAGCTCTGTTTATCAGCATCAAGGGTGAAAGCTGCTGAGCCAAAATCGTCCAGCTGTTCTATAGGATGAAGAGTGAATCACAGAGGCTTAACTGAAAACTGAACATGAATTTTCACAAGTTAATTAAGCATAAATTATAGAGTAAATCAAAGATTGTTTTTGCTACCTGAATTTTTCAAAAAGTGTTTAAAAATTACATTAACATTAATTTGCAAGTAGAGTTTACCACAAATATATTAATCAACATTATCTGGTTAGTGGTTTTAGGGATTAGGTTAAACAAACACAGTTCCAACATAGTTCAAATAACAGGACCATGGACTCATCCTTGATTTTTTTTAAGTAGAACTAAATTTGCATCTATATCTTTGCTTTCATTTAAATACATTTGTATCCCTAATTGAACAAAAAAATACTGCTTGAGTATTGTAGAAGATCCAGTTAAAGGATTTTATTCTTCTTCATCTGTTGTTCTTTCAAATAAAAACACACGATCATCACACCTGTTTGTGCCATAAAATGACAGAGATCAATTAATGTAAAAAAAAAAACAACAACTCTGAGAGTATCTGGCTTTGGCTCATTTTTTATGAAAAACATATATCAAAAACATTTTCACATTTGTCATGTAAAGATGTGAAATTTGTAGATTCTTTAGCTTCATTTTGTCTTCCCACACTCACATAAATCACACATGAACATACTAGTTGACATTTTAGTATAAACTTGTGTGAATTAAAAGCCCCGAAATACAATGGGTCTGTAGCAGCCCCGCCAACTCAAAGTAACAAAAATGAGACCACCACACATTGTTTACATTCTAAATGTGTAGAAATAAGGGTAAAGAACAATAAATAACATTTATTGGCTAAAGTTAGTATATTTTAAGTATTTTAACAAAATGACTTGATTGGGTGAATTAAAATCCCCCAAAAGGCAATGGGTCCACCAGACCAGCAAACACCGCTTTAGTAACAATAATATGAACACCACACAAGTGCTAAACCTTGAATAACAATGCAACCTTTCTGTTCAAAAATGTACACATTTTATTCCCATTGATGGTTTTTCTACCACTGTTTGATGAGGCACAAAATATTACAAACCAGCAAGAACATGTGGGTGGTAAAGCCATCATTATACACATTTGCTCTCAGCGGCAGAACAGCAGAAAAGGTTAAATGAAGCTTTGCCCTCTTCATATGTGCTTCCACATTTATTAATTCCTATTGATTTGTAAGTTGGGTCAGAAAGAATTGCAACGGTGTTAATGTATTCCAGCTCTACCCCAATGTGTTTGGTTCACAGTGACTGCAAGGATTTAACTGGGTCATAGCCAGACCTCATCAGCCCCTGAGGCCATGTTTCACACAGCTCTTCATTTAGACTGGGTTTCAAAGCAGCACTGATACCAAAGTTCAAACTCACCATGGCCAGCAAAAAGCAAGCTCTGAATCCTGCTGAAGCTCTTAAAGACACAGTCCTCCAAACAACTTGTCATCAGCAACACATCCTTGTGTTTCATAAACTTATTCAACACCAGAAAACAATTACTTTACAAAATGACCCACCTCCTAAGTAACTGTTGTTTACTTTGGTAATAAACAGCAACAGACGTTTTAATATTTTGAGGACATTTGTGGCAACAAAGGACCGAATCTAATTAAAAACACAAACAAGTGGGACTTTAAAATATTATCTACATTTCAAAGTGGAAATTATGGATAATCGAATCAACCCTTGGTTTCATATTATTGTTACTCAGGCAGTGTTTGCGGGTCTGGTGGACCCATTACCTTTTGGGGACTTTAATTCATCAAATCAAATCAAAACATGTCATGTTAAAACATTTACAAGTTATACACTTTTGCAAAGAAATAAATGAAGTTTTTATCCAGCAACACTTGACCTCCTCCAGCACACACACATCACTTCTTCCTCACACATCACTAGGAAACTTTAATATCTATATTATTGATTTTATAATGATTTCATTTTTTTCCATCACATCATTTATTTATCTCAGATTTGAGATAATCAAAATTTTATCATAAATTTCTTTACCTTTAGAATTTAAACATGTGTGGTCTTCTCATTATTGTTAGTTTGACAGAGTTGGTGAGTCTGCTATAGACCCATTACATTTTGGGGCATTTACTTCACACAATCATACAATTTGATACTAAACTGTAAAATGTTATGTTTATGTGTGATTTGTGTTTTTGTGGGATGACAGAATAAATGTGCACAATCTTCAACTTTCACATTTTTGCATTTCCAGTAGTATATCAATATGTGACATAAATTTGTAAGGGGGTATGTAATGGAAAAAAAGATATGTTTTCAGTCTTTTACAGAAAAGGGGCCAAGGACAGTGAACCTCAGTTTCAAATAATGATTGCTTGTATATTTTTTCTTTACATGAAAACTAAAAACAGGTCCCAAAGACCCGAATGTCCTACAGGGATTAAATGTAACCTTACTGCGAGGTCTTCGAGAGGGTCAAATTTAAACAGCTGTGACTTGAAGTGGTATTAATTTAACAAATGAATTTCATTGTTAAGTTTGTACATGGGAGCTCTACCCAAGCACATAATAAAAAGGCCAGCAGTCAAGGACTCTACACACTTCTCTCATGCATTAACTTCAAGTGTTTACTATCTGCAATAAACTGTTGTGGGTCAGTTTTTGTGTTGAGAGAGAATAGTTGTATTCTCTTCTTTGAGCTTGATGGTGTACTTTTGAGTACCCTTAATTTGTTGAAGACTTTTTAATATATATACCCTAAAACATAATATCAGCTTATGTGAAATGGTCATCTGATGTCCCCTTCAACATCAGGACAGAAGCATTAAGGACCTATGAAGCAGCTCCCTGCTCTAGCAACCCAAGCCAATAGTCAGGTTAGTAAAGAGGACTAAGAGGTCCTCTACCAAAAGGAGGGTCCAAATACAAGAAGGATTCTAATTGATGAAGTTGAAATAATGCATATGAAAGAGACGAGGCTCAGAATTTACAATTGATTTTGTGAAGTCTATTAGCGTCCTGAATGTCAACTGCATTTGAAACAAACTACTACGTGGAGTTTTAATAGAACATTACAGAACATTAACTAAACCAAACAAGCATATTAATTAAAACACATTAATCAGGTTTTAACAGTGAAGCATATCTACAATAGATTAAACAGCCTTTTCTCTTTCAGAATAAAAGACAATATTTGCTACGCATTACTACAGCAATAATTATTCAGACCACAGGGAAGTATGAATAATGATATGTGCCTTGTATTGATTTCACGGCTGAGAGACCGGCACCTTTCACCAGCAACAACCTTGCGGTTTTCACCAACAGATGATCTATCAAAGCAATAATAGAGTAATTCTCCTGTTTAATTGGACATTGTTGGACCGGCGTGTTAGTCTCGCTGCTGAAATGCCCTTTTTCTTGTAATCTGTAATTGAAATATTGCATTGCCATGCAAACAGGCAGGTAAATGACACAGCCTCATCCAACATGCAAGACTGGTTGAATCACAGAGAGCATGTCTGCCCATCATAAATGGCATATTTATTAGTGTGTTCTGGATGAACAACTTCACAAATAGACAAGGTTTTTTTCATAATAGGCATATGCTATGCACTGGTGCAATTTTTTTTAATTATGTGCTAATTCCACAAATTCATCTTCATTAAAATATTATTTCTAGCAGGCCTAGTAATTACTTCACATACTCACCCGACAACACCCAACATACTTTCACTCCTGTGGATAGTTTATGGTACTTTTCTGTTGTATGGTATTGTATAACATGGTACAATTTGATTTTTCTTTAATCTGTTAACCAAACAATCATGTATTTGAACTGTGGGAGAACCAGGACAGAGGAAACACTTGCTCTGCGGACTGGAGAACTTGTTTAGGTTCCTGAATGGTTTATTATTTTTGGATGGACACTGCAGTGCAGATTGATGAACACTCAAATGGCCAGTGTTGCCCACAATCCTCTCAGTAAAAAACAGATAAAAAAAACAGTTTGTACCTTCATGAAGAAGGTGCAGAATAATCAATGCAAGGACAAACAGACTCCAACACAATTGTTATGTTGTGATATTAACCACACTAAATGCTGCTAAAATAATCTATTCTATTTATCAATAAAAAACAGTTTAAGGTTATAGGGAGCAGTCCAAGCAATACAAACTTTAGGATTGGATCAAAATTTAGATGCAATGCGAAAGAGGGTGAAATTTAAAATCTTAGGAGCCATGGAAATATGCATTTTTTTACATTTTGACTAGGCTGCAAGTGTCCGATGTTGTTTTGTGGTACTGTAATCTCTTCGTACAGCACACATCCATGATGAAACATCCCTGGTGTCTGTTTCCATGGCAACCACAGCATCTGTACCTGCTCTGCACCTGTTCATGGTGCTCTTTCACATCACAAATGATCTGGGCTCGACCTCTCCAGCTGCTTCAGAGATGCAACATTCAAACAATCACCTGATTTTAATATGGAAAGGGTTTAAGGAGGGTTATAGACAAAGTATATGATGAATATGTTTTCACACATATTTTTTTCTCAGCTAAAAATGATAAACTTTCTTTAAAAAAATGGATCCCTGAAAAAAAAACATAGTTAATTCTGGTGCAAAGGCTTATACTGCCCTCTCCTGTTCATTGTGGTCTACTATTGTGTTAATGTTAAAGGAACAACATTTTTGTTTTTGACCACATTCTCCAGCTCCACTAAAGACCATTTAGTGTTTTACTGTTGTGGTAGTCTATTCACTTCCTCTCCATTTCTGGTGAGAACCATTTAAGCATCGCTCAGCACAAATCATTGATTCAGATTAGATATATAGCATTTCAGTTTTCAATTATACTCAGATTTAGATTTTTGCATGATGGTCAAATTGTTAATTTTTTAAGACTTACAGTATTTTCTCATTGCAGCATCATAATAATAAAAATATAACGTTGTTCTAGAAATCATGCTAATCAAGCAATCACATTTTAAAGAGAAACAACATCAAAACACCTTGATAATTTTACTATGGTCACTGCTATGTAATTTAATACCTATGATTCATTTCTGCAGAATTTATAACTGAATCCATCAGAACACATCACATCACAAAAATTTGAAGAACAATGCATTTTCAACGTCTGACAATTTAGTACTATTAAACTATGTTGTCTGATTAACTTGAAGGCACTTCACTTAAAAAAAATTAATAAGGAAATAAACCAATTCAACCTAATATATTTTTTATAATAGTTTCAAGACCTGAAATAAACGTTTTATATGACTTTTTATATAAGTACTCATAATAAAAGTATAATCTTACATAAGTACTGGATACAGTGGCCTGTATTTGAGTATTTGAGTTCAAAGGCTAAGAGGGATGTCTCATAGCCATTTTTTCGTATTTTCCCACTATTTTTACCATGCTGAGCAATGATCACAAACATCTAATGTCCTATACAATTATTTCTATATTTAAAGATCTGACAACTTTTTGTTCATCCTTCTGGAAATTGCAGCAAATTAAACTCGTTCTCTTTTTTTGTAACATGTAAGTTTGAGTTGGTTAAAGATGATTTGAGCTAGTCGAAGCTGGTTCAAGCTTGTCAAAGCTGGTGATTCATTCATTGATTAATTGATTTGTTCATTCATTAGTTCGTTCATTGAGCCATTTGATCTTTCATTCATTAGTTTGATCATGCATTCATTAGTTCGATCATTCATTAGTTTGTTCATTTATTAGTTCGATCATTCATTCATTCATTAGTTCATTCTTTCTTTCATTCATTCCATCATTCATTTATTAGTTTTATCATTCATTCGTTCGTTTGTTCATTCATTAATTTGATCATTCATTTGTTCATTCACTCACTCACTCCTCCAATAGCAGACAACCTCCCTGTAACTTTCTAAGAACTTTCAGGGCATATTCTTCTCTTTTGGCTGTAAAAGAGCTGCTGTTTTAATTTTCCTGCGTCTTGTATTGGTCATTCTGTGGTCATATAAGCAATGCTACAAAACAATAACATTTTTGGACATGAACAAAATGGATCCTCTGATAGTCGTATTAATAACACCCCAACCTTTAAAGAACTCAACATTGAGACTTTCTCACATGCTGAAACCTTTCTAATCAAACACAAATATATCCAACAACACAGAATACAGTTTTCTAGCGTATAGAAAACATTTCAGGCTTTACACAATATTCAAATAAGAAAAGTAAAATATAAGTGAAAAAATATGGCAACATTTCTTGGAAAAGGAGGAACAATGATCAGCGGTTATTAGACTCAACATAGATATAATTGAACACATATTTTAAAAGATTTACTATAAGGCGGTTTAAATTATCTAAAGGGTTGACAAATATAGTATTTAAATGACTAAATAACATTCAAATTTCTTGCTCAAAATACTTTAAGATTAGCAATTCATATAGACTGTTTTTGCTTTTATTTTTTTACGAAAACCAGGAAACAGAGCAAACCGTTTCTTCGTTGTTCACGACTTTGTTGACTCACATTTCCTGGCAACAAGTGGATCCCGTCCGTCCTTTTGTTTCTGCTGGCTGATGAGACCTCGGGAAGGGGACGTATCTATTCGGTCCGGTGGGTGGAGAGAAAACAGGTTGAGTCACCTGGAGCAGGAAGTAAAACAAATGGAATGAAAGTATGACAAATACGTCATGCAATCCCGGATCAGCGCTTTCTAGGTTTCATTCGGAGTTTGGACGAGCGTTCGCGACTGCTGCCCACTCCAGATCCCCGGTTAAAGACGGTAAGTCAGGTGTTTCTGTTTTTATCGGTTTTGCCGTTAAACAACCGAGCGGGGTACTTTGGTATGACTACCAGCCTCAAAGTTACATTAAATGTGTGCGGGTTTTTTTTTTTTTACAATTGAAGGTAGAAACTGTTTGCAACCGCTGTGGCTTTAAGTAGCTTTATAATACGTTCGTGTATTGTGTTGTATTTGACTTAGTTTGGTTATATTTTGTTTGGGAAATATAAAGAAAACCGTACTGGACAAACGTTTGATATTGAACATGGACAGTTAAGTTTAGTCTTTGGAAAAGTTTTGGCTGATTCAGCAGAAGTTAATATTGAACACTGTTTTTCAGTGCTTTCAAGTAAACATCATCCTGACATTTTGTGAAGTGTTTTCAAGAGCTACTGAAAGAATGTCAGTATAAAACGTGTATCAAATGCTGTTTCTTTAGAGGCAGTAAACTGATCAAATTGGAGTGTTCTATTAAAAAAAGACCAATAATTTATTTATCTTACAAAGTAATTCAAAATATTTAAAAAATGGGAGATGCGAACATGCCCCACATGGTTTACATGCGTTAGCTGTTTAATTTGACTATCGTTTTTTTTTTACAAATAAACTTTTTACTTGAATTTTAAATGCTTTGTGTCAATTAAAATTATATATTAAGTTATACGTTAACACCTATCTATATCTATAACTGAAAAAATGTAAACTTTATTTAACATTTTACTTACGTTAACGTCAAATATTATACATGCACATCAAATCTACATGTCTCTGTCTTAAACAGTCAAATGCAATCAAAAGTGAACCAGCAGCATCCCGTTAGTACTTCTTGTAAAGCTTATTTTATGGCTTTAAACTAGCACATTAATATAATTGATATTGAATATTTTGATAAAATTATACCCTTGATGAAATTACAAGATACTAAATACAATTATTATTTTCACACTTCAACTTATTAATTGTCCCATTAATATAAGCAGGAAGTAGATGCACTTTGACACATACCAATGCAATCTGTGTTTTAACAACATTTTTTTTATTTGCCTCCAAATGTCAGCCTTTTTCAAAAGCAGCACAAACATGTTCGAGCAGCATGTGGGCAATGAAGATTCTCTAGCACTAAAAAGCCCCTAAGAATCCAAAGAGCATCAGGATGCATCTGAGGAGCATTCACCAACCTAGTTCTCTATCCCAGGATGATGGTGACCTCATGAACCTCCAGATAAAGGTGGACCATTTTCGAAAGCTGGGTTACCCTCCACAAGAGGTAAAGGCTGTCCTGAGGAAGCTTGGCCTTGGTACAGACACCAATGCAGTTCTGGGGGAGCTGGTTCGGTCAGGGGCTAAGGCTGTGCACGCTTCATTGTCTGAAAGCGAGGAAGGAAAGGCAGCATCACCCCTTCGAGGAGGAAGCTCAATTAGAGGACAGAGGTCAGCTCTGGAAGGCATGACTGAAGCCGAGAGTGACCTGAGACCTATTGTTATTGATGGTAGCAACGTGGCCATGAGGTAAGGACCTTAACCTTTCAAATGTAAATATAAGCATGTGTGCCTTGGATACAGATTTATGCTAACCCCAACTCAAATGAACTTGCAATGTTACGTAAAATGTACATAAAGACAGAATACCTTAAAATCCATGTTTATGTAAGGGTCCAAATCTTTGGGTGCTCAGCCTTGTGTAAGTGCATGTGATCAAAAACAACAATGCCTGCATTTATTTGGAACAAGGGCTCCAAGGTAAATTTTTTTTTATCTGCAGCAACTACCACTTGAAAAAAAGTGTGTTAAACAAGATGAATTTGTGAAATGTTACATGTAAATGTTAAAAAAACTACATTACAGTACCTCATAATGTCAAACAGCTTCTGTAGTTTAGTAGCATTGCTGTTTTATACTGGAGTCTTATGTTATTCTACCATAAAATCACATATTGATTCATGGATGTGGTAAAAAATGACTGATAAAAATGAATATTGTGGCATCCCTATTAATAAATTTTTGAGCCTTCTTCTCATACTCAGGTTCTCAATTTAATTTTTATCAAAGATTTTGCCACACCAGCTGATAAAATTTTTTTATTCTAGAGTCATTACATGGCTTGTAAAATCCCATGTTGAATTGCTCACGTTGCTTATGGGCTACAAGCATAAACCTGATTCTTCCGTAAAGGTTTGCATTTCCTCTTTCTCTGTTCTCAGTTCTCATATATGCAAATAATGTACTCACTTTTAACCATTTGACTTCCAGTAGAGCCACTGCTCACAGTCCTTAGCATTTTTGGTTATGCATTCCTCTAAGGGGAAATTCTATGAAAAGCTTTAGATTTCCTGGAAAGAAAGAGATTATAAGTAGATAAAAACTGGTGTCTGAGTGTGTCAGGCTTTTGATGGGTTGATAGAGATGTGTAATTTCAGAAATTTTTTTGTGTCTATTTTTAAATGTACTATGCTTGGCTGAAAGCAATTGTTTATTCATGTCTATTATCTTTTCATCTGTTGTCCCATGAACATCGCTGATTGGAATCTTTCAACATCTCAATTGTGTATTGCTTAATGCAACTGGATTGTTCTATCATGCTTGTTTTTGTCTCCTGATTGTCATGGATTTCAACACTTACAAGTTAATACTTTTCTTCATTAAAACATCTTGGGATATGTAATGAATCAGAATTTTTAAATATGGCAAAATAAATAAAGCAAAACAGAGGGTATATTACTTAACTGCTTGATATTGTCACAGAAATATTAACAATTGTGCTATTACATAGCTAGAATACATTTTATTGTAAAAAGTACATCTTTGTACATTGTGTGCTTTTTTTTAATAAGGAACACAGCATGCACATCTCATAGTAAAAGACTGTAGCTGTTAAGAATTTGAGTTATTTTACATACTCATGAATGTTTCCTTTCCAAAACACCTAGCCTGTTTTATCATGTTTGTCTTGTTCAGGGTATCGTTAATGCTCTTGGTTGAGTTTATACCCACTGTTTTATACTCTGGCTCTATGGGCCTGTGTTAATGTGGAAGTCATGAAAATAAAGTCATAAGAATGAAGGGGAGTAAAGTCCCTTGCAACATTTGCATATCTTGAAAACTCATCAATGAATGATACAGGAAAGTCACTTAGCAAGATTTTCTCTTCATTTACAACTGCTTTCTAAGTTTGAATGCAAAGGGGTGATATTTAGAGTGCTAGATCTGGAACATAGTTCAGTAGCAAAAAGAAAATATGACTGTAAGAATTTAGAAATGTATTCTAGTAAAAATAGATCACATCACTCAAAGTTTGTAAATTATATGTGAAGTGTCTATTCAATCCAACCTATGAAGAACTATTTTTTTGTGCCAATGAACTTTTTCACTCTTTGATAAACATGTATCTTGAAAACAAATTTAACAATTAGCTAGTTTTTTTTTTACCTGATTTTAGTTTGCAAAACGTGTTATTGTTCTGTAAGTTTAATAGGCCATCGACTTTTGTGTATTCTGTAACTTCACTATTGCTTTAACCATTGCTTCCTTTGACAAACTAATTTCTCACTCTTTGTCGCTCTTGTTTTCTGTCAGTCATGGGAACAAGGAAATGTTTTCCTGCAGAGGGATTGAGCTAGCAGTCAACTACTTCCTTGTGAGGGGACAGAGAAAAATCACTGTGTTTGTGCCTTCCTGGAGAAAAGAGCAGCCTCGGCCTGATGTGCCCATTTCAGGTAAAGACACTCCCCAGCTGCTCTTGTTTAAAATGAGTCATCCTTGAGCAGGAAGAAAACTCTAAACTGACTCAAATAAAAAACAACAAACTGGTTTGAGGAAATGTTTAGATGTTTTGTAAAAAAAAAAAAAAAATAACTGGATCAAAACTTACTTGGAAGAGTCTCAATTGCAATGCAGACTCAATCAATTTTGATATTTGTCAGATGTTCTTCCTGGAAAAAGTACATTATTTGTAAACTTTTTGTTGTATCTGTTCCAATGAAGTAGGGACTGGTTTTTAAATGTGCTTATAATGCATAAATTGTGAACTAACCACAAAACTTTTTTTTTTTTGCCTTCATTTTATTTCAACTCAGTGTCCACATTTCTGGACTCTAAATCTTGGTCTACTTTTAAGTCAACGATTAATAACTCAGTTTGTTACCAAAAAGAAGAAAAAGAAAAAAAAGAAAGGTACAAGCAAGATTTGTGTTTCCAGCTGGTCTGACTTGGAATTCCCCACCAGGAAGTTTGAGAACTTTACAGTCTTCAGTTTCACTCTGACTTAGCTTGGCGTACAGTAAAGATTATTGCTTTTCTATTGTACATCTGATTCCCTGATGTCCTGTAAGAACTTGCAATTTACCACAAATGTTGTAACGTGGTGAAGTCTGAAAAGAAAGATAATGCTGCATTAAGTCAAGATGAGACGTGCTTTCAGGATCATTTACACTCTGGAGTGATTTAGTGCACAGATTTCTTTAATCAATTTACAAGTTTCTTTAATCCAACTGCAGGATCTTTTAAAACATGAATGATTTTAAAAAGTCAAACATTAACAATCGGTTTAATAAAAGAGCTATCCTTGAGCAATTCCTATAAACAAGGTTAATTGGGTTCGTAATAAGTTAATAGAATGTAAAATGTCTGATGTTGAATTCATATTTGCTGGTTTATTATTAAATCTACCCTCTTGTCCACCAAATATCCTACTATAAGTTGATCAAAATAGATGTGGTACATGAATACATTTGGAATTCATTGATTGAGAAGCAATCACAAAATGAGACCTATCTTCACTCATTGTACATCTATACCTCTTCTTTTAAAAGTAATGTTTTATAACAGGTTTCAAGTGGAAATTTCCTTATAATTAGCCAAGCTGGCACATTCCTGCACTTTTTAAGCTGAATCAAAGATTAATCAGTAACTGTGCTCTTCTTTCCCCTTCAACACTTTAGCCTCTAACTTTCCTGAACCAGGACCCTTCCTCAAACAGCTTGTCTATATGATTTCTTCCCTTGCAAAAGAAATTTGCAATATTACACAAGTTATTTCTGTAAAAAAGGGGAAATAACTGTTAAAAGGTGTTTGGGGTGGTTTGAATTTTACAACCTGTTCTTCTTTTTTTGTGATATCTGGTGCATGAGCAGAATTGATCAGATGATAAGCAATAATACTGTAATTGATAATTACCATCACAGAAAGCATCCATCTTTAGTGCATCACTTATTTGATTTAAACATAGCAGCATATAACACAAAAGGTAAGATTGAATTTACTCCTCTATTGATTGTTACTTCCTATATAGAGAATTTCAGTGTACTTTTTGGCATGGTTTATGTACAAAACACACTGGAGAAGTTAACATTAGTCAATATAAGGAGAATATTTCCAACAAATGATTCCATAAAAGATTGATGGAGACATGACAAATGGAGCATACATAATTTATTATTTAATTAATAACAAAAGGTAAACATTTCTAAGTTATTTCTGAAGTTTAATTGTAAAGATGTTTCTCTAATTAGTTATTAAAAAAAGTGACTTACATTTTACATTTGTAAAATTTGTAGGTGTTGCAAACTATTATAGCTAGGAGAATTATCGATTTATGCCAGGATAAAAACAAATTATAAAATGCACACTGTACAGCTCTTTCAAGGCAATAAGTTACTAATTCTCTTTATTAAATGATCCAAAAGGTATAAATATGATAGTTGTTTTTGTGAGAAGAGTTACTTTACCCTTGTCTAATAGATGATACCCTTTTCTTAAATTGATATAACATAAATCTTGTTTTTCCTCCCAGACCAGCACATTTTGGGAGAACTGGAAAAGAAGAAGTTTCTTGTTTTCACCCCTTCGCGCAGAGTTGGAGGAAAGCGTGTGGTTTGCTATGATGATCGCTATATCGTTAGTCTTGCTCATGACACAGATGGAATTATTGTATCCAATGATACCTATCGAGACCTTCAAAGTGAGCGCACTGACTGGAAGCGCTTCATTGAGGAGAGATTGCTCATGTACTCTTTTGTCAATGACAAGTACGTCCGTAATTTGCTTGTTCTTCAATCTAATATTGGTTTGAGTAATGCATCATCTTAATCTTTCCTCCATCGTGCATAGATTCATGCCACCCGATGACCCTCTAGGCCGTCATGGACCAAACTTGGATACTTTCCTCCGGAAAAAAACAGCACTTCCTGACCATAAGCGTCAATTCTGTCCTTATGGTAAGCTTTTTGTGATAAAAAAAAATACTGCATCATTGTAGGATTTACGATGGTATAAATGTATTTAGGGCCTTTGTACAGGCATCAATGTATTGTTGATTCAAAAACAAAAAAACAATAAAGTGTCTAAAGGGCCAAACAGTAGATAGCATAACATAAGACTTCTGTGAAGTTACTATAATGCATTTTATATTAAATAGAGGAAGCATTTAACGTGAACTTATTGATTTAAGTAAACAATAAAAACAGGTCTGAGCTATAGGATTGTACAAATGGTCATGGTTTTATGGCCCTTTAAAGTGAAAAAGAAATGTAAGGAATCCTAAAGTGAACTAACAAGCTTTTTGTCAATTTCCTCCTCAGGAAAGAAGTGCACCTATGGAATCAAATGCAAGTTCTACCACCCTGAGCGCACAAATCAGTCACAGCGTTCTCTAGCTGATGAACTACGAGACAATGCCAGATTTTCCGGCTCTTCAGAGGACTGCCAAAATTCTGTGTCTTCCAAGATTTATCTTGCAAATTCTTGTTCACCTTCCTTGGAGCAAGAAATGCAAAAGAAGCTCAGCCTGAATCCTGAGAGATCTGACAGTCGAAAACTCATGCTTCACTACAGGGATGATGTTTTATCCATGAAAAATACTGCTCCGATAAGACAGGACAATACTGTAATAGACATCAGCCAATTGCACGCAGCATACCTAGCAAACCATTCATCCATCTTTAGTTCTGACTCTGGGTTGGGATCTTACGAAAGTCAGTTTTCTGAATCATCCCTGTGCAATGATGATACACACAGTATCAGACCCAGTCATCCATCGATGTCTGCTATCCCTGCAGGAAGCCAGTGTTATTTCAACAATGTAAGCCCTTTTTCCAACCTCCAGCCCAACTATAGTGGCTTCAACTCTTCACCATTGCCCAATCCTGTCCAAAGTTACAGTCTTCCTGCCTATGCAGGCTGGTCTTACCCTTGTTACTTACCCCAAATCAACAGTTTACCAGAAAATATACCTGAACATAGTTTCCAGAGGTCTCCAAATGGCTACACAAGCCAACAGCAGTCGGCTGCTTCAAAGTCCAGTGAATTCCAAGAAGAACGGGAAGAGGTTAGACAGAAGCTTTATGCCATTTTTAATCCACACCATGTGAATAAAGTTATGGAAATGTTCCCACAAATGAAAGATGCTCAGCAGCTAGCTGCAGAGATTCTCAAAATCAAGTCCAAGGGGGAATTCTTCTAAAACTTGAGGATCAAAATGAAAAAACCTTTGTATGGTCTTTTTCCATACTGACAAAGACCTTATTTAAAAGGTTTGCATGCTCTTAAACAATTAATGTTATTATTATTATTACTTTATATATATATATATATATATATATATATATATATATATATATATATATATATATATAATTTTTTTTTTTCTTCTGCATTTTCTGAATATTTTATCCAGTGTTTTCCACTTTTGGTTCTTCAGTGCTTGCAAATACAGGAAATAACTCCCATAATAATATGAAGCGATAGTTACATGCAGACTAGTGGAAATGTAGCATAATGCCTTCATAGCCTATAGAATATCATGAACGCATGTAATTTATATGCTGGTACAGTACTGACATGTTAAAATTAACTATAAATTGCTCTTCAATTAAACTTTAAATGAACTTTAAGTTTCAGATATCAGTTTGCAAATTAAAACCAGTAATGTTCACCAGGAATATTTGCAATTAGTGCTCAATGCATAAAAAAATAATTTAAATGGATGTGCCACTGTTATTAAACACTTCCTTGTGAAGCATTGATTGAAGATGCAAATGATTTTTGGAAGAACCCAACAACACAAAAACCAGTAGCTTTAGATAATTTAACCACTGTCTCTTTAATACTACCTAGGATGTGTCTTTTGAGTAGATTTTGAAACAGAGGACTAGCAGAGCAATCACCTTCTAAATAGTTAATTTGTATAAAAAATATTTACATGTTATATGTAATTTCTCCAGATTATTCTTGGATCTGAGATTCCTGTTTTTTTTCCTGGTGTATGTTAAGCCAAGCTAGCAAGGGAAGTCAATTAGGTCATCAGCCACAGTTGAATCACCTTCTCAAGGGAAACTGGGAGGGAGTCACTGAATAAAATCTCATGGCATGGAAGCAGAGTTTTTTTTAGCATCATAAAAAATTTGAGGCATAACACTTCTTCCTTATTTCTGTAAGACTGCATTGTGACAGAACTGAAATTGAGTTTACTCAATCTGGTTCTAACGAGGGACATGAATTTGTTTCCCCTGCAATAACTCCAAAAGTTTTGACTGTGTACTCTAGTTTGTTTTGAGTTTACTTGTTGGTTTGGGGAAAAAACTCGCAGTATTACCTCTGTGTTTGCACATTCCAGCTGAGAGTGTTGCAGAAAGATTATGGTAACTTATTATTATTATTATTATTTTTTTTTTTTTGGATTTTGGGGGTTCAATTCAGATGTTCTCATAGTCTCAGAAAATGAAAGACTTATCACGTAGTACATGTGGTAACAATGTATGACTAAAAAGTCAAATGCATGCCTTCTTGTTTCTTAAGATGTTGATGCACATTGCATCAATTTTTAACACTTAGGCTAAAAGCCTAGATTTAGTCTGGACCAAAGCTTGAATTTATTTTAATAGATTTTTAAATTCTGTTGCTTTATTTCCATTCGTTAATGAATGGCCCATTTTGTAATGCTTACCATTTTGTAGGTAGCCAGTCTGCTGCTTATAGTGATTTAAAATAACTTTAAATAGTGATGCATGCATTTCTTGTTCTCTTTAACCCTGTTTTGTTCTCTTTATTTCAAATTGTAATATTTTAAACTGGGTTACATATTCCTTTTAAAGTGCACATCACTTACAAATGTACATATGTTGATGGGTAACTCCTGGTATGTGGATTTTAGAGATTGGAATATTCTAATGAGCCTTAACATATTTCTTGTCATCCTATTTAACAGATGAGAATATGAATGATTTGTGATATTTAGAGACTTTTTATATATATCTTTAAACAAATAACCAGGCTTTAACCTGGGATTTTTCACCCTAAATAAACGTGTCATTTGTGTTTCTAGTTTTTCATCCAAACCTATTTAAACTTATAAAATTATGTTTAGTTTATTTATTTGAAATCACAAGCAATTACATGTATGTAGGGACATCGACTACTTACTAATGTTTCTTGTTTTTGTGTTCAACTATGTCATTCTCACCATTAGGTGAAATATCCCTCTGTCACAAAAAATGCTTTAATTTCAACTCTTTAATTGAGTATTTGGTTGTTATGTCCTCTCTAAAGGTTTTTTTTATATATATATATTATATTGTTGCATATGTTTTTTAATATTTTAAAATTAAGATGCGAACAGGAAATAAGTTCTCTGATTAACACAAAGTTCAACGCAATTGAAAATACTAAAACAATTTTTTTTCCACCTTACATAAAATGTTTCAGTGTAATCAAATAAACTATTGTTGAAATGATTTGGAGTGCTTTATTCTCTTTTACAACACATTAGAAGACTCTTTTCCTGTGTGTACAGATGAACTTAAATTAAAGTCAGGTAATGTGAACATAAATTAAATTCAAGCAACATGAATGACTGATACATTAATTAGATTAAATGTATGATTGCAAATGCTTTATTGGTAGATCCAAATCTTGAGTCAGAAATCAGGTCAACCACTTTTTTAATACAGGATGTACCTTTTGGCATCATTCCCACACATTTGAAGGCTTTCTTTGTACCATTACAAGGAAGAAGGAAGTTCTCAAGTGTGGTAAATATGCAAAACACCTCTATAAATACCACGTGATTTGGGTTATATCTTTATTGCAATCCATAGGAATTATATTTCCTTTCTCAGCAAAAAAGGCATACTACAGGTAAATACCCATTTGACATTATGAATATGAAAACACAATAATTTGACATAGTCTAATATAATGAACATGTATCATTGTTTTTTTCAATGAAGATCTTTACAGTTATTAATACATTATATACAGTAATTGTAATCAAATTTTTATATTTATATTTGGATGGGAAAATGTACGTAAATTTTTGTAGTTCTGTGTTGTTTCCCTCATAAAAAAAACTTTATTTGACACCATTAACGGAGTCCAGAAAATTTTACTTAATGATGAATTAAGATCTGACTTCTTCAAGCTTTATCTGGTTTATCCAAATCTATACCATGTCAGGACTTCAAACTGATATAAGAATAAGCTGAAAAGTGCTTCCAGTTCCAAATATAAGACTGTAACAAAAATTGAGAAAGATTCATTTCAAGGCAACCTTTTTTTTTTAATTCACACCTTAAAAATTCTTAAGGTGTGAATTTAAAAAATGCCTTTCAATTTCTTTACAGTTATATTTACAGTACAGTCACCATATGGATTGTCGATGGTACTGTAACTGGAATTATGGCAAAAATTCTATGGCAAAGAAGAAAAAAAAGTTACTATTAATAACTGCAATTGTTTGTTGAAGTTGGGAGAGTTGAGTTCTTCAAAAAGTCTTCAGTTCCTCTTCTACTCCCAAGCCATTAAAAGTTTACTGAAGGCTACAAATGCTCCATGGCCAGGGTCACTGGAAAGGAAGAGAACAACAAGGAAGAAAATGTAATATTTTAAAATCATCTGCATTTAAATTTGTTGTCTTCTGGTTAAAATTGAAGATTCATAACAAAATGAGCTTAAACCATAGCTCCTGGAAGACCTGGGCCCTACACTCTTGCACACCTTGACCAGTAGCTTAAAACAAGCTTAATCACATTAACATTTTTGTTTTAGCTTTACTCTTTAATTTAATATGCATTGAACTTTTGGATCATTGTTCGCCAATTAAAGTTGACTGCATAATCAAGGCTTTGTGGTTTTATTGCCACAATAATGATCCAAAAAGAGGTTTCAATACGATTGAATACAAGAAGCCAATACTTTGGCTAACATAGTTAAATCTATTTATTAATGTAGCTCCCAAAAGTGATCATGAATCTATTATTATCTATTATTTTCTCCGGGTGCTCCGGTTTCCCCACAAGTCCAAAGATATGCGGTATAAGTGAATTGAGTAAGAATGATTGTCCATAGCGTTAAAGTGTGAATGACTGTGTATGTGAATGTTTCCCAGTGATGGATTGCGGCTGGAAGGGCATCCGCCGTGTAAAACATATGCCAGAGAGTTGGCGGTTCATTCCGCCGTGGCGACCCCGAAAGGGAAGAAAGCCGTCATGAAGATGAATTAATGAATATTATATGCATGTATTATATTCTACATATATCTATCCAGATGGGATTATGTATATATAATTGAGTATTTTGACCACATCCTCCTCATTATGCATGTTGTCTTACTCCATGCTGTATAGGCTCGAAAGCCTATTACCAATTAAGCATATTAGGTGATGTGCATCTCTGTAATGAGAAGGGGTGCGGTCTAATGACATCAACACCCTATATCAGGTGTGCATAATTATTAGATAACTTCCTTTCCTTTGGCAAAATGGGTCAAAAGAAGGACTTGACAGGTTCCGAAAAGTCAAAAATAGTGAGATATGCAGAACTCATAAAATTGCCAAGCTTCTGATCATCGAACAATCAAACGTTTCATTCAAAATAGTCAACAGGGTCGTAAGAAGTGTGTGGAAAAACCAAGGCGCAAAATCACTACCCATGAACTGAGACAAAGTCAAGCGTGCAGCTGCCAAGTCAAGCGGTTTTGCCATATTTCAGAGCTGCAACATCACTGGAGTCCCCAAAAGCACAAGGTGTGCAATACTCAGAGTCATGGCCAAGGTAAGAAAGGTTGAAAAACGATCACCACTGAACAAGACACACGAGCTGAAACGTCATGAAGACAGATTTTTCTAAGGTTTTATGGACTGATGAAATGAGAGTGAGTCTTGATGGGCCAGATGGATGGGCTCGTGGCTGGATCGGTAAAGGGCAGAGAGCTCCAGTCCGTCTCAGACGCCAGCAAGGTGGAGGTGGAGTATTGATTTGGGCTGGTATCATCAAAGATGAGCTTGTGGGGCCTTTTCGGGTTGAGGATGGAGTCAAGCTCAACTCCCAGTCCTACTGCCAGTTTCTGGACAATACCTTCTTCAAGCAGTGGTACAGGAAGAAGTCTGCATCCTTAAAGAAAAACATGATTTTCATGCAGGACAATGTTCCATCACACGCGTCCAAGTACTACACAGCGTGGCTGGCAAGAAAGGGTCTAAAAGAAGAAAAACTAATGACATGGCCTCCTTGTTCACCTGATCTGAACCCCATAGAGAACCTGTGGTCCATCATCAAATGTGTAATTTACAAGGAGGGAAAACAGTACACCTCTCTGAACAGTGTCTGGAGGCTGTGGTCGCTGCTGCACGCAATGTTGATAGTGAACAGATCAAAACACTGACAGAATTCATGGATGGCAGACTTTTGAGTGTCCTTGCAAAGAAAGATGGCTATATTGGTTTTTTGTTTTGTTTTTGAATGTCAGAAATGTATATTTGTGAATGTTGAGATGTTATATGTGTTTCACTGGTGAAAGTAAATAATTGCAATGGGTATATATTTGTTTTTGCTAAGTTGTCTAATAATTATGCACAGTAATAGTCACCTGCACACACAGATATCCTCCTAAAATAGCTAAAACTAAACACAAAGTTAAAAACTACTTCCAAAAATATTCATCTTTGATATTAATTAATGTTTTGGGTTCATTGAGAACATGGTTGTTGTTCCATAATAAAATTAATCCTCAGAAAAACAACTTGCCTAATAATTCTGCACTCCCTGTATATACCAAAAGTATCATAGATGGCATTGATGACATTAACATGGGTCCACTATTTCTTTTTTTGATTACAAGCTTATTAACCAACAAAGATTGCATTCTATGGAACTGGGTCTAATGGATCAATGAATGAATTGTAGATTAGAAATCGTCCACATACCAGTCAAAGTAGCGATGCCCTTCAAAGGTGCCATCATGACGCTCATTGTCAGCTGACTCTAGTTCAACTCCTAGGTAGTAGTCTGGAGAGATCTGCATCTTTCCCAAATACCGTAAGTTCCCATTGCTGATGCGTCCAGAGGGCAACATGATTCTGACCCGGT
Organism: Danionella dracula; assembly: GCA_900490495.1. NCBI lineage: Eukaryota > Metazoa > Chordata > Actinopteri > Cypriniformes > Danionidae > Danionella > Danionella dracula. The sequence continues at coordinate 1,794,760 of UELW01000378.1, read as the reverse complement.
GTCCAATTTTTAGGTCCAAGGGTGAGTGGGGAACAAAGACTCGATTAAGTCCACTTCCACTCTTCCAAGATCTCATGCTACAGAAAACATCAGGCAAGCAGAATTCTGTAAATCTTTTTTATGAGGAAACACTACTTTTTGCACTATTGCTATATTTTTTTTAAAACTAAAAGAGGAAGGCCAACGATTTGTCAAATCTATTTATCTGTAATGTTAACACTGCAGAACACTCATACATACACAAGTAGCGCATTATCAGATCCTTACATTAACCTATACATTCATTCATCTTCATGTCGGCTTTCTTCCCTTTCGGGGTCGCCACAGCGGAATGAACCGCCAACTCTCTGGCATATGTTTTACGCGGCGGATGCCCTTCCAGCCGCTACCCATTGCTGGGAAACATTCACACACACATTCACTCTTTAACACTATGGGCAATTGTTTTTTCTCAATTCACTTATACCGCATGTCTTTGGACTTGTGGGGAAACCGGAGCACCCGGACAAAACCCACGCGATCACGGGGAGAACATGCAAACTCCACACAGAAATGCCACCTGCCCCAGCCGAGCCTAGAACCAGCGACTTTCTTGCTGTGAGACGACCGTGCTACCAACTGCGCCACCGTGACGTCTTAACCTATACATCTAGATTAAAATATCTTCTCCAGAAAGACTTAGAAAATCAATTCAGTTACCTAATGTTAGAAAAGGATGAAAAGGCTCTGGAGTGTGATTGGCTAGAGGTTGTACTGCTACACACACTTTTTTGGTCATCATCTTGAAACAATGCCACTTCTGGTCTCTTTCCTCTGGGAGCCAGTTTGAAGCCGCCTGCAGAAAATTGAGGAAATTCGTTTATATTGTATTCAGTATTTGTTTAACACCCTGTAAACTAGCAGGCTATTTGATATAAACTTTTTAAAATTCCAAGGAGGAAGTGTGTACAAATACTAGTTTCAAAATACAGAATCAACATATTTCAGGGTAATATTTAACTTCTTCAGACCTGTGTTATTTACTAGTTAAAACTCTTTAGTTGTGAATAATAAAAAAAAATGAATTTCAGTGATTCAGTACATTTTGTATTTCAAGAAAAGCCTAAAGTTAGTGTATTATATATTTTTTCTTCCTTCAACTCCGTATTACACCATGTTGGGGTTTCCTGTCATTTTCCTCAAGAAAAAAATAATCCAATGTCAGGAATAATGACTGTAAATTCAAAAGAGTAAACAACTGATTAAATATGGTGTCCATTGGAGAGAGTTACACAATTTAGATTTATTATCAGGTTTAAAATATTACTCCAAAACTAAGATCAACAAATACACATGATGTACAATCTCATAAGGATGTTATTTCTAAGGAGATAAACAAGAAACAACAGTTTGCTGAAGACAATCAGGCTAAATTCAAGGAGTACTGGAACATTATCTTGTGGTCTGATGATTCTTCAAGAAACGAAGGTAAGACAAGAAGGCCTTCCCAATGGCCAAGCATAATGGTTGAACTTTCATCATCTGGACCTGCACAAGAACTGCCAGCACTGGGGAGTTACAGTTAATTGAAGTACCCATGCATTCTAAATTGTTCTGTGACATGCTGAAGCAGATCAGGATCCTCTTCTTCAGAGGCTTGGCAACAAGGTAACATTCCAACATAATGTACACACACACGTACGCACACACAGGATGACAACAACTACAGTAGAAAGTTGTAGAAAGTAGAAAGCCTTGCTAAAGAATATCAGTAAGTTAATACGAAGGACTCACCAAACAGTGTCCAGATCTAAGTCCTTATGATTATTTTTAAAGGCATCCTCAAAGATGCTTATACTTATATCTCCTACCTGAACTCTCATTTCTCCTCTCTTCAGAGAAAAGTCCATTCTCTGTCCCAAGCTCTGAAACAATGACATTTATTTCTTCTGAGTCAATGTCTTGTATGAGCATTCCTCTCCGTACCATAATCTCTGAGGTTAGCTGAAATCAGAAAAACATACTTACATTTTCCAAATGTTGAATATAACAAAAAGTCATTGTAAAACTGAAGTATCTTCAGTTAACATTCATTGATCTGGAATTCACTTGTTCTCGCAGTTCATGTTGTTTCCTTTGCAACTGAATAAAGCGTGTTTCCCATGATGCACTTTGATTCACAATGTCCATCTTCATGCAATGAATCTCCTCTTCAGCTCTTAAGAGTCGCTTAAACAGGGCTGTTTTTTTCTCACTTGGCACACTGTTTTCTGAGTCCGCTTTCATGTCTGGATCTGTGTCAAAAAGAAAATGTGTGTATCTTGAAACAATTAAAATAGTAATGTTTAAAAATGTCAACGAGGTTGTTCTTCTGTCTATTGGTCTCAACGGTACAGTCTTTAAGAGATTTAAAGAACAAAATATCAACAGATTAAATTGGTTCAATCTATCTAGATGTTGAATAATTACATTATCCTTGTAGTTTTAGTTTATCGTTAAATAGCAAGGAAGTTTTTTTAACCTAACAATTTTCATGTAGAAAATGGAATATACATAATCATAGCAGTTGCCGTGTGGCAAGTATGCCTTTCAGATGCTTTGCAATGGTGAACAAATATGTAAATTAGCCTGCTGTGTTGTGTTTAAAAACTGTGTTCTTTGTGTGTCCTCTAGTGGTGAAGTTCACTTAGATTTAATTCTCAAAAACAGTACAATCAATATTGAGAAGCACAAACTGAGTAAAGCTGTACACAATTAAAAAACAAGATGGAGTAATTTTCTACTCAAACATTTTTTTTTATTTGATTTTGTACCATGAAAAACTGATCTTAAGTAACAGTGTGTATAATTTATCTGAGTATTGCTGAGTTACCTCTGATCAGTTTTGATGGAAAGGTACATTCAGGGTCAGGTCTGGGATGTCTCCAGGGGCTTGTTTTAAGGGCACAATAAGGACTAACCTAGAAAGCAAAAAAATAATTATATATATATGTTTTATGGATGGATGGATGGATGGATGGATGGATGGATGGATGGATGGATGGATGGATGGATGGATAGATAGATAGATAGATAGATAGATAGATAGATAGATAGATAGATAGATAGATAGATAGATAGATAGATAGATAGATAGATAGATAGATAGATAGATAGATAGATAGATAGATAGATAGATAGATAGATTTGTAATTTTAAAAAGTTTTGTCCATAATGAAGACAAAATAATCACCCAGAAAAACCTCCAAGTGCACAAAAGGCCTTTCAGACTCCAGACGACAGCTGACCACAGGACGTAAGATGCCATGTTACAAAGGTTTCACATGATTCTCTCTTTTGTTCAACTTTCTGTTGATCTGTAGAGGCTAAGAATAGAGAACTTTTCAGTAAAATAACCATCTAATGGTTACCATAACCAATAACCAATGAGATGGTTTAAATGAGATTTACATATTGTAAAAGGCAATGGTAGAAAAACTGATTGGGACATTTTTAAAATGTCGGTGGATGTGTTTGTTGATTCAATTAACAGAAAAGGCTAACAAATTTAAACAGTTTGTCATTTTTTTAACAAAGGTTTAAATTTGTCAATAAAACATAAATTTAGCAGTGCCAGCATTTTAGTTGGAATCATATACATTTTCATACAATTTCTAATACAAATAAATATTGTTTAGTGCAGTCATAGTTTAGTTTGGTTTAAAAAAAACACATGATCTTTTCGTTAAATGTTTTGTTTTACTAACATACAACAAGTGGTTGTAAAGATAGAAAATATAAATACCTTTTAGTAAAGCCTGGAAGAATAATTCTGGCTGAATAATGTCTGCTGGTGATCCTCGGTACACAGTAAAAGATGATTTCTCTCAGTCATGGTCTGGAGCTATATTCACTGACAGCCTACCTACAGAACCATCAAGGCCAGAGACATAATCTGGTCTAATCTGATTAGGACCTAGGTTATGTGATTCCCCTCTATCCCTTTACCTACTAATTCTGGAGTCTAATTCTGTTTTTCATTTTTCCTTGAGTTAAATTTGAATTAAATTAGACTCAGAATGAATCATTGGTCGTCATTATTTTACATCATAATAGCAAACACGCATTAATTCAAGAATCCTAAACACATAGTGAGGAGAGGATATGTAGTTTTGATTGGCGAAGGCACTTTCAATACAAAATCTACCCCTAGCATTGATTGTGTTTCACTCTATCGCCCCCTCTCTGCCAACCTTTTCTGCCCACAAAATCCTGATCACCCCTCACTGGCTCACTGACGTGCAGAATTGCTCAAGTATCTCTTTTACTACTTGAGTCAATTGGAGATTAATTAAACCTAATCAGTCAGTATTAAGTTTTTGATTTATCATTATTTAGGATTTGTTCTTTAATCAATCTTTAAATAGTTTTAATTATTCATGGCCATCTTGGAAACAGTTGTGATTTGATCATTTTATTCTGGATATTTCTGATATTTTGGCTACTGTATATCCTCACTTTGTTGCAAAATCTGCTTCTCCATGTGGACCGCTTGACTTCCACATCCAAATCTCTCTCTAAATTACAGCAAGTGAAACATTATTTGTTTATTTTTAAGAAATGTATTTAAAATGCTAAAGATTTAGCAAAACATTTTAAATTTGAGTCTGTTTAGAATTTGATATGGCTGTTCTGTAAAAAAAACACATTTCAGGTATGTTGGTTTCCCTGTTGATTAATTTTGTATTTGTTAGTGTGTCCACACCATAGAAATACAGAAAAATGACTTTTTAACTTTATGGAATATTATATTTTCATGATTTCAGTTTTATCCACATTTTGAAAGTTGCGGTGAACTCTAGGTCAGTGGAGAAAGTAAACCTTGCTCAAAAGGCATTCTTATTTACCCGACTTTACTAATAATTAAATGATTAAATGACAAGTTTCTGACAAAAGAATCTGTGTTGAGTTAGTAAACTCTCTTGTCTGAGTCTGAAGCATTTCATTCACATTGTCATGGTTTAGTGGGCAGTGAGCAGGACTAGAGTTTGAATTTTGACCATCCTTGACCACTGCTTCTCTCTCTCTCTAAGATCGACTTCACTCCACTAGCTGTGTGATTTGAATTAAGAAATAATGGCTTGCAAAATATATTTATAGAGCAAAAACGTTGTATGATTTAAATGTTATACAATATGAAAATGTTATTAAAATGAATACATTTTGTGTAACATGATAGAATTTTTTAGACATATTTTTCGTTTGTATTTTTTCTTACAGTGGAATTATTATTTTTGTCAATGATTGTCACTGATATTTTTATTGACATTATGTTTAAAGCCTTTTTTCAGTTTTTTGAAAAAATCTGATAGAGAACCTCCAAAGAGGTATGTTATTTGTATACAATAGTTTTAACGATTTATTGTTGTTGTTGTTGTTGTTGTTGTTTTCATTATTCAGTTCAAGGGATCCTGATGTTTAGTTAGCCATTTTAAATGATATCTTTAACCTTATTTTCAGAACTTTGATCTTTCATCTGAAAAGTAATTCCAAATACATCAGTTAATGGGAATTAGACAACTGAAAATTTAGCTTTCTTGGCACTGGTTGGGATGTTCTGCCAAGATTTTGTGTAAAGTAGGGAAATTTCTTTAGATAGCATGCTTTGCTGCTACTTGATTGGATGACAAACGTCCAGCTGAATGGACAATACGCTTTAACTGGATTGATAGTCCTTAGAAACCAAAAAATCCTGCCTAACATGTAACGTCCATTTAGATTAAAAACAGGTGGTCAAAGTGTAATGTGCCAGAGCTGCCACCAGAGAGGCACATTAACCTTTGTAGTCTCCAGATCACACAACTATTTCAAAATCCACAATGTTCAGATTTGTCTCTAAACAATGTAAGTTAGATATTTACTTTGTCTTATCATTACGTAGATTTAAAAAAAATATAAGAATATATGGTGTTGTTTTTAAATAACAGTACTGCCAATACATCTGAACCAATGTTTCAACGTATATTTACAAAGAAATGTATTTCCCTTTTTTTTTTAGAGGTAACATTTTCAAAAGCCAACGAGACCAAATGTCTAAGCAAAGAAAAAAGAACAATCCAGCAAAGAAAATTTAATCTTGGTTTCAAAAAATCTCCTTCTGCGTTCTTTCTTTAGCAGACAAATAGCAATAATCACAGTCTTGTAAAGCCAAGTAAAAAAAAAGATAGTTGTGGAAGAAATTGAAACGTACCCAAGTAAAACATGTGTCCTGTTTTTCTTTTATATTCTGTTTTATTGATTTAAATAGGTTTTTAACCAACACAACATGACTTAAATAGGTAAAGTTAAGGCTTGAATCTGATTGATTGATTGATTGATTGATTGATTGATTGATTGATTGATTGATTGATTGATTGATTGATTGATTGATTGATTGATTGATTGATTGATTTTAGTCTTTTGAATATATTTGTTTTTAGTTATAGGATGCAACTTTCAAAAACCTTTTTGCAAGAAAATAAAGGTTAAAAAGCAATACTAATTATTGACTTACTGTGGAAAAATCTTCATAATCATTTATACATACATAGATATAGAAAACAGATAAATAATATATAAGATATTTTATTCTGGTTAAAATGTGTTTTTCAGGTCATTAATTCTGGGTCTTTAAAAAACTAACATTACACTATCTTTTAGGTCATCATTTTAATTAAAGATCCGCAGAGACTTGGTGTCTATTTAGGAAGAGTTTGATTTAACCTTTCAATTCCAGAAATGAGAAGCATTTGTGTTCTTCGAATTCTGCCCGGTGGAGTGAAGAGCATTTAAAAGCTGTCTGATATTAAAATGCTATGAGCTAGTTTTAGCCCCCCGGGTGTCATTATCTCGCTCTCCCTCTCTGAGCATCTGTCCACGGAGACACAAGAGCCCTACACAGCGTCCTTTCACTTCAGATCCGAGCACCTTAATGAGGCTTCATTTCAGGTCACAGCTTCTCATTCACTCCGTTCAATTGCCTTCACTGTTCAGTGTTGAGGAGGCATTCTCATTCCATTCATTCAAACACGTGACGATGTTTGCACTCTCAGAAAAGGGATTGATGGTTTTGATACTTTACCACATTTGAAATCAAATCAAATATAAAAAAATCCTATCACACTGAATCTGGTTCAACTTAAAGGAAGAGGATTGGTTGAAATAAAAATCAAATATGTAGCATAGTTTGTCGTAGTAAGAAAAACATTCTAACAATTAACTGTTACATTTCTATATTTTTAGAATTGAACATGTTCTGTTAGATAAATCTTGTTTTCATGTTTAGGTGAATGTTTTCCGTTTCTTTAATTCAATAAGTATTTGAAAACCCACAATATATACCTAAAGACTTGTAGATGAGATCTATTATAAGAATTAGTTTTGTTAAGTGTATTTAATAAGCAATATGATGGATAGAGTTAGACGGAAAGTTATTTGCTTGCATCTGCCAAGATTACGTGATTTTATTATGGTTTTATGGCTGCTCTACAAACATGTCTTCTTAGTTGAAGTGAAGTAATTATGCAAATGAGGAATCCAATACTAACATCTGTGCTGGACGGAGCTAAATGGAAATGTTTAGCCACATATTTGATAGCTAAATATTGCTGATGACAGAAACACACTTCCATTTTCTCCCCTGATATTTCAAACACTTGTTTTGGAAAAGCATTTGACCTCTCTTGGTTTGCCTTTTTAACTTCAAATTTTACTTTCAAATGTGTCAATAATTACACACAAATAATGAGAAACCATTAATATGATTTCACTGGAAAGGCATTGTATAATAAAGAAAATTCTGTACTATCCAACGTTAACCAGTTATTTCCATTTCATCTCTGTAACCATTGGTAGAGAGTTTTAAGAATAAAGATGGATTGAATAATTGAACTTTTTTTTTTAATTAACACTACACAAGTGCTGGATTTTGTTATTTTATGGGCCAAGGTAAAGAAATATACAGTGGCCAAAATTTCTTAAATTAATTTATTTAGTATAAATATATGTATGTAACAAAAAAGAACTCAGGTGAGAAGTATAGCAACAATGTAATTCATTTTCAGGTTTTGTTCAATGTTCAATGTCTAAACATTACATTTCTATTTTACAGATGATGTCAACCTAAGTTAAAATTCCCTTTTTTTAGCTACTTGATTTGTGATTATGTCAATAACTGACTCCTTTAATTTCAAATCAGGTTAAACTGGTAAAGATCTGACCATATTCTGCATTCTTTTATTAGATTAGTCTACTGTTCTAAGCCCAACATAAAGTAAGTATCAGTAAATACCTTTCTATTCTTATGGACATTTTCATTCAAATGTGCCCAACAAAAAACTATATTCTGGAATTAAAAATCACTGATAATGATCTTGACATTTAACTAAATATAAACAAATCGCCGTAGTTGCTGAATTGAACCTCAATTTTGAAGAAAGAAACTTAACAATAAGCTTAGATTTTTTTTCAAATATATTTTGTTAACATCTGTGAAAGTTTTTTGATTTGTTTGTGCTCTTATTTAATACTTGTTTGAGAACTTTGCATAAAGCCTACGTTTAATAGTAAAATTAGCTATAGCTTGTGGGATCATCTACTGGTCTACTTCATCTCCACCACAGAGACTGACTTCCTTTCCATTCACCATCATTTTTGCTTTCAGTAGTACATTTTTAATTATACTAGCCTATGCATTTCAGTGTTTGTAGTAAACATTTTTCATGATAACCTTTCAGATATAGTTATAATTTCCCAACTGATGCGACTGATCATTTAGGAATTCTGAGAAATCCCAGTTAGTCACACAATCCTCTGGCAACTTAGTTTTCCAAATTTTTTCGACTGACACCAATACAAAGGACGAATTGTTGAGGGAAAGTATTTCATTCACCTGATGAAAACACCTTCAAAGGGTGCTCAGTAGCAAGTTGACAAGAAACAGAAATAAAGAACTTTTTCTTACAATTCAGCTTTCCAAGTATGCACACGTGAACAAAGAACTGGAAACCAGAACGGGAGTTTCAAATTGTGTTCTTAGTGTATTACTGAGAATCAGGAAAATCAGTAACTAGGGGGAGAGAGACAACTCTGTAAGACTCTAAGTTGCTAATTTTTTTATGCTTAAGTCACATGGTCTGCTGGGGCCTTCCCAAAATCCCATGTTGAGTTGCGTTTCATTTCATTGTGCCTACTTACATATTATGTTACATTACCTATCAGTATATCCTTTGAATTGATTTGACATTTGTATTAAGATATATTTTTAGTTGTGATGTTATGTTGCAACGTGTAAATTTATTCTGTTTTATTACATAAAGATGAGTTGTGTTATATTCCTATTGTATTATGCTTGTTATGTAGTGAATTTGACATATGGCAATGTCAATGAGATTTGAAAGCAAGTTTTAAATAAAGATATGATCAGCCTAGTTTAAGCATGTAATCAGGGACCCATTCTCATCAGAGTTTCCATTAATTAGGAAAACTATCCCTCTGATGTCATGAGAGGGAGAGAGAGAGAGAGAGAGAGAGAGAGAGAGAGAGAGAGAGAGAGAGAGAAGGATTGACTCTTAACTTCATCCACACCTGTTCTCATCTCAGTCTAAGCAGAACATTCCTGCTTCAGAGTAAAGGTAAGCTCGATATTTTACCAAACTATTTTGTTTTTGTTTTTTAACTGCAGAGGTTGTCAATAGATAGTTTTTGGGAAGTAAAACGATGTGAAATCTGTAAATATTTCTTGTGGATTTGTTTGGAATAACCATGGACTAACGGTTAGTGTTTCTGTGTGGTTATTAGATGTATATAATGTAGTCTGTTTTTAGCAGCAAAGTAGAAATATATAGCTTTATTTATAACATGTGTGCAGTGTAAGCAATGTTCTGTGGTTTAATGCTCCCACAAATAATGTAAATTATAAAAAAAGAAAAAAACAAGCATTTTTTTCCAGAGTGTTTGTGGAGAAAATGATACTTCAATAAGATTTGAGCTTTCAATAAAAGCTTTCTTTTCAGTTGATGCATTAAGGAGAATGACTTTATTGAAAGCGACTTGAGTTAAAAAGCTGAAATGCATGCTTAAATATTTATTGAATTCTTTGAGAGTATTAGGGAGGGTGACAGATTCAGAGCTGCGGTCAAAGTCCAACCATTAGAGTGCTGTTTTCCTACACATCGCTTTGTTTCCAGGGCAGTTTCCTAAAGGGCTTCATCACTGCCTCCTGGGGGCTGAGGTAACAAGCCGTGGTTTGCACTTACACCTGGGAATTCACACAGAAACAAACAACTTCTTAATTGTGTGTGTGTAGGCATCAGGGCTTGTTGCAAGGGAACATTAGCTATGATGGGACGTGTGCGCCTTTTATTTTTTTCATGCTGTGCTTTGAACAACAATACTTTATAAAACATTCAGCAATGTCAGGGGATCAATTAACGAGAAATGAAACAGAAAGATTAGACAAAAATAAAATAAAAATTACAAAACACTTTAATTTCACATTAACCTACCACTTCCTTGTGAGTTCTGCTTCTTTATACTTTTACACTTCTTTTGGGAGTATTTTAGAGGAAAAATGTATACTTGCGTAACTTTTTTAAATCATTCTCTATCTTTTTTAAATACATGTTTATTGGGCTTCAACAATTGAAAGAAAGAGAATTATATTTTGCAACATGTGAAAGGTGAGCAAATGGCAAAAATCTGTCCGTTTGAATGTCATGTGTGTTTAATGTGTTTTGTTTTAAAATTACATTTAGTACATGTAGTATGTTATAGAAAACATCTTTTTTGTGTAGTTCTATCTGCTGTTAAAAAAACCTATTCCTCAGGTGACGATTTAAATATACATTTTTTTTATTTTTATATAACTATACACTTTAAAAAAAACTAAAATATTTGCTCATGATTATAAAAAGGGTGTACTACAACAGGGGTATCCAAATTTGGCCCCTGGGGGTCTTATGTCCTGCAAATTTGTGTTGTAACCCTTATATGTTCATACTAATCTGCCATCAATTAAACAAAGAGGACTTTAATTAGAGTGCGCAGGTGTCTTTTGAGTTGTTTTAATCTAATCTGTATTGGGCTGTGGCCCTCCAGGACGGACTTTAGACACCCCTGAAGAGAAAATATTATAATTTTGGAATCTAAAAGCAACAATTATATGTTAATGGATACCTAAAATGGATTTAACACCAGTTAATGAGTTTTAAATAGGCATTTTATTCATTAAAACAATTAAGAAATTTGGTTTCCTTACACTAATGTTAATTTATTTTAACATTCACTGTACTGTCAGCAAAATGAGACCATATTACATCATTTTTTCCTTGTATTGACATTGAAAGGTGTCAATTTTCAATGCCTTCATGTTGTAAACAGAAGATCACGAATTTGAATCTGTTACATACACTGTATTTCTTTTACGACATAACCGGCTTAAGACATCAATAGGATTTTATTGTAACTTCAGTACTCCTGAAACTAAATACATCATTTAGATGGGAAGACTTTATAACACTATTCATTATTTCATGACAATAGCAATAAATTAGCAATTAGCAATTGTCACCATAGAAGTGCATCAGTTTAGGAGGGAGAGACATTGGCTGAGAAGTGAGAGGTTGGCTAATTAGTGATTAAATACTAGAGCCAATTTTTAAATTTACCTTTTAATCACCTTTATTTATGCATCATTTTAAGTGCACATTTTTGTAACTCAACTAAGACTTGTGACAAAAATACACACTTCACACATCATTAAGAACAGCAATGCAAACAACAGACTGCAAAAGTTTGCTACAGTCTGCAAATTTGGGACCCACATTGTTGTTTCAGCAGATTATGTGTATTGTTTAGAAGCCTTAAGATTTTGGAACCATACCAAAAGCAGATCACTCAAACATTTAATTAAGAAGATATGTTTTTAGCCTAATTTGAACTTTGTGAGCATAGTTGAGCTTCAGACACCATTTGTTCCAAAAATGTGGAGCTATATAAATATTGCAGATCAAAGCTATAAATCATGCATTAAAGCCTTAACTTGTTCTGCAAAGACACGTATTGCACATGAACTTTACATAACTCTCACTAAACATTTTTCTTGTCTGGCATGGATGCAAACAAAGAACTTTCATTATTGTTCAGTCAAATGACTTTCTCCTCTGTGGCTGACTGATGTTATTGTGTTTATTGGCTGTTGCTCTGTCATTTATTTCACTATAGTGGCTAAGAGTGGCAAATCGAAGCAGGTATATTTTTTCAGTTTAGAAAAAACTCCTGACTGAGAAAACACTGCAACTGAGAAAACAATTGAATGAATCCGAAAATATAATGATACATTTGAAAACAAAATAAAAATCCCCTAACTGTTTAATTCTTGGGTATGCTTGGGGAGTAATTTCTCTTTAACTACCCTGTATTTACACAATATTACCAAATAAGTACTTTGTAAATACACAGTATTTAATAATTACGTACACAGTAACTACTCTGTAAGTAAAATTTAATTAGTAGGCTGTAATCTAAAGTGTTACCAATACTTGTACTTCCATGGATTTCTATTTTTTTTATATGTTTTATTGATTTTATTCATTGAAATGGGTCATAATATTTTTCTCTTAGTTTACACTGGAGTTTAGGGTTAGAAGTAACTGCTACCTACCGGAAATAAAATAGAAATAACATAATCTTTACTTTTACTCTCTATTTTAATGGGTGTCTCTTTAAAACTCTTTTAAAAATACCTAGGCATTTTGGGGCCGGCTTAGGGTTTCCCATACATTCTCTGTATCAAACTCAAACATGGATGCTGTTGTTTGTCTATTGAGAAGCTTTCCTATGAATGAAAAGTAATTTGTATCAAAACTGCAGTATCGTCCTCTTAAACTTAAAATTCCATGAGTAAAACGCATGAAGCAGCACCTCATAAGTTTACTTCAACTGAAAAGCTTAACAAGTGAGATGTGAAAAGATTGCAAAATGTTTTTTATTTGTTTTAAATCAGTAAGCTTGCCTAATGTACCCCAACAATCCTTTTAAATTGTTGCATCAATATTATTTCATTTCTTTATTTTGTTTCAGATGGCGTTGGGAGAATTATGTTGCACTATCAATAAAATTAAAACCCGGATTTCTTTCAAAGCAGGTTTGTTCTATACATTTTTATTTGTGTGTTTGCTAGATGCAGATACACATCAAGTAGATGAACGCAAAGTGGTTTGGTGACACCCGTGCCCTAGAGAATGAGTCTCCAAATTCAGTTCCTGGAGGGTCGCAGTTTTATTTAACCCTCATGAACCCTCCTGACTGCACTGATTAAGGTCTTCTTGGCTTGTCTAAAGCTAGAGTAGTAAGTATTAAGCAGAGTAACAACTAAAATGTGAAGAGATGTGGCCCTCCAGGACTCCTTTGGAGACCATGGCTTAGGGGTTAGTGAACATAAAATGTAAAACAGCTTTGAACTTGTATCCAGGCTCATGGACGAGCCCACCCCCTACTCTCTTTCACAGATGAACATACTTTTTTGTAAAGTGTTTTAAGATAAACTCAAATTTTACTTGTTTAGCTGAAGGTACAATTCACTTTTTTACCTCTAGATCTGATATATCAAACAGCATGCACAACCTTGTATTACATAGATGCTTTCTCTCCATCTTTTGATTATCCAACAGGGTTCATGTTGATTTTTTTTCTACAAATCAGTCTCATTTCTGAAGTGCATCTGCAAAACACAACTAACAACACTATATCTACTACTGGATCAGCCATGACTAGTTCTGCAACAACAGCGTCTACAAATACTCTAGGTATGAATACAGGCTCATTGAGAGACTCTGCTTCTACAGTGCAGTTATTAGAGCCAGAGTTCACTACTGTCACTGTTGTTCTTCATGGCCCACTTCATTTATGTCTGATTATTTCTCTTCATCTGTTTTTTCATTGCCTACTTTATCTTCATCTGTCTTTTTGTCTTCATTTGGCTCCTTAGCTTCATCTGTCTCTTCAGTTTCAACTGTCTCTTCATCTTCCACTTCAGCTTCGTCCATCTCTTCATCTCCCACTTCAGCTTCATCCATCTCTTCATCCAACTCTTCAGCTTCAACTGTCTCTTCGGCAACCACAAATTCATCCAACAATGCTACAGTTTTCATGGTTAACTCAACAATTCCAGGTATTTTTTTTCTTTACACTACCCATTATACATTCTTTGTTTGAGTGTTTTAAATGTATGTTTTGGGGTTGTTTTAGATAATGGAACATTACCCGGAAACAACTCAATGGTACTGTAAACCACTGTTTTTTATGTTTACAGTTTGCTTTCCTATGGTAGAACATTTTGTGATTGGTTTATTTTTATTAGCTTGGTGATCATGATATTTGTATTGAATATAAATACCATTTGACTTGCTTTATTGCTTTTTCCACAAAAGTGTTATTTTCTTCTTTTTCCTACCAAAGTATTTCTGCCCTGCATTTACGTGCACCTCAGACTGCTATAGCCAGTATCTGAATCTAACAATGAAGTGGTGCCCCTTTAATACTTCTTTCTGTGAGGTCAGTCAGATTGAGTAACTCAGTAAAAACCATTCACACAAATTGTACACTGTTGATTTTAAAGACTTATTTTGTTGTGTTTCAGATAACTAAACAGGACGCAGGTTACTCTGTCAGCTGTAGTGCCTCCTGTGGCCAGTCCTGCGGGAACACGACTCACTCTAATTGTTCTTTAAGCTGTTGCAAGTCCACAGACTGCCTCAACAACACACTGAATCTCCTCTCCAGTTCAATAAGCACTACAGGTAATCTAAAATAACACATGGGTAAAAATAATCACACACGCACACATGCACACACACGCAAACACACGCAAACACACGCACACACAAAAATATTTACACAACATTTAATCCAAGCATTTGTTCAAACCTTTTCCACAAATGGTTTCTTTTTTTGCTGGTTGACCAAGGGTAGGCTGATTAAAGATTATTTATAACACTGAACGCTATAAAGATTAATTAAGCCTCTTTAAATATATGTGTTCATGCTAGGGACATGTGAAGGGAGATTAAATCTAAACTGAAATGTTTGGAGTATTCATTACTGTAACTATTGCAAAAATATTAAATGTTAGAAATAAAGTTATGTTTTGGCATTTCTAGCCAAATATAAAGCACTTGCATTATATAAAGTACATATTTTACAGGATTTTGTTTGCAGGTGCTTCTGAAACTCTAGCGCTCAGATCAGTTAATAATGAAATAAAGAAAAAGTTGATTTGCTGACTTTAATAGCACAAAGGTTATTTTGAGCTTGCTAGGAAGGGTGAATTGTTCCTAGGAACAAGAGAATTGTAATTGCAAAGATTGTTTCAAAATTCAATAATTAAAAAAAATATGAAATAGAAATAAGTATTGTTTGAAAATAAGTTTCAAGTAAATTATTTTTTGTACAAAAAAATACTTGTATAACACCTTCTCAACATAAGTACTAAGTCACTTTTTTATATATTGAATACTTTTTTATATATTTGTCTATTAATCTAACCAATGTTATCTCAATTTACTTTTTTATTCAATAGCAACAACGAAACTCACATCAACAACTACAACTACAAAGACTGCGCCTCCTGTCACACAAGCTACTAATGTGAGCACAAACAATCACTTATAACTTTAAATACCATTTTCTGCCATTTTTCTTGCCATTACCTTTTTCACATTTGTTTGACTTTTACATTTCCAACAGGGCAAGAAGTGTAACTTGGTCAATTGTGCCGGGGCAGCATGCTACAAAACCAACCAAGTGCTAAGCTCGTGTGTCATCGGTCTGGATTACTGCATGGTACATTCTCCATACTGTGTTTAGTAAACTAGCTTGGTTAATTTTTTACAAGTATCTGAGACAGGACAAGATGTTTAATAAACCAAAATTAAAGAATTTAATAAAAATAAAGGTAAAGGGATCCAATCATGTATCAAATTTTAGTCACAGTGCTAACAAAATCATTTAAACAAAAGTACATTTTTACAAACTTAATAGACTCATGCCAATTGTGATGCCTGATCAGATCTAAAAACACCTGTGAAAGGGGCTTTATAGCTAATTGTATTTATTTTTAATTAGATTTTATTTGATTAGTTTCTAACTGTTTATGTAGCAGAATAATTTTACTCCATAAAATTAAATTAAAATTTTTTTTTAATTATTAATATAAGATAATAATCATTGTCCATTTAAACATTTGTTGTGATCTATTGGGCACACAAGAGTGGATTTAGTCATTTTCATTGTACAATTATCTCTTATGTAATATTAATAATATTTAGTAAAATTTACCTTTAGTTATAAGTAAGCCAAATCTTTCTCCAAGTAGTAAAATGGTTTTCTGGGACTAACATTAAAAGTGATGTCTGTACATTTGTACAGGTACTGCAATAACATTCAATCCACACATCTTCAAGGTTAACTTTTTACAGGTCAAATTTTAAATTGTAATCCCTTACCTTTATGAAATAGTTTTTTTTTCATGAGTTATAGTATTTAATCCATATTTTGAAACTCGCTTAGCCTGTAAAGTCTACTGGTTGAGCTTATTTTACAGTCCATCAGTGGAGAAGGTAAACCTTGAGAATATTTACATAAGACAAAGTTAAATCATGTGTCTGTCAAAATAGTGTCTGTGTTGAGTTGCTAAACTTACACATGCAAGGCCAACATCTTGAATTAAAGCTAAAACCAAGTGATTTCAGTCAATACCTCAAGGTATAGCGGCAGTACGACACCCCCGCTATACCTACTTTCTGTAGAATTATGCAAATGCCAATTTTTTTTAAAATAATTTATAAATAAATAAAAAGTGTCCCAGTAGTTTTTGCCAGTACTCTCTTTGTTTGTTTAAGGAATTTAATTTTGTACTGTAAAAGACAGAAAGTGGACTTTTTTGACTGAAAGGTGAGAGGAAGCACATCAGGTCAAAAGTAACATAATTTCTTGGAATTGCTATATTATTATTTACAAAAAAATTTTCTTGGAGTTTCGCTTTTCAAACTCGAACATTCTGGATGGACAGTTACTTTCAGTGATAACAGAGCAAGAAATTCCCATGATTTTAATGTCTCTTGGCATATGTAGATCATTATATCTTTATGTGAGTTCAAGCGTCAGCCAAACACAATAATAGCTTGTACATAAAAAAAAACATTTGGAAAAAATGTACATCAACGCAATAAAAAAATAGATGTTTTATAACCTTGATTTGAAAAAGTATTTCTTAATGTTTTTATTTATTTATTTATTGATTGAATGATTGATTGATTCATTTAAACAAAATGATAAACACTTTAAATGGATTGCAACAGTTGAGACACCTATGACAACAACCTTAGTTAAAGATGTGAACTGAATAGTTTAATTCAACATGTACATTTTAATTCAACACCTTCAAAGTATTTTTTTTTATTGTTTTTCAGCTCAAAAAGACAATCACTGGCTCAACTGAGAGCTGGGAGGGTGGCTGCAGTGCAGACTGCAGAAAGATGACTGTTTGCTCTGGAACGGTTTCTCCGTGCTATCTTGAGTGCTGTAATGCCACCACCACCACCTCATGCCTTAAGCTAACAGGTGATGTGAACATGCCCAGCTCTGCCAGCCAGTGCCACTCTCCTGTTCTTCTCACAACCTCCATAATGCTCCTTTGGATATTCAAAGTCTTTACCTGAATGCAACTGAACATCCCTCAAACATTGTTGAAAAACCTGTTTGCATTGATTACCTAGTTTTAAGTTTGGCAAGCCTTCATTTAGAAGTAATCTAACCTGGATATGAGCTATTGTAACTAGTTTTAAGGGCCCTATCTTCAAATATATTTCATCAATTGAGTCTAAAAATTCAGTGCAAACAGGCTTTTTTATTTCCACATATCCATGATTTAAGCTGGTCATTGTTGTGTTCAGATATAGTAATCCCATTCTCGTCGCCAATTTTGTTATGTCACAGGTATAGCGAATTAATAATTCACTCGGTAATGTGGTTGATGAACTTTATTTTCCAACACAATGCACTGCATCACGCTACAGACTCTCTCACACCCAACAACCACCTTTCTGCTCACTGCTTCACCTGGTGGCGCCTTGTGCAATTACTGTATCTGAACACAACAGTCATGACCTGAATTGGTGTACCGGTAGTTATAATTGGGCTTTTGACTGCTCCCACACTTTTTTATACTAGCTCTTGACGGTTCACTGTTTTGGTAATGTTCAAGTGAAGCAACAAGAACCAGCTCATGAAAGCCAGCTGGCATGTTTTAAACGTACCTTTCCAGCCTGGATTTCTCATCTTGGTATTTTTTTGCTGATGTCATCTTTTAATGAGAGTGGTTGCACTTCCATAGTTGCTTGATTTGTATGAGAAGCAGTGTGCTTGTGTGTGTATTTTTTTGTATATATGTGTATAGATGCAGACGTTTGCAAATGTTTTATTTTATTCATTATATCAGAGTTTTACATAATATTAACCAGACAGGCCTTTGGAAGTTCAAATACAGATGGAATTCGATTAACCAATTACACTCATTCACAAAAACGTAAGGAGAAAAAATATGCAATTTTTTTTGTCATTTTATCTCAATTGGACAATTTCCTTATAATTTTCATCAGACAAAATATACACCCATTGACAGCATTATGCAAAAAAAATCAACCTCAGATTTGTGTCCACTCTGAAGGTGTTATTTAGCATTTTTTTGTGCTGTTAGAACAATAGTAGATATCTTTTGTAATATTGAAGGATATTTGAAGCCGTAATAATGCCATGCTTTCTAATTGTCCTTTAAAAATAAAGCATGAGTTTTTAGATCATCCTTCTTCTTGTCCAATAAACCAGTTACAGATTAGTTGACAAATCAAGTGGATTTGAAGAAGTAAATCAGAGGATGCACTGTATGCATTTTAATAGATCATGTAATATGTTTATAATTGTGAATGTGATCCCAGAGGTTTAAACACAGATAATCACTCAGATGTATTTTTGTAGCATAAATATTTATTATCAAAATATACATAAAACATTGTCTAATATTATCAGATGAACACTATTTATTGATCAATAATAATTGTGATTACTTTTTTAGTTTTAATTGCTTGATTTATAGGGGATGCAGTGCTGTTTTATGCTCTTATAGTCTGGGATACTGACATAAGCTTAGCAGCTTTGATATTTTATAACCAATCTTAATGACTTAATGCTTTTGAAATCAATCAATAAATGCTATATCTTCTCAGCACTCCATGGTCATTGTTTGTCTTTTTACTGCTTTCTTTCTGTATTCAGTTTTTTTATGTTTATATGGTATAATGTTTGAAAGTTTTGGAAAAAATGTAAAGTATCTGTAACTCATGAATAAAGTCATAACTTGCTGAAAAGTTTTCTTGAGCCACTGAGATATCTCTTGGAAGCAAATTGCATAATGGAACACACAAGACTATGAAAGTCTTTAAAGTTCACAATTATTTGAATGTGGTGGTCTCATCCTGACAAAACAAAAAAAAGTAAAAGTAACATTTTTTTCTGTTTTTGTTTGGAACCCAAAATGTATTAAAGATATAAAGGGATTTAGTTAGGCTCAAAAAATACAGACAGCACTGTTGTGAAAGTTGTTCTACGCAGTAAATTCTTGAGAGTAAAATTCACTCTCTCCATAGAACCAAAAACACTGACTAGAGCACAGATAACGCTCTGTCCCAAAAGGCTTACTGCAGACTTGTGAACTTCACTCAAGTCCACACTCCAATGATGTCATGAAGGCCAGATGCTAGGGGTGTTTACAATACAGCAGCAATTGTACTAAAATAAAGACATTGCCTGCTTTGATTCACCAAGTCACATTTGAATTTGAGTCACATTTTGTTAACATGAATGTTAAATTAGTAAAATAATATATTGTGATCTTCCATTAAACAGCTGATTGGTCATTCGCAAGGAATTCTGTGTTGTAGGGCGCGTGAAGCTAGCACCAATGCAGGCTTTGCTGAAGACTTCATATAAGGTGCTAGTGAGCACACTTCAGAACGTAACAATGACAGTTGGGACACCCTTTGGACTCATGAACTTCGCAGGTATGCGTGATTCAAGTTCACGAGTGAACAAGTACACCATTTTGGACAGGGCCTCAAACTGAGTATATATTATTTGAGTATAAAAAATATCTACTCTCTGTCATCAACTAAACAACCAATTGTTTACCAAAACCTTTTACTTTGTAATAAGTGTTATGTATTTCCCTATGTAAAATGGACAACTGTTGTTGTTGTTGTTCCTATCATACTGTGTAAATAGAAGGACCAAAAAGACCCGCAACACAGTAAATGTAACACAAGATTTTTCTGTGTATGTATGCGTGCATGTGTGCGTGCGTGCATGTGTGTGTGCGTGTGTTCAACTTAAGGTTTATGTTTAGAGTCCATTCATTTTGTGTGTGTGTTTTTTTTTAACAGATGCATAAGTGATGCCACAAATGTGTTACATTGTTGTCTCTTTAAAAATATCAAGGGTGGTGTTGCCAGATTAGGTTTTAGAGGGCTTTCTTCCTAGTTTATGGGAAAGGTCAGCTGACTTGGGTTGTTGGGGAAGGTGTATGGAGTTTGGTGGTAGGAAAGGATCTGCTATCATGGGTGTTCTGAGAGGGTCAGTTGATTTTGATCTAAAGAAAAGGTTCTCTGATTAATTTAAAAACCACTCGCATGGTGTCTAAAACACACTCAGTGTCACACTTATCAGATGTGCAGTTAAGAGCAAAACTTCTTGTTTTTGATGTGTTTCATATCTATTTGTTTTTTGATGTGTCTCAAATTAATTATCAAATGTAACAAGAATAAGTTGACCTCTCCAAAGAAAATGATTACAGGCAATTCCACTCAGCCAACTGTAGCAATGCCCATTTACTCTCCTGAGCCATTCTGAAAACTTGGACATCAGTGGTCCATCTATGTAAGAAAGGGAAAGAGGAGGCAGCAAAGTGTGCTAAAAATACAGAATAATGCCTCCAGAAGTTTAATCGCAGCAGTGATTAACTAATGTTAAACAATAAACCATCAACGCCTGTTGAACCTTGCATCTAGATTAATTTTAAATTAAATAAATTGTTGGAATTGCAGGATAAACACTACTTCTCACTGGCTTCTCATGTGCAAGCCCATCTCTCACCTTCTCAATCTATATATCTGTCTGTCTCTCTGTCTGTCCTCAATCTCAAGCTAGCTCATAAACTAAAAGTTAAAAAGAATGCGCCAAAGTGGGTATATTTGACCTGGGCACCAGATATTTAGGACTGCCCCTGACCCCTAGCACTGTTGAAGAGCTTCAGAAAGAACTGGAGTAAGGAAATACGAACTCTAAAGTTGAATTGCAATGTATAATGAAAGTCAAATCAAGCTTCTACCTTGACCTACCAACACTACCTCCTGACCACAGTTCAGGGTGTTTGATTGAGCTTACAACAATTCAGTCATCCAAGTAAACTCCCTAGCTAAAATAAACTCGTTTAATTATATCAAATGTTATGAAACAGCTCAGAGGATTCCTAAACCGCATCGATGGGGCATGAACCTCCTAGTGAAAAAAGTGGTCTAATTTGAAAGTACACTTCCAGCCAATCTGGCGATCCCAGTCCAATCTGGCAACACAGCTGTGGGTGGGAACTCAAGTACCGTAATGATCTTTCTTAACAAGATCAAGTTTAAATGTCTATGCACTTCAAGGGAGTTTTGTCTGTTTGTTGATTTAACGTTCCAAGAAAAGCTAATTTGCCGGAGGATTATACAAAAGCGCTTTAGCTGCGCTTTTAAGAACATGACGTTACTTGAGTTAGTATCCTCCGCTTTGAGAGTCTGAATGATTTGCGTGGTGAAAAACAACCGTTGCGTGGCATGAGAGAGATTCGGATTGGAAAAATCACAGCGAGGTTTCATCCGATATCCTTAAGGTCTGGCAACGGGAAAAATGCCAGTTAACGGTACAAGAGCAACGCTTCGTTAGAAGACTGAGTTCCAGCCGCCCGCTGAATATCAATGGACCAATCCGTGGCGATTCAAGAGACGTTGGCCACAGGGGAGATCTGCACTATAGTATCCTAATCAAAGCTGTCTTCTGCTTTTGTTACATTGCTTTACCATCAATTTCTTTAATCGGATTAAACAGTAGATTTGAAGTTATTCTGCAAATTGTTAAATTGTGGTTAAACTCTGTTAGGCAACCCAATAAGTTATTTTTCCCCACCTTATTACTGTGCTATATCTAGGCTATATTTTTGTTCTCTTGTTTTTGTAAATTAAACTGCATAATTTAAATAAAGAAAGCCTTTTTTTCCTGACTCGTCCTCTAGATGTCTCTAGCGAGCGTACCGATCCAAAATAGACAGCTCGTCCAAAAAGAGCAAAAAATAGTTTTCTTAAAGGAACAGTTCGTCCAATAAAAGCAAAACTAGTCTTCTTAAAGCAACAGTTAATCCAAAAAGAACAAACATATTATTCAAAAGAAGCAGTTAATTCAAAAAGTGCAAAAAAATAGTCTCCTTAAAAGAAGAGTTTGTTCAAAAATAGTAAAACAAATATATTTAAAGGAACAGTTTGTCCAAAAAGAGCAAAAATGGTCTTTTTAAAAGAACAGTTTGTCCAAAAAGAGCAAAAATAGTCTTAAAGTAACAGTTCATCCAAAAAGAGCAAAAATAGTCTTCCTAATAGAACAGTTTGTCCAAACAGATGAAAAATAAAAATCTTAAATAAAAAATAAAATAAAATCCTAAAGCAACAGTTTGCCCAAAAATATCAAAATAGTCTTCTTAAAAGAACAGTTTGATGTCCATCTATAAATGCAAATAATGTCTGCAAAGACGTTTACTCGTGAATAAGAGCCATAGGTGTTGATTTCCCAGAACATTTCCAAACGGTGACCACTTATTTAGAGAATTCAATTTGTTTTATTCTATAAATTTTTTAATTTGTTCAAAATAAAACAATTCATTTGATTCTATTGCAGATTAACCAAGTTATTAGCAACTGCTTTCAAATGTTCATGAAACATTCAACCACAAATATTAAACCAAACTTTTTAAAAAACTTTTAAATTTAACTTTTTAAACGTATTGTTTTGTTAAAGATCCATTATGTTAGAAATTTAACTTAAGTAATGACAAAATTGTCTTGATTTATTGTCATCACAAAACATACAAGAATCATTTTAATTTCAAGCTCTGAAATTCATTGTGTGCCTGTCTGAAACTTCACGTTTAGCTTTAGACATGAAATAATGTTTATGTTTTGCTGATTTGCTACCTTTTTTGTATCAAACAGAGCCCTCTGTCTAGAAGAAAATGGAGAGAATCCAAAGTATTTTATTATTGCAGTTCAGTTTTTGGTATTGAAATTATATTTAGGATCTGTTAAAAAACTTTTCCTAAGCAAGGGTTCTCATGCTTTGGAGTGTGTTTCACTTCTGAAGGAAGTAAGAGAAAGCAAACTGATCGGACTCGTGCAGAACAATGAGGAAAATGCGTGAGTAGAAACAAATTAATCACTTTATTTTTAAACGTTTGCATTATTAAAAATATTGCGATGATACCCAACAATGACAGGCTTGTGGTCAAGCTAGATCTCAAAGCCATATGTGATGATTTTGAGCAGAAGGTGTTTCTAACACAGAGTTTGTACATTTTTAGTTTCAGTTAAGATCAACATTTGTTCATTATTTTTGATTTTGCCCTATTGCTTCAGGGATTTTGTAAATTATCTGCTACAATGATTTTCAACAATATAATGGCGATATTTTTAATTTTCAAGAAGTTCAGATTTTTTCTCACAGGACTGTCCCAGTGTGTTCTGAAAGTTTTCAGCTATTTTACCAATTGAGCTTTAATAAATATATATTTTCCAATGTACTTGAATTTTAAACAGTTAATTGCATTTTTTGCTCAATTTTTATTTAACAATGTGTTGAATGTTTCCCTGAAAACAATTAATTTTAAATTAATCGCAAATCACAATCACAATTTGTCAGAAAAATAGAAATTAGAATTTTTCTCAATATCACAGCCCTAATTTATAGTTTCATTCATTTCCATTTTCACCCATACCATTCCATTCATTTAAATTTTTAAGTTATTAACTTTTGTTTATTTAAATCAGGTTATTCATATATTCCCACCGACGAATGGCCATCACTGCTGAGGATGTCACGCTGGAGGAAATCCTGCCCATCTCATATGACTTTTCAATTGTTGAAGGCAAGAAAAATAATCAAATGCAAACTCACAGATACAGAGTGTTTTTGTCAACTGGAAGCCTGGAAGCCCCTCACACTACAATCAAGGGAAGAACAGAATGCTTTAGTCATCAAATGATGCATTTCAGTTAGGCTGCGTATATCTTAGAATGTGGATCTTAATGTGTGTTGATTGTTGGCTAAATATTCGATCACTCCTCCAGAAGATTAATATCTTGTCCATACTTTCATGCTGATTGGCAACAAATCTATTTTGGTGTCCATCCCAGTTAATTCAACAACGCTCTCCTATTTCACACGCCTCACCTTTAAGTTTCTTTAAGTTCTTCTATAAGTTTGAATAACATAATTTTCTTTAGTAAACAAACAAGCAACTAATTAATCTAAATTGTTAATATTATTAATATTCCAATAAAAAGGAGAGGAAATGCATCATGGAAACCCCAGTTATTAGTGAAGAACAAATTTTCATTGGAGTGATTCAGACTCACCCAAAATTAAAATGCCAGTTAAGTGACTAATGTGATTTCTAGAAGAATAAACATATTGTTCGAATTCTACAACAAAGGCTGTGACTAAAATATTAAATGCTTTTTTAAAACTATGGTTAAATCTATTTTTGAATTTGTTCTAGAAGTGTAAAATACTAATTAGTAAAATACTAATAGTCAAGAATAGCACTGGTTTTGGAATACTAAAATTTTTTTATGTTTTTAATTTTTAATTCCTTCTGAAGCAATTCAGAGAGCAGGCAGCAAGTTCATTAAAGTGACTCGTTATATATACCATTTACTTGTTTCAAGCTAGTTTTGTTGAAAGCCAATTAAACAAATCTATTATTCCCCCTTTCATAGTGGGATTCTATTTCCTATAATACCAACATAAACAAGGAATTTCAAGTATTCTTCTATATGAACATAATATGAACAAAATTTAAAACCTTTTATTAAAGTAAACCTTGTATTTTCTCAACAGTTTCATCTCACGGTGAGCTTGCTGTCATTGGTGAGTGTTTCCTTCTTTTCTTACAGCTGCTGTGTGCGGCTTTATGCTGTATAAATGTGATTGCTTCAATTTTCATAAGCATTTGGAATCTGGAATTTGTTGTTGTAAAGGTGCAGATACTCGAGTGAGAGTGAGCTTTTTGGAGGATGAGCTAGAGCTGAGCTGTCCCTTTGGTTCTCACACACGCCTCTTCCTCAGTGAAGTCCATCGAGTCTGGAGCAGTACGTTCATTAACTCATTCTTTGAATAATCCTTGCTCTGTTTGGTGATTTTTTTTTCTTTTTCATCAAATAGATATTGTTGAAATGATGTATTAATGAGCTAATTTCAAGCAAATGCTTACCAATCTTCAAGGGCAGAATTGGATTCATGAGTTACTTTCCGATTGGGACTTGGATGTGTAAATAGTACCCAGCAGAGCACTGTTCTGTTTCAAATGCTGCCATTCAGGCTCAGAGAAAACAGATCGCAGGAATGAACGTATTCTATATGCAACCATTTTCTTTAGGAAGTGAATATAATTCATTGTAAGTGTTTAAAAGGTATTATGCCAGCAACAAATATACTGAAATGATTCTACTACATTGTCTGCTTGATATGTTTTCACTGTAGCAGAATTATTATCATTTACGTGGTTAGTTATTAGTTATTCCTATTAGTTATTTATGTCTTTTACCATCCCCTTAAGGAAGATCTGCAACAAGGTTGTGCAATGGAGTGTCCAAGGCGGAGCTTGAGTAGAGATAAGAACCTGAAGGTGGAATGTGTTTCTTTCACCCTGTTGCTTTTCATTCGCAGAGCTTGTGATATGCTCTTAATAATCTTTGTGCTTTCATAAATGGATTGAAAGTAGTTTCAACAGGAAGACTTATTGCGGATTTAAAATGGCAATATGAAACAGAGGATTAAGAAACATTTGCTTCTGTGATGGCGAGTATCAGAAGCAAATCAGGTTTGATTATAAACAGGGAGAATGTTAGGAATCTAAAAGGTATGTTTGGTTTGTTATTTAAGTCTTGACTATTTAAAGAATTTACATGTTGTTGCTGTTCTCAATTCATATTTTGGAAAAAAAAGTATTTAAAATCTGAACTTTGTTATCAACATTTTTCAAGGTCAGTGAGATTTAATCCTTCATAAATTGTAAATAACAAATCAGCTTTCTTTTATATTGTACACATAAACAGATGTTAAGTATAGCTATCTTTCTCTTTCATATAGTTAAATCTTGATATTCAAAAGAACTGTTAGTCATTAATTCCAAAGCTGTTTTAAAGTTTATTGTAAACAATGGTATACAAACAATATGTAAAAAATGGTTATTAATAATTAGTCATACACAAACATTGTTATAACTAAAGGCCATAGTGGCTACAATATGTGTGACTTTACGTCGTCTGTATCAACTTTGTTTTTGTTTTCTTGCTTATAGCTGATTAATCTATTATATAAGTATAGATAGTAATCTCAGCCATTCACTGAAGCTGTCTTCACATTACTTGTGAGTCGATGTGTCAACGACGTACACATTAGAACCTGTTTCTAGCTAAACATCATCTTTATTGTCCTTTTAAATTCATGCACAATTTATGCCTTATTTATTCAGTTCCTCTCTTTAAAATAATCTATAAGGATGTTTTACCAAGAATTAACGTTCTGTTGTATTCTATTGTATGTAACTTGCTTTTTCTCGCTCTTCCTGGCTAGAGGTTTTCCCTAAGAAGGGTTTACATGTTAATATGCTCGCATGAACTTCTTCGTCCTAAATTAATGACAACTTGCTTTCATCAATGAGATTTGCATTTCAGTTAAAGTTAAAGTTCCTTGAGAGCATCTGTGGTGAAATGTGACGTTATGCAACCAGCACTTTTTCAGTAATGAGGCCTCTAGAGTTATACTCTGAGGTGTTTCAGTTTCATTGTCAAGTTAAAGTAGATCATATTGTGTGCCCCTGTGTGATAAAAAGATGTTTTAGGTTATTTGGCTGTTTGAGAAAGTGAGAAAAAGCTAATGGCATTCGTCAGATAGAACAAAAGAGAGAAGATCCACTTCCTCTCTGCTTTTCCTAGACTACCAGATTATATTTCCTAGATGCTATACATTGAAAAGGCTTTGCTTTCATTCATAACAAGAAACCTATCATACCTATCATCAAAATAAACAGAAAGTTGACAAATAAATAGAATTGTCTTTCATTCTTCTAGATGTCTGTCAGCAGTATCCGAAACAAGAACCTAAATTTGACTGGATCACCAAGTATCACAAAGTGTCAAAAGGGGGAAAATTGTCAAGAAAGTCTGTTAGAACAACTATGAAGATGAATAAAACTATAAAACAAGGTAAGAGGTGCATTTCTCTGCTTTTTTTTCTTTGATTTTAGTATAACACTTGATCTGTGTGTTATAATAATAGATTTTTATAGTATTGGAAACAATGCACACTTGAAGAGGTGTTTCTGTGAGGAGTTTGTTTTGTCGCTCATTCACACTTTTTGAGTTTGAATTTTCCTGTTGATTCCAGAAGCCCTGAACTTACTTAAACAAATATGTGTAGTAATACTGACAGTTTTCCTCATTACCTATCAAACATTGTATATAGTGAATAAAAAAATAAAAAAGAATTTAAAAATTCATTACAAGCGTTCGTATGGAAAGGGGTTGAGTGCTTCTGGGTAGCAGTATTTTTTATGTGTACTTTTGGATGTTTGTTTTTATAGGCAGCTTGTTTCACTTTTTCTCTTATTTTGCCATGTTTTTATGTGTACTTTGTGGATTTTATGTAGCTTGCTGTTCAGTGCCATGGACAACTATGATGTGATGAGGTGCTATAAAAATAATGACTCTAAACAGAAATAATACATTACATTTCAAATATTGTCATCAACCAAAATCAGATGTATTAGCATTGTTTCCTCTCAGTGTGTAGTCTATATATTTAGTATCCTCTCCTTGAAGAAAAATATTGGGTAAATCTAGGTGTTGCTGCACCTAAATTGAACTGCAAGAGAATGAGAGTGTTGGTGCTGAGTGTATGAGGCCCTGTGATGGAATGGTGAACAAGATGCAACCCCTGCTTTTGCTCAGTTAGTATGAAGAGAATTATACACTAGCTGCAACAGTGAACCTCCTGAAGAAGGAGAACAGGGAACCTCTACTTTGAACCTTCTTGAGCTTATGGAATCTGCAATCTGGCTGGCTCCCAGGATCATGCCAACACTGTTGACAGAATATTTATTGACGATCTTTGACCATTATCTGTGTATAACATGGATTAAGTAAGAGTGATGTCACCCATACGTTTGGGTAAATCAGCCACTTTCTCCTTGACAAAGCAACCTTACCATCAAAATAGGTAAAAAGACACAATTTTGTTCATGGGAATTGCCTGCTTTTGCTTCATTCTTTAAAATGGTTAGCTTTTTCTGCTGTTCTTTAAATATGTAACTAGATTATGGCTTTCAAAGGGACCTGATGTATCTGGTAATAAACTTTGATGAATATGATGGAAAAACTATTAATTTCATTTCAGGCATAGTTGAAGCAATCAGCCAATTGTCAATATGCACAATTAATTTTCTAAGAGAGAGTAAATGCTGCATACTGTAAACTTCATTAGGACATAAGTTACCTCTTTAACCCTTGATTTTTTTTAATCTATGCCTCGAAAATCACAGAGGGCACAAAGCAGGTGACCTCATTGTCTTCTGTCACAAAGTGGTAAAATATTTCTTCTCTGTGTTAACTGGGGATGTAGAGCAGTGTCTATTTGCATTAGTGGTCTGTGTAATTACTGAAACCCTTTCACACTAACCTGGTTATTGCGCTTTAAATTTGCATGAAGTTATTTTAGTGAGCAAACCAGTTTGACCAGATGCTATTGCTGTCACCAGAGCAATTCTTAACTTGGTTGGTTCTTCTTATTAATAACATTTACTGTGTCCTAACAACAACAACAACAACAAAAATATTTTATTGTTTCATATTTTGTATTAACTCATCTCAGATTTGCACATGTACTAATGCTCATTTATAAGTATTTTGCCTCGAAGTTTAAAATAATATTTTACTTATGAACTTGGATAACTTTTACAATCACAATCAAAGTTTGTTCATTGTAATACTTACTTCTAATAGAGCTTAAATTTGATTCCACATATGTATTTTATTTGTAGAACTCAGTACCTAAACATAAGTGTTTCCATGTTAACTTTTATTTTAATTGGAACGTTTTCAATATTTGTATACATATATGTAAATATAAATGTAGTGTTTTGTAACAAAAAAAGTATTTTACAATAAGGCGTTCATTATATTACAGAAGGCGAAAATACCCTTAAAACCTAAATTTACTTGTAAATTACGATTTGTACTATGGGGAATTTATCGTATGAATATTAATCAGGCTTGACGATAAACGAGATAACTTACGATTGGCTTTCTAAATTACGTCACCGTAATAGTGTGTTCCTGATTGGGCACTAGAGGACGTTAGGATGAAGTATTTAATATTCATTAGCGAAGCCTTTACCATAGTAAAAAACAATGGGCTAGCTCTGATAAATGTAGTCAACATTATGTGAAAACAAGGAGATGTCGCGTGAAACACGGATAAATGGTAAGACATGTTTTTGTTTCGTTACCAAAGTAACAGCCACATGTACAATTTGACGTTTGCCTACCCGGTTTGAGCGTTTTGACAGATATCGTCAGGGGTGTGTTGTTGAGCTAAAGTCGGTTATAGTCAAGCTATGGCTTGAGTTGTTAAGGAAAGTGTATTTAGTCGTGATTGGCGCCAGCTATCACCATTCCTGTTGCTCTTCGGTGCGGTCAGAATGAGAAGCATTGTAATGTAACGGAATTGAAATTAACTTAAATGCAATAAGGAAATGTATATTAATATGAAACCTTGTACATGTACTTTGTGGACATTGATGCGTCACGTAATCGTTACAAGTCAATGATTTAATTCCCAAGTTTATACGTCCTAATAATTTTCCTTGACTCATTATTACGTTATAATATATTATTATTTAATAACCTGCCAGTTGAATGTAGTTTGTCGCTTTAACTGATCAAGGTTATTATATTATCCTCGTTTAAAATTAAAATTTTAAAGAGTTTCTGAAAACATCAAGATTCATAAAACCCTTAAATTGTCAAAGTAATCTCAGGATTTACTTCAGCCCTCCCAATACGTCACTGAGGTTATTTTAATTCTTAAGGATATCTATCAATTGTTTGTTTTTAGTTTTTTTGGCGGACACAAGGGGCTACAATAAATATTTGTAGGACTGCTTAACATTGATAGGAAGAGGAGCATAAGAAAAACATGATATTGATTTGAACATCTTCCATCTTGCAGTGTTATTCGGAATAAGAAATGTTAAATGAGCTTTTGGCCTGAGATTGCTGACTCAAGCTGCTGCTTTGATGCTACAGTGATGTATGACCCTGTGGTTCTTCATCTGTGCACCTCAAGATTCCTTGTGCAGCACAGAGTTAAATTCTTACTGGAGTATCGCTGCACTAGTTAACGTCAATCAATCAAGTTTTTATAGCGTTTATATTGCTTTATAACAGCTTCACAAAGTCCTAGTGAGGGTGAGGTAGGATAAAATAGGATTTCCCTCTTTGAGGCCCCTGGGAGCCTTGTTGACCGAGGCAGGTGCTAGTCACCTCCCCAGCATAAAGAATATACAAACGTCGATGAAAAGTTAACCAGACAGCACCTGAAAAAATCAAAAAAGGTAAACTGAAACTAACAAACAAAAACAGTATTTAGAAAAATGTAACCGACGACAAACAGGTAATTAGCATCAGCTGCAGGATGAGTGATAAATGAGGTTTGTTAGATAGGCACATTTAACCACATCATTTTTTTCAACAGTTTGTATGTTTATAGCGCTCAGACACCATATCGGTTTTGACAAATACCAGGAGCCAATTATTTGAATGCTAGATTAAACAGATATGTTTTTAATTTAGTTTTGAACTCTGTGAGCATAGCTGAGCTCCGGACAGCATCCGGGAGATTGTTCCAAAGCTTCGGGGCTCTATATGAGAACACTCCCCCTCTGGTGGATTTACTATTCTTTGGAATAATCAATAGTCCTGCTTCTTGTGAACGAAGAGAGCAAGCTGGAATATATCGTGATAGGACACTGCTCAGGTAGGCCGCAGCCAAGCCATTCAGCACCTTAAAGGTAAGCAGCAGTATAGTCAATGCGATATTTTACAGGAAGCCAATGAAGAGCGCACAGAACCGGTGTAATGTGATCATGTTTAAAAAAATTCTGAAATATTACAAAATCTTTGTTCTTGCATGTTTTCAAACAGGGATCTTCCATTACTTGTCCTGTCCTTTTTATTGTGGCACAATTTATGGAGCATTAAGAGCTTTCAATTGCATATAGGATGATGTTCAAAAATCATGCATTACTCTGATTAGACAGTCCAAGAAGATGGAATGGCTAATAACGAAATATTATCTAATATTGGGCATTAGTGAACACAAAAGGAGCAAACTGTATAATATAAAAGCTTACTGTATTACACTTAAAGCTAATCTATAGGCTAGTCAAACTGTCCATTGTGGAAGCTCCGCACGTACCCATTTGTTAACAAAAGCTACTATAGTGATGCTGTCTTTACACTGATCAATATTTGCGTGATTAAAATACTATCTACTAGCTAACCAAAACACAACTAACAAATGGATGCTAACAAAGGACATATTTTATTTCTCATTATACATTGTATAATTACAACTCCATACAGAATCTGTTACTGCTGTAGTAGCATGTATTTGCTCAGATCAATATTATAACATGGTGCGCTAACAATGCTAACTTTTAGTTAGCCAAACACAAATCTGATAACAGAGAGGTTATTTTGCTTCATAGACAAAGTTTGACTCCATCACTTTGTTTAAAATGGGGGCACGTGGAGGAGTTTGCTTTGTTCTACCTCGACCAATCACATGCATCGATCACGCTCTGCGAAGCCTTGATGCAAGGTTTTAAAAGTTGCGCGACAGGGTTAGCACAGCTAAATGCACTGCCTTCTCAAAGGGCAATTCAGAGGCTTGACAAACAAGTATAGGTTGGCCTTCAAACCACCAGGATCAGTCTCAGACAAAATTCAACTCAGAAATGTGCCTTGTTTGTACAATTTTATCCTGACTTCATGTACAGATTGATAGGTAGGTTATTCAAAAGAATTGTGTGTTCTCACCCTGCACTGTGATAATCCTCTCGAGGCCATTTTTGAAACAATATTTAGGGGTCGAGCACCGAAGGTGCAAGAACCCTATTGTTTTTCCTCGAGACTTTTTTTTTTTTTTTTTTTTTTTTTTTTTTTTTTTTTTTTTTTTTTTTTATTATTATTATTATTATTCCGGGAATCATTGCGGGCACTTTTCGGTACCTGAACATATATGAAAAGTCACCGATTTTTGCACACGCATCAGACCCGGTGAAAAATTTCGTAAAATTTTGGTCCCAAAACTGATTTCTAAAAAATGGCTCTATAGCGCCACCTAACGCGTTTTTACAGCTTTTGATCATCCAGTTTGTCGTAGGCGGATGAAATTTGGTACGCATGTGTAAAGTACCAAGGTGTAACTTTTACTAATTGAAAGTCTATTTCCAAAATAGACAGGAAGTCAGTTATTTCGCAAAAACCTCTAAAAAAGGGCGTTTTTGCTCGCTCTACTTTTTGACGAACTACTCTCACAGACTTTATCCAAACATCTCCAAACTTCTTGAGTATCATCATAAGGCATACGGCAATTGATATTGAGAAGCTTGTTCGACTATCATAAAGTATGTGGTCGTGGCGGCGGGCCAATGTTCAAATTTCGACTCGAAACAGGAAGTTGTTATAACTCGGGCATAGAATATCCGATCCGGCTCAAACTTGTTTCATTCTCATCGTAGTCCAAGCCTGAGAACAGGCGTATGACGACGAACGACATCCGCCATAGCGCCACCTAGTGGCAAGCATTAAAAGCCTGTTTTTCATAGTTTTACCCTTCTATTTCAGCCAGTGTATTGCATGCACACTTAAAACTTGTCGCATGCGTGTAGGACCTTAAGACCTACAAAAAAGTAAATTGGGTCGAGTTTTGAAACTGGACGGAAAACCGGATATTTTAGGTTTTATGTAAAAAACACAGACTTCATACTTTGACGAACTCCTCCTAGGCGAAATGTCCGATCCAGCTGATAATTGGTGTAGTTAGTCGTAAGGCATTTGGGATGAAAAGTTATCAAAAACGCAGCAGTTCGTCAAACGGCCTTTGCGTGGCGCTCTATAGCGCCACCTGAAGCGGTTTTGTAGCTGTTGCGCAAACAGGTTATCGTAGGCGAATGAAATTTGGTACACATATGTAAACGACCAAGCTGCAACTTTTACTAATAAAAACCTTGTTTCCAAAATCTACAGGAAGACGAATATTTCGCAAAAACCTCAAAAAGTGTGCATTTTCGCTCATTTCAAACTTTGACGAACTCCTCCTAGGCGAAATGTCCGATGAAGCTGAAAATTGGTGTTGTTACTCATAACACATTAGGGAAAAAAGTTATCAAAAGCTAAGAAGTACGTCAAATGGTCTTTGGGTGGCGCCACAGCAAAGTTCAACCTTCAAAATTGTGCAAAAACAATTTACATATTTTGGACTTTATCTCCGTTCTAGGTTATCCACTATCAACAAAAACAGCCTGCCATGATTAACCTTGTCAGGTTGAACATAAGGATATGCGTCACTGTGACTGCGCTCCAAAAATTGGCTGTACAGCGCCCCCTTATATGTGACCAAAAACATCGCTTTAGCTGTTTTTTAAAGCTGTTGCTCAAGCAGTTTGTCGTAAGTGAATGAAATTTGGTACACATGTGTAAAGTACCAAGCTGCAACTTTTACTAATATAATCCCTTTTTCTAAAATCAACCGGAATTGAGTTATTTCGCAAAAACCTCTAAAAATGGGCGTTTTGCTCGTTCCACACTTTGACGAACTCCTCCCACAGATTTTATCTAAACATCTCCAAACTTCTTGAGTATCATCATACGGCATACGGAACCTTAAAATTATAACTTTTT
This sequence comes from Danionella dracula, assembly GCA_900490495.1. Classification (NCBI taxonomy): domain Eukaryota; kingdom Metazoa; phylum Chordata; class Actinopteri; order Cypriniformes; family Danionidae; genus Danionella; species Danionella dracula. The sequence continues at coordinate 1,760,387 of UELW01000378.1, read as the reverse complement.
TTCAGCTATCATCAAGTATGTGGGCGTGGTCGCAGCCAAGGTCAAAATTTCGATTTGAAACAGAAAGTTGTTATAACTCGGCATAGAATATCCGATCTGTCTCAAACGTGTCTCATTCTCATCGTAGTCCAAGCCCGAGAACAGGCGTATGACAACGAACATCATCCGTCATAGCGCCACCTAGTGGCGAGCATTAAAAGCGTGTTTTTGATAGTTTTACGCTTCTATTTCAGGCACTGTATTGCATACACACTTAGAACTTGTCGCATACGTGTAGGACCTTAAGACCTACAAAAAAGTAAATTGGGTCGAGTTTTGAAACCGAACGGAAAACCGGATATTTTAGGTTTTATGTAAAAAACACAGACTTCATACTTTGACGAACTCCTCCTAGGTGAAATGTCCGATCCAGCTGATAATTGGTGTGGTTTGTCGTAAGGCATTTGGGATGAAAAGTTATCAAAAACGCAGCAGTTCGTCAAACGGCCTTTGGATGGCGCTTTATAGCGCCACCTGAAGCGGTTTTGTAGCTTTTGCGCAACCAGGTTATCGTAGGCGAATGAAATTTGGTACACATATGTAAATGACCAAGCTGCAACTTTTACTAATAAAAACCCATTTTCCAAAATTGACGGGAAGACAGATATTTTGCAAAAACCTCAAAAAGTGTGCGTTTTCGCTCGTTTTAAACTTTGACGAACTCCTCCTAGGCGAAATGTCTAATCAAGCTGAAAATTGATGTGGTTACTCATAACACATTAGGGAAAAAAAGTTATCAAAAGCTAAGAAGTACGTCAAATGGTCTTGGGGTGGTGCCACAGCAAAGTTCACCCTTCAAAATTGTGGAAAAAAATTTACATATTATGGTCTGTATCTCTTTTCAAGATAATCCACTATCAACAAAAACAGCCTGGTATGATTAGCCTTAACAGGCTCAACAAAAGCATATGCATCACTGTGACTGCGCTCCAAAAATTGGCTCTACAGCGCCTCCTTACTGCCCCCTTAAATGCTACCAAAATCTTCGTTTTAGCAGTTTTGACCCAATGAACATGTTAGAAAGCCCACCAAAATTTGTTCGAAGGTCAAAAAACTCGAAAAAGGCCGGGAGGCGGTGCTTTCGCTCCGGCGGATGCATCGTGCGAGACCCCTTCCATCGCTGCTTGCAGCTTTAATTTGTTTTGTTCTTTGTTTACATGTGTGCTTGTTTGTGATCAAACATTTTTCAAACAAGTATTGTTTACTCATTTAATGGCCCCTTTAATTATTTTACTTCTGTACTTTTATACTTAAAGTAACTATTTTTAGCTGCAGTTAATAGTTTAGAAATGCAGACATGCATTTTTGTGATGTTTTCCAGAGAGCCCAGCTCTGCTCTTTTCAGTAAGGCAGCATTTGCACAAGCTTCTGTTGACCAAGCATTGGTTTGAAGTTTCCTGTCATGGTTTGTGAATTGCTTTGAGGAAGCCTGTGTTTGTTTGAGCTCCTCCCTCATTCCTCTCTTCTACACCCTGGTGAAATCATCACAGATGAGACATGCCCTTTCAAATGTTCTGTAAAGTCTTGATGAAACTTTAACTTGTTTAAAACTATTTGGCCTAACTTCAGAACGTTTCAGTTTGAAAATCTGAGTTTAATCAGATAATCTCATTCTTTAAAGGTGAGGTACGCAATTTTTGAGGTTAGGGAGAGCTTGGTTGACCCTAACTGCCAAAAACATTACAAACTTGTAGCCAATCGGCCATTCAAAATATTCGATGACAATGTTGGTGTGGGCCTTATGTATATGTTTGTTTTGAAGGCTTCAAAAATCAACTTTGTATCCTGAAGATAACACACAGCACCTTAAAGTTCAACCTGCTCTCAACCTGTAGAGGTTTTTTTTCTTAACTCACAATCTGAGCTGATAATAGTAGGTCACAGTTCCTGAAACCTCCCTTCTGATTAGAAGCTCTCTTTCCTGTCATTGAGTTTCTCACTTGGCCAATCAATGAATGACTTGTGAGTAAATGCTGTTTATGTAATGCTGCTGTCTAATCTGAGATAAGCTTAGTCTGGGAAATCTGTCTCCACCTTTACAGAGACAGTGGACACACAAAACAACGGTGTTCAGAAGAAAGAGGACACTATTGGCAGAAGAGACAATGGGCACCAGAGGTATGTCTACCAGTTTATCACCGTTTTGTGCTCTGTGCATTTCACATATGGTTTTATTGTAGTCAACTTGTTTTTTGCCACCTGGTTAATGAGTGATCATCTCAGTATTGTGTCATAGATCATGGGACTTCATGTAAATGCATATATTTTAGGAGGATGAAATCAGTGAAATCAGTTTTTATTATTTTTTTTGCCAAATGAAACTAATAATTTCTATAATCACATATTCTTTATTGGGATCAGCAGGGGTGGTTGGATTTGAACTATCTTGTGATTTGGGAAGCAATTGTTATATAAACAAAAGTAGAGTATTTGAGATTCTAATGTTTTATATCACTAGGACATAGCAAAAACATAACGAAAAGGTCAGGGTAGCATCATACTTACAGATGAAATCTCAAGAATAGCACACATGTTTGATAAATGTACTCACATGAAGTCTCAAATACTGAAGTGCCTTTTGCTTAAGTTTTAGTTTTAACCATGAGGTGGTCAGTTACATGTAATTTGATATGGGTATATGAAGTCTGGGCTACACTTCTGCTTCTGTTAGATCACCAGCTCCAGGCCAGTCACATGGATGTCAATTATTTCTGCTGATTATTGGTTTTCAAAAAGTCTATTAAAGCTCTTGAAAGTACCCCTTGAATTCCTGTGTATTTCAACCCCAGAAGCTGTATGTGATGCACTATATGATGAGTGCAATGCGATAAGATCATAAACCAACTCTTTAATGATGCAGGAATGCTCTAACTCTCTCAGGCATGATTATGAACACATCTACAGTGTTTCTCAGGGACATCTTTCGGCATAAAACGAACATAAAAATAGAAGTTTGAAAGCATTTCCTCTGCGTTTGTCAGGAGAAGGCGACAGCATAATAGAGGTTGCTGGTGTAACTTTTTTATTTTTCTGGGTTCAGTCAGGAGAAGGCAAAGGAGGAAGGGAGAGATGAGCTGATCCGTAACTCTCAGCCATTGCTGTCGCACAAAGCTCAGATGCTCGGGATGCCTCAGTTTGGCCTTCGGGATAACCTGATCAGATGTGAGCTGCTGAAAAGGGAGGATGCATACACCTACATCAAAAACTACAGGTGAGTTCATTCCAAAGCATGTGTTTCTCTATATCTGTTTCAACACAGAAAAGTGATGTTTAACCAGGGATTGCAGAAGCCTACTTTAATCGATGAAAAGGTATATTTCCTATTGATTCAGTTAAAGGGGCTGTTGCATTTACTTTTCTAAGGATCTGTCATATTTCTATGGGAGTAAAATTCCGTCAAAATGCGCAATATATTCAATTCTATGATCCACAAAAACACAATAATAGATTTGGTTCACAAATAAAAATATATATTTGTAGTTTTACAGTATAATTTTCTAAACTCAGGAATACAGGTTTGTTTGAATGCGAATCCCTTCAGAATTTACGACATGCTGCGAGTGATTGGCTGCTTTGACGATATCTGTGTCAACTCACAGAGATCCACAACAAAGCCAATCAGATTTGCATAATAGTACTGTTTTTGTTACAGATTTGCAGAATTTCTTACTTTGTCTCATGTCTGGGTAAAAAATACTGTTTATTACAGTAAAAATAAATCTTCAAGGCTTTTTATATTGAGTTATTTTAGTTAATTATATTTTTATCACATATTTTGCCCTTTGTTGCACTACATTGATATTTTTTTTAGGTTCAGTTTATGAAAAACTGATATATGACATGTAAAAGATCTTCAAAAACAAATACCACTGTATTTAAAGAAATGCAATTGGACTGTGGTTATTCTTCAAGGGTTAAAAACCTTGTTTGTTTCATAAAACAGCTTTTGCTCCCACGCTCTTTAAAAACAATCATACTCATGATTGAATGCGTTTTTATGCTCTGTTTGGGGAGCTTTTTTTGTTTGTTTTGATTCTTGTAACGATCTTTGTTTTGCTTATAGCTGATACTTCTATGGATAGTTTGTGTGATTCTTTTTTGGGGTAAAAGTGTATGCTAAATAATGAATGTAAATATTTTTTTTCACTTACTGTTCCCAATTTGTGTCCCCAGTTTCTTCCTGGGGACTTATAATGTGAATGGGCAGAATCCAAAGGAGAGTCTAAGCCCATGGCTGGCATCCTCTGACTCCCCTCCCGACTTCTACCTTGTTGGGTGAGACACCATGAAGTTAATCTCGTTATTTAATAATGAATTCAGGGGCTTGCTTGTCCATAATTAGCATGTCCATATTTTTTTCCTATTTTTTTTTACTTTTTACTAACCAATACAGTTTCTTGCTTATATTTAATTTCTTTGTATGCTTTACCTTTACTACGCAATTGCCATTTAATAAAAAATTAAGATCTGTTATTTGTATGACTGTCACATAATTACACATTTTAATCCAATAAAATGTGTATTAAAAATGTTAATCAATAAATTAAATTTAATAAATCTGTTTGTTGTGAATTTATCATTCACAAAATCACATTAAAAATGTGACTTAAAGTTGTCAGTGTATGTTTTTTCATAGTATTCCTAATGTGATAACATTCAAATGTATATTTTAAAAATAAGGATGTTTATTAAATAAAAAGGAAATATTATTCACAATGCAATTTTCATGTTGCAAAAGAAAATATCCATGATAAATAAGCTGTTGGAGATTCCAGAGTTCTACGATTAAAGGACTTATAAGCAGTGTATACGTTAGGCTGAAGAATGAGTAATTACTACCTCTGTTTTTATGCACATGTAGTTTCCAGGAGCTGGATCTCAGCAAGGAGGCGTTTCTCTTCAATGACACTCCAAAAGAAACCGAGTGGATGGAAGCTGTGAGCAAAAGCCTCCATCCAGAAGCCAAGTATGCCTTTGTAAGGACTTTGCCTGTCAGCTCATATGATCTAGTACACTCAGTTCTTCTCTATGTCTGATCAGAACCAGCTGTATTACTACTAAATAGTGTAAATAAAATCATTGATAAAAAAGAGGAATTATTACAGAATATTGCCATCCATGACGTCTTTAAATAAGTCTTCCTTTAACAATTTCAGTAGAAGAGTGGTGTCTGTGAGAAACCATGTTTATGTTTCAGTTTGGTGATGTAAAACCCTGATTAATTCTTCATGAGCGTTACGATTGAGGGCAGATCAGATTTTGGACCACAAAAGAAAGTGTAATGTAATTTAATAAAAAATTCTGTCACTTTGGGCTACAGTCTGAATGTAACTTTTTATTTACTAAATGAGCTTGTTTGATGCTGCTATTGGCCCCAATCTTGGTCTGACCACAGCTAAAGACATCCTTCCAGACCAGATGTTGGTTGACTTCATTAGTTGCACTGAAAAATTCTTGCTTTTTCAGTCTTAGTTTTTAGGATGCTTACTTTTTGGAACTTGTATCACTAGCATTTGTTTTGTTTTCATTTAACAGCTGAATTTGTGGTAATTTGTTATATTGGTTATATCACATCAAGGACAGTGATATGTGGGACTTCTTGTATTAATTGTAGTTTTCAAAGTAGTCCCAAAATCACTTCAATGGAAGTTTAGGGGGAAGGTTTTTAACTGCTTTGGACTGGATATTCATAACTTATAATATCTAAGGGTTAGGGTTAGTTCCTTCATGCCCGAAAAAAAATTTGTTTAACTTTAGACAATTCTTTCAATAATTAAAATATTTCAACAGTGTTTGACAAATCCAATTTAGATTAGTAAAAACAATGCTGTAAATTGCTGTAAAAAAGAGAGATTATTGTCATTGTTGAAAAACATGTGGACTTGAGTGAAAGACATTATGAATAACAACCCAGCATTTACAGAAAACACTTGGTAAATATTATTAGTGAGTCTTTGTGTAAGTGACTTCAAAGATATTTGCTGCTTGTTGTGTGTCGCAGGTGAAGCTGGTGCGTTTGGTGGGAATAATGCTGCTGTTTTATGTAAAAGCAGAGCATGCACCGTTTATCTCTGAGGTTGAAAGTGAGACTGTTGGCACTGGGGTCATGGGACGTATGGTAAGCTCTCGCTCATTCTATAACTGCATGAAAAAGAGTTGTTGCACTTAAACCCTTGTTTAAAAGTTTTTTTAAAAATCCTCCATTGAAATCAATAGAATATAATGGTGAATATTGAAAAGCTGACTTAAAATCCTCCATATTGCTTTATTTAATATTTCCTAGAGATAAAATCCCTGTTTGAGTCGTGTTTTTTTTCTCCTACAGGGTAATAAAGGAGCAGTAGCCATCCGCTTCCACTTTCATAACTCAGACATCTGTGTGGTGAATGCACACCTTGCTGCACACACGGAAGAGTTTGAGAGACGAAATCAGGACTTTAAAGATATCTGCCGCAGGATTCAGTTCAGACAGGATGATGCTACACTGCCCCCCCTCACCATCATGAAACACAGGTCAGAACTCGTCCAAGCACACCAAGCAAAAATATTTTATCTGACGTGTGTTCATTTACAAATGAAAAGGATATATTTAATAAATGATCATCAGGTCTAGTGTTGACCTCATCCAGTGTAGTGATCAGACTACACTCCTTATTGCAAGGAGGATTGTAAAATGCTACTGTAATGTGAAGTATGATCAGTTGAAGATGAAGATCATCAGTTTTACTTCGTAGAACAGTGCTACACTGACACAAGGTCGGATTTTTAAAAGTAGAGCACTTTCTGAGTAGGTGTGATTTTAAGTGATTGATAAAACTGATAATTATGATGATTAATTATTTCACCTTGCATTAGATCAATCTGATGAGGTACGAAAAATTGTTAGAACACTGGTATTGCACGGTAAGTTGCATTAAAGATTAGGAGCAGCAACCTACAAATACCATTAATAATTCTTTAAACAAATTAATATTTTTTAAAAGTTAGTATGAGCATGTACCTGACAACACACAATGCATTTGCGTAATTGTGCACTATAATGCTGAGAATGAGTATAAATGAGAGGCATGGCCAAAAAAAAAACTATTGATTAACCGACCAAAAGAGGGCAGCCCTTTCTGTGCCATTTAGCTAGTTAACGCCTTGAGGTTGAGTTAGCTGAAAAAGGTGACATGAACAAAAACAATATATAGTCTTTTATGATCTTTAATTAATTATTTACACAATCAACCTTATTTTTTTTAAATAAAGTTAAGCAACAAATCTGCCCTAAGTTCTAAGCATTTTATTTGTTTAACGTTTAAGCAGAAGACTCTGTTGTGATCTCAAAGTCTTAAAATATTCATCTTTAACTTTTTAACTTAAATAATTATATATATATATATTTTTTTTTTTTGCTATCAGTTACATTTATTTAAAAAAAATCAATCTTCTTTTATATATTCATTATAAAACATAATATTAATTCATTCTTAACATAAAACAGTACTCAATCAATGTAAAATGCAATTGGTTTCAAAAAGCACAAGTCTTTTAAATCTGTAGTTTAAATACAAAAATTTTATTTGTGCAATAAATGACTGTTTCCTTTAGAGATATTAGGTCCATTTATCACTAAATATTAGTTCAAATATCAGTAATAGTAGTAAAAAAAATAGTAGCTTAAAAAGCTGAGTGTGTGGAAGCAAATAATATTTAGGTTTACACTTTGTAGTTTGGATTGGCGTGCTTCTCAGTTTTGAGGTGAAAAGGAGAAGTTCTTGGTTAAAGTGTGGAAACATTAAGTCTGAGCCAGTATTCATGCAACCTTCTTGAGACTGATAGACTCTGCCTCTGCTCTTCACTTCTCTGAACTGGTTTAATCTAAGGCATTGTGTGGACCACAAAAAATGCATTTTAGAATAGGTTATGACTGCTGAAATGTGACTAGTCCTTGCAGTCTAGCTATAGAAAATGAAAAAAAAAATGAAATTGAAGGCACAGAATGCTTGCTGAAGCTATGCTTAAAAATTGTTGAGAATACATTTTTGAAAAAACTAATTGTGAAAATGATCATTCTCTTTTTATCTTCCAGTACAGTGCTGTGGCTGGGAGATCTTAACTATCGCATCAGTGATCTAGAGGTTGATCTTGTGAAGGAATTGATTGCTAAAAAAGATTTTGAAAGTCTGTATAATCATGACCAGGTGAGAAAAGCACATTCATAGTTTCTCTGTAGAGTATGCCTGAGTTATGTGATGATTTTTTTTTTTTGCTGCTTAAAATACCAAACATTAGAGATTCAATAAATCTACATTCAAAATAGAATCCAAACATACAGCAAATAGTCATTAGTAAAAGAGTCTGGAAGAAGAAATTTGCCTGTATAGAATGAATTAAAAGTAGTAAAGGTAAAAAGGTAACTTACGTCATGCAGAAGTAAACTCTTTTAGATCTCACCTTGAACAATTCCACCACACTGTTTTCTTTTTATATGTATTTAAATATTGATTTAATTAAATATTACCAGTTGATAATTACACACAAAAATAGTGGGTAAAAACATATTTTAGTTTTGTCAAAGAACATTTCTACACAATTTATATATTTGGAGGGTTCAGAACAAGGAGTTACTCTATATAAAACATTTCATACTAAAAACCAAGGTGCTTAAGTAACTTGCTGGCATTAGTTTTTAGTAGTGCTGTCCAAGTTAACACATTACCCATGCGATTAATTTGAAATGTATAACACGTTAAAACAAATTAATAATTTTTTTTCTGTTTGCTGTTGTGGCCAACATGTGTCAAACAAAGCATTAATAACTGAGGAACCGCAGTGCGTGGAGGCACATAATACGCTGCCACGAGACTAACGTTACTTCCATGTTAACACCTGTCCTGTACGGCCCTCATACTGCATCGAGCTATCAGGTTTCTAAACGGCAGCAGTTTAGAAAGTGTGCCAGAAAAATGTTATGAGATTGTTGGGCACTTAAAGCATAGTACATCCAACGCTCATGAACTAATGGAACAGCATGTTGTATGTGGACAGATTGCAGGCAGGCTAATACTATTTTATCCATCTGTTTTTACTATTCCTGTGTGTGTAAGTGGGCGTGCGTGTACACGCGTGTGCGTGCGTGCGGGCGTACATGCATGTGTGTGTGACGTGTATGTCCACTATCAAAAGTAAGCTGCATAAAATAAAAATAAGTTCAGATTAGTGTAAAACAATATTAAAAAGTTAAAGTAATAAATATGGTGTTGAACAATGTAAGTAAAATACATTTTCTCCTGCTCAGTGGTATTGCCAGCCTAGTGCCACTTGCAAAATTATGGAGTCATCAGAGGATGATCCATCATATAAATAAATTCAAACAAGCTGTTACTGGAAAAACAAACCACCCAAAGAAGAGAAGCAAAAAGTTAATTTGGAGGATATTGATGGTTTATTGCATCTTGTTTGCATGTCAAAATCTATGTTACAAGTTAAACAAAAAAATCCATAAACAATCATATTTTCAATTTAAATATTTGCTTTGTCTTCAGTTTACATGAATTATTTACATTTTACATTTACACATAAAAAAAGTTTCAGTCTTGTAAGTGCGATTCATCATGATTAATTAAAAATAGTAATGAATGAATCGCACATTTTTTTAATTGAACGACAGCACTAGTTTTTAGGGATTGGCTCCTCAATCATTAATAATTAAAAAGTTAGAAGGTGACCATTAGAAATGAGTTCACAGGCACAGAGAAGAAATAAACTTTGAACTTGAGTTTAAAGAGAAATAAGTTGTTTTCGTTTTTCAGTTGAAACGGCAGATGGATGAGGAGGTTGTGTTTGAGGGCTTCACAGAGGGAGAAATTGAGTTCCAGCCCACGTATAAATATGACACCGGATCTGATCAGTGGGACACAAGGTCGGTTATTATGCTCTCTATATTTTTAATTTAGTAAAACTTTTAATAAAAGAGAAACGTAACTCTTTACTTTAACTATTTAAATGTAATTTTTCTGCTCTATTTTGTTAGCTTTTATTTGGATCACTAGCTGACAACATAAAAGAAATGCTCTCAGTTCCTAGCAGAGTAATTAAAACTAAAATTAAACTGACTTTTTAACAGTAGTTTTAGACCTTTTTTTCTTTTACCAAATATGGCATATAGCCATGAAATAACCTGCGATATTGTCTTGCAAACAAACATTCTCAAAGCTTCTCCATATGGTAGTCCAGAGACCAAATATAAGAAGAGAGAAGAAAGAAAAATACATTGATGTAATTTGTTGATTGAAAGATTTTATAATTATGTTTTTAAAGTGTTTTTACACATTTCATTTTGGAATTTTCTGTTGATAAGCATGTTCTTTCTTTAGGCTGTTACATTTGAGGTTTGAAGTGAATTTGACACTCCTGCTTGCAAGTAAACAGGAGAACAAATGTGACCTTACAGACCAGCCAGTAAAAACATTTCAAGGAATGAAGCATGTTGTTTTATTTTAAGAGTGTGGCATTAGCTTTGATTTCTCATTTTGTTCACATGACTGCAGCTGCCTGATGGCACTATGCTCTCCTAAGCTTAAAACAGCAAAAAAAAAAAACAACAGAGTGATTCTGTATTTGTGAGAAGAATTATCGATGAGCTCACCAATAGCATAATCTCACAAAATACATCACTCTCCTTTCACACCCTGCATGTTTTTACATTCTATTAACTGCTAAAGCAATGTCTTCAACAGTGAAAAGCCACTTTGTACACAACGCACAAGTGCTGTTGTCCAGTTTCTGAGTGGATCTATATCAGTGAACTAGATCTGTTTACACAGTGAGGAGAGACCTTACAAAAAGACCTTTTTTTTGTTTGTTTTTTTACATTTAGCAATTGTTAAATTACACGTAAAAAAGTGTTTTCATGTTTCTATGTGCACCATCTAGCGTCGTGGAGAAAACATCTCCGTCAAAAAAAAAAAGCAATGCCAAAATTTACTGCAGATATGCAAATATCCAGCTGCATTGGTGTGTAACAGTGTATGCTGACAACGTGTCTATGAGCGCACCAGGGGAAGCTTTCATCTCAAGCATGTGCAATCAGGAGCTGAAGAATAACCCATTCCTGAACAAACCGCACATCAATATTTTAAGTTGATTTTGAAGTGGATAGATGTGACTTGAGCTTTTGAAGAGTTGGCCTATGTATTTAATTGGAAATTGTGTCTAGTTCTATAAAAATTACAAAGGTTTAATTGGCATCTTTTTTTCAAGCGACCCAGATATCATTAAAAATATTTTTGAATGACACCCACTCATTTCGGGTCAGCCCGTGCATCACTAGTATGTAAAGGCCTTTAGTCAGTAATAGCCTGAACAGCAAATTTACACATTTTACTATTTGCTCAGAGTTTAACATTCAGTTTTTGTATCTAGTGAGAAGTGTCGAGTACCTGCATGGTGCGACCGCATCCTGTGGAAGGGGAAAAACATTAAGCAGCTTTGTTACCAGAGTCACATGACCCTGAAGACCAGCGACCACAAACCTGTCAGCTCTCTGATGGAGATTGGGGTGAGTACACCAGACTTCAATGCCTCCTTTTCTTTCTTTTGAAATGCAAAAAAAAGGTGTAATTTCATTTTTGAATGATTATGCATGGCATCACGGTGGCACAGTGGGAAGCTTGATCATTTCACAGCAAGTAGGTTGCTGGTTTGAGCCTCGGCTGTATCAATTGGCATTTTTGTGTGGAGTTTGCATGTTCTCCATCCATGATCGCGTGGGTTTACTCCGGGTGCTCCGGTTTCCCCCACAAGTCCAAAGACATGTGGTACAGGTGAATTGAGTAAAAGCAATTGTCCATAGTGAATGAATGTGTGAGAAAGAGTGTGTAGATGTTTCCCAGTTCAGCCGCTGAATAAAACATACCAGGCTGTTCATTCAGCTGTGGCGACCCTCAAAAGGGACAAAGCTAACAAGAAGATGGATGGATGGATGTATGGATGGATGGATGATTATGATATGAGCATTACAATGTTAAGATTACCTTTGATTCCTTTATATTTATATTTAAGATATCGAATTCATCTTTACAGCTTTACAAATTCTCAAGTGTTCTTAGATGTTCTGCTTGACTATGTTATTATAAAGTGAAATATGCTTTATGTCTGTTAAGCATCTGACCTTGATAGAAAGTAAAGCAGGTATTTACAGGCTTACAATAAAATAAATTTTGCAGATCAAAGTTGTGAACAAGGAGTTGTACAAACGAACGTTTGAAGATATTGTGAGGCAGATCGACAGACTGGAGAACGACTGTATTCCCTCAGTGACCCTCTCTCAGACAGAGGTGAGTTTAGCATCCTCTAATTCTGGATTAAGAGAAGTATCAGTAGGATAATGACTGGTCCCTCTGGTTTCTGGCAGTTCCACTTTGAGAATGTGAAGTTCATGCAGCATCAGGCCAAGACGGTGACTGTTCATAATGATGGCCAGGTCCCATGTCGGTTTGAGTTCATTCAGAAGCTAGATGAGCCTGCGTACTGCAAACCCTGGCTAACAGCAAACCCTGCTAAAGGCTTCCTGGCACAAGGTGAGATTCTGGCACAGTTTCATTTTTCTGTATTTCCAATTATTACTTTTTTTTTTTTTTGTTCGGGAATTTAAAAAAAAATATTTGCCTTACCTTTTATTTTATATATATTTATTGTACACTATTGTAACCTCAAAATAAAAAAAATATATAAAAATATAGTTTTATCTTGAGCGTCATGGTGGCGCAGTGGGTAGCACGGTCGTCTCACAGCAAACAGGTCGCTGGTTCTAGGCTTGGCTGGGGCAGGTGGCATTTCTGTGTGGAGTTTGCATGTTCTCCCCGTAATCGCATGGGTTTTCTTCGGGTGCTCCGGTTTCCCCACAAGTCCAAAAACAAGCTGTATAAGTGAATTGAATAAGAACGATTGTCCATAGTGTTAAAGTGTGAATGAGTGTGTGAATGTTTCCCAGCGATGGGTTCCGGCTGGAAGGGCATCCGTCGCATTAAACATATGCCAGAGAGTTAGCGGTTCATTCCGCTGTGGTGACCCCGAAAGGGAAGAAAGCCGACATGAAAATGGATGGATGGAGAGTTGTAGCTTAGAAGCAGCAGTTTATAGGTCATCGCCTTCCATTAAAAAGGAAGTGTTGCAGCTGAGAATTATTATTTAAAGCACCAGGAACTTTAAAAATATCTGTTGAGTATTTGAAAGTTGTAAAACATACAGGTTCCTTCATAAAATAAAAATGCTTCACCAGTCACATTATCTGATTTAAAGACATTTTTACAGCTTGGTAAAGGTTGGTGTTCATTTTAGGTGTTTAACAAAAAAAAAAACATTCCCTTTTTGAAGACAAGACAAGGAAGGCAAGGCAAGGCAAGTTTATTTGTATAGCACATTTCGTACACCGGGTAATTCAAAGTGCTTTACATTGGAAACAAAGAAAAAGAGAAAGTACATTTAATAAAATCAAGCATTAAAAAGTCATATAAAATCAAACTGATTAAAAAACTGAAAAGTAAAACTTTGATTAAAACGAAGATTAAGATTTGAAGTGTAAAAAAAAGTTGTTCGGATGTTGGTGCTCAGTTGACAAAAGCGCAACTAAACAGGTGAGTCTTTAACCTGGATTTAAACATGACTAAAGTGTTGACACCCTTGATCTCCTCTGGAAGTTGGTTCCATCTGTGGACCGCATGGTAACTAAAGGAGTATTTTCCCTGTTTGGAATTTACCCGGGGGAGATTTAATTTATTTGAACTGAGGGATCTCAGTTCCCTGTTTGGTGTGTATTCACTGAGCATGTCTGTTAGGTATTTAGGTGCTAAGTTATGTTTGGACTTGTATACGAGCAGCAAAACTTTAAAAACTATTCTGAAGGAGACTGGCAGCCAGTGTAGAGACTTAAGAACTGGAGAGATGTGTTTTCCATTGTGTTTTGAGAAGAAAGTTGTTTTCCATCCAGTTTTTAATCTCATCAAGACATTGGCAGAGAGAGTTTATGGGGTTGTAGTCATTTGGGGAGATAGCTAGATAAATTTGTGTATCATCAGCATAACTATGGTATGATATCTGGTTCCTTCTCATAATTTGGCCCAGTGGAAGCATATACAGGTTAAATAATAAAGGAGCAAGGATTGAACCTTGAGGGAACCACACGACACTGCAGTCCACTTCGACATGTAATCACCTATGTTTACATAGAAGCCTCTTCCTTCTAAGTATGATCTAAACCAGTTTATCACAGTTTCTGAAAGACCAACATAGTTTTCTAGTCTATCGAGAAGGATTTTGTGATCAACTGTGTCGAAGGCAGCACTCAGATCAAGTAGAATCAGGACAGTCACTTTTCCTGAATCGGTGTTTAACCGGATGTCATTGACTATCTTCAGTAGAGCTGTCTCTGTGCTGTGATGAGCTCTGAAACCTGACTGATAACAATCCATGTATTCAATTTGGGTCAGGAATTCAATCAGTTGTTTTGCCACAATCTTTTCCATAATTTTACTAATAAAAGGGAGATTTGAGATGGGCCTGTAGTTGCTCAGTACAGTATTGCCTAAGTTTGACTTTTTCAGTAGTGGCTTTACCACTGTGCTTTTAAGGGATTTTGGGAAAAAGCTGGAGCATAAGGAGGTGTTTTTTAATTTCTAAGAGGTCCTTTTCTAGACTCTTAAGAACCATTTTAAAAAAGACTGTTGGTAAAGTGTCAAGACTGCATGTTGATGTTCTGAGGCTCATAACCATCTCTATTAATGTTTTGCTATCGATTAGATTGAAGGTGCACATTGAGAGTGGAGGCTGAGGATGTCTATCCGCAGTCCTGCAGGGGGAAGCACTAATGCCTTTTCTGATGTTAATGATTTTATTGATGAAAAATGAAGCAAACTCATTGCATTTATCCTCAGACAGAAGCTCATTTGGAGTCTGGTTTGGTGGGTTGGTTAACCTCTCTACTGTTGCAAAGAGAGTTTGCGTATTGTTTAGGTTGTTATTAATTAAGTTTGAGAAATACTCTTGCCTAGCTGTGATTAATTCTGAATTAAAAGCACGAAGACTCTCTTTATAAAGGTCGTAGTGGATGACAAGTTGGAATTTTCTCCACCTTCTTTCAGCCTTCCTGCAAAGTCTTTTCATACTTTGAACTTTTGTTGAATTTCTACAGGGTGTTTTTTGTCTCCCAGGTTTCTTCTTGACAGTTATAGGTGCGATGTCATCTATAATGGACTTGATTTTTAAAGTAAATGCATCGAGAAGGAAGTCAGCTGTGCCAGCAGTGATGCTTGGTGTTTGAGATATGGCATGCATAAACATCTCGCTGGTGTCATCATTTATGTGTCTCTTTCTAACAGAAATTGATTTTGCAACTTTGACATGGGAGATTGCCACATCAACAAAAACACATAAATATAAAATATTTAAGCCCTCACTAATTACTAAGTCAAGTGTGTGACCGTGACAATGTGTGACACCCTGAACGTGTTGTCACGTTGAAGGTGTTTAAAATATTGTTTAGTTCTTTGGCAGCATTATTATCGTGCTTGTCCATGTGAATATTAAAAAGGAAATATTAAAAAGGAAAGAAACATTTGAAGGAAATGTTTTGTTCTTTTTTTGTACAGAACAAAACGTTTGTCTTATTTGTTTGCTTTTTTTTTTTTTAATTCTAAGCTTGCAGTACAATAGGTGGATCTGTTTTCATTTTGTTTATTTTTTAGTCAAACCATGTGATTTTATACCCAGGTGCCAGTGTGGAAATCGATCTGGAGGTGTTTGTGAATGGTCAGACGGCTCCGGAGCTGAACTCAGGTCTGCAGCAGCTGGAGGACATCTTGATTATTCATCTGGAACGAGGCAAGGACTATTTCATCTCCATCACTGGCTCTTATCTGCCCAGCTGCTTTGGCTCCTCGCTCAGGACATTGTGTTTGCTAAGGGAGCCCATCCAGGAGGTGCCACAGGAGACTCTCAGACAGCTGGTGAGGACCTTTACTCAATCCTTAAAACTTAATTGTGCAGCAGCAAAACAGATTTTTTTAAACGTAATATTACATTTAAATTATATAAAAAATATATACATTTTAGATAGTGATTATGTTATGAACTTATGCTTACTATTATCTGGTTGATTGGGGAAAGTAAAGAAGGATTTATAAGCAAGGTATAGGAAGTTAACTTTTGTTTTTGTTTTAAAAGCGAGTTATTTAATCAACGATCAATTGATTGTTAAAACCATGCTGAAAACTATTATGGTAGTCTTCTTATATTTTTCCGTACTTAAATTGGCTAAATTAATTCTTGACAATAGAAAAAAAGAAAATATGATGTAAAAATATTGAGACGTCTTTATATTGCACCATTAATAAAAATAGTATGCAGCAGTAGAGAAAAAAAAATTATTTGCTCATTTTCTTTTTAATAATTTCTTTAAGATAGTAGCTTGCCACCCCCTGCTGGTGAGGTTCTGCTACGTTAACCAATTAAAATTTCATTTTACTACATTGACTTACAAACTTACTAGTTTGTACTAGTAAACTTTTTTTCTGTTAAATCATGATTCATAGTTTAACTTTTTATATAATCATTCAATAAACTCAATGAATTCAATAAAACGTTGAGCTTTCCTACTTGTGCTTTGAAAAATATTTTTAAATCCATCAGTTTTTAAACAAACTGAACACACATGTCTGGTTTTATATGTGTATTGGTTGAATGTTTACAATCTTTTATACATTGTATCATATTTTATATTAGATAAAAATATATATAAGGTACAAAGAGACAGGCAAGATAATGATATATAAGTATTTAACATTTAAAGTTTATGTGGGCATGTGTCTATATTATTATTTATATATTACAGTTATTAAATCATAAAACCATGATTGACTTTGACTGTTTGTTTATGTTTGTCATGCAGACCATGACATCAAACAGTGAAGTGATCGACTCTGAGACAGATAAACCACAAGAAATCCCCAAGGAAATCTGGATGATGGTGGACCATCTCTTCCGTTGTGCTAAAAAGCAGGTCAGGACTTGTTTATAAAATGTAATTAGCCCAAAATGCTGGGATGGGGTTTTTTTTTTTTTTGCATTCATAACAACAAACATTTTATGATGTAAAACCTTTGAGCAGCATAGTTAAAATCATATAGAATTTTCGCAATAAGACCCTTTTAATTAGCCACAGAAAAATATTTTATAATTATATTATCAGTTGTATTCATCAGAGAAAGAAAGAAGTTGAAGGCAAAAGGATGAATGAATTGGACATTTTTGGATGGACTGTAACTTTAAGATTCTTTTGTTGCGACTTTTCCACCGCTCAAATAAAGCTTTGTGATTTTGTTCTACTTTAAGCTGTTTGTCTCTTTTATGGCCGGGCCATTGAGACCCACTCCATAGTAACAGCAGCATTAACTCTGGAATCCCTGGAGAAGAAAGTTACTGTGGTTGCCTTGGAGGCTCTAACCCTAAAGTAAAAATGGCAACTTCCTGAAAGCAATGTTTGCAAAGGAACGCTCCCATTACAATGGCTGGAGCTCATCCATGTTATTTGAGTTTTGAATCGTTCAATACCAGGAAAATGAAATCAGGTGTAGTAGTTGGATCACAGGAAAAGCTATTCACTTTCAATGTTTGTATTACAGGAAGACCTGTTTCAGCAGCCTGGTCTGCGTTGTGAATTTGAAGAGATCAGAGACTGTTTGGATACTGGCAGCTTAGACACACTACGTATCCTTGATCATAATGGTTTCCTTCACTTCCGATTGGTTGCCTTCACTTCCGATTGGTTGTACCTGACATTTATTCATTTTTTTAAATGCTAATATTTCTTAACAGTTGCATACAGCAGTTGAAATGTTAAACATTTCAGTCAAAGTTTATATACACACAACAACTTGCTTATATGCCTTGCTTATTCATTTTGCAATTCACAATAGTATTTTTATTTTCTTAATTTGTGAAGCATCGATAATATAACAATTACAAATGGCGTTTTTTTGAGCAGAGTCATATTTTTTAAGCTAAAGTATTTTGATCATCATGGGTCCTGCTTTCAAGAGAAGCTCTTCTGAAATAATAATAATGTCTCCACCGCTCTCTAGCGCAGTTGCACATGCCTGTTTAGTACCAGCGCTAAATGATTCCCCTTTGAAACATTGTCCGACGTCAGAAGAGTCCCATTTTAACACTACAGCCAGATATCAAAGGGTTGATTTCCCTCCCCCAGAAGTTATGCACTATCCACAAAGCAACGGCTGCTCTAGTGATATCTGGAAACAAACGCCCACGAACCAAACAGGGTGAAAGACAGGTGAGCAGCACACAACTTGGACTAAGATTAAAAAGAGGTTATTAAAACTACTTAAGGGTCTACAGAAACAAAAGATCTATATGTCTTTGGCTCATAGAGATAAGGTTGTATAATAGTATTCCCTCCAAATGCCATTATAGTGTCTATCAATGTTCCTAGCTTTGTTTGTTGTGTTAGGGTTAGTGAATTTTTCTCGTAATTAATGCCTCTCGAATCTACATTGACCATTAAACAGTAACTTTGCATATGCGTCATGAATATGCAAATCACTAACCAATAGATGACTAACTGGGGAGTGATTATGAAGTTTCCCGAATGAAATCTCAGCTCATTTACGGAATAAGCCCGGGCTAGAAAATGAGAAGATTGAATGCGATTTTGATTAAAAATAGAGAGAATCACGTCTCCCATACAATTAGACCAATGTGAACAACATATTATTGAAAATAACACAATGTCACTGACCCTTTAAAAACAGAAACACCGGTATTCGGTATGAAATGGTATTCATAATACTTTTTTCACATTGAGTGTGGAGACCTATCCATGTCAAATTAGAGTTTGCTGTTCACGATGATGTTGCAAAAAAATAAAGCTTAACGAAAACAAATCACACGTGTTCTTGAAAATGGCAGTTATGCAGCTCTGAGGTGCTTGCAGATGCTGCCCAAACACACATCACAGTCATTAGAATACACACTGCATTACAAACACACATTCACGTTTCTGAAGATCCTCCTAGCAGCAAAGATTTACATGAATGCAACCACAGTCAACTGTTCCTTCTGGCTATGTTTTATGATTTCTTGGCACAGAAACACAGGAAAAGAGTAAAATAAACAAATAAAAATGCATTTTACTAACTTATTTTTATAGCAAAAATCTAAAGTCTTGTTTTACCATTTTATGAAAATATCCTTCAGTTAATTTTAATTTTACATGTAAAAAAAAATTAGTTCATGTGCTATTTTATGTTATTCAACTTTTAAGGATAATACATTTGTTTGTTTAAATGTTGTCAGTTAGAAGCTGTGGCATTCTACATTTTTTTAGTTTGATCCAAAAACAATTATTGTAAAACAAGGCTTGTCCTAAACCTAGGCATGTATTGAGACTGTGGGTAACAATGTTGTTGCATCCCGAACTCTATTTGCTGTTTGAAAAAAAAACGTAATTGATTAAAAACATTACATATACACTAATTATATTCATGCAGATTTTTTTAATGTACAAAATAAATCCTTCTCAATATCAAGCAATAGTTCACCCATTTGAAGTGGAACTCTTATCTATCTGTATTGTTTTTTGATGAAAATTTTAAAAATCCAATGCATAATACATATGCCAGATAATTTGACCTGTTACAAATATGTTTTTTTATTTTATTTTAATAATTTTAAACTATAGTTATGAATTATGTATTTTTGTCTCTGAAATTCTGTCTCAAATTAGAATATAAATAAAAATGCTATTATTGAGGTTAACGTTTAACAGTTAAGTTAACTGAAAGAAAAGGGATGTTTGTAGTGCCTTTTCTCAAGTGTTCTTGACAGTTGAGTGCCCTTGACCTGAAGCTCTCTCAGCGGGGAGTAACCACTCAGTGGCTGAAGCTCTGCTGCTGTTCCTCGAAGCTCTTCCTGAACCTGTCGTTCCTTTCGGCTTCTACCAGCGATGCTTGGACTCCTGCTCTGATGGCAACCGCTGCAAGCAGGTTCTCACATTGGCTCCATATACTTTTATTCAATGGTTTTTGAGAGAAGGTTTCTTAGTGGCTAGTTTTTCAGGGTTTAAAAGTGTTCTGGAACTGAAATGTTCTTCATAATTTCAGAAATTTTTTTTCTAAAAATGTTGGTTTACAGTGATTTGTGGTAGAAAATTGTCCATGGTATTTTACCATGTTTAGAATAACATAGATATTTCTACACAGTGAAATGTAACTTCTCAAAGTGCTCCTACAAGTAATTACTATCATTATCTACTATTTATATCAACCAATCAGAATGTAACAGTCATTTTGCATAACAAACGTTATTCTTTGCAATAAGGAGCCTTAGTTTTACAAATGGCAATGTTTTAAAACATCAGTAGCTATGTGGTAAAGCATTTACTCTTCTTTTTGTTCGCAGATCATTTCAAAGCTACCTCAGTGCCATAAAAATGTTTTTAAACTATCTAACAGCCTTTCTTCAAGAACTGCTGGAACACTCAACACAAAATCGACTGGACATCAATGTTTTAGGTTAGTTGACCAAGCACTTTCACTACCGTCTCTCTATTTCTGTCTTTGGATTTCAGGACCAAAAAAGCAGAACTTAAGCAAAACGTAACTTAATGTTATTGTAATGCCGAAAGATTTAGTTCTGGATAATTCAACAACTTAAAGTTTATTTAGAAGAACATTTTTAAAATGGTCTAAAAAAGGTAATAAGATTTGTAAATAATGTCTTTCATGTGTAATATGAGAGAAGAAAAAAATTATTAAATATAAAATCTTGGGGGATTGCAAATGATGAATAAAATACATTTAAGCTGTCTTTTATTTAGTTTTTTGTTACTTTTAAGAGTATACTTCTTATAATCTAAAACAATTAAAAAAAAACTAAATCCCTTAAGCTACAATATGTAAGGTGATGAAGGTAATATTTTAAATCTACCTTAAGGATCGACGTCATGCAGTTGTACTCGTATCACGTATTTGAGGTTTTATTTACAAAAATTCTTCAAATTTTACAGTTTGTTTCACGCTACTTCATTGCTGCTTTTATAGTCATGTGAGATATTTTTGATAGGTAGCTTGAAGATGTTAATGAACATCAGCCAAGTTCTTGAAAGAGTTTTTTCAATCTTAAGGATTCGTATTATCACACTTTATACCACTTAATTCCACATTAACATGTAAACAAAGAGCTTCATATTTGTCTTTGCCTGTTTTCATTCATCTTCATTTCAAATTTTTCACTCTGAAGAGATTGTGGTTAAGTTTCAACTTGCTATGAGGGTGATCACTTTAAAAGTGTTAACATTCGCTTTTTTTTCTCTCGTCCCCCGCTCAATGTGAGCTCCTCCAGCTCAGTGTACGATTGAATCTTGTTGAGTTAAATTATGTTCAAAATTGTGAACGATCAACCCTGATGTGCTTTTTGTGTATGAAGCTAGTGAGCGCACAGTAACATTAGATAGTTCTCTGATCCTAACAATTTGATAAAGCTTAAGTTTAAGTAAAATAACGTGTCTCCGATAAAAACAAACCATCAGAATCAGAGTGTTCAGTTATTGCAAGTTTGTTCCGCGTCTCTTTTAATTGCCACAGATTTTATCACCCAACTGTTAAGAAGCTGGATTTAGCTTCATCTCATCTATATACGTGGCTAAGCTAAAATTTAATTGTACTTGTCAGGAGCAAGAAACGGTGAAACAGACAAATTACCACCGTTTCGTTTAATTAGGGTTATTTACGACAGATCAAACATTACTATCATCTTTAACATGTTATTGGTGCCCAAATATAATGGTATAAACGTTAAGACATAATGTTAAGACATCACAGCTTCAAACGTCTGCACTACTTTTTCTTCATAGGCAATACAAGATTGACAGAAATATCTTCAGTTTCAACTCATCTATTGCAGCTATACAGTATATAAACAGTATATACAATGCCTAAGCGTTCTATTTTCATTTTTAAACGCTGTCCAGGTCGTGCGGTTCTTCCACTCCATGTCATGCATTTATAAATGAATATGCAATGCTTAGTCGTTGTATACCCCTTACATATACATTTAAGTCAGTTTTTATTTTGATGAACTTAACTTCACTATGTTTTTAACTCATTTTTTTCCCTCCAGTCCCCATCTTTTCATGCCTTGTGCTCCGGTCACCTGCAAAACAAGATCTGGCAGAGAAAAGAAAAGTGAAAGAGTTTTTCCTGCATTTCTTGGTCCAGACTCCTTCAGAAAAAGATGTTCCAGAGAGATTAGCAGAATAACCCACTGCATCGTGCTGCCTTTTATGCCTAGTTTTTGTCCAGGTGTCAACTGAATTATGCCATATGAGTATGTAGTTTGCTTTTAATTCAAAGCATTTAAACTTTTATTGAAACTAATTTCTTTTATTACGGAGGAGAAACAATTTTATTTAAATAAAAGTATTTTTGATGTTTGTACATTTGAAACATTTATGGTTTTATATTAAATTTACATCATCATGATTGTCTGTGTTTGCCTTATGCTTTTTTTCCAACGGTTTGCTCAGATTTGAAGAACTTTGTATTAGAGCCTGTCTTAATTTGTAACTAATCATTAATTACTTAAACTTAACAATCACAAAAAAGCAACAGATTTAGGAAGGAAACTTTTTAGCTGAATTTGTACCTTTATTAAACAAAAAAGAGATTTAAATGACTTAATGTATGACATTGGCACAAAAATGTGATTTTGCACATTTTCAAGATATCAAATTTTTTTTTATCTATCATTACTATTATATTACTAAAATTAAAATATACACTTTTGTTGTTCGATATCCCAACCTATAATCACATCATTTGTTAATTAGGTCCCACTTCAAGTGATCTCTCATATTGCAATTTTCTTTTGCTTGTTACAGTTTAAATAATGCTTGCCAGGTTGTATTACAATTTTGTGAACTTGTCTAGATTTTTGTTTGATAAACAAAATTACTTTTATAGTATACCGAACTGCGTTTCTTTTGCTGCGTCATGATCTGGCAACTTTTTCCCCTTTAAATATATCCAATTAAAATATTGAGCTTGATTTTTTTTCATTAGGAATTCTACCAAAAATTATTGTTTTTTCCATAAACGCTTACGTTGTTTTTTCAATCACATGTTCAATGCAACACCGTAAAATCGTCCCATAAGCTATTGGTTTTAACTTTTAAAGCATTCTTGGAATTTGCCCAATCTGGCAACACTGACAATGGGTCCGCTGGGGCGGAATGAACACAGGACCCGAAACACAACATTTACCAAGGCTTCTAGCGTCTGCGTAACACTGGGTAAATATTGCAACAAATTAAGAGTTACTGTAATATCGGACGAAAGTCGTATCTTTTGCTTTTTGGGAACGTTAACGGGTTGTTAACGTTTTAGCTGAGTTTCAGTTCAATGCTAACGGGCTGAATGTGTTAGCACCTATATTTCCTTTTATATGTTAAGTGCTCCTGATTTGAAATATTCCATGTGAGGTTAATATTTATCATTTGACCACTTTAATTTGCCCTTTGTTACTATTTTGTCTCATATACGTGTAAAAACTATTTTAAAAATTGTCATTTTAATGGCGTGCTAACATCGCTAGCGCCTGTCATTCATGTGAACAACCTTTTAGCCTGTTAGCTTCTCAACATTCAACGTTCAAATAAAACCACAGAATTATGTGACATTATAAAAAATACATTGCTTACTTATTTCAGGTTTCAGAATATTGTTTTTGTTGATCGGGGAAAAGCAAATGAACTAATGACTGGAGCTTTCAGTGTGCAGGTGAGCTAACATTATGTCCTCACATGACAGTTTGAGAATAAAAATACTATTTTCAGTTTTTTTTACCATTTGCATGCTGTTGTGTATTTCTGGAAGAGTAGCATGTGTTTTGGGGCCTTTCTTCATGTGTGTTTAATTGTTAACCTATGGGTAGAATAGAGAATGCCTTTACATGAGATTGTCAACAAAGTCAAATTGACCATGCATTTATCAAAATACATTATCTATTTTCATTGAGAAATTGATAAACATAAAATATCTAAATAATTCATGAATAATTCTCTGCAGTCTGAGCATGTCCTCAACTGTGGGACAGAATGTCCTCCTTGAAAATGGGTTAGTGTCAGAGATCCAGTTATACCTTGATTTCTGTCGCAAATTATGTTTGCACATTTGTGCATGTTAGCTTGAAACTCTAGCCTTTTCTGATCATATATGTGCATTGTAATTTAAGTAGTTGCCAATAGCCATTTCAATCTTCAATCAAATTTTTGGTATGTTGGTTTTGCATAGCTTGTTTTTTTTATTATTATTCATGAATTTGCTGTGGTTCATGACTCCGTTTCTATGGATCTGGTTTTTTTTTGTTTGTTTTGAGAAGACATTTGTGTTGCTGTTTGTTTTAGTGACATGACAACAGTGGTTTCATTTTTCAAAAGCACCTCTGCCCCAATTGTTAGAGGTGCTGAAACATGGCCAAAAATAGTTTAGCAGCATGATCCTAGTTATACATGTCTTAATGAAACGTTCCCCCGACTGAAAAATTGGAACGACGCTTCATATGATGATATTGCTTTTTTTGTTTGTTTACTTTTTTTATAGTAATGAAGTCTTGTGATAATTCTGTTGTAGTCTGTGAAGAATACCTCTTAGGCAGAGATTAACCTAACACCTACTGGTCATTGCATAACTACACCCTCATCATGAAACTATCTTTAAAAAACTAATAAACTCGATATGAGGAATTTAAATAATTTTTTGTTGGTTTCTTAAGGCAGATATTTTTATAGGGGTCATTAATCTCAACATATCTAAGGGAGTTTGACTGTACATTGATACACTGTTGAACATAATTAATTATTCAGAATTTGATCAAACCATCTAGAAGGTTTGTAATGTATTCATATTAGATAAACACTTTAAACCTTAGTGTTAGGTGGGAAAAAGATGATTGATATAAAAAGGTGCGTTTGTGGTTGCCCCTTCAGTGGTGATGTTTGGTACAGCACCTGAAACATATTGGTTGAGTTCAAATTTGACACATTCGGTTGTGTAAAACAAAACCTTTGTGAGGTTCTTTTGCATAATGTTGTCACTTAAAGTCTGGTAGGCTTCAAACGAGCAAACCCAAGCTACTTGAATGAGGGGAAACGCATTAGGGACTTGTGTAGGGATTGTACTAGAATTGTACTAGTTGGCACAGGAATTTGGTTAACTGTTAACTGGCATTTTAAGGAAAGGCCTTTATGCATGATGAGAGATGTAGTTGTTTACTACCAGTGAATGGCTGCAGCGTCAGACAAAACTGGATATGTTTTGCAGTAACGCGTATTAGTGCGTGCAACCCAAGTTGAGAGGATACAGGAGTCATTTTATGTTTTACTTTCTATGGTAACAAAGATAATAGATGAAACCTGCAAGTATGTGATGAATTGGAACTTAAACTCCAATGGTTTATTTAATTGCATATATTAACCTTAAGGCTAGTAAGTGAGTGCTTGATTCAGACAACTTGTGCATGCTTTTTTCAGCTTAATTGATTTCTATGTTTTTGTTTCAAACATCATTTAACTCAGTACAGACGCAACAAAAGCAACCTTTCGGACTCAAACCCCGGACTGCACTCCTCCATCAGGATCATGGGAGAGAATGGCCCTCTCTCTGAATCGGCCATGCTCTTTGCGGATGAGGACGAGGAAGTGGATAAACTGGATAGAGAGGAGGAAGAGGAAGACGACATGGCTGACTTTAATAAAGATGACAGGATACTCTCAGAACCCTCGTCTTCTACTGTGACGGTCTATGATCGCACCACAGTACTAATTGAGCAGGATCCTATCCGCTTGGATGAAGAAGGTGAGGAGGATGTCATGAACTTCCTCCCGGATGGTGAGGGGGACGAGGGGTCCCTGACATTCATAGGTGACCCGGACGCCATGTCGCAGGGATACATTCACCACACCATTTCACCAGATCAAATTCAGTTCATCATAAACCCAGGGTCCACACCAATGCCACGTAACATTGAGGGTGCAACGTTGACGCTGCATTCTGAATGCCCAGAGACCAAGCTGAGAGAGGTAAGAACATT